>CP126891.1:101750000-102406250 GCA_030440675.1 Furcifer pardalis
ACATATATTTGGTCTCGCAGTTTAATTAAAAGATGCAGAAAGCAAAATTACAGTGTATTGAAATAACAAAAAAATAGGTACTGTACTGGTATAATCTATTGGACTGACAATTGTGGAGAGTGAGTTTTTAGTTTATGAAACAAAGGATATTTATTTGTAAACTTCATCACAGAAACCATATGGTGGTGGTTGAATGGAAAACTGAATGCCCCATTTCCCTGTATTGTTAGGTTGAGAAAATGTTCCAGTTTATTGTGATGTGTGTACAAATGGCTTCCCCTTTGGAACTAAACTAAGATAAACTATTTTAATTTGGCTGAGCTTCTAAAATATAGCTTCTGAAAATCCTTTCAGAAGCTATTGCATCCAGTGGTGGTCTTGCTATAGGGCCAAATCATACATTGGAAGCAAACAGCATTACAGGAAGAAATTCTGATTGTCACAGCAGGAGCTTTTTCACACTTTCCATAGCTTGCAAATCTTCTTGTTTTGTGATTGGTCATCCAGAAGGTGAGCACAGATTTTTAATACTTGTTAGAAATTAAGTACTATTCACAGAGGAAAAAAAGGTGGGTGGGTGCGGTTCGAACCACGATTTCAAAGAACCACATGTAGGTCTGTTTTAGAGTTTCTCCCTCATCGACTCCATTGCTGTATACAAACCTTCATGTAGCCAAAGGGAACATTTAGAAACTATTATGAGTATTTTCTGTTCAAAGCAAAAGAAAAAGTTAATTCTTCGTGGGTGTACACGAGCCTAAATAAGTTCTCTGGGTTCTTACCACCTATTTATTTTGGTTTATTCTTAATTTGCCAAAGGTATTATCTTGGACAGTTGGTTACATAGCTCTGAGGTTTCAGCATCTGGCTGCAGTTTGATTTCCTACTGTGCCTTCCAAGGAGCAGAGTCAGCTTGTGTGGTCTTGAGTTAGTTGCACAGTCCCAGAGAGCTCCAAGAAGAAAGGAAGATGACCCACTTCTGTGTTATCTATGACTGCGGTGACTCAGGGGTTAAGAAGCTCACCTTGTTAGCTGGAAGGTCAGCAAGTCAGCAGTTCGAGACCTGGGTACTGCATGATAATTTGAGTGCCCATCTCTTGCCAACCTAGCAGTTTGAATGCAAGAAATTGCAAGTAGATAAATAGGAACCACTCCAGTGGGAAAAGATCTTGGGGACATGAAAGGAGCCTCATTTGGGCGTCCCCTCGGAGTTTCTGCAGCAAAAATTCTTTCAACACAGAATAATTTCTGACATGAAATTATTGTTATTATTATTATAAGTCAAAACACAGTCAAAGCAAGCAACATTATAAAAAATATTGGTTATTCTCTTTCATCATCATCTGGAATAAACCTGATGGGTAAAGCAATAAGCGTTGTATGATGTATTACTCTAGTTGTTTACCTAAGCTGGTGGATGTAAAAGTAAACTGTTTCTAACATCTTTCTAGTGTGTTTCTTTTTATTCATTAGTAATTTTTCAGAATTAGTATCTGCTTTAGTAATTACACTTGTATACCAGTCTATAAAGTACAAAATTTTTCTTCTCCCTGATAATCTGTATTACTTATGCATTTCACTATTTCCTGTCTGCTTTACTTGTGCCTTCATTATTATTTGAGATTTTCTATCAAACATAAGATCTTTCAGTTACACAATTTCATTCGCTGTGATCTACTGCTGATCACTAGGTGTAGCTGCATCTCTAAATCCGTGTTCATAAGCCAGGATTGTGTGCTGGGTTTACTGAACTTGGCACATTTTGAGTTTGAGACATGAAAAGGTATTTGAGGCATTTGGAGTGATTTGAAGGCTTGATGGGATGCAAGCTGTGTACTGTATTGGAAGGAAAATAAACCATAAAGAACAGAGCCCACAAAAGCCTCTGTAATAATTTATTTATTTGATGTTTATATTTAAGTGCTATATTTTTGCTTGTGGTTTTAACAGAGAGATAGCTACTGATAAAGGTAGTTGTGTATATTTTCTAGAGAAAATTTAGTAGCATAACCTAGTATGCCAGTGTATGTGTTCGGCTGAGTCAACAATGGAAAAAAAATGTTTCTGGCAAAATGTATTTTGTTTGATATCAGGCTTTAAAAAGACCAAGCGACTGAAATGTGGGCTGATATCACCAGTGAGCAAAACAGCAAGGCCAACATCACTGGGATCTCGTTTTGCTTCCCCTGAGAGGCTTTGGACTTGTGCTTCTCCAGTAGCAGCAGGCCTGTGCTGAAACTCCTTTTGAATCAAGGGATTTTCAGAAAAGGAATTTGTGGTATAATATGAGAGGTTTTCTTCTGCCAGAAGAAAAGTCAAGAATTCCACTGGGTACAAATAATTCTTAGGTATTCCTGAAACATATTTTTGGTATTCAGCTGTAGGGTTGTAGAAGTATAGTTGTTTTTTCCTCCTGTGGTTGCCTTTAAATATGCCAGGAATTGGAGAGAGAAAGAGAGAGAGAGAGACAGACAGAAAGACAGACATTGTAAAAATGTAAGATTAAAAAGAATGTTTTGAGTGTACAGGCCAGTTAGCCAGCAGAGATTGAAATGTTGTAATTCAGTATCCAGTATCCCAGCCAGTTAAACAGTGATGTGGTGGACTGGGGTTCTGTCCAGTGGTGTTAATGGAGAGAACTCCAAAGCTGAATTTGTAATTCTAGTGGAAGTTCAAAGGCTTTGATATAGTTTCTATTGTTATTTCCCATGTACTGAATGCAATCTCAGATGATCCCAGCAATCTGATGAAATTGACAAATGATTGTTTACTCTTTCTTTGTAACTTGGTTTGTGCAATTGTAGCAATTGTCATCTCTGTAGAATGGAATGAGAAGGATTTAGCAACTTGTTAGTTTCTAGCAAAAGTGAACCCTCAGTGCTTTCTGCATGTCTAAAATATTTTCAGTAAAGAGTGATATCAGTTGATGTTTTTAAAGATGAGAAGGAAATGCTTTCTTTCAGGACAGATTCACAGATTGTCACAGAGTGTTGGGAAAGATATTAGATATTAAATCATAAGATTTTTAAAAAAGTTTGCATTTACTATTTGTTGTTGTTTAGTCGCATAGTTGATTCCAACCCTTTGCGACCCCCGTGGACCATTGCACGCCAGGCGCCCCTATTCTCCACCATCCTCCTCAACCTGCCCAGCTCTGTGCCCATTGCATCTACAATACCATCTAGCCATCTCATTCTCTGCCCCCCTTCTTCTTTTGCCCTCGACCTTTCCCAACATCAAGGCTTTCTCAAGTGAATCCTCTCTTCTCATTTGATGTCCAAAATACTTTAGCTTCATCTTCAATATTTGACCGTCCAGGGAGCAATCAGGGTTGACTTCTTTCAAGATCGACCTTTTTGTTCTCTTTGCTGTCCAGAGTACTCTCAAAATTCTCCTCCAGCACCACATTTCAAAGGCATCTATTCTGCGCTCAGCTTTCCTTATGGTCCAGTTCTCACAACCATACATTACTACTGGGAATACCATTGCTTTGACTATTCGGACTTTTGTTTGCAAGGTTATGTCTCTACTTTTAACTATGTTCCCCAGGTTTCTCATAGCTTGTCTCCCAAGAATTAGCTGCCTTTTTATTTCATGGCTGCAATCACCATCTGCAGTGATCTTGGATCCTAAGAATGTAAAGTCTGTTACTGCTTCTACTTCTTCCCTATCTATTATCCAGGGACAGATAGGGCCTGTGGCCATTATCTTGGTTTTCTTGATGTTGAGTCTCAAGCCAGCTTTTACCCTCTCTTCTTTCAGCCTAAGCAAGAGCTTCTTTAGGTCATCTTCAATTTCTGTCATTAGGATAGTATTTACCATAGGCAACATTTACAAATATTGATGCATTGTTACCTGCACTTCTCTCTTTATTCACCAGCCTACCCCCCCCCCCACACACACACAAAATGGTTGTGGTGGAAATTCATTTTACTTATGGCCTTCTTCTTGTTCTGCTTTCTGCATCACAGCAAGACCCCTGTACCACTGATCCAGTTCCGTGAGTCACTTTCTGCTCCTGAGCCCTTTTGGCATGCAGATTCCTCAGAAGCCCCGGGCTAGTGTTGAAGAAGCTGCTGCCCTTCATCAAGATGGATTCAAGTGGGATTTAATCCACTTGGAGACCATCACCGTCCCCTGTGGACTTCAGCACCCAAGCCATTAGCCCTCAGGGTTGTCAGGTTAATTAACTACTGCCTGACACTCAGTGTTGAGTCACTGGCAGTACGGTCTACTCCAGGGATTCTCAACCTATGGCCTGTGGCAGCATTTCATGTGGTCCGTGCCGCTGCTGCAACCGGAAATGGAAGCAGATGCATTTACGACAGCCGTGGATGCATTTAACAGCAGTGTTTATGGTGGGAGAACCACCAGTGCGGGCCATTCAGCTGTCTGAGGGGGCATGGTCTGGCCTGCAGCTTTAAAAGGTTGTGAAACTCTGGTCTTCTCTATTACCATAGCAGAAGAAAATGAACTGGTGGAGTATGTAGGTACTGTGTTAATTTATTACTGTTGCAAACCATAATATAATTAAGGTGTTAAACTTCATACTAAAGTTTGGCAATATAAAAATTGGTCTTATTCCTGATTGGTAGAAATCTATAGGGAAGGGGTTCCCTACCTACGGCCCACAGGCTGGACCCGGCCTGCGGCACCATTTCCGCTGCTGCTGCCCTACCCGGGAAGTGGAAGCAAAAGCGTTTACGCATGTGTGGGTGTGTCTTACATCAACTGTAAAATGAGCCCGTACATGCATAAATGCACCCACGACTGTCGTAAACATGTAAGTGTCTGCATTTACAACAGCTGTAAATGCATCCACTTCCAGGGTGTGTTGTCTGGCTCGCTCAGCTGTCCATAGTCATGCCCACGGTGGAAAAAGGTTGGGACCCCTGCTATAGGGTGTTGTAGAGTCTTCTACATATAAATTTAAAATCATTTAAAATGCTCTTCATGAACTTTTACACATTGCTGGAATGTGCTTGGGATGAAATATAATTCTCTATGACAGAGCATGTGCATTTCTAATAAACCTGTTAAATGCTTATTTCTTACCTGTTGTCAGGCTCTGTATGGCTCTACAGGAGGTTGTTAATTCCTTAATTGCTTTTCTTATAAGTGCTGGGCTACTGTCTGTTCTGAATGTCTGTCTCTGTATTGTCAATTTTTTGCAAAACTTTTCAATTCAGTGCTGTGTCAATGAGTTGTTATATGGTCACGGTTTATGTTTCTCCTAGTTTAGTTGCTTTGTGTAGAGTGAGCATATGGAAGACAGGAGAAGCTGCTCTGCGTTTAATAGCCCCTGTAATTTTAGAAGAGATTGTTAACAGAAAAAAAAAATGGGTACAATACAATAGTAATATTCTGTGACAGTTCTGAAAAGGCTTTTGTAGAAGTCTCTGTACCTTTACTTCTATCTTTGTTGTCAGAGAAGAGATAACATGTGGCAGCAGTGCTGGGGTGGATTTAATAAGTTGAGCTGTTTGTCATTAAAGTTATATGCATAAAAATATGTATTAATCCAATTTAACCTCTGTAGGTCTCCAAAATGAACTCTAGGATACGAACCTACCATTTTTGTATGAGAGACAAGAGATTTTACTGAGATATGTTGGTGGTGGTGGTGGTGGTGGTGGTGGTGGTGGTGGTAGTTCCAGTTCCTTCTCATTCTGCATGGCTCCTGTCCATCACTACAGCATATCAGGCGAGGAGACCCCTCATTGCTTCTTCAGCAATAAAGTTTTACAGGGCCAGAGTCAGTGATGGGATGTAACAGGTTCTCACCAGTTCGCCAGAACCGGTAGTAACTTTTCCCAGTGTCCCGGAGAACTGGTAGCAGCTTTTGTGGGGAACCACCTTCAGGACTTACCTTTTCACTGGTTCCTCCACTGGGTGGGTGTATTTTAATGTATTTATTTATCTAATTTATTTACAGGTTTGTGTTATGGGTGGGTGGGTGGGTGGGTTGAGGTGTGTGTGTGTGTATTTGTATTTTATTATTATTTTGTATTTTTAATTTTTTTTTCTTTGGCCCCACCCACATCATCATGACATCATGATGTTAGCTCCACCCACACTGATGACGTCACGGTGGGGTAGTAAAATTTTTGACATCCCAGAGTGCTAACCTAACGATCAACCCTCCTCCTTTCTCATCCAGCCTTGCATTAACATTTTCTCTGGTGTCTGATTGTCTTTTGTGGCAAGATTTTGGTGTGTGTGTGTGTGTGTGTGTGTGTGTGTGTGTGTGTGTGTGTGTGTGTGTGTGTGTGTGTGTGTGTGTGTGTGTGTGTGTAATTGTCAAAGTGCTTTAGCCAGCAGCTCTGTTCTTTGTTTATCTTGTGTTTATCTTGTTCACCTTTATACTTAATCAGAGGATGTGTGTTTTAAGATTGATATGACCTTGAAATCAGATAAATTTGATTTGACAATACCTGTAGTAGGAAACAACAAATGATCTTGGGTTTAGCTTTTGAAAAGTTAGTTGGAGGCACATGTTCTCTCTCCCAGGTCAGGTTTAGGACTGGGGTTTGGAGATAAATGGAACTTTTGTTTTTATCTCCATTGTAGTTCTAATCTGTGTGAGGTACCTTAACACCTGAAGTTTGTTGTGGGGAGGAATTTCCATTGAAATGAGTGACAGCTTTCTTTCCAGTCTTTAATGCAGAAAGTGAGCCCCAGAATTGCAGCCATAGACTGTTGATCTGTTGATCTTCTACTGAGTGGTAAGTTCAAGCAGGATCAAGTTACTTGTGTAAGTGTTGCCATTGTGCAAATAGACAATACATTTTCTTCATTGAGATCTCTATTTGCATGACAGCAGTGCTTGTCCAAATACTGCAAACTTGTGTTAATACAGTGGTGAGGCTGAATAAGATATGCTGGCTTTAGAGTTTGCCTCACAATGTATATGTTGTTTAGAAATAATGATTTTTAGATTTGGAGTGTTTCTGTACCTTTGATGGTCTGGATCCTGAATGTGGCAATGGATTGAATTAGGGCAGAAAACTGGAAATTAATTTTGAAAAATCAAGGCATTGTGTGAAAATAATCCTTCTTTTGGATGGAGTTACAGCCCCACCGAAAAGCAGGTGTGCATTTGGGAATATGCTTAAATACAGTTTTGTCATTAGAGGTCAGTGAGCATTGAGTTTCAAAGGAAGAAGCTGTGTCATTGCTGACAGAGAGACACATAAATGAACACATACCCCAACACAGTTGGTGTTATAGTGGTAAAGCTTCTTCAGAAAGTAGAAAAGTGATAATGGCTGAGAGATTAATCTCCCTTGAGTGGTTCTGAAATCCTTCTCTTAAATTATTATGGCTGTGAACTTTGATGGATGCTTCCAAATACAATTTTAAAGCAACACAGTAATACCTCGGATAACGCTAAGACTTGGTTCCACAAGTCTTGGTGTTACCCGATTTTTAGTGTTATCAGATGCATGTTAAAATCCTATGGGATGGATCGGATAACGTTAAAGCTCTATAGAGATACATTGTAACCGCAACAGGCTTTAGCGGTTGTTATACTATCCATCCCATAGGACCTTAACATTATTTGATCCAATTCTCTACCCCAGATTGCTTAACGTTATGCGATTTTAGCGTTATGCGAGGTAAACGTTATCCGAGGTATTACAGTACAATCTTTAAAAAATGACAGCCCCCCCCCCCCGGGTCTTATTTAAGTTCCATGACATGCTGACTATCCCAGAAGAGCTGGTTATTATTCATAATGATCTGACCCTGATAAAGTGCAGTTTCCTTAGCAAAATCAAGCTTCAGCTCAGGGAATCATAGGTGCTCAGTTTTCAGTTGATCAGATCAGATGGGTAAATCCTGGAACATTGTTTCTGACCTGTCAAGTGATTGTTCTGTTTGTCTCAATAAGATCCTCCTGTTGGAGTTCTGTCGTAAAGGAAAAGTTTTTATGTCACAAATTAGGAAAAGCTATGGGGGCATGAATTCATCATATGAAACTGGTTTTCCAAGTAATATGACCATGAACCCCCTAGCTCCATTTTGGCTGCAGTCCTGTAAAATAATAAAGTATTTCCCAGCACTTTCAGGTTATTTTGATCAGCTTGAAATGAACCTGGTCGCAGCATGAGTTTGACAGCAGCAGCAGGTGGCCATCACGAGAGGATAAGAATAGCTATTGTTATGCAAGTTCACATTACATTTTTCTACTTCAAAGCTGCTTTCTATAATATTATCTGGGCACTTTGCCTACATGTGAAGTAAAGCTACCTCTTTTACATTTTGCTTTGCTGCTTAAGATGAGTGGTGCAAGTGATACTTTTATATTGAAAAGATCCCAAGATTTAGATGGCAGCACTTTAGGAGCAGGCTTCATAATTTAAAAACCGACAACTTCTTTACAGTCTGAAACAGAAAAATTAGGTTAAGAAAGGTTTCGGGGAAAAAATCCACATATATTTAAGAATTTAAAAGGCTAGAGTACAGAAAATAGGAGCCTCTTTTTTTAGTGGAGTTGCTGAGTTTGCATTCAGTACATGGGAAATAAGAATAGAAACTATATCAAAACAGTGACTAAGCACAGAGAAAAAAGATGACTTTCTTAGCAGTTGACTCCTCTCTATGGCAACTATTCTAGACCTACATACTTTGCGTAATTTGTTTTTGTTAGATAAGAGAACAGAGCCAACTAGCCAGATTACAACAAAACTTTTGATCTAGCTTTGTCATCTTCCTAGGAAGGTCTAAAAATAAGAAGAAACTACCTTACCATGGTAGGGTAATTTCGTCTTATCTTTAGACCTTCATAGGAAGATGACAAAACTAGATCAAAAGTGGGTTGGAAATTTCTTCTGGAATACTGGTTGTATTGTATGTCCATTCTAAGGCCTAATTCGTACGTTGCATGAATTCTGTGGTAACATCTCATCTGTAGCTGCACCCATCTCTAGTTCTTAATTCATGTAGCAGCAAAAATCATACAGGAAGAAAATGGGTCATATGGAGAATTGCTAGAGTATAAAACTGCAAGAACATAGATGTGGAGCAAAGAAGAAGATGACCAAGACTACACCAGATGATAAATTGTAGGTTTTTTCAACTAAAGAATCCATAGCATAATGCAGTAAGTGATCAATTGTGATTTCTGGGGCGGCGGCAGCGGCGGCGGCGGCTTGTGAACCCCGATTTAGTTGTTAAGCGAGGAGTCCATTCAGAGAAAATCCTGTTCTTTAAGCAAGTTAGTGTCTAAGCGAGGTGCTATTTATGCGAGGTTTTACTGTACTATCATAGGGATCGACTAAAAAGTTGCAAGAAATGATGAACCTTTTGAGTTGATTGGTACTTTCTACGTAGGCTAAATTGTGTAGCAAATTAAAATAAAAGTATTGTTGAGTGGCAGGGACAAACAGATATTAGGGAACATCATAGCTTAAAGACTGCATTGGTAAATGGGGTGCTAGACATATTGGACTGATAAACCACACCTTTTAAATCCAGAGAGGGTCACCATAAATCAGGATTAAACTTGATGGCTCATAACTATTAGAACTGCATTTAATAGATTAAACTGATTTTTTTAATCTAAAAAGAATAGTAATTACCTTAGTCCCTTTGTTTATTTGCAGCAAATCCATCCAATAATTGTAGAAATATACAAAGGTTCTTAACAAAAAACAACAACCACTGTATAAATCTGGAACGTGCTTAGTAGAACCTTTTTGCTCTTAGAAGACCAGGCACTGTTTAATAATCTCCAAGTCTCTCTCCCTGCTTTGAACAAGCAAAAATTCAACCAGAGTAGCTCGTGCTTTATCTACCACGTACTTTTCTTTTTATCTCTTCTGGCTGGCTTTTTTCTCTTTAAAAAAATTCCTTCATTTCTTTTGAAAAATTTCCCTGTTTCCTTTTTTTTAATCACCTTCACTCCCTGCTGATTGCACTTAGAATCATATAATTTTGGACTGTGTGATTATCAATGGCATTTCAGTATGTTAGAATGAATGATTCCATACTTCCAATGGGCATCCTCAAATATGAGTGGATGAGAAAAATATAGCACATAGGAAAGGTGAGTTAAATGAAAGCCTTCTAGTTCAAGCTATGAAATTAACTCTGGGAATGGAGATCCATGCATGACCCCCAAAGAAAGAAATCATAACACAATAGCTTGAAGCTACAGTAAAATCCTGGGTTACAACTGCCTCGGTTTAAGTTTGCTGTGGTTTACAACGGCAAATCCTAGGTTTACAAATTTTTAATGCTTTTTTTTTTGGTTTACAATAATCAATTCAGGACCATTTTTTAATTTTTCAGGGCATCCCTATGGATGTTTTGGTTTACAGTTTTTTTTGGGTTACAATAGAGGCTATTGGAACAGACCTCTGTTGTAACCTGGGGTTTTACTAAAGTGCAGTATTTTGAGTAGCCAATATGAAGCTGGCACCAAAAATTCCTATCTGGTCCCTATGAGTGACCCAATAGCATCTCCTGATTGCAAGGTGGGCAGGTGGGAAGATTCCATGAGCTGGGGGTGGGTTCTGGTTTTAAAACCCTATGCATCCCCCCCCCCCCCGGTGTTGATGGTCAGCCTCAAGCGTCATCCATTCCCAGCCTCCTTTTCACAGCAGGAAGCAGAAACACCCCCTTCACCCAATACTGCCCAGGCTTGAGGGTAAACTTCTCAAAAGATGCAGGAGTAGCTCAACTTCTAGAATGGATTGAATCCTGATTCCTGAACCAAACTTACTACTGACCAGCAGCACCTCTGACTTGTCAGGATTTAGTGTCACCTTGTTCACTCTTATCCAGGCAATTATCAAGCTCAGACAATACTTAAAGGTCCTGATTATTTTCTCAGTGTTGGTGAACAATGAACAGTAGAGCTGGATGTCATTAGCATAGTAGTGCCACTTTGTTCTAAAGCTTGAATGCCCTCCTCCAGTAACTTCTTATCCTAAATAATATAGGAGACATGGTAGAGGCCTGAGGCCAAAGCCAATGGTGTCAAACGGTGCTGCCCTAGTACCAACTTTTGTGTACATCTCTAACAGGAAGGATGGGAACCACAGTTATTCTGTACCCCAATGCCCCGCCTAGTTAGGTGAGCCAACAGTATGCCACGATCCATGGCATTGAATGCTGCTGAAAGAGCCAGGAGAATAGTAAGTTTTGCTCTTCCTATCCATTCCCTAGAATAGGTCATCCTAAGGTGATCAAAGCAGTTTCAGTCTCATATCTTGGCTAAAAGCCTTATTGAAATGTGTCCAGATAATGAATATCATCTAAGAGTGCCTGGAGTTACAGTGGTGGGAATTGACCTATGGTCAATCAAAGCTTCTTGGTCAAGGGCAAGTTTCTTTTTAAAATGTTATACAGTAATACCTCGGATAATGTTTGCATCAGATAATGCTAAAATCGCATAACGTTAAGCAATCTGGGGAGGGGATTGCATTGCATAACGTTAAATCCTGTGGGATGCATCGGATAACGTTTGCTAAAGCTTGTGCTGGTTACAATGTATCTCTGTGGAGTTTTAACGTTATCTGATGCATCCCATAGGGTTTTAACGTTATCCGATGCATGCATTGGATAACATTAAAATCAGATAACACTAAGACTTGTGGAACCAAGTTTTAGAATTATCCGAGGTTTTACTGTACAACAATTACTTTAGGCAGGAAGGGATAGAGTCTTCTTTTTTTACAAAGTGTTTATCATTTCTCTTCTCTTAGCCATGGTATCATTCTTACCTTGGTATATGAGATTACCAAGAGAGAGAAGAAGCAAGGGAGCAGGTGATAGGCCTTACCACTCTGACCACATCCTTGAGAACTACAAGCTGAAAAGAATCCCACTTCTTACCTGGTGTTTCCTTCCTGGTGAAGAAGGCCTTGAACAGCTTGAAAAATCATCACTGGTCTGTTATGTGTATATCAATAGTAGCAGAGATGAAGGCTCTCTGAGTATTCTTTGCCTCTGCAGTACACCTCTTTGAATAATGTGCAACAATTTGTTATCCTGAGGAGTCCTCCTGGGGTAATCTAGTCTTCTCCCCTGTTTTTTCTCTTGGTCTCAGCTCCTTGTTCAATCAGGGACCTAGCTCTACAGATTGGAAGAGTGGGTTTAGAGGCGATAGCATCAGCCAGCCTAACTACTTCCATGTTACACCAATTAGTCAGTATGACCAACAGTACTGCTGACAAATGCAACAGGAAACTCCCTAAGGGCATTCAAGAAACTATTATGATCCATCAGGTGCCCATTGCAGACCACCAATTAATTGGTCCACTGCCCCTACAGAGGCTCATACCAGCTGTCAGTCTAAAACTAACTAGGTGGTGAACAGTCCATCTAAGAAAGCAATAAAATTACCTTGACATAAAAAGGAAGCAAACAAATTCTAAGTTTAAAAAGATAACATAGACTTATTACAATTTTATGACTGGTGTTTGTGTCCATTGCTTGAGGCTGGATGACTGTGGGAGCTGCCAACGTCCAGGCAGTAAAATTTGTAGCACTCAACATTCATCGCCCCGAGGATATCTGTCCGTCCCACCAGAGCGGACTGGAGAAGCTCTCTGGTTGTGCTCAGCTAGAGAGGCTCACCTCTCTAGCACTCGGAGAGCTTTTTCAGTGTCTGCTCCAGCCCTGTGGAACCTCCTGCCAAGTGAGCTGCGCCTCCAGATAGAGCTGCTGCCCTTCAGGAAGGGGGTAAAGACCTGGCTGCCGGGCCAGGTGTGGGATATAGGCCGGACAGTCAGTTTGGGTAGCTGGCTCCTTTGAATAATCCCCACCTCACTCTCTGATTTTTAACCTTTTAACCCTTTTAACTTTTAATTTTTTTATGTAATGAATGTGTCTTTAACTGGGATATAAATGTGATAAAATAAATTAATAATAAAATAAATGGTGAAAATCAAGTGACATCCAAATACTGTGATGTGTTTCAGGCTACTCTTTATTTAATAAATGAATAAAATCTTTTAGAGCAGTGGTTCCCAACAAGGGGTACACAGCCCACTAGTGGACTTCAATTCCCAGAAGCCTAAGTCAGTACATTGGCTGATCAGTGCTTTGGGGAAATGACTTAGGCTTCTGGGAATTGAAGTCCAAAAACCAGCATTTGGGAAACACTGTTTTAGAACAGTGGTTGCAAACCTATGGCACACATGTCAGACATTGCATTCCTAGCCCTTTTTCTGGGCATGCAAGTCATCTCCCCAGCGCAGAGTTTGCCCTGTCCCGTGCTCAGCAGTCCAATGGGAATGCTTCCTCCCTCCTGCCAGCACAGAGTTCGCCCATCCCTCTGCCCAGCAGCCCAATGAGAGTGCTTCTGACCTCCCAGCACAGTTTGTCCCACCCCTCTGCCTAGCAGCCCAATGAGAGTGCTTCCTCCTTCCCCACCACAGTTTGCTCCGCACCTCTGCCCAGCAGCCCAATAGGAGCGCTTCATCCTTCCCCACCACAGTTTGCTCCACCCCTCTGCCCAGCAGCCCAATGGGAGCGCTTCCTCCTTCCCCTCCACAGTTTGCTCTGCCCCTCTGCCCAGCAGCCCAATGGGAGCGTTTCCTCCCTCTCCCACCACAGAGTTCACCATGCCTCTCTGTTTGGGCACTTGGTCTTTAAAAGGTTCGTCATCACTGTTTTAGAACTGGTTGAGTATAAGCCGATCTGAATATAAACTGAGGTACCTTCTCTTACCTGAGAAACCAGGAAAACTGATTGACTTGAGTATAAGCTGAAGGTGGGAAATGTAGCAGATAAATCTGCCAACGAGCCTGCCCTCCCTGTGCAGAAGGGAGGGAAAATCCATTCTCCCCCCCCCCAGTCCCAGAGCTGTTGGCTGCCAGGATGCAATTGGGGGGGGGGGGAGGATGGGGTGAGAAAAAATGCTCCAAAAGGAGCAATTTTGTGCGCCCCACCCACCCACTGCTGCTGGCTGCCAGGAGGCAATGTGAGAAGGAATGGGTGAGGAAGATTTCCCCAGCCCAGCCCAGCCCAAGCACTGCTGTCTCTCAGGAGATGATTCGAGTATAATTATTATTATTATTTATTAAATTTAATACCCCGCCCCAATCGGGAGGACCCGACTCTGGGCGGCTTACATCCAAAGTAAAAACAAAAATAAAACCCAACACTAAAACGTCAGAGTTAAAACCATCAGAAGTTAAAAATAACACAGGGCTATATTCCAATGTTCCCAGAATCCAACCCAGGGGGGCAGTCCTTATATGAGCCATTTGGTATGGGAACCCATGTACCCGGGTCCCCAAACCTGTCCTGAGTCTGCTTTTTTCAGCACATTTTTTGGTGCTGAAAACATTCAGCTTATACTTGAGTATATACGGTATATTATGTCATAGCTTTCAATTTCCTGTTGTGAGGAACAGGTTTCTTTTTAATCTTTTTTGGCTAGAGTTTCCCTGGAGTGCTAATGACTTTGTTAATTTGGGAGCTACATTACTAATTGTATTAAGAGTATAAACCTTATTAAGTCTTTGTGGTGAATTAGATCACAGAGCTTTGGGAAGCTGCTTGGTGATTGGACAAATGATGATTACAAAATAAGTGGTTTTGTGCTCTAACATAGTAGTTAAAAGAAGGTACAAAGGAAGGATGCTAAGCAGAGAGCTAAGTTTTTCATTATTGCAAGCACAATGCTCTTTTCATTCCAAAGTGGGTAGATTCTGTACATCATATGAACTTGTTATAGAATAGATCTTTCGTTAGGAGAGGTAGTACCTGTACTAAACTACATGGAATAGGAAAGAGCGAAAAACAAAGAGTATCCTTGAGAATTTAACATCTTAAACCAGGCATTCTGAACCTTTTTTTTTTCCAGTTTGGGCTGGTCCTGCCCACTTTATGCAGCTGTGGGGGCCGGAGGCAGATTGCTTTCAGTGCTTACCATTTTGACATCATCCTCAGTGGTTGTGGTGATGGCGATGGGGGTCGCACTTTATACCTGCTATTCTGAACAGGCTATGCTGGTTCCCCGGGGCAGCAGAAGCCTTTGCCGAGGTGGATCGCTGCATTTTAAAAAAAAACCTTGCTGCTTCCTTGCTTTGTAATCCATGCCACTGGAAGAGTTATTTTGTCACGCGGCACTGACGTCAGCACTGTGCGCCAAAGGAATTCTTCCAGTGGTGTGGATTACAAATGAGGAAGCAATGAAAGCTTTTTAAAATGCAGCGATCCACCATGGCAAAGGCTTCTCCTGGCCTGGCCCGGTTACCAGCGTAGCTTGTTCAGAACAGTAAGGAGAAAGTGTAACTGCCGCCACCGCCACTGTCATAAGTGACGTATTGTGATGTCGGGTGGTGAGGGTGGGAGCGGTCCTAGAGGTTCTTGGGTTCTCACAATGGGCTGGAATAATGATATGCATGGGCCCAATTAGGCCCACAGGCTGGAGGTTGAGACCGTCTTAAACATACTGCTTTATAACGGTATTAATGACAATACCTTTTTACTCTCTAGTTCTCATCCACTATTAATGTAACTGTTCACCCAGCCTTTTTTTATACACACAGCCATTCTTTTCTTTCATATTCACTTTATAGTGCAGATCCATTTGTACCAAGTTTTGAAAATGCTTTGATTCAGTAAACTTGCTCAATGGTCCCTGGCCTGACAATGACCTTATCTACTTTGGTGTAGGCTTTATTGACCAAAAATCTGAATGTATGATGAATCCAGTTGTAGGACGTGAGGCTGAGTTCTTGCCACTTTCTGTAATGAATGTTTATAAAATACTCAGTTGGAAGGGACCTATGAGGCCATTTCGCCCGACCCCCTGCTCAATGAAGGAATCCAAATCAAATCAGATCTGACAGATGGTTGTCCATTTTTTCTTGATTGACTTCAGTGTTGGCACATTTACCACCTCCTGAAGTAATTGGTTCCATTGTTGTACTGCTCTAGCAGGACGTTCTTCCTGATATTTAGTCTATACAGTCAAACCTCGTATAAAGAGCACCCCACTTAAAGAGTAACTCACATAAAGAGCAGAATTTTCTCTGAATGTTCGCTTCGCTTAACAAATAAAACCAACCAAAAACTCACTTAACAAATAAATCGGGGTTCACAATCCCCCCCACCAGAAGTAACAATTGGTCACTTACAATGGTGTTTCGCTTAAAGAGCAAACTCGCTTAAAGAGCAATCCTGTGGAACGCATTATGCTCTTTAAGCGAGGTACAGTTGTATCTGGCTTCCTGTTGCTTGAGTTCATTATTACGTATTCTGCACTCTGGGATGGTCAAGAACAGATTTTGCCCCTCCTCTTTATGACTATCTTTCAAGTGCTACTATATCCCTCTCAGTCTCCATTTCTCAAGGCTAAACAAGGTAATCCTCCTGCCTAGTTATGCTGGTGTAATGCCAACAGTGTAATCTTTGAAAGTGAATGGCTGTAAATTAAAAAGACACCCATAGACATTATTTTTTGCATCTTGAGTCCTGGAACTCAGGTAATGTCTGTGGGGATTACTAAACACAAGACATTTGGCCTTCAGAACTAAATCCTTTTGCCTAGCTACACAGCATAATGTTGGCCAATATGTCTTAAGGTCACACAGTGTGGTTGCTACAGAGGAAGATCCAAACAGTATCTTTGTATGTGAAATATACCTTTACTTTACTTATAGATTTATGGTGCTGCAGTACATTTTATTATGTATTGTAAGCCAATTTATTTTTACTCTAAAATGTGGGTGGGCAAAATGCAGGCACCCAGAAGCTCCACACTTAAATAGTACAGTCAAACCTCGCATAAAGAGCGCCTCGCTTAAAGAGTAACTTGCTTAAAGAGCAGAATTTTCTCTGAATACTCGCTTCGCTTAACAAATAAAACCAACCAAAAACTCGCTTAACAAATAAATTGGGGTTCACAATCCCCCCCACAATTGGTCATTTACAATGGTGTTTCACTTAAAGAGCAAACTCGCTTAAAGAGCAATCCTGTGGAACGCATTATGCTCTTTAAGTGAGGTATAACTGTATGTGTGTGTATGTGTTATTAAAAACTATTTCATATAATAAAAGATCCTTGGATTTTCCTTTCCTACATGTATACCCCAAAATTATTTTTAAAAAGAAACAAAAAGGAAACAAAGCAAAACAATCACTCTTATATACCGCCCCATAGCGCGTAGTGCACTCTGTGGGTGGTTCACAAGTTACTGTATTTGGCAGTGTATAAGACGCATTGGAGTATAAGACGCACCCCATTATTACCAAAATAGCCCACAATAGGTCAGTACAAGACACAGTACTGTACAAGACACACTCCATTTTCCTAGTGTATTTTAAGGAGAAAAAAGTGGGTCTTATACGCCAGCAAATACAGTAATTAGCACTTTGCCCCAACAAATACTCCCCCCTCTCTCACACACATGCACACACGCCCACACACACGCCTGCCTACACATATAAATACTTACATACGTATTTCTGCGCCTGTTGAAGATCATGGGATGGGAGTGGAGATTAAGGACTTAAATTTGGCCTCAGTCTTTTCTGACCTCTGTTCTAAAAGCAGAAATATAAAACTACAAGACTATAGCATTCCAGCATCGCATGATAGATGGCTGAATATTTGCTTCTGCAATTCCTTAATTACTTTCAGCAATGTTTGTGGCAGTGTGGGTGCCTAGCAAGATAATGCCACTTTGTAACTAACAACTTCCAGTGATACAAGTTTTCTGGGGGGAGGGGGCGTCCCAGAGGCTATGCTGGTGACCTAAATTAAATAGGATTTATTTTGTGTTTTTATGTTTATATACAGTATCACCTAACTGATGACACATGCTTTTGAGGCAATTTACAAACATGAAAAACAAGAACAAAACAATGAGAAAAACTACTTCAACAAATAAATCTGCTGAAATGGAGCAAAAACATTAAAATATTGGAATGTTAGGAGTTGGTGATAAGACTTTAAAAAGGAAAAATAAAAATCAAGCACTGAAAGTCTGCCAGAAGAGAAAAATCTTAGCCTAATATCTACCAGTAATTGTATCCAATGAGAAAGTCAAGTGGGTGAGCTTGTGGAGGCATTCCTTTTATCGGAGAGTAATTGGAAGTTTTTCTCTGATAGCCACTTGTTGTTCCATTGTGAGCAGTAGCATCTAGTGGAGACCCTTCAGAGATGAACAGTAATAGTAATGGGACAGTAACATATGAAGGTAGACTGATCCAAAACTACTAGACAATATTAAATCCAAGTGAAATAGGTCTTGATTATATTACTCAAAAAGCGGCTAAAGTTGACTAGCAGCTGCTTGTCAGTCAGATTGGCCATTGAATCCAGCCCTAGTTTTTCAGAAACAGTCAAACCATTGCCTCTTTGAAGGAGATTGATAGTTGGCCATCCTTCAGGGAAACAGGGATCACTTTACAAATCCAAGTAAATCAAGAACACAGATGGTTTGAAGGACAGGACCAAGAAAGCTGGCCATGTCCTTAGGCACCAGCAAGTGAGATTCATCTAGCAGATTAAACAAGAAACAAAACAAAAGTAAAAACAAAATAAAATTAAAGGAAACAAAACTGTTGTGGCACCTACAGGACTAACTACTATGTTTTAATGTGAGTGTTCATGGATGAAGTCCACTTCCTCAGATATAAGAGTGTGACTACATGGCAAATAGTTCTGACCTGTGGTGGACCCTATGAATGAGAGATCTCCAAAACTTCCTGTACTCAACAACCGTGCTCAGCTCTTGCAAACACAAGCCTCTGGCTTTCCTCAAGGAGTATATCCATCTCACGTTTGGTCTTCCTTTTTTCATTCTGCCTTTCATAGCATTATTGTCTTTTCCAGAGAGTATTGCTTCCTGGTGATGTGCCCAAAGTAGGACACATTTTTGTCTCCGGAGACAGTTTTGGCTTGATTTGTTCTTGGCCTCCATTTTTGTCTTTCTGGCAGTCCAAAGGTATCCACAGAGCTCTTCTCTAGCACCATATTTCAAATGAATCAATTTTTTTCCTATCAGCATTCCTTACTCTCCAACTTCTGTGTTCATACATGGTGATCAGGAACACAAAAGTGTGAATAAGCTAGATCTTGGTTTCCAGTGATCATCAAGGGTAAGATCATCCTTACCCTTGATGATGTTTTTCGATTCCTTCATTGCTACCATTCCAAGTCTCAGTCTTCTTATGATTTCTTGACTGCAGTCCTGATTTGGGTTGATGATTGAGCAAGGTATACAAAACCTTTCACTGTCTCAATTTCTTCATTGTCAACTTTAAAGGCATGCAATTCTTCTGTATTGATTACATTTTTATCTTAATGTTTAGCTGTGATCCTGCCTTGGCATTTCTTCTTTCACTTACATTTCAAGTTATTTCAAGTAATATCTGTTTTCTTCCAATAAGTTGATGTCATCTGTATGTCTTAAATTGCTGATGTTTCTTCCAACAATTTTTCACTTCTTTTTCACTGAATCTAGTTGGGCTGCCTGTATGATACTTTTATACATGATCTCAAGATATTAACATATTAATTTTAGCACAACTAAAGCTAGAGGTAGTCATTTAAAAAAATGCTGCCAGTCACAGCTTTGAAACTGCCTAGTTTGACTAATACTGTATCCATTCATCATGATACTGATTAGTGTTATGAAAGAATGAAATTTAGAAATCAGAAAGATTCCAATGAAACATTCCACAGAATTTGTCTGCAGAAAAAAATTCTACCCTGTATCTGGGGTAGCAACAGGAATCTTTAGAATATGATTGCTTATAATCTCTTCCAAATGAAATCTCAGTCCGAATGCATTTAACTCCAACAGGCAGAGTATCCTGTATTGGGCATGATATAGTACTGTACTGGGACTCCCTATATAACTGTTCATGGTTAACTACAGGGGAAAAAATCAATGTTTTGACTTAGTAAGGGTTTAGAAAAACTGCTTTTGCTGGTAATCTGTAGGTTGACTTTGGCAAATGAAGACCAAGATATGCAACTGTTTCAGATCAGTAAACACTCTACATCTAATTAAACAATCTATTAATTGATTTTAGTTAATTTCACAATTACATGTGGTTAATTACTATTCTGCTCTTTACTTTTCCTTCTACTGAATGTCTGAGACAAACCTCAGAGTGGATTGTGACATTAAACATGTGTCATAGTAATGCTGGAGTCTTCACAGTATCAAGATGAGAAAGCTAGAAGGAGCAGCAAGAGGTTGAAATTCATCTATTTCAACACAGTTTTGCCCTAGTCATTTATGAACCAAAATATGGATATGTCTTATTTTAAGAGCAAATACCATGCAAATGTAAGTAGTGCTGAACCCTCATCCAGTCTACTTCGGCTATTTAAAAGAGAGTTATTAATCTTTAGTATCTCAAAGATATGGTATTTCATCTTTGTCTCTTCAAATTAAGGCCTAATTTTGCCTGGCCTTTTTTAAAAATCATAGAATGGATTATTTTATTACAGAAGTGGGCCATATTACACAGGGGTAGCTTTTCATCTTGCAGTAATGGGAGTAGAACATAGAGCCAGCGACTCAACAGCAAGTGTCAGGTGGCAGCTAACTAACCTGATTCCCTAAAGGGGCCAATGGTTACTGGCGGATGAGCCCCTTTAGGTGGGGTGATGGTCCTCCTCAGTGGAGGAAATGCCATTGTAAACCATCATATTGAGCCCAATGGCAAAATGAACGGAGGAGGATTCCCAACGGTCATCAAGGTGGAAGAGGCCATGCCAGATGAACTGACTGTGAAGGTGCACCTTGTCCATATCCTCAAGGCTGCAGCAGTCCATTGCAGTCCTGGTGTTGAATCCTGCATGTCTCATTTCATGTGTGCCACAAGAGATGGCTCTGAGATCATAGTGTGTGAGGCACTTCTGAGGTTCTGTGGCATGTGGGAAGCAAATGTATATTAGCTATCTGTAAGAGAAAGCCTGGCTGCCTACTGGGATAACATTGCCAACAAAAAAGACAGTAAAATATGTGCTCATTTTAAATATCTTCATATCTTTTCAACAGGTGGGGTAGTGGAGGGAAGGTTTGACCTTAAAGTGATATATTTTGCATGTTGCTTTGAGATATTGTGGAGGAGAAAATTTAGCAGATATTGTGGCTTACCAAGTTATTTGATGATGTTCAGTTTAATTCCTACTGACTCATAGATTTGCTGGGAACTGGAAATGTGGAGAAAGGTTTGGTTGTCCAGCTTATAAAAGACTTCTAATACTAACATCCACACTCAGTTCAGAACTGTTTCCATTTTGTTTGAGCATTCAATCTCCTTAGTCAGACAAGATGGAAAGAACTCTGAGTTTAGTGCAGAGAGGCATACATTCCATCTGTCACAGCTGCGGCTACCTATTTTGGTGCCCAGGACATCATTGTTCTATTGGCTATGGTTAAGTCACTGAGATGTGTGTATGCTTGAGAGAGAGAGAGAGAGAGAGAGAGAGAGAGAGAAGATGGACAAAAGGGGAGAAATGTATTCATTCTTCATTGAGCCCACCTGTTTCGGGTTTCCTGGGAAAAAGGGATTTCAGCTCAGCTCTTCCAGAAGCAAATTTTGGCACTGTGGGTCAAAGCCCTTGTCACCCTGCCCTAGTTACAACTGTGCTATCTATAATTTATGGGAAGAAGGAAAACTGAGAGCACTTATGGATCTCTGGCTGATGCAGTTCATAAATCCAGGACTGGATTTTGGCTTGATGAGAATGGAAGAGTGCAGATTAATTGGATTTCTTACCATAAATGTTATAACTGCCTGTATGGTTACAGTAGGTTTTTAAAAGTTTGGTGTTATGTTTATATAACATGGAGTCACAGAGATGAATCCCAGATTCATGGACTTGAGCCACAAAAACTTATCATTAAAAAACTTCATTTAGTCTTTTGTTGTTGTTCAGTTATACAGTTGAATTTGCGACCCTATGGACCATTGCCCACCAGGCACCTCTTGTCCTCCACCATCCTCCTCAACCTGCCTAGCTCTGTGCCCATTGCATCTACAATACCATCTAGCCATCTCATTTTGGCTGCCCCTTCTTCTTTTGCCCTCCACCCTTCCCAGCATCAAGGCTTTCTCAAGTGAATCCTCTCCTCTCATTTGATGTCCAAAGTACTTTAGCTTCATCTTTACTATTTGACCTTCTAAAAAGCAGTCAGGTTTGATTTCTTCTAAGACTTCTTCTAAAGATTTAGTCTTTAAAGTCCCACAATGTTTTTCTTTTCTTTTGTTTACTCTCTGATATACTAGTTACAGAAATGCAGAAACATATTTTCCACTCCCTGTATTCATTCAAGTAATAAGTTACCATAGTTCAGATAAAGACCTGGCTGCAAAAATATGAAAGAAAGACCAAAAAAAAAAACCCCTAACTAGTATTTTCTTTGAAAGCAGAAATCATTTTAAAATGTTTTAGAGAATTTAATAGCTCTGTGACTTAGTTGTATCAATTTGAAGACACATTATTTTACTATTACACTTCTTGGCATAATGTTTATGCTAGGGATTCTCAGCTTGCGGCTTGCGGTACCATTCCATGTAGCTCCACACATGGAATGCCATGTGGTGGAGGACGGGTACCGGTAAATGGCCGTCTGTCCCTTGGCTTAAAAAGGTAGAGAACTCTTGGTTTATGCTAACCAGCCATTTGAAAATTTGTGACCAATATTAAGATAAAGTTCAGTAAAACTGCATATAATGAAAAAGCTCCGTTCCACGGAGCTCTTTGTTATACTTTTTTTTCATTATATGGATCGCTATGGGCGATGTACCGTATAATGAAAAAAAGGTTGTTATACAGATCGTTATTGGTGATCCGTATAACGAACATCTCCCCCCCCCCCGTTATATGGTACATCACAAATAGCGCATGAACACTTTGTTGTACAAATTTTTTGTTATACAAAGCGTTCATTATACGGGGCACCACTGTAGTTGTGTTCTGTACCACATTTCATTCTGATCCCATCCTCCACAATCACTTCACTCACATGTAGCACTCCATGCATTTACTATACTGTAATTCTCAAATCTCAAAAGGAGCCACAACACTTTTTTATATAAGAATGCACTGTATGCTCTCAATTACTGGACAAAATCCAGTAACTAGAGTAGGCCCATTAAGTCAGTGAAACTTACCTATGTGTTGATTTAGCAAATTTGCATTGATTTAATGGGCTTACTCTAGTTGAAACTACTGGATTTAACCATGGAGTGCAAAAACATTTTTGTAGAAAGCAGACACTAAAATCCTTATACAGTTAAAATAATCACTAAAATAATCCTTATACAGCTTCTTTAATAAAATAAGAATAATACAAACTTTAAACAAAAATATATAATAGCAGGGGTTGTGACCTTATGAGTAAATAGTACAGTATTTGCTGCAGGGGTAAAATGGATTTATTTGAATTTTTTAACTGATCATATGATGTAAAGGCCAATGCAGATCAGCCCAGCCTTTTTTACTTCTGAAGTGGAATTTTTATCTGCCACTGATGGCTTCTACTTTTTTAGAGCCAGAATGATTCAAACAGTTGTGAGATCACTTGTTCTGTTCTCCAAAAGGACAGAAGACATGACCGTGGGTGATACCCTGGTGTCAACATCCAACCCCTCATAATCTCTCTAGCTGCCCTGAAATATTTATTTTCTAAAACTATCAGGTTTAATACTAAATAACCCCATTACTGCATTGATATATTAGTTTAGATCAGGGGTTCTCAACCTATGGCCCATGGGCCAGCTGTGGCCTACGGCATAATTTCATGTGGCCCACATCGCTGCCACCACCAAAAGCAGAAGCGGATGTGTTTATGATAGCTGTAAATGCACTCGTGGCTGTAATAAACACATTTATGACAGCCATGGATGCATTTTATGGCAGCGTTCACGGTGGAGGTAACCACCAGTCTGGCCTGCTCGGTTGTCTGAGGAGGAGTGGTCCAGTCCACAGCTTAAAACGGTTGAGACCACCAGTTTAGATCACCTCTGCATGAAAAAGATACAAATGATATGAAATAGAAATAATACAGATAAACCAAAGCAGACTACTTCGTTTCTGAATTATTTATGTATATATTTGTCTCTTAAAGAGATCTTGAAATACTGTCCCTTTTCCCTAATGCCATGCACAATTTAAACAGCCTACCGGCTTTATGATGAACCATAAAAGGAGAGCTGAGTATCAGAGAACAATATCAAAGGAATGTGGTTTTTCAGCTGTGGTGTGAATCAAACCACATCAGATTGATGGGCCTGTGTTTCTGTGCAATCATTTAATTCAAATAGAAGCATGAAATAGGTAGCAAATGAAGCTGCTTGTTGCTCTGAATTAGGTGATGGAGTGTAGCCACAAGCTAAATTTTCCATATTTGGCTTCCTGGCTAATAATTGGCTTCAGTTGTTACTATTCTCCAATAATTATTCCTATTAAGCTGTTCTGAGTTACATCTGAAGAAGAGTACTGTATAAAACATGTCTGAATTTCTTTCTGATTTATAGATGAACTGGTGCTGTAAAACATTTCTCACTTCCTGTTGTATTGGAAGTGGTAGTCTTTCAGAGTATTAAGTGGTAGAATGAGTCATAATCTTTCAGAAAATGGTTCTATGGTCTTCTTTTGCATGTGTACTGATGATCTGTATTGTACAGGTTGCATTTTCTGTGAACGCTTAGAATTTAAAAATCAATTAGAATGATTCTAGAGATGACGGGTGTTGGCTAAGCGAAAAGAAAACTTGTGGCACAGCTGATAAGTGTATTGAATCGACTACTTAGTGACTAATTACCAGTACAGTGATTTTGTTGCTCTCTTGTTTTTACCCTTAATTGGCTGCATATTAGTAAATCCTATTCATTTTTGGGGCACAGCAGAGTTTAATCATTTTATAGACATGCATAATAAAAATATCCAAAGAATTAACATAATAAACAATTATTGCTTCCAGGGTTTTGTTCTTAAGATAATAAAATGTTAAAAAGCAGGGCACTTGAGTAGAAAGTAATTGCACTGACAAGCACCACACAGCCAGCATTCACAATAAAGTAAACCTTCCTTCAATGTCAACCTGATTTGCTACGCAGATAAATGCTTCCTCACATTATGGAAATGTCCTTTTTCTATCAACAGAAAAGAATAAAACTCCAGACATTTAATTAATCTTGTCTGACATTTGATTTCATGGCCAGGTTCAAGGCAAGAGGCAGGTGGGTCTGCTTCCCCCCTTTCTGTGTGTATGACCACAGGCAAATCTATCCATTAATGTCAAATTACATCTGTGTGTCTCTGTATTGCTGCCACATGTCAGTCATTAATGCATTAGTGTTACTTGTATTCAATTCATATGCATCAGTTTTCCTGTCCAGAGGGCTTGGTATAGTGCAGATTGCAGTTATACAGAACAAATATTTCACCTTGACCCGTCCTGTAAAAGAAGCGGCTCGTCCTGAATAAAAGTGGAAGTACATGTGCTAATTTATGACAAGAGAGAATTCTGTTGAAGACAGCCCAGCATTAGATTCAAAAGCTATGTTTTCAAGACTTCTGACAAAGGTAATTCTATCAGCATTTCGCTATATCGCTTTTTGGTCCACTCTTCCTTTGAGAAGTCTCAGTGACCTTTTTCCAGATGCCACTTCTTAGTAGACTAACATTCCATGCATTGAAAAGTCTAGAACAGAACAGGGATTCTCAACCTGCAGCCTGTGGGCCAAATGCAGCCCACAACACCATTTCATGTGGCCCCCACAACTCCTCCACCACACCAGGAAATGCCATGTGATAAAGGAAGGGCAAAATGGCTGTTTGGCCCCCGAAGCTGTCTGAGGGAGCCTGACCCAGCCCCCGGCTCTTAAAAGGTTGAGAACTCCTGGTGTAGAGGGACACTTCGTGTATTTACAGTAATACCTCGGATAAAGTTTACATCAGATAATGCTAAAACTGTATAACTTTAAGCAATCTGGAAAAAATTGCATCGCATAATGTTAAAAACCTATGGGATTCATCAGATAACGTTTGCTAAAGTCTGTGCCAGTTACACTGTATCTCTGGAGTTTTAACGTTATGCAATTCATCCCATAAGATTTTAACGTTATCCGATGCATTCATCGGATAACATTAAAAATCGGATAACACTAAGACTTGTGGAACCAAGTTTTAGCGTTATCCGAGGTTTTACTGTACTTCTCTTGTTGTCTGTCTCTCAGTCATGGCAAAATGCCATGGCTTTAAAGATGAATTAATTGGAATCACAAGATTCCATACACTCTGCAGAATGCATTCCCAGAACTGTTTTTGTATCTGTTTTGGCTTCATTTTAATCTGTAAACATTTTTAAAAAATGCAACCAATTGAATGAATCAGCCTTTAAAGCCAGCATTTTCCCTTGACTGAAGGTATAATGCTCAGACAACATTAGAAGTAAATACACAAAGTGGCCTGATAGGATCCCAATGTAGGAAAAACTGCCAGACCTATCTGATTCTTAATGTCAAGTATCCTATGCTGGGAGAGGCAGCTGTTATTTTTTTTGTAACATATATTCTCTCTGACACCTGATAAGAAAAGTGCTTGGTTATTTCTTGCTAGACTAATCTAACAAAAGCACATCAGCAAACAAACTGATCTAATATTTATACTGATTCTTGCAAATGTTTCCTGGACAAGGTAATTAATTACTTATAATATGAATTAATCTTTGTATTACATTCAGAGTTCATGATGTCATTGCTGACTGGAATGATTCTTTTTTGCATAGATTTTTGTTGTTTTGGTGTACAGTTGAACGGATTAATTATGCATTCTTGTTTTATGACATCTCATTTAAAAATCACCACCAGTAACATGTTAATAAATTTGTAGGTAATAGCTTTCATCTACTGAGAATTGGATGAGAGTTGCAAGGCCAATGTCCTTCACTACCATCTAAATAAAATCTGCCATGGTGGTTTCGTTCTGTGAACACCCCGGTTTGTATTTTAAAGAGTTAGCATGATTAAGGTCCAGACTCTTTTCAGTTGAACTCAAAGATGAACCTGTATTTTACATTTCCCCCCAGTGGATTGTGTTGTATGAAAAGAGGAGTGCTATTTTTCACTATCCTAATTTAGGAGATTGTTGGAACATGCCTTTTGGAATTTTATGCGCATTGCCCTTCAGACACATTCAAAATATTTTTTTATTTTTTTATTTTTTAGATTTATATCACCGCCCACTCGCCGTGGCGACTCAGGGCGGTTTACAATCAGGAGAAAAAAACAAACAAAAACAAAACAACAATAACTCACACACAACACAAACAACTAAAATCCATTTCTCCTTCCGGCCAGAGGACGTTAGTCTTTTCCTTCCCTGGGCAGATAAGGCCCAGGATTAGGAAGTGAGAAAGATTAAAAACACACCAGATGCTACAGCTACTAGTTAAAAGTAGAAAAAGGAGAGGGGCTCAGATCAACCAATGTGCTGGGGTCATTATACCTTCCATACCACATATCTGTCCTGCCAGCCATGTTTTTAGATTCTTCCTAAAGGGCAGCAACTATGTCTGGAGACATAGCTCCGTAGGCCCTCCTTCTGGTGCCAGAGAGATGTGCCTCCCTGGCCGATGGAACAACTAGGGAGCCTCTCCAGTCCACTCTGGTGGGACGGGCAGATGTTCTTGGGGTGAGGCGGTCTCTTAAGTATCCTGGCACTCAGAAAACATCAGTTCAAAAACATAATTGGGTTGTAAGCAGATCAAGATGATACAGTATTTGACAATTTCTACCAACCGCAGAAGTTCCATAGCATGCTCTCTTGGTATGATTCCGTATTAGGATAATACTTTTAGGCAGGGCAAGAGGACACAAACAAATTTTTAAGCTTTTGTTGGCCAAAGTTATTGAAAGCTAGTGTGATGTAGTGAATAGAATGTCAGAGGAGGATTTAAGGGCTCAGGACTCAAATCCCCATTCAGTCATGGAAACTCACTGGGATGTTGTAGTAACAAACCACTGCTTGAATATTTCACATCTTGCAAAAACACTGTTCAAATTACTGTAAGTTAGATGTGACTGGACAGCACATAGCAACAGGAGTGATATAGATTTTGGGATTTTTCTTACTGTCAACACAACTATTTCTGTCTTTCATTATTAATAACTGCAGTTTGATTTTTCATAATTAAAATAAGGTGGCCCTAAAAGGTCTTTTTCTTACTTGAAGTTCAGAATTACAATCCTCTTAGAAGCCTTGGAGAACAGCTCAGGTGTTATATTTTTGCAGGGAAAGACTGTTGTTTAATATATACGCCATGATACAACAAACAGAATATTTTTTTCGGAGATTTTCTATGTGAAGCTTTCTGGTCTTTGTGTCAATAACATTTTCTCTGTTCCGAACTTGGCTTTGAATGTACTGTATATGTATTTGTTTCGTTTCTAGGCTGCCTTGTTCCAGGCGAAGGGGACCCAAGGAGGCTTGGAATATAATCCCATTTATTGCAATACAAGATAAAGTTTGATTGTAGAGTGCAAATCAGGGGTGCTAAAATGTCAGAGTGCTTGCTGGAGTTTTCCTTCATAATAACCAGTGTCAGTTTGACCAATCTGTCCTCTTAGAGGCCGTGGTAGGCTAGAATAGTATTTCATTCTATTCATCTTATTCTCAGTGTGCTTGACTAAGTAACTGTCTAATGACTAAATATATTCATGAAAGTGTTTTAAAAACTGTAGGAACAAGATTAAATGTGTGTGGCAGCTGTTTTTCTTATTTTTATAGTATATAAACTGACATGGACCACTGAGTTAGTGCAAGCAACAATTTGAAAGAAACAAACAAACAATTTATTATCACTATTTAATCAGAATAGATCTGATTAACATAAACATACAAACACTCTAAGATGGGGTACCCAAACTTTTTGGGCCATGGGCCGATCATGTGGTTCAGGAAGCCAGTCACTAAGGCCGAGGGGCCGGGTGCAGCCCTCGATGCCAATTCATCTGGCCTGCGAAGCCCTCGTCGCTCCTGGAAGCAGAAGTAAAGCGCGCCCATACGGGCGTGTTTTATTTCCGCTTCCAGGAGCGACGAGGGCTTCAGGGGCCAGATGAATTGGCATCGGGGGCCGTACCCGGCTTCCTGAACCACATGATCGGCCCATGGCCCAAAAAGTTTGGGTACCCCATCTTAGAGTGTTTGTATGTTTATGTTAATCAGATCTATTCTGATTAAATAGTGATAATAAATTGTTTGTTTGTTTCTTTCAAATTGTTGTTTGCACTAACTCAGTGGTCCATGTCAGTTTATGTACTATAAAAATAAGAAAAACAGCTGCCACACACATTTAATCTTGTTCCTACAGTTTTTTAAACACTTTCATGAATATATTTAGTCATTAGACAGTTACTTAGTCAAGCACACTGAGAATAAGATGAATAGAATGAAATACTATTCTAGCCTACCACAGTAGATTGCTATCAAGCCCCCACGGCTATAACTGTTCAAACACTAGCTTCTAGCATTTGGATTGACAGTGGACTGCTTATTGGTTTTGTGTGTGTATTTAGACTACTTCAGATTATTTTAAAAAGAAAAGAGGGACATCATTGTTTAAATAATTGAGTTACTGGTAATTAAAAAGGGAGATCCAATTTTTCTTGGAGTTTTCTTAAGTCCACCAAGTACTGATAGTTATAATTTTGGATAGGACTCTGTTGGAAGAGTGTTCTGTCAGTCTTGAGCTATTCCTGTACCATTTTTGCTACCTATTTGATTGTTTCTCACATACTTTGATAGGGTAAGAATCAAACATTGTTACCCTGGAATACAACTGAACATGACTTCATAACAATAGTAACAATAGGCCGATTCTTCAGTAAAGACATTTTGAATTAGGTAAGTATAAGTTTCTTTTTAGCCATTCATTGCAAATACTCACTTACAATAAATAAATAAATAAATAAATAAATAAATAAATAAATAAATAAGACATCCCCCTCCCACCCTACATTTATTGCTGTAACTGCATCTTTATTGAAGAAGAAACATGCACAGTGAAGAACAGGAAGTGTAAGAGACAGACGAAAGAAAACTGCATATTATTGGAGGGAACCAATGGCGAGGGCATGAAGACACAGCACTTGTTCTGATTAATTTTTCATTGTCTAGCAACAGAAGGCAAAATATAGTTTAAAGTCATAGTTTCAAGAGTTTGTCTCTGTAGGAGAGATAATAAAACAACATGTAGGGCTAAAGAGACTTCTTCATGAGAAACAAATGTTTCCTTTTCCAAGTTCTTTCAAGGCATTGAATGCCATTTGATCACACCATTGTTCCACTTTCATTTACTTTTTATAGTACAGTACTGTACTTGCATTTTTCTCACTTGGAAGGCTGAAGAAGCCCAAACCTGCCTGTCTCTCTCCAAGCCACCTTCTCACCAAGTTCCCACTGAGATGGCATGAATAGACTTGATGAGAGAATTCAGGAACAGTGATCTTTTCTTTATCCCTGTGAATATTTTCTGTAGTTCAATAACTCCCACCATTACTCCAGCGGAAATCTTGTAAGTGATAGTAAGGATTATAGAATCATATTTAATATTTTGATGGCTGTGTTGTTTAAAAGGTTGTTTTCTGTAAAACAACAATGGCAACAAAACAGTAGGTTAGAAAAAGGTTTGTCACTTCCAGTGTGGTGAGATTAAAGTTTTCATTATTTTATTTAATGTGAAAATTCTTTCAAAAATGGGGAAAATATTTATCCAGTTGTTACTGTGTCAGTAGATGCACCTTGAGCGAATTAGTGTAGTCAGAACTGTGATGTCAACTTATGTTGTTCATTTCTGTATGGCAGTAATGGTTCAATTTATCACATAGCAGAGTGTAAACTACAACTTGTAAACAATGTATGCAATAAGATGGAATGTAAACGTCATACAGAATTAACTGAGTGGACAATGTTGAACTGGATTTCAGTGGTGGAATATTCATGCCCACAGTTATAGTGCCATAGAATGAAGTTCTTTAACCTTCTAGAGACCAGAGAATCCAATTAAGAAAAGAATAATTGTAACTGACTTCTCCTGACCCTTGTTTCCAAGATTTAACTATGTACTAGATAATATCAAATGAGTTAATTGGCAAGGACCTAAGTATTTTTATTTTAATGGTACTAATTTTCTCATCTGAAACTGGCATCTAGCTTCATAGTATGATGTCTTGAACCAATCCTGGGATGGCCCACTACATTTTTGTTTCAAATTTCATTTCAAATATTTCTGTTACAACTGTTGAAAAAGAACAGAATAGTGGGAAAAATTGGTTACTATTTCAGATGGTCATCATAGCAAATTTGCATAAGCTGCTGTTGCCCTCCAGATGTCAACTTTCTCCTAACCTCTTTTTGCACATCTAGATGTGTAAAATTTCCAGAAATATTGAAGCCATGGAAAAAAGCTAATTTGCCTCTCCAATTCCCCCCTTTTTTCACATTTTCAAAAGAACTGAAATGTATTCAGTATCTATTTCTGTATCAATTTTTATTGTTTTAGTCACAAAAAGTGCACTACTGTATTTATAACTCAGTATATAACATTACAACATTTGGCATATTTATGGAATTCAAGGATATGAACGTCTTAATTTTGTACAAGTACATTTTTGAATATATTCAGTGCTAAAGTGAGAACTGCACCCTGTGCTGCTTGTATACTTACTTATGTGTTCATTATTGTCATCCAAGAAATGGGAAGTGGGATAGGAAAGAAAACAGAAAACTTCTTTGGTTCTGCTGTTACTTTCTCAAAGTAGAACAGAAGGCATGTACAAAGAAGTTCGCCCACCAATACCACTGTAGAGCTGAAATACAGAATAGTAGGGCATACCTGTTCCCTCACTTCATACATGTTAGCAAAGTAATTATATTGATATGCTTTGTTTTGTAGTTTATATTTACAGGGCCAGAATATTTGAAGTCATAGTACTTGAAATGCTTTATGTTGATTTCTCTTTGGATTCAGTAAATTATGCAGTATCTTACAGACATTTAAAGCTTTTCCTTGTAGCTTTAAAATCCTTCCAAATTGGGCAAATATGGATTTTTCTCTCCTTTTTCCAACATTACTGCTAGGGTTCTAATTGAGCATGAAATTAACATGGATTTGTTCATTAGCCTAGAATGTTTTATTCTCGTTATCAGTAAAGACAACACAGCTCTGGGGATGTTGTTTGTTAGTGTGAGCTGACTTAGTTTTGTTTTTCTAGGTCGTCTATAAACAATTATTTTTTTAAGGAACTTTGTGGCAAAAGGGATTTGAGGCTTCATTCCAGGGGAAATAGTACTCTGCCATTGCTTCATTATCTTAGTACATTTCGCTGTACTGTATATATAAGTCAAGTGGCATTTTCCTTTTCAAACAGAATTTTTCTAAATCAAATAGTTTTAGACTGGATTATGCAACATACATGTGCTAAATATCTATTCTGAGATTTTTGCTGTCCTGAGGATTTAAAAAATGCCCAGTGAAGCTTTTCTTTCTCCCCATTTCCCCATAAGTGTTCAACAACAATTTTGCAATAGATGGCTAAAGTAGAGTTTTTCATTTGATCCTTTGTTCCTTTGCGATTGCAGCTATTTAAAGCATTGAGAAGATTTTGTTTAATGCAGGGTGTGATCATTACTTGTGCCAACAATAGATCATGAGACATAGTTGCATAAATCTTGGCTTTTTCAATTACATTCTATTAAAATGCTATATATTTTAATCCACATATGACATGGATATTTTAAAAATGTAGTGCTTTGAAATATATGTACAAAAGTGTTCCTGGCAGAGCTTTTTTTGAAAAGTCTTTCTACTTGCAGGCTTTCTATTTATTTGTTTGTTTGTTCATATTTATATTGCCTCCCACTTGCTGAGGTGACTCAGGGCGGTTTACAGTCAAAACAGCAACAGTACAGTAACAATCATAAAATACAACTTCACAAAACAACCAAAGCAGAACACAGACTAACTCCCCTCCAGCATTTGGTGTGGGCCCAGAAGATAGGGAGAGGTCCTCAGCCACCTCCCAGGCCATGGCGTCTTCTCCCTCAGGTCGTTGGTGTGGGCCCAGAGGTGGGGGCAAGGTCCTCAGCTGCCTGCCAGGCCATGGCGTCTTCTTTTATCTTTATATTTTTGCTTCATTGAATTTAAGAAATCATCAAGAGGATAAATGAGGCTGTGAGAGTTTCTATTAAAATCTGCCATTTAAACTCTGTTGTGTTTTGTTTTATACATTGTTTTTTGGCATATCACTTAAGCATATTTTACAGTTTGAAGCACATTATGAATATACTTGCTTTTTCTTTTTTTCAAATATAATAAATTATAACAGTACTCCAGTGGCTCACTTCATCTGCGGCAAATGCAGGAATGGCAGGAGCAGATAGATTTGTTCAGACAGGAAATCCTTTGTGGATCCAAGTACAAAATATCAATTTTTCAAAATGTTCTTTCCATAGGGAAGCTGTAGTATCAAATTCTAGGAAGATAATAAATGGCTGTCTGAAAGTTTTCTTCGTTGTTGGGTAAGAGTGCAACCAGGGCCGGATTTACATGAAAAGAGGCCCTAAGCTATTCCACTTATGTGGCCCTTTCACCTCCCATTTTTAAGTTTGTAAATTACATGAGAGATAATAAAATACATCATTGCTGTGATATATATCAATATATAGGCAGCCTTGGGGGCTGAAGTCCACAGGGAAGTGATGGGATGGTCCTCAAATGGATTAAATCCCACTTGAACCCATCTTGATAGACCCCTTTTGATCTTGAGGCCCTGCCTAGGCTGAAGCCTAGTTAGCTTATAGGAAAATCCAGCCCTGAGTGCAACAAAGAGTGCAAGGGAAACCTTTACCTTTACCTAAGGGTGCAACACAGAATAGCAGGCAATTCATTTTAGTACTCGCTGTGCGAGTCAGACTTCCCCTATGGAAATGCTCGCATAGCGAGCGTTTCTATGGGGGGAAACTTGCATAACGAATTTTTTTCGCTACGCGAGTCTGACTCATATAGTGAACATATTTGCTATGCGAGTCAGACTTTCCCAATAGAAAACTCCCCTAAGAAAGCTCATTATGAGAGGTTTTCCATTGGAATTTTTGCTATGCGAGCAGCCGCGCAGAACGAATTAAATTTGTTATGCGAGGTATTACTGTATCTGGTTAAGTCTCTCCAGCTGGCCAAGCTTGAACACAAAAGGACTGTTATAGAGAGGCGACCTTGGAAGAGGAGGCATCTCCCCAATGCCTGTGCGCACCACATGCCCAGAAAACATCTGATTTAAATCTTAAATCACTGTGGTTTTAAATTCTGTTGAGGTCATATCTGAGTCTTTCTTTGGTTCCTGTATCATGATTGTTTGTATGTGGGAATTGCTAATTATATTTAGTTTTCTAGGTAGTTTTCTAGATAAACATGACCAGCACATACCACCAGTATCATACCACCAGTATGATCCTCACAGAAGAATTGGTTTGATCAAAAATAAGAGGGTGAAACACTTTCTCCACAGCTGCCAGGACACTCTCTCTCTCTCTCTCTCTCTCTCTCTCTCTCTCTCTCTATATATATATATATATATATATATATATATATATATATATATATATATATATATGTGTGTGTGTGTGTGTGTGTGTGTGTGTGTGTGTGTGTGTGTGTGTGTGTGTGTGTGTGTGTGTGTGTGAGAAATAAAAATGTTTTCATTGTGTTTTTTACTATGTAGTGGCAGTTCTTTGAATTGACCACTGTGATCTTACCTGAAGATCAGTGTTTCCCAAACTTTGGTTTTTAAACTTCAATTCCCAGAAGCCTAAGTCAGTACATTGGCTGATTAGTGCTTTGGGGAATTGACTTAGGCTTCTGGGAATTGAAGTCCAAAAACCAAATGGATGACTTCATCCTGAGCGCGCCAGGGGGCTCTCTTAGCACCACGAATTTTGACTTGCAGGAGACTCTGAAAATTCCCCCGAGGCAGCAATCAGTTTCAGCACAGGCTGCTGAGGGGGAAAGGATCGAGTGAGAGGCTGCTCGGAGCAGCCTGGAAAAAGCACAGTTGCTGCCTCCACCGCCACCATTGCTGATGTCAAAACTGTCAGCAGTGGGAGCAGCCCACCTCTGGCCACCGCAGCTGTGTGTCGGGGGCAGGACTGTCCCACAAGAAAAAAAGTTTGGGCACCACTGTACTAAGACGACAAATGATTCAGTACAAGGAATGTGATACTGCAGAGTGAGTGAGTAGAATATTTACAATAGTATATCGCTCAATTTCAAAAAGTGAATTTTGTGATTGAATATTACACAACACAAGCAAGTCATGTAGCTTAGCAGAAGTGATCAGTTTATAATATAAGCTGAGAAAGAGAGTGAGAAGATGAGATACCATACATATTCTGCAGAAAGTGAACAACCCACCCATACTTTTACAAATTATTCATGGAATGTGGGCAAAGAGATGCACATTTTCAAATGCGGTCCTGAATATGTATGAAAGTAAGTCATGAAATCTTTGACAATGGCAGTGAAACATATGGATGTAGGGGATGAAAACAAATAGTTGGAATCGGGATGATCAGGTGTAAAAAATGAACACTGATAGTTAATGTCTTCTCTTAGGTGTCTGGCTGCAGAGCCAGAGATTGGGAATTTGATTCCCCACTCTGCCTCCTAGACAGGAACAAGACTCAGTGATCCATAAGGTCCCTTTAAGTACTAAGATTATTATGGTTATGGTTCTTCAACCTTCAGGAATGTGAGTCTCAATGGGAAAGACAGCAGAACCATATGACCCACAAGGACCAGTATCCTACTGCAGGTTGATGCAGGTATACATATAAAACTAGAGACCTGTAACATTCCTGGAGCATTTCCTTGAGCAGGGAAAAATAAGGCAAGGGGAGGAGAGCTTGACTCTCAGCACATAATGTAACATACACTTTCCAAACATGAGCTTAATTTTCTTCATTCATACATACAGTCATACTTTGCATAACGAATTTAATTCGTTCTGCGAGGCTGCTCGCTATACGAGTTTTTTGTTATGCGAAACAAACTTGGATAGTGAAAATTCCTGTGGGGAAATTCACATAATGAGCGTTTCAAGGGGGAAAACTCACATAGCGAAAATTTTTAGCTATGCGAGTTTTGCCCATAGAAACACTTGTTATGCGAGTTTTTCCATAGGGAAAGTCTCACTCGCATAGCGAAAATTTTCATTATGCGAGTTGGACCGCTTAGCGAAAAACTCGCTCATTATGCGAGTTTTTCGCTAAGCTAAATGCTCGTTATGCAAGGTTTGACTGTAATTCCCTGCAGGCAGTCATATAATAATGCTGTATGTCTAGAATTGGCTATAATCAGGGAACAACGTTAGGTAAAGGTGGATGTGCATTTAACCTGATTGTTACAATGGAAATTTTCTCACATCTTCTGAATGTCAAGACAACTTTGTGACTAAAAGAGCCTGGAAAACGGTGTGAGCATGCGATTTCATTCTCTTTCCCATTTACGATTTCTCTCCACATCACTTAGTTTTTATTTCTTTGTCATTAGAAAGGATGAACCCAAAACCTTATTTCTCTTGAGTTGTTTCAGAGGAGGCCCTTAATTTGAAAAGCTGATCTTACAGCTAGTTGGAATGACATGGTTTAATGGATTGAAAGCTTTTCTTGTACATAGGAAAGGATAAATAGAGTTCATTCAGTGAGAGCTCAGTTCTGAGTTTTATAGAAATTTATTATTGTAAGTTCATTATTAATGATCTGAACAAACTTGAAAAATGACTCCTATTTTATACAGTATTTTAAAATGGGCAGTGAAACAAATGGGGGAGGATGCAGTCATTAGAAAGTAATTGAAAGGATTCTCATTTTCATTGTCAAAATGAGAATCCTCTCAATTACTTTCTAAATGTGGTGGACCTGTTGCTCCCAAGTAGACCCTTTGGCTACACCCTTTGAAAGAATCCAGCCAGTCACTACACAACATTCCTCCAAACTTCAGTTTCATTTTTCTGAGAACAGAAAGTATTGTTTAGTCTACAAGAGACTTCTTCCTAGGTAACAACACAGAATATATTTTAAGCATCACAATTCCATCACAGCATCATTTGCAGATAAAGTATTGAAAAAAATTAGATAATCTAAGGCTGTTGGTTTTGTGGGTAGCTCAGTGAACTGTGGATTCAGGAGCCTTGATGGTGCAGTGGTTTAACTGCTGTATTGAAGCCAAAACATTGTGAGTTCAATCCTGACAGAACCAAGGTTGACTCAGCCTTCCATCCTTCCTGAGTATCCTGTGTGTTCTAAGGGGAGTGCTAGTTAACTTGTGAACCACCTAGAGCAGAGGGGTTCTCAACCTTTTCAAGCCGCGGTCTGCGTCACACTCCCTCAGACAGCTGAGCAGGCTGAATGGCCATTTTGTCCTGCCTGCATGGTGGGTCTCTGGAAGGAGGGAGGGAGACACCAACCCTCCCCTCCCCAATTTACACTAATGAGATTAATTGCCAGCCCTGGGAAAGGATGAGTGGAGCTTTTTAACATTGCTAGTCCTTCCTTGCAGGGCTGGAGGCTATCCTTGGGGCTGGGGTCCCTGGGTGGGTGGGTTTGGGAGATAAGGCCAAGAGCCCAACTGTTTGATGTGGCCCACTGCCCTCGCTCCCTCTGCTGCCGGCGGAACCTCTGCCATGTGCGGTTCCTTTTAAATGTAAACAGCTTCGAAATGCTGTTTACATTAAAAAGGAACCACACATGGCATAGCTTCTAGTGGTGGCGGCCGGAGTGAAGATGGCAGACCACATGAAATGGTTCCATGGGTTGAAAACCCCTGACCTCTAGTGCAGTAAGCACTATGGGGTGGTATATAAGTGTAATTGCTATTGCTAATTGCTATTAATAAGTCCAGTTCTTGACTCTGCTTTGTAGAAGAACCAGCCTGTATAATCTTGGGTCAAAGCACCCCTAGAAGGAAATGGTGGACTACTTTAAATACTTTTTACCTACAAAACTCAGAGAAGGGTTGTCATAAGCTGGAATGGACTTAACAGGATGTAATTATGGTGATAAGACTATTTATTCATGTTTCACTTGCATATACATGTGCTTAGAATTAACCTTAAGATTTTTTTTGATTAAGTATGTATAACATCTATCCTGAGGTCCCTTGTAAGTCAGATTATTCAGAATCTTGTTCCCTATTGAAACTCTTAGAAAAAAGGGACAATCTTGTTTGAATCAAGGTGGCACTATCTTCCAGAAGCATGATTACCAACTGATAATACTATGATGATAATGATGCAGCCCTCTTTCAGTTACAGCATTCTTCCCCCCCCCCAACAGTTCCCATTTCTCAGCTTGCTATGTGGCTTTGATGGATGATTCCCACAGAAAATGAAATTCCAAATACAAAGTAATATCTCATATAAGATTAGTATCGAATAACACTAAAATCGCATAACATTAAGGAATCTGGGGGGAAGAATTGCATCACATAACATTAAGATCCTATGGGATGCTTCAGATAACAACCGCTAAAGCCTGTGTGGTTACAATGTATCTCTATGGATCCCATAGGATTTTAACATGCATCAGATAACACTAAAAATCATATAACACCAAGACTTGTGGAACCAGGTTTTAGTGTTATATGAGGTTTTACTGTACCTTAATCATAGGTACACAGGTATAGATATGTGATCCCCTGAATTGTGGGTTCATTTATTGGGCTACACTATTTCTTTACTGCTTCTTTTCATCAGTAAAGCATGACATCTGATTATAGTGCATCTCGCTTCAGCTTGGTGATGCAAGAAAGTTGATTCTTTTCAAGGCTGCCTGCAAGCTTGTGGCTTGTATTACGACCTTCCAGTAAATTTATACATCTAAGAGTCAAGATAAATGTAATCTGAACAAGTAAAAGGCATGTCTTTGAAACATAAAAATGAAGTTTGTATTTGAAAGGTAATGTTTGCTGAGTAGTAATCTGCAATGCTAAGGTAATGCTGCTTAAGCTGCCATGTTGAATATACTTATCTTGCTGTAAGCACTATTGCACTCTGTCCTTCTTACCTCTGAATAGTCTGGTGTAGGCTTCTGATGATAGTTATTTATGACTAGAAGAATAAAAATCTTGATTCCTTTTGCTTTCTCTATTACATTAATGCTAGAGATAAGAATGTCAACCAGAAAAATTAGGACTTTCTTGTGAAATTTCTAGTATGTTTATATTTAAATAGCTTCTCTGTCCAACTTTGTGGTTCTAGTTAAATTTATTACATGTGCAGTGGCGTTCATTCAGAAATATAGAAGTGGCTGCATTAAATCCTGTGTTGGCAATTTCGTGTGGGATTGAGTATTGAAATGTAGCAAGGCAACTAATGAAGGCATATGTTTACCTATAATTCTTTTTACCTTGGGAAAAGAATTTAATAGGAACAGTTTGGTCATTGTCACATTTTTAACAGTTGCTTTCAAGCATGAAACAGTCTTCTGGCTCTCAGAGGATTTACTTAGCAGTTTGAATGGAGAGGTCTTTACTGCTAATGGAACGGAGATGGCAGGCTTAAGCAACGGGGTGCTTTATAGCCTCTATAGCCACTTGAGAAGATGTAACATCAAATAGCTCAAATTGTCCCAGTCTCCAATGGTGTGCGGGAAGTTGCACAGAGATTGGTGGATAAATAATTTAGAGTTGTAAGAATGTCTGCATGCCAGAGTGTTGCATGTATCTAAAAGCTTGATTTCACAGAAGATTTAATGCCAGGAGACGTTCTGTAGCTTTTGCTTGAGCTATACTCCAGGGAGCATTTAGTAGTGACTTTGGTGACTGGAATAGGAAGGGGACAAAAACCCCACTCTGTATGTACTGATGGAATATTTAGAGAAATAGAAGAGAGGTAATTGATAACTCCCAAATCCAAAGGGAATTCACTTGTATTGAAGAAATCAGAATGTGTCTGTTGGCATTGATGACTTATGATTGATCGGCATGTTATTACATAAATATATTAAGAAATAAAGTATTGTTCTACAATGGTAAGAACTGGCATAGTTAAAATATAAGCATTTTTAAATCCATGGATTTTATGATAAGACTTTTGAAATGTTTTTAACATTTTAGGGGCTGTTAATTATTTTTATAAGCATTCAGTGTCTGCATCTCGTTGTCATCAACATTAGGTCTTGTGTGAAGCATATTGGGCAGCAAGTGTTCTCCAGTGATTTCGGTTGTTCGCAACAGCTTCAGTATCATCCTAGAAAACATTAATGGTTTTAAGATCTTCCTTTGGCACAAGGTTTTCCAAGGCCAGCCTCGTTTCCACTTTCCTCCTGGAGGTATCTGTCATAAGGCAATTTTTGGATGCTCACCTTTGGGCATACATAGGACGTGGCCAACAAATTGCATCTAACATTTATTCACAGTTCTCGACAAGTGTTCTGAGTTGGATCTTGTAGTACCTTTTTATGATCACAATATGTGATGTGGAGGATTCTTGTCACACAATTTTCATTTCATTTATTGGACTTGTATTGTTGGAAAACATTTAACCATTTACTCATTTTGGTTGTGCATCTTCATTTTCACAGACGTATATTGGTATGACAAAGTTCTTGAAGAGTTTTATCTTTGTGGTGATATGACTGCTGTAGATGAAATTGGATACATACATGCATTGAAATACTGTATGGACAATGCCATTCCAATTTAACAATTGATGTCCTTGTCTGCATGTCCACAAATAGACATAATACTGCCAAGATGGGCAAATTCTTGGACTTTCTCTATATCCTGGGCACAAACTGTTATAGACGTACTATCTTGGACACTTCCAATCTGCATAAACTTGGTCTTCTCAATATACGTAAGCAAATCTTAGTGCTTAGTTATCTAAATTGGTTGTCATTTCTTGCAAGCCTTCCTTTGTTGTGCCAAGCAGTGTGATCTATCTGTCTGTCTATCTAGCTTTCTAGCTATCTGTCATCTGCATAATCTAAATTGTTAGATAAGCTATTGCTGGGGTACATAGAAAGAGCCTTGTCGAAGATTTTATATTTCTGAACCACAATTTGGTGTACCCTGCTAATGGCAACCTTGTGTTGCTGGCTAAACTTTCTCACACTAGGTCATTTGAAAGGAACTGCAAAATAAACTCATTGAATGGTGCCTTCATTTTGGCAGTTTCACATCTGGTCTAGACATGGAAGAAGAAGAAACTATTGCCTATGCCATGCCAAAGTTATTCATCCATTAAATTATCCATTGTTCCACATGTAACAAAGACCATGCAAAGAATAGCAAAAGGATACATCCCTGACTTACTCCTGTATTGGTGTGTTGCCAAATTCCATTCATACTCAGCAGCTAGAGTTAATATATTGACTCTTGAAGATGTTGATAAAGAGTTTAGGAATACCATAGGTCTTTACAGTATTCCATAGTGATTCTCAATGAATCGAATCAAACGCCTTTTTGAAATCGATTACATTGATTACCATTGGCTTCTGGAATTCTATTCTCTTGCTTGATGATGTTTCTTAAGGTCAAGATCTGGTCATTACAAGAGCATCCTTTTCTGCATCCCACTTGTTCTTCATGCAGGTATGCATCCACTTGATGCTGCAATCTTCTGAGCAACACAAGACATCACATTTTTTAGGTACTGGTAGTAGTGTTATATATCTCCAGTTGTTACAATCACTAAAGTTCCCTTTCTTCCTCCAAGTGACATAGGGGAGGTCACGTTTCTCAGCCAGATCCTCCTTTAATACTCTGTAGCCAAGTTGAATAATTTCTTACCACTCTGGTTTCTCTTCTAAATACAGAAATTGTACTGAAAGTGCTTAATCCAATGCATCATGGTCTGTGCAAAGAGAAAGCCAAGTACTGTTTTGTATATTGCTTTCAAATGAAATTGGGCAAGCTATGTATCTGAGTCATTCTTGGCTATACTACCAGCCTCTAAGAAATCAGTTTTGTTTCCTCTGAACCACTTTGGCCACAAAGAGGCATACTTAAAGCTATAGTCTTATTGTCATCTGAGCTTTCAATATTAGTTCTGTGTTGCTATGGAATTCCTACCACCACTGTTTGCTACAAAATCAACCATGTACTTCAAGGACGAGGAGGGCTCCACTTTAACAATTCCTGATGTCAAAGAATGAACGTACTGCACTTGATATTGTTACATGCCTTGAAAAAAAGTATTTAAACTGACATTGTATTTCTGTTAAACATTGTATGGCCATAAAACTTAAACTGTGATCGATGGTTCATCAGTAGTATATAGGGCATTTGGGAGAAAATCAGGTAGAATTTCTAGGTTGAAACTTAAATTATTTAGCTTTTGAAGTGCTATATGGATAATACTTGTAGAAGAGAAAAACTTTTATTGAACTACTTTTGTTTAATTTTTAGGAGTGCATTTTTGAAAGTTGTGCTTCTTATAAAAGGAGAGGTGCTGATGAAGGTCTACTACAGAACACTTTCATCCCTTTGATCTAAAAACTCTGCCCTCTGAGCAGTGTCAGCAGTAGTGATGGGCAGGAAAAGGTATTCTGTGTATATGAAGAGATATACACTACATTCACTTTGTCTGCGTGTATGGAGAAAGATGCCCTGAGGACCTAAGATATGACCCATGCAACATCTGGGGGGCTGGTATCAGTTTTTAAGAAACTAAAGTAGCAAAAAAATGTAGTTCACCTTTGAAAGTTTCTGAAAAGCTCTGACCCTTTTATTAGCTTTTAACTCAATTTGTCTATTTGACTTCCTTTTTAGTGACCCTTTTAGTGGCATCTCACTATGGTATGGTAAGCACTTTTATTTAGGTCAGCAGATCCAGTTGTAGGATTTTAAAAGGCAAGCAAGTATAATTTCTCCTCAGGGATTCCTTAGGCCAAATGTCTAGCATAGCACAGAATTTAAAGATCTAACACTTTTCTTATCTGTAGAACATTATATTCACTAGTTATTGCAGTGCTCCTGCACACCTGTGCGTACCATACTTTGTTAAATAGTCCTTTTACATAATTCTGGGTATGCAAATACAGGTAATTTCTGCGGGTATTGTGTTATAAGATATTGTGATTACAGGTACAGTACTGTATCTGTATTTTCTTAAGTGAGCCAATGACATTATGCGTTTGCTCTTGGTGTTGCTGTAAACTGAAAATAAGATGTTTTGGTGTGAACCTGCTGATGCCCACCATTGGTTAGGATGCCACTCCCACTGGAAGGTGGGATACCTTTATTGCAGGTGATACCTTTATTGCAGGGGTGCCCAAACTATGGCCCATGGGCCGGATCGGGGCCCAGACACCAATTCATCCGGCCCGTGAAGCACTCATCACTCCCGGAAGTGAAAGTAAAATTTACCCATACTTCCCCTTCTAGGAGTAATGAGTGCTTCATGGGCTGGATGAATTGGTGTCGGAGGCCTGATCTGGCCCATGGGCCATAGTGACCGGCCCCCTGAACCACATGACTGACCAACGGCCCAAAAATTTTGGGCACCCCTGCTTTATTGTATCACTATGCAAAACAAAACATTGTGCAAGCTTTCGTGGTTCAAGACAACTTCTTCAGGCATGTATTAATGTGTTAATGGTGTGGTGCTCTGCCACGTTCATGGCGTGGTGCTCTGCCAGGTTATCTTTTTAAGGACAGCAAAATATTTCATGGAGTTAGGATCAGTGGTGGGCTCCAAAAAAATTTTACTACCACACTGTGGATGTGGTATGGTAGGCGTGGCCAGGGGAATAGCCCTGTGTTGCGCCCAAATTATGACTTCTTTATTTCAAAACTTGGATGGGCAGGGCCAGCCAGAATTTCTGCTACCAGTTCTGGTGAACTGGTATGAACCGGCTGCTGCCCACCATTGGTTAGGATGCCACTCCCATTGGAAGCTGAGCATTTGCTCCCAGCCCATTTGATCCTCTCTGAAGCATACTTAGCTTCCTTTTGTGACCAGACAAAGGAATAGAAGTACAATAGCTTCCTTTTATTGCCAGGCAAAGGAATACAGATGCCTTGTGCTTCCCAGCAGGGGGCAAGGCTTCACTTTGGTATACTGTACATACTAGGCAAGCCAAATGCAGTCAAATTAAAGTCAATCAAAATTATTACCTAGTGATGTGGTGTTCCTTCAATTTGTGGCCTGTTTCTTGCATCTTTTCCATCTTTACAATTTTAATATGAATCACATGGCTAATCTTCCTTGTTTACCATATTATCCTGATTCTGATTCTGGAGGTTTTCTCACATAGAGAGGCTTCCTGGATATAGCATCCCTCTTCCATCAGGCAGTTGAGGTTCCTTTTGTAATGTAAAGAGAGCAGAAGTTGTTTCTGCCTTTCATACATGTACTTGCTAAGCTCCACAAGATGAACTACAAGATAATTTTATATTGGTAGTTTTCTTTTCTTTTCTTCAAGAACTACCATGTACAGAGCCGAATGAGCAAGAAAGACTAAGGCTTCATGGAAACAGCTTTGGGTTGCTTAGTTTAACTAGCTCAGACTGAGTTATGGAGTAGGAGCCTCTAGAAGGGTTGTGTTCTTTTCAATAGCTAAGCTATTTTCTCTTTTGTTTAACCACAGCCTTAGTATGCTCACAGGTGTTGTCCTAGTGCTTTTGGTTGAACTCTTTAACTGCATATGGATCCATGCTCTCACTGAGGAATTAAGTACAGAATCTAATACACACAGAGGCACTGTTGTGCTGACTCATGACTTTCTTGGGGCTCATCTGGCACTTGTCTATCCCTTGTGATCGGCTACTGACTGCTCTTTTTTTGATATATTATAGTGTTATATAACTAGTTTCACATGTTGTGAACCACCCATATGCTGCATTTAGACTATACTTATTTCAGTAGTCACAGTGGGTGGTTAGCTGTTTGCCTTAGATTCAAAAGAGCTCATTCTGTGTATGTAACTGTCAAATATAGGCTTCACTTTGTCATTCAAAGGTCATGGAGCTCCAATCCTTACAGCGTGACTTAGTGGGTGTATTTGTTATAGACAATCTGTTGTTGATCATGGATCAACCCCTCCAGGGTATTTTCTGGATGTTTGCTAGCTTTTGAATCAGGCATGTTGCTGAATCTTAGCTCGTGGCTAACCTGAGAAGTAGGAACAGTTTCTTGAGTTTGTCCTGAATGAGCCAGTGGTTAATGAGCTTCTTTCCCCTGTGTGTTCCATTACTAATATCCTAGGGTTCCTTAGCATCAATGGACACTGTCCCCTGTGTCACATTCTATTTTGCAACTGCATTCCGTTACAGTGTGTAGGATTCATGTATGTTATATAAAATGATGTAGTCTTACAACAGAGTGCTTACCCAATTGTTTATTAGTGTGTGATACAGGGTGCAAAAGACCACTGAAGTCAAAGGTTTTCCTCTTGTCTGCAACAGAGGTAAATGAGTGGCAGGTATTTGGCCCTGAAATGTGTATATTCCGAGTAAGTAGCTATAGAACGTTCAGAAAAGGATTCTTATAATGGGGGTTGTTTAAGTAAATAAACATAACAGTAGTTATTTTTGTTTGTCTGTTGATTGTACAGTCCAAGAAAGTTTTTCAGTCTTTAGTCTCACAGAAGTAGGTGTGAGATGGCAATCCTAGGCTGATTGATGGTAGCATATAAATAAATATTTTAATAGCATTGTACAGTGAACTGAATATTTAGTTCTGTTTGAAGCATACACATTTTTTAATTTTCTAAAATGAGGTGTTTCTTCTGCTTTTGTACGTTATTTCAGAAGTCTATATCCGTGATGGCGAACCTTTTAGAGACCGAGTGCCCAAACTCAACAGGCTTCTGTCAGTGCCACAGAGGGGCAGGGTGAACTCTGTGCTGGGGGAATGAGGAAACACTTCCATTGGGATACTGGACAGAGTGGCAGAGTGAACTCTGTGCTGGGGGAGAGAGGAAGTGCTCCCATTGGCTGCTGGGCAGAGGGGTAGGTGAACTCTGTGTTATGATGGCAGCATGCATGCCCACAGAGAGTGCTCTGAGTGCCCCCTCTGGCACACGTGCCATAGGTTTGCCACTACTGGTCTATATGCTGTCCACTTGAAGATTGAGAGTTTCTGTTTTCATACTGTTTCATTTTGCTCCCTATTTTCTCAACTAGCAAGAACAAAAGTGCAGGTTAGAGTTCTTTCTACATCATCAAGTAGATTTCTGACTGCTGATTTAATTTTAAAAGGTATATATACATTTAAAGTCCATTATACCAAGATTAAACCATACAACCCAGTAATTTATGCTTTTTACTTTCTACTCCAAACAATTTACACTTAATGTATAACTGATCTATAATAATAATAATTGAATGCTGTCAAGTCAATTACAACTTATGGCAACCTTTTCCTGGGTTTCCTAGACAGAGATTACTCAGAAGTGGTTTAATATTTCCTTATTCTGAGATGTCCATGGACTGCATCTTGCCCATGACTGTACAGGATGGCTCGTTTCGCATAGGGATGAATTAAATTTCCAGCCTTTGGCTCTGGCTAAACAACTGAGATATCAGGCCAGCTTATAATTTATATGTTGTTGTTTATATCATCCAATTGGAATTGACCTACAGAGACCTTAAGTAAGATATTTAAGTAGTGGTATTATCAATTCCACATCCTATAACTAGTATACTGTGCTTAAAATATAATATACTTCTATATTAAAATGGTAAAATGAATTCCTCCAAATATTTTTTTTCTGGAAAAAATACTGTATTTAAAAGTTCATCATTTTGCAAATATCCAGCTCTCTTGAATTGCTTCATTTGGAATAGTTGTGTTATTGACAGTACAGTATTTCTGTTTGTTACTTATAAGGGTTGCTCCCATGCTTTATACAAATTTATTACTGAACAAGATATTGCACCTAATGAATATATGAAGTGACTAAAAGACAGCTGAGAAAGTGTGCATGAAGCTAATGGAATTGTATTGTTAGAAAATAGATCAAATTCTTTCTCTCCTAATGTAAAATATTAATGAATCTTGTTCTGAATTTCCAGCAATGCAGTTGGAATCAGAGTATGGTGGTGGTGGGGGTTATGGACAAGTTGGAGCCCATTTTGCCTCTTTAATTGAATTTCAAAGGTCAGCAAATACCACATGTAATTAAGGTTGGATTATCTTGGATATAATTTTTCTTATAACCTTGAAAATAGATCAGATTCCCAACTGGGGGTTTTTGGAATTAGGATTTTAATTCAAGCCAGATATTAAATATGAAGGTTGCTCTGTAATAAGAGTCTTCTTAGTTTTATGTTTTGTTGAAGAGGGATGTCTCTTAAATGCCACTTAACTCTTTTTCTGTGAAACTGTCAGGTATAGCAATCTTCAGTAATTCCAAGTAATCGTTCATAGACTTCTAAAGAAAAGTTTTCTATTTTTGAAGATGATTATAATCCTTTTAAATGCACTACAGGTTTTTGTTGTCCTAATACATTTGGTAGCAGTTGACATTTTTGTGATTAAATGTTCATCAACTTTCAGCTTTTAAGAGAAGGCAATAACTAATAACAGTTATAATCAGTGGTGGGCTGCTGCTGGTTCGGACCGGTTCAGTTGAACCAGTAACAGAAATCTGGAGTGGTTCGCCGGAGGGGGGGGGTAGTAAGCCCCCGGGCGACCGGCTCGGTCACCTCTCTGGCTGCCCTCCATATTTCTTTTCCGGGCAGCCCAAAATGGCTGGTCGAAAGTGGGCATGCATCAAAACTCCATTTGACACATACGCACTAAAAAATAGAGCAGCCATTTTCGGTGGCGTCCTTGGAGCAGCAGCGGTGGTCTTTCCTTCACCACCGACCGTCAACACTGCTCCCACGGTGGCACTGCCAGGCCGGGCCTGGCTGCCCTGCTGAGGCTGGCCAGGCCAGGCTAGGCTGTGCCACCACCACCTACCTGCTGCTCCCCGAGTCCCTGACGACCCGACCCCAGCAAAGGTAAGGAACCAGGGTTTGTTTTCTTTGTGTTTTGGGTGGGGGGTATTTTATGTAGTGTGTATTTATGTTATTTTTATGTGCACTGAGTCTTTATTTTATTCTATTCTATTTTATTTTTATTTTTTTACTTTGGCTCTGTCCACGACATCATGATGTCATGACGTCAACTCCACCCATGATGTCATGACATCATGACGTCGGCTCTGCCCATGACGTTGGCTCCGCCCACAGCATGGTAGTAAATTTTTTAGCAGCCCACCATTGGTTATAATAGAAGTGTAAGTTTTGCTTAGTCAGAAGAATCTTTCATATTCATGAAGACAGAATTTGTTGACAGTGAAGGAAATTGAAACAGATACAATATTTTTAAAATTTGACTTGATCCTCATACATGTCCTAAGAATGCATACCTCAATTTAAGGAAAGCTTCGTAATAGAGTTTCTTAATAGAGATTAGACTCAACAACTGAAATCCTGTTGCTTAACATAATAAATTGCTCTGAAATAGACCTACTTAATCAGTAAGGGTTTGGTGAGTTAACTCCTTCAGAAGTTCAGTTGATACAAATGGATCTACAGTACTCTAGTTGTGACTGACTGTGCTAAAGTAAGTTAGAATTAGTAGCCCCATTTCAATCAATAGGTCTCCAAATTCTCACTAATTCAGTGGGCCTACTCTATTGAGACTTTCAACATTAAACAGGATTCAAACCATTAAGTTACATTAATTGGGCATTTTACTTTACACAAAAAGTCAAAATATCCATGGTGTATTTGGGAATAACAAAGATTGCTAGTAGATTGTCATAAATAGCTAGTAGTGGCCACCGTCCTGCACACATGAGATTTGTGTAACTTGCCACGATTAATTGCAGCCAATTGCCAAGGTGCAAAGGTAGGAAGTCTTAGGGAATAAGAGATGGGGGAGGGGGGACGACGACAATAATTTGGTCCCAAATGAAAAATATGCTACTCTTGCATCACTTGCTATAACATTGTGGTGATGGCGTGTCCTCTTCTGAATCAGCATCTTGGCTCTGTATTTACCTCTTTCTCAACTTTCTCTAACTGTCTTGGAGTACAGTAGAAGAAGCAAGAAGGCCCAGAATGATGGCCCTTCTATGCCAAATGGCAAGAAAATATTATAGGACACAAGCAAGGCTAACGTCTGCAGCCAGCTAGTTCTGGTACATAACAAAAGATGCTTCATTGATTTGATTGCTCTGGCCTGGTAGGCCACCTTAACACCAGTAATCTTCTGGGCATACAAAAGCAAGATAAACAGGATTTTTCTGTAGGATTTCCTGCCATTGGCAGTTGCTTGCCTGGGAAGTATTCTGACCTGGTATATCACTGGTTGCACTGATATATCCGGGGAGGAGACTTCATTGTTATGTTTCTTGTCATTTTCCATGCAATGGAGAAACACTGGATAATCTGACTATCAAGACTTTATTTTCCCATTACTGGTTTACCCTGTTCTTGTTCTGGGTTTGTGACATTGATAGCAGATTTCCTTCTTCCAAATACAGTATGTTTCCCGTTTATCTGCCAGTTCTGTTTAGACATATACACACATATATAAACTTTTACAGGCATAATTTCTGAGTGGTGGGGAGAATAGTGGAATTCTACAGAGCTAGCTAATTTGGAACCAGAGGCTTGGAGGATGGAAGGAAGAAAATGGCCCAGTTGAGGTAGAGTCTATTCATGGTAGAGGAGGGGATTACCAAAGGCTAATGGCAAATGATATACAGTAAAACCTCATATAACACTAAAACCTAGTTCCACAAGTCTTCGTGTTATATGTTTTTTAGTGTTATCTGATCCTCTATGGGATCCATAGAGATACATTGTAACCACACAGGCTTTCACGGTTGTTATCTGAAGCATCCCATAGGATCTTAATGTTATCTGATGCAATTCTTCCCCCCAGATTCCTTGATGTTATGCGATTTTCGTGTTATTCGATACTAATGTTATATGAGGTATTACTGTATATACCTTTCTGTAACAACAACACAACTAGTACAAGTATTGAGTTTTAAGTACTACCAGTATTAATATAGGCTTAACCTATGATTTTAACCTGTGTTGTAAGCCGCCCAGAGTCGGGTTTACCCGATTGGGGCGGGATAGTAAGTGCGAGTAAATAAATAAATAAAATAAAAACTCTTTCTAGGTTCCAGTACTTTAGGCGTAGTTTAGTTCTTATGTGGATTACCGTAAATCTGTAATTTTGAAATATATGGTACAGCTTATAAAACTCTTGTGTCAGTAATATTTTTATGACACACACACACAGAGTTGGTATGAAATCAGCCAGCAGAATCTTTAGCATAATTGCATGTTATGTTTACCAGATTTACAGAAGGATGTTTTAAGAAAAGGACTTGCCCCTTGTAACAATAATGAAAGCCTAAATGTCATTCTTTTCTTATACCTGGAAGAATAAGAATAAATTTATGTAGGATTGAAGAGTTTGGCTGTGATTCAGTTATGTATGAGAATGCCCTAGAAACCTTTTAACTGCTGGAGACAATTTATGCAGAAATTAGAAGCATGTGGGGAGAATTTGTTCAGTGCAGAAACAGCTGGAACAGCTGTTGCTTACTGGGAGCTGAAAATCTGCATTGCTGCCTATATATAATGTCACTGGCCTTGCTAACTGAGGAATTCTGGCAGTCATAGTTTTCACAACAATGTCCACTTTAGGATTCTTCCCGTAGGTATATGTATTTGTATTTATATTCACCTTACATTAGTTTTATCTTTTTTAAAAGAAGATAAGACTAACACTTTAAGGGGCTACAGTTCTTAATACACCTATTAATTTAAAAATTAAAAAGCTAAAGGTGTGAAAATGTTTTCCATGCAATAAAAAAACTGGTTAAAGATTTTTCATAGCAGACTGTTTGCTCTTGGAATCACCATGATTAACATATTCCATTGGAAAAGTATGAAAACATTCCATTTTTGCATTCCTGCGATTGCTTCATTGGCCTAAATACTCCTGTGTCAGCAATTAGCAGTAGCTATGTTACATTAATCCATCAGATTTCTGATGTGGCACATTCAAAAGATAGAGATAATAGCAAATAGCTTATTTAAACCTCCGGATTAGCTCAAACTCCATCACATTACTGTATCTCATTAACTGCAAAGGCATTAAGAAAGCAGAAAAGGGCTGTCTAGAGATAAAATCCCAAAGTAAATAAATGGATAAACTAAGTAGAGTCTTTGTAATTTCAATCTGCTTGCCAATACTCTAGAATTATCATTAACTCTAATACAAGAATTTAGATAGATGGATTTGCCACAATCTAGATATAGTTGCATGCACCTAGCCATATGCGCACATCAGTAGCCACAAGGAATTTACACACTCATTTGCACCAAAATATGTGTCCAGCTAAATCAACAGATCATGAATGACTTGCACTGAAAATGAAAATACACAGGTAAAGGTCGCCCTTGCTCGAAAGCCAGTTGTATCTGATTTTAGGGTTCAGTGCTCATTTCTGTTTATAGCCAAAGAGCCAGCGCTGTCCGGGTTTACAGATGTTTTTGTAGACATGTGACAGGCATGACTAAACACCAGAGTGCACAGAACGCTATTTACCTTCACACCGAAGTGGTGCCTGTTTATCTACTTGCAATGTCTTGCTTTCAAACTGCTAGGTTGGCAGGAGCTGGGCAGAGACAGGAACTCACTCCATCATGCAGCACCCAGGTCTCGAACTGCTGACCTTCCAACCTTCCAGTCATCAAGTGCAGTGTCTTAAACATTAAGCCACCACAGTTCCTGAAAATGTACAACCACCTGTCAAATCAAATGATTTGGCAGAAACCTATATCATGCATTTTTTTCCTTATTATAATACAATATACAATAAAGTATGCATCTAGCCTACTTTCAAGCCAAGGGCTTGAACTGTAACTCCCACAATGCCTCAGACAGCTTCAGTCACCAGATAGCCATTTTGCCCTGCCTGCCACACATGGCACTTCCGGGTGTGGCAGAGGTGGCTGCACATGAAATGGTGTTGTGGGCTGCATCCGGCCACTAGGCCGTAGGTTGAGAACCCCTGATCTAGTACATAAAGCCCTTTCCTCAAGGTTTTCAAGCCAGGAATAAAAATGGAAGTCTTTAAGAAGGCCGTCAAATACATCCTCTTCATTGATGTGACTGTCTCATACCAATTTGTAATCACATTATTAACTGCCATTTGTTTAAACAAATAAACGCTACAACAGATCAATATGTTTAAGCTAAACACTGTCTACTTCTGATTGTTCAAGCAAAATTACATTCAAGGATGCAAAATTCTGTACAGTGACACATACAAGGAAGCAACTAGTAAACCGTTAAATAAACTGTACTGGACACACAGCATAGTTGCAATGAGGTTTTAAATCACTTCCAGAAGTATGTTATCACACTTGAGAATATTGTTTTGTTGCCATTAAATTCTTTTTAAATAGCTAAACTTTGGTTGCAATAGCTGGATTTGGATTGATTTGATTTGCTTTCATACATTTCAGGGCACATCGTTAAATGGGATGATTCAGTGATCATCAGAAATTGGAAAAGTTACATTCCATCCAGGAATGGGAAGATGAAGATTATGCATGTATAAGGCTCATCAAAGTAGCTTCATGTGTATTAAAATTATCCTTTTGATAAGTTATATGAAAGATTTGAAGCAGTGTTAATGTTGACATGCCTTCTGTCTTTCTGTAAAGTGATTCAGTGGTTGGTGTGTGGGAGTGGGACTTCAGATACCTATGTGGGAGAACCCCATGTAGTCACAATACTTGTTATGGGGAGCTTTGCTCACTCACATTCTTTCAGTATGACTACCCCACCTGGTTGTGTGGGACGTTTTATGCTATGTCACTTGAGCTCACTGGAGGAAAAGTGAGATAAATTAATGTAACAAATAAATAAATGATGTGAGTTGAAGCGACTGAACTGTGCCACTTTAGCAACATACAGTATTCCTGAATATTCTACTTTTGTTCTGGTTGAGCTATTGGAACAAGATATTGACATTAAGTCAGTTGTCATGAATGGATCATAATACAAGCGTGTGCAGAGATCTCTTTCTCTCTCTCGGGTGGAGATACCTAAAATGCCCAGTTAGGATAACTACTAGCTATGCTAACTGAGGCATTGTGGGAGTTACAGTTCAAAATTTAGTAATTTTCCTCATCTCTGGCTCCAATATGCTACCATCCTTTTTATTCTATTATAGACAGTGACCTGTTCTGGCCTTCTCTTCCTCTGAAAGGAACAAGGAAGCATGATAGTGCTGTGGCGATGAGGTTATCATACTCCTCTGCCTCTGACAATTGGAGGAAAAGAGAGAGAGAGAGATTCATGCAAACCAGCTGTTAACACATAATGATAACGGGAAAAAGCATTTGGAATATGTTTTTGCATTTTTTATTTATAAATAAAAGTTATATTTGATTCATATTATTTAAAAAATTGTTGGAAGTCAGACCTTTATTAATAAAATGAGAAACAATATGGAGAGCTTTCTACTATTAAGTAGCAGCCTTGTTTCATTTTTTGTAAAGGTTAGAAGTCTGATATAACTTTTATAGCCTTTTATAAACTGTATGTATGTATGTATGTATGTATGTATGTATGTATGTATGTATGTATGTATGTATGTATGTATGTATGTATGTATGCATGCATGCATGCATGCATGCATGCATGCATGCATGCATGTATGTATGTATGTATGTATGTATGTATTGCATGCCATAAGTTGATTTGAACTTCTTGTGATGCTTTCTAGGGTTTTCTAGGTAAAGAATACCCTGAAGTAGCTTACCATTTCCTCCTTCTCATGACATCCTGGGACTGTGCAGCTTGTCTATGACTTCCCCAGGCTGGCTCTTCTCTCTGGAGGCATGATGGGGAATTGAAATCCAAACCTCTTGGTATCAATGTGTAAATCATTGAGTTATGCAGCCAGCATTACAGCATACTGTCTTGTCAATTCTGACTCACGGCGACCCTTTCTAGGGTTTTCTAGTTAGAGAACACTCACCTTCTTCTGAGGGTGATCTGAAACTATGTACCAAACTATTTTTCCCTTTGGAGGTGGGGAATCAAACTCCCAGCCTTTGGCTATACAGACACATAGTTAAAACATTTTAGCAATCTAGCCAGATTTACCTCTTCTAAAAATTGCCTCTGACAAGTTAATTGTTTCTTCTAATATTTAATAGACTACATTGTTTTCTAATTGATAAAATACAACAAATTAAAGCCACATTCAAAAATTTATGGTTCACACAATACTGGTTGCTTGTCCCTGGGGATAAGAAAACTGCCCTAGCTTTGTCTTCCTCTTCTGATCTGGCCCTGTTGCTGTTTTCCATATGTTGTGTGGAGGGACTTCTGTAGCAAGAGCTTGCTTGTGTGGGCCCTCAAAGGGCAGTTCATTTGAGGAACCAGGACCAGCAGAATTAATCCTGCCCTCCCTCATGTAGTTATAACTCTGTGAAGAAGAAAAAGAAGAAGCCCCAGATGACTAAACTAGTAATATCCAAAGCAGATCACCGAGCCTAATGTAAGATATTGGGGAAACTACTCTTTTGCACAGTATGTCAGAAACATCCAGCTAACATCTCCCTCATGTTTGTCAAAGTTCTAGTCAAAAGTTAACTTTTCAGACTTTGTTGCATTAATGTTTTCAGATGTACTAGCATCTTAACTACAATTTAAAAATAACGTGATCATTTTATTCTTCACTCACTTTATTTTTAAAACAAAATTGCAGTGATTTTCTTGTGGATAAAAATAATAGACAAGTGGTGTGAGGAAGAAAGTCGAATGAGAACACTTTACAAAATATCCACCATTCCATTTCTGTCTTTGTTATTATCTTCATCTCTATCCAAATAAAACTGTGTATGGTTGACAAACTTTTAGAAATCTGCACAATGGGATGTATAAAGTAAGTTACTAATTCAGTTTGCCAGGAATTAAGCTTAATGTGTCTGATTAGTACTTGCATCGTCTTGCCATACAGTCTTCCTAAGGAGGTACACAGAAAGCCTCCTTGAAAATTGTGGTGCAGTATTTTTGAACCACAATTGGGTGTACCCTGGTAAAGGCAACCTTGTGTTGCCAGCTAATCTTTCTCACACTAGGTCAAGTGAAAGGAACTGCAGAATGAACTTGCCAAAACTTCATTTTGGAAGTTTCATGTCTAGCCTAGTCATGGAAGAAGAAGCAGTCTTCATAAGAACAAGGCTTCATGGCATCCCCAGATGTTACCCAAGGAGAATAGTAGTAAATATATTTAAAACCTTGCATTCTCTGTCTAAATATAATTTGTTCTCCTAGTATCATGAATGGCTTTTCACTTTATAAAGCAGCTAGTGTGAAATGGAGAAAGACTGTGTCTCTGTGTGTACTTACCTCAGTTGTTGCATTTGTTTAGTATGTTTTATTCTGTAGTTAACATCCAGTCATTTTCTACTCTTGGCATGTTCTAGGCCTGCTTCCAATTTGGCGTGTTACTCACCTCTGTGTATTTTAATTTCAAATCATAACATGCATTAGAAATATAATTGTTTGGCCCTTGTCTTGCCTTATGTTTCTGTTTGCTTTGCTAGTAATTTTCTGCTAAGGACCCCATTCTTTAAATGTTTTTTGTTGGAACGACTAACAGCTAGCTGTATATTAAATCTATGGTACATACAGTATCTGCAAATGTTTTTCTGCTACAGACGACTAAAATTTATGAAATTAATAAAAAGGAACTGTTATCTGGTCCGAGAAAAATAATTATGAGCCAACATTTTGTTAGAATTTCTTTTTGTTTTCAAAATGAAGCAGATGCAGAAAAATAAATTGAAAAAATCTGCCAATTTGGCTAGTTCTTAGGGTTTTTTTAAAGTGAGAAAATGAATGCAGAAACAGAGCCCCATATGTTGTTTTTCTAATATACTGAAGTCTTTGTTGTCATGCTCCTATCAGGAGCAGCTATCCTAAATGTGTACTGTTTAGATGTCTGTTTTTTTTCTTCTTATTTTGCCCTGTTTTTGATTTGCACTCTCCCATCTGCTTTTAAAAGTGTCACTATGCTTTAAAAAGATGTTGATTAGAGGATTAGGTTTATATAGAATACAAAAGTCAATTATGACTCTTAATTATTAAGACTAAGGGAGTTAGCGGTTCCTGTTATGTACATTATGTATACATCTGTATTACCAAGAGTTGGAGAACTCAAAAAGCTGCAAATCTGGGGACTTTATAATAATGTTTTGAGTTAATTTAATCAATAAACTGTTAACTGTTAAGCAATCACTTTCAGAATAAATGATTATAAACAGATTTTGGATTCTTTGAACTAACCAGAGTTTGAATTAACAAACTGCTGTTTCCAACTCTGTCTAGGACATATGTTTTACATATACATTACATGAGAACACAGGGGCTGAAATTCTTTTGTGCAACTTATGCCATACAACAAGGATGACATAACCTGAAACTGTGTCATGGTTATTTTGGGACAATAAAAAAAGCTTCCTAGATTCCTCTCCCCAAATTCAGTAATCCCTAGAGATCCTCTTCCTTCTGGGGAAGACTTTGGGAGCTGTGGAACAGGGAGGGGAAATATTTAAAGCTGAAAAACCACTTTTGCCAGTCTGAAATTTAATTAAAGTTTCAGTCATATGTTACCTTGCAAAACTGAAGGATAACTGACTATGTGATGGTGGTCATCTTCCCAAATATTGCAGGCTGTATGCATGATTTGTATTTCATTCAGTTCCTCAAAATTTTGGTCTCAGCCTTATTCATTTGCTTTAGTAAAGATAAAGGTCGCCCTTGCTTGAAAGCCAGTTGTATCTGACTATAGGATGTGGTGATCATTTCTGCTGACAGCCAAAGATCCAGCGCTGTCAGTGTCTCCAGATGTTTCTGTGTCATGGCAGGCATGACTAGACTCTGGAGTGCACGTAACGCTGTTACCTTTCCCGTCAAAGTGGTAACTATTTATCTACTTGCAATTTCTTGCCTTCAAAGTGCTAGGTTGGCAGGAACTGGGACAGAGATGGGAGCTCACTCTGTCACTCAGCACTTGGGTCTCAAACTGCTGACCTGACAACTTTTCAGTCATCCAATTCAGCATCTTAACCACTAAGCCACATGTCTGTTAATTTCCCTCTTGGTCCCAGAATTTCTGACTATCCTGTAATAAGTCACATAATGATTATGTGCCATACACTAGAACCAAGAATACACAGCATTGTACAGCCACACTACCAAACCCAATCTTAATTTTTTGTTGTGTTTTATGTAGGCATCTTAAAGATGCTGCTATGGACCCTGTCACCAGTATTTTTGGCTATGACCCCAATGCTCATTCAACAAAATTTAGAAATATGGTATTACTGATATTTTCAATGTTGACCTGTCCATTAGCTATGATACAATCATGTGGATCAGTGAGTGCTCATCTAAAGATATTTTGGAGTACAAAGAGAAAGGAGAGATGTAAGAGATATCCATTTCATACTTTTGTATCTCTATGCCTCTTGCTAGCCACTCTTCAACTTCCATTGCTGCCTTTGCTTGTCAGTACGTATAGGTTGTTCATATGATTAATATTGAATTATATTATTCAATCAGTACTGGCTGTCAACAGCAGGTTTTTTTTTTAAAAAATAGAATGTCAGAAGATTGAAAGAAATTGACCTCACAATATTTAGATGCATTATAAATGATAGTTTTATTAGAGACTATCACAGTATTTTGTTGTGGGATAAGTTCTAGTTCTTGATAAAGAATTGTAATTTTTATTGCTTAAGCTGTGATAAGCAGTTGTTTCAATAGATAAAAGCTCCTGCTGTTACATTCTATATTAGGAAGTTGCCAAATACAAATATGACTTCACATAAAATGGACTCCAAAGAACATAATGACCAAACTGTAATTATTCATACTCCTTAATCGAAATTGGTACATATTGGTTTGCAGTCTCTAAACATTGTTTCCATGGTCTCTTTTTCTGTTCTGGGGTCGGGTAGGGAAGGTTAGGGTTTGGCTTTCATTCCTTTTTTGCTTTGTAGAAGTCCCTGTATCTTAGAAATTACTCATTTAGTAAACTAATTCAAATTGTGGATAGTTTGCTTTTGCAATTGCAATAAATTGCTCATTTCTTCTCAGATTTGCTAATTATCTTTTACTTTTTTATGAGTTGTCTTTGAAAAAGAGGGAAAGTGTACTGAAAGTAGATACTTCTTCTCCACCCTCACACCCATTTCTAGGGCAGATGTGAAACTGCCAAAATGGAGGCATCTTTTGGAGAGTTCATTCTGCAGTTCCTTTTGCATGACCTAGTGTGAGAAAGATTAGCTGGGAACACAAGGTTGCCATTACCAAAGGACACCCAATTGTGGTTCAGAAATACCAGAATCTTCAAGGAGGCTCTTACTCTGTACCCCAATTTATTATTCTCATTGATATGGAATTAACAGAGACTCGACATTGAAGTCACGGGAACTTAAGACTCACTGGAGACACTAGAACTACTTGACTGTTCTGATTTTAGATTAACATTGAGGTAATGAGATTTGACATTGAAGTATCCAGTTCCAATGGTCAAATCACCTGCATTCCAACTTTTTAGCAATCCAATCCTTAATCGTTATATACACCCTTCCTTCCTTGCTGGATATCTATTTCAACATCCTCTTACAGTATGAAAAACTCCAGCCCAGATTGCGACTTTGCTGCCACGTATTGTTACAACTAGAATGTTTGCTTGTATAAACTATTAGTCATGAACAACATGCTCTGTAAGAGAATCAGAAACTGATTTGAAAGGAGCCATTGAGAACCAATACACAACATGGTTACAAGTAGTAAAAAAAAATCCCTCCAAATGTTTTGTTAAATAAATTATAAATATATGCTGAAATCCTGCAGCTCATTGTAGTAAGTAAGAACCAGAGTATCCTCATTGAATAAATGGAAAATGCAGAGGAGTTGACATGCCAAATTCAAACTTAGTGCCTATTCTAGTTATGACTTAATATGCTAAACAACATGGTTTCAGCCATATGACAGAGAAGTCTAACTGAAAGTTAGCCTATTCTGTCCTAATCCTGTATCATATTTTCCTTTCCATTTTCCATTACTATGTAATATATATGCAGAAGCAGAACTGCTGATCAGTATTTACAGGGTAATTCTTATAGAGCAAACTTACAGATTGCTACCATCAGCTGTTAGATGACAATTTAATTTGAGAGTAAGTAGTTTAAAATTGCATTGCATTTCTAGTGTGAGGTGCCTTTTTTGGACCTGCCAGTGGGGGAGGGGGGAATTCTGTTTTTCATTACATAGAAACTACTTTTGAATCTAAGATTTGTGTTTTCATTGAGAGGTCTATATCTTTATTAAATCTAGAATCCTTTACATTAAAAGCTCTTTGCAGTGTAAAAATAAAGTGAATATCACAAAAGTATTCCATGTAGAAGGCACTTTTGAAAAGTTTTTCCTTCCACTTTTTGTAAATGAAATTACTACAGCTTCTGCAATCTCCGAGTCGCTGTTATTTTAAGCAGGCTGGAGGTAACAAATCATGATCTTAGAATTACAAGAGATATACTGTCACAGAGCCATGAGAGTGAATCAAAATGACTTTTACATTTGTGGTTCCATTTATATATGCAGTAATAGCCCATTATATGACTACCAGTTTTATGATGTACATGACAAGAAAAGCTCTATCTATAAAGCTATCAGGCTAAAAAACCACATGCCTTTGTATCTGTGATGAATAGTGAATCAATAATTCCCAGCCATATATAAAGTGGTCCATGAAGAAGTTCCATCTCAGAAGACTAAAGTGCAATAATCCCTCCTGTAGTAGAAATATTGTTTGTCATGCCTCCACAGTTCAACAGCCTGTCTAAAGCATTTTGTTTCAGATTTGGAGTCTGAGAGCAAATAACAGGCAATAACAAATTCCCACTTTCAGTCTTTCATAATATGCTAGGATAATAAAAGGGCCAATATTATACATTACATATCATGTTGGTAAAGTTCTTTCTCCTTTTGCTAGGAACAGTTATACAGTACTACAGAAGTCATTCATGTTGAAACACTTGCTGTATTGAGTGCACCCGTGACCTTAGTCAAGAAATCATTTGAGTGCTTTGAATGCATGTACAGTAATACCTCGGATAACACTAAGACTTGGTTCCACAAGTCTTGGTGTTATCCGATTTTTAGTGTTATCCGATGCATGTTAAAATCCTATGGGATGGATCGGATAACGTTAAAGCTCCATAGAGATACATTGTAACCGGACAGGCTTTAGTGATTGTTATCCGATCCATCCCATAGGACCTTAACATTATACGATCCAATTCTCCTCCCAAGATTACTTAACGTTATGCGATTTTAGCGTTATCCGAGGTAAACGTTATCCGAGGTATTACTGTATGAAGGTAATGAAATGCATATAGTAATGGAATATTGTCATGTCAATATTGTTATCAAGTTACAGTACCACCAACTTACGTCCTCAACAGTACCATTATGCTCTTCAAACTCAAGCCTGTGGTTTCCCCTTCTGGAGTCAATCCATTTTGTCTTCCTCTTTTCCTGCTGCTTTTCACCTTTCTGAGCATTATTATCATTTCCAGAGAATCTTGCCTTTTCGCAATGTTCCTGAACTAGGACAGCCTCAGTTTCATCATTTTTGCCTCCCGAGATAGTTTGGGTTTATTTGCTCTAGGACCCACTCATTTATCTTTCTGGCAGTCCAGATTATCCACAAAACACTCTCTCCAGCACCATATTTCAAATGAAATATTTCATATTTCAGCTTTCTTTACTGTCCTGAATAAACTGTAACCTTTAAGCAATCCTTTGGTTCTTTTTTCCATAACATTTTTTCTGTGATTATTAAATTTTCTGAGACAAGATGTAGTGATAAATACAAACAGAAAGTACAGTAACAGTTTCCTAATGACCTTATATCTCTCTCTCCCCCCCCCCCATTCATTGTTGGACTTTCTTCTCCTCCTCCTCCTCCTCCAAGCTACTTTTTACGGATGTATTCTTATCTAAAAGTGTAGTACAGTAATACCTCAGATAACGTTTACCTCGGATAACGCTAAAATCGCATAACGTTAAGTAATCTGGGGAGGAGAATTGGATCAAATAACATTAAGGTCCTGTGGGATGGATCGGATAACAACCGCTAAAGCCTTTGCGGTTACAATGTATCTCTATGGAGCTTTAACTTTATCCGATCCATCCCAAAGGATTTTAACATGGATCGGATAACACTAAAAATCGGATAACACCAAGACTTGTGGAACCAAGTCTTAGCGTTATCCAAGGTGTTACTGTATATTGGTGCAGTATATTGAATTCTAGTATTAGAACTCTCTCTTCAGAAATCACGCAGCACAAACACTGGAACGATAGTCTAAAGATCGCAACTACCATTCATTGGGAGTTAACATCTGGGACTCCCATGAGAATTTGTGGAGTTTCGGGTGTGGTTTTATTTAAAATGTCAAAATTGTACTTTTAAACTAGTCTGATTCTACCATATACATTAATCTTTGCTTCAGTGGGATTAAAGCTTTATTACATCTACCACTGGAAAAATTCTGGATGTCACTTCCTTGCAGTTAAATTTTATGGTCCCATGAGCAATAGTATATTTTTTCCTTCCTGCCAACACATACTTTCACTTTATCTTAATCCCTAAAGCCCTTGAAAGCAAAATTGATTGTTTATATAGCCAATGCAAACATTACAACTGATTGAGGTGAAGAAAGATTTTCGTTTCTGTTTTCCACCTACATCCATCTTTCATTTAGAAGCATTATGAAGATGTAGCTTTCACTTATAGTGTGCCTGAAAGGATGTGATAATGAGATTGCTAAAAGCTGTTCTTTATGTTGTGGGATGTAAATTAGTTTGACACTTTAATACAGGCTGATAGGATTAAGTGACTGTATGAAAACAGTAAAGATAAGTGATCAAAATATTTTCTTGACTTCATCCAGGCCTTTCCCTTTCCATATATGCATATTTAGACTGGCACGAGAATGTTCTTCAGAAACTATATGAGCCAAGTATCTTTTCATTTGTCTCCTGTTATCTTTTCATCTCCCAGTTAACTAGTTGGCAAGGTTTATTTTTTTATTTTAGAGAATAAACAAAACATTGTATTGTTTCATGACCTCATACAATAAAGTCAACTTTATTTTGTGTGTGTGACTGTATTCTATTTAATGCTGCACTTGGAACCAACCTGGGGCCACCTGTATTAACAAGATTGTGGAATCAGTCCAACAATGTTAAAAAACAAAATCAGGGTTCACAAACGGAAAGGCTATAATCTGTTTAAGCATCTAGTATTGAAGCTTACATATTCTGGAGCAGGGGTCAGCAAAGTTGGCTCTCCAGGTGTTCTTGGACTTCAAGTCAGTACACCTGCTGATCAGGGCTTGTGGGAAATGAAGTCCAAGAACATCTGGAGTGCCATGCTTGCTGACCCTTGTTCTAGAGAGTATTCAAGTTTGTATTATCCCCTTTTGATAGACTGACAAGATTCTCTGGTGTCAGCAACTTCATGTGAGGTAGAAGATTGTCAACCTAACACACAACATTTTTTGCTGCTCATAGCAATAACAGTTATAAGAAGAGTTCTGTTTTTATATATTGAGTCAAATAACATATAGAGATGCAAACATCTGGACCAGTTTAAACCCTCTTGATCCTTTTCTTTTGTCCTCAATACAGTTTGGCTGATGTGATCTTCACTTCTCTGCTTTTGGGTTTGGGCTATAAATATAAATTCTTTTATTATTTATGCATATTTCTGCTCAGCAAGGCTCCCAAAACTACCAATAGATTAAAATGACCAAGAGTCATATTCACTTCCAAAACACTTACATACTGAAATCATTTAAAACATTATCCAAAAGCCACTTTTAAAAAAGAGGTCCTAGTGATCAAAGGTGCTTTAAGACAGGACAGTTTTCAGTTGACGATCAGACGCTCAAGAGGGATGAGGCAGTCTAACTTTTCTTTGGAGGGAATTCCACAATTAGGGCCTAAAAGAGCCTCTGTTGTCAATCTCGGAGTCCAGGTATGAGGTAGATAAGTATCCTGGCCTCAAGTGATTTAGGACTTCATAGATCAAACCCAGCACCTAGAACTGTGCTCAAAAGCAAATTAGAAGTCAATGCATTTGGTTCAAAACTAAAGTGTACATCAGTCCAGTTGCCTTACATTGTACTAGCTGAAGCCTCCTAACACTTTTCAAGGACATATGAACATAGAGGGTGTTACAGTAATATAACTGGGTGTCAATCAAGATGGATCTGTGTTGCTAAATCAACCTGGAAGACTGGGACATTTTGTAGCTGAGGTAACAGTCAAAAAAGAGAAAGACATTTACACCTGGCTTTCCAAGAGAAGCCCCAAATGTTAAAGACAGACTTTTGGCTTTTTAAAATAGAGTGCCTAGAGATTTTAGTTAACACGATCGGATTCCTGTTTTGTTGTTGTTCAGTCGCACAGTCCATTTTGACCCTTTGTGACCCTATGGACCATTGTCCTACAAAATCTACTGGTATTTACTCTCAGATAAGTGGTTTGAAAGCAAGAAATTGCATGTAGGTTACACTTTGGTGGGAAGGTAAACAGCGTTCCGTGTCTAGTCATGCCTGCCACACGACCACGGAAACATCTACAGACGGAGATAGCATTGGCTCTTTGGCTGTAAACGGAGATGAGCACCGAACCCTAGAGTCGAATATGACTGGTTGTAGGATTGTTTTCATGTGAACAGATCTTTTTTATTAATTTGTATTTCATTTTTACACCTAAAAATGCTCATGGAGGGAATCGTGTAAGCTGAAGAGTAACTTTAAAAGCATTTAAATGTCAAAATATAAAAAATGAGGGCAAAATAAAACAAAGGAAGTTATATCTGTTTTCTTCGGAATGCAAACTGTTTTCTTGGAGGAATCATAGTAATCAGAGTGGGCAATTTTTAAAAGAGCCAGCAACATTCCCTTTCATTTAAAATTATTGCTGAGATATCTTGTGTCCAGTCAAAATAGACATGATGTCATCCAGCCTGTGAGAGGGGAAAAAGAAAGTGATCTTATTTCCTCGGCACCAAGATGCCATAAGATATAGTGAAATTTTCTTTCAGAGGCTGGATGAATAGGTCCGTGGAAAGGTCTGTGTTGGCTTGCTTTATGAGACTGTACCTATGGCCTTGAGAAATAGTTAAAACAGCATACCATAGATGTGATGATGGTGGTTGGCCAAATCTTTGCTAGTTAAACTAGTTCTGTAGCAGGTGTTACTTACTCCTTAATACTGCTTACAGTATTAGACACTGCAATGGGAAACAAAATAAAATATTCAGTCTTCACTTTTCCCCTCTGGCCAGAATTTGATAAGTTTTGGAGTACATTTGAGGCTCAAGTATCAGAATACAGTAAAACCTCACATAAAGAATGCCCCGATTAGAGAGTAATTTGCTTAAAGAGCAGAATTGTATCTGAATGGTTGCCTCGCTTAACAAATAAACCCAACAAAAAACTCGTTTAACAAATAAATCAGGGTTCACAATCCCCCCGCCAGAAGTCACAATTGGTCACTTACAAAGGTGTTTCACTTAAAAAGCAAACTCGCTTAAAGAGCAGTCCCGTGGAATGCATTATACTCTTTAAGCGAGGTACTACTGTACTTCTTTTATACGATTTCCTATCTCATTTTTCCAGATTTATTTTATGTTTTTTGTAAAGTCTGGTCAGTTTAAATCATGATCAAATGCGCAGTTTATGCTCTGAGGGTTGTGCTCAACCTAACAGCTTACCTATGCTGTGCTAGTATGTTGTGCTGTAATATGATTTATATTGTGCTGTACTATGACATTGAGATTACAGATTTTATGTGTACTCCCTTCTCTCCCTTGATCCTATGGGGGAAGAGACATGCAGCAAAGGAGATAAATAAAGGTAAAGTTCACCCTTGCTCGAATGCCAGTCATATCTGGCTCTAGGGTTCAGTGCTCATCTCTGTTTCATAGCCGAAGAGCCAGCACTGTCTGCTTCTGCAGACATTTCCGTCGTCATGTCGCAGGCATGACTAGACACTGGAGCGCATGGAATGCCATTTACCTTCCCACCAAAGTGGTCCCTATTTATCTACTTGCAATTTCTTGCTTTCGAACTGCTAGGTTGGCAGGAGCTGGAACAAAGACGGGAGCTCATTTTGTCCTGCAGTACAGTCAAACCTCACATAAAGAGTGCCTTGCTTAAAGAATAACTCACTTAAAGAGCAGAATTTTCTCTGAATGTTCGCTTTGCTTAACAAATAAAACCAAACAAAAACTCGCTTAACTAATAAATCAAGGTTCACGCCCCCCCCACCAGAAATCACAATTGGTCACTTACAATGGTGTTTCACTTAAAGAGCAAACTCGCTTAAAGAGCAATCCTGTGGAACACATCATGCTCTTTAAGCGAGGTACAACTGTATTCCGGTATTGAACTGCTGACCTCCTACCTTCCGTGAGTGTCTTAGCCACTAGGCACCTTTGGATGCCACATTGTGGTTTGGCAGAAGAGTGAGTTGCGAGGAATCTTTGGCTTTTGTGTTCTTGCTCCTACTAGTGGAGATTTATGACAAATGACAATTGGTTGATCTACAGCCTTGTGATCTTCCCTTCCTCACCATTAATTGGAAGCCTAAAACCCATACACCATACAACTGCCTGCTGCCACACCACTTTCTTTGATTTTTCTCTCTTAATCACTGTCCTGCTTCTTTTTAAATCATTTATAAGCAAGAGTAGACCATATTTTGATGGCTGCAAGTCTCATCAGATTTCATTTTGTGAAGCTCACATTGACAGGAGGCAGATTGTACTGGAGACCATAAACTGACAGTTTAGGGCAAGCATGCTGTTGGCCTCAGGCAATAGAGTATGTAGCTTGCTCTATCTTTCTGGCTTAGGACATTCGTCCCTCTTGAGGTCCATTGTTCTTTCTGATGATAGATTGAGAAAGACAAGGAGCACATGGATAGACAAACACCTCACCCGGGCATTTGGTGCCATTTAGCAGCAGCTTCTTGTTTTTGACATTTTCCTTTCGCCTTTTCACCTCGCTTATCGCTAGCCGTTTCTGTCTTACATTCACTACACAGAACTAATATAAAATGACAGAAGATATATATATATATATATATGAGCTTTGTATCTCACTTTAGATCCTACGTGCAGTTACAGTTAATTACCAACCTTTCACAATCATTAGAAAAAAATAGGCTAGTGAAATGTCTATGGGTGCACATAAATACCCTCTATGTATGTAAAAGTATTCATCTTTTTAACTCAGTTTTTATGTCAGCTTCTGTGACAATTTGGTTTATCCATTCACAGCATAATTTTTTAGTTCTTAATGCCTCATTTGTTGCATGTAATTATTTTATTACAAAGTGGGCCATAATAGCCAAACAAAAAAGTACATGAAAAGATGACTTTGCGATCGAAGGTATGATTTTAATTACTGTTTCAAAAAGAAATAAAATATTTCTGTGGAGCTTTACAAATAATATTTTTTAAGCAGTAGGGAAGCGGGGCTAAATATTGGACTAAATCCAATTTTTATTCTTCAGTGGAGTAGATCACTGATATCCATTGTGGTGTAGTGGATAGAGTGATGGATACTCAGAAGACCTGGAATTCCTGTTTATTCGTGGAAACTCATTGGAGGTATGGAACTGGTCTTCTTCATCTGTGTCTAGGTCAGACATGAAACTGCCAAAATGGAGGCAGTTACAATGAGAGTAGACCTATTGAATAAATGAGAATTTTGTGAGTCAACTCTTTTCTGAATTCAATTAATTAAATGGTTCCACTTTAGTTGTGACATATAATTATATTTTGAACAATGGGTCCACCATACCTGGAACAAGCAGTTGAATTTAGGTCATTTTAACGTAATTTTAATTCTTCTTTGAAAAGTGCAAACTTTAATATACTAGTCAATCTCCATATTCGCAAGTTCAGTACCCATGGTTTCAGTTATCCATGGGTCTAAAAATGTTCAAAAAAATTTCTAAAATACATACAGTAGTTATATGTACAGTAATACCTCGGATAACGCTAAGACTTGGTTCCACAAGTCTTGGTATTATCCGATTTTTAGTGTTATCCGATCCATGTTAAAATCCTATGGGATGGATCAGATAACGTTAAAGCTCCATAGAGATACATTGTAACCGCACAGGCTTTAGCGGTTGTTATCTGATCCATCCCATAGGACCTTAACGTTATTCGATCCAATTCTCCTCCCCAGATTACTTAACGTTAAACGATTTTAGCGTTATCCGAGGTAAATGTTAACTGAGGTATTACTGTATATTTATTTCTATGGTGCATTACCAAAGCGGGCTGCTAAAGGCGACTGTCTGCATTGTCAATATAGGATTTGCTTCTATCTGCAGTTCCATGTATCCGTGGTAAGTCGTGGAATGTATCTCTTGTGGATAAGAGTGGGTGGGTGACCTGTTTGACGTTATTTTGTTGTTGTTTTTTGTGCCAGATTCTCAGTGAATGACAGCACAGAGCTCTGTAAAATAACACCTGAGTGTTATGTACCTGAGTTGAAATGCTGTATGCTGCTCAGAGTTGCTCATTGATTGGGCAGCTATACAAATCGCGCTTCACTTCAAAAAAACAACAACATACACGTTTGTTGTATGCAGCAGTTGTGGTCATCAGAGGGTGGATAGCTAAAAGTATAAACTTCCAGATTCTGTTTTTTATTTCTTTCTGGAAAATGTAGGTTGCTGTATAACTCCAGAGCTTGTAACTGTACTTTAAGAAAGTAGTGCAGTTGGGGTTTCAGGGCTATCAGTGTTATATGTTTTTAAAGTAAAATGTTCCAATTTCTGAAACATTTTTAAAAATAGTTACAATACATTTTAAAATAGTTTTTAGTTAACTAATTGAAAACAGTACATTCCACAGGAAATTGTAAATACAACAAAACCCCGGGTCATGGAAATAGTCCATTCCAGAAAGTTTTCCATAAAGTGGTTTTTCCGTAACCCAAAGCACAATTTCCCATAGGAATGCATTGAAAATTTAAAAACATTCTGGAGGTTAGAAAAGAGCCAAAAAACTTATAATTTTTCTATTGAAAACTCTTTGTAAAGTGGCAAAAACACAGTGAAAAATTCCAAAGTGCCCTTTAGGAAGAGTTTGGAACAGAAAAAATATGTTTTTTTGCCATTTTAGTTAGCTCCGGAGCTGATTTTTTTAAATTTTCAGTGAATATTTGTCACATTTTTGACATTGCCATCTAGTGGTCATCCCTGGTAATTGCAGGGAAAGTGCTGCCTAATAGCTGATGAGGGGTGGCAGGAAATTTCCGGCCCTTCTTGGTTGCGTCGAGAGCTTCTGCCAGAGTCAAAATGCGAGGACAAATTCCAAAAACAGAGCGGAAATGCTCCAAACACCCTCCCACTGCTGTGCAAAGCATTGGAACACCCCCCCCAAGGTTCATAGCATGAGGTTTTTTTTTACATAACTTGGGACATGATTTTCTCAGAATGTTCTTTCATAAGTAATGTTTTCCATTACCTGAGGCATCTGTAACCCGGGGTTTTACTGTAAATTAAAAAGACAAAGGATGAAGCAGATACATCTGTATTTGCTCATGGATGCAGAACTTTGTTCACATGAAGAGTCTGTGAGAGAAATAAGTCCAGCCGTTAAAAAATAAGTTACAAAAGTTATTTGCAGTATCCCGATAGATTGATGTGGTGAAACTAGATAGTTGTGCAAGTAAGCTTACCTAGGCTGCTGACTGTCTCTTTCATAGTTGGGTTTCCTCAAGTGGAAGAAACTTGCACACCTGGTTATGTCCTCAGTCAGACACCAGCCTGCTCTCTGATTGTCTTTTGCATGCAGTTTTGTCCAGTAGGCTTATGGTCGATAAGTGATAAGTTAGTCCCTCTTTTTCATTTGCCACAGTGAAGAAGCACAGTACAAACCAGCAATTCAACCATGTGATACTCCTCTTTGATGAGCATTTAGTGGGCCACCCAACCTGAGTGTAAACAATTGAAAAATCAGATCCACACCAGAGGACAGGATTATTCCTGGTTAAGTTATACAGTAATACCTCGGATAACGCTAAAACTTGGTTCCACAAGTCTTGGTGTTATCCGATTTTTAGTGTTATCCGATGCATGTTAAAATCCTATGGGATGTATCGGATAACGTTAAAGCTCCATAGAGATACATTGTAACCGAACAGGCTTGAGCGGTTGTTATCTGATCCATCCCATAGGACCTTAACGTTATTCAATCCAATTCTTCTCCCCAGATTACTTAACGTTATGCGATTTTAGCGTTATCCGAGGTAAACGTTATCCGAGGTATTACTGTACCTGTGTTTTTCAGTTGCACAGTTGAGTCTGACCCTTTTGCAACCCCTGAAAAGATCAATACAGACAGTAGTTGGCCAATAGCTCTGACAGCTTAAGGGTAGTTGTGAGGTATAGTACTTTAATGAATTATTGAATGATACTTTGGAGCGAGAGGGCACTTAAAATATACTAAAAATATTTGGCCTTTATTTTCAGGGTTCCATTAATAGAATGAGACACTTGCGGGAAATTTAGTAAGCATTTACACTGGTGTTTTTTCAGTTAAAACCAATGTGTCTACACTTGAGAAAGTGGCTGTTTGAATCTATATCCTTTAGTAAAACTACTTCAGGCTAGAAGGGAAAAGACCTTTTATGCAAAAGTCACTAATCAGCTGTAATATGCCCCAAAATGGTTTGCAATGAGAGTAATAAATGCATAGATTGTTCAGGGTTACATAAACTGCATGCCACTTAATACATTATTCATACTAGCCGAAAGGTATAATTATTCAGTGAAGTGAGAACCTAAGAAATTCGTTTTTTATTAATGTCTGTATGGGTGGTACGTTTTATTTATTTTAGTACCTTTAAAAAAATTAAAATCTCCAAAGCTTGTTGAAACAAAATACATATATAATTTAAATGTATTTTTCTCCTCCTCTATTGTTTAAATTAAGTCTTTATATTTAAAATGGATAGGTATAGTGAAACTCTTTGTATATAAATTTTAATAACAGTTGTGTATGCTAATTCTTCTCTGAATTGAATGTGCAGATACACTGTTTATTTCCTCTTTTTAAAAATGTAACAGTACTGTATTACATATCTTTCTAAAAATATTATATGAAAAGTCTAAAATGTAAAAGAAGGGCTCATACCAAAGATTAACAAGCAAGTATGTTTTAGGTTTGTATACACACAATATCAGTAAAACAAAACTATGGTAACAGGGAGAAGAGATAGACTATGGCTACCTAGACTTAAGAAGTCATTAGATAGAACAGGGGTTCTCAACTTGCTGCCCATGGGCCAGATGCGGCTTGTGGCACCATTTCATGTGGCCCCCACTGCCTCCACTACACCAGGAAGTGCTGTGTGGTGGAGGAAGGACAAAATGGCTGTCCCAGTGGAATAGCATGGGTTTCAGCCACCCGGGACGTAGGGCAAATTTGCTGTCCCTTGAGTGGTGCCCAGGATGGCAGAGTCCTGTATATTGTGAAATTTTGCCTCCCCCCAAAAGTGCCACCTGGGGCAGCCTGTCCCCCTGCTTCCTCCAAGCTACGTCACTGGTCCAGCCCCAGAAGCTGTCTGAGGGAGTGTGACCCAGCCCCCGGCTTTAAAAGGTTGAGGACTTCTGAGATAGAGGTTTGATTTTTAGAGGGACAAGATAATGACAAGTATTTTCTTTAGAAGGCAAGACTAGGTATTCTGCATTTAAAAGCAGTTAAGTTTGCTTTGTTTTTATACTACTCTGAACTCATTTCTCCATAATTAGACATTCATCACTTAAAAAAAAAATCCTGTTCCTACTAAGGTCAGAGGTCATTTCTTCAGGCATGCAGCCAATTTTCCCTGATGGTAGAAAGCATGTGAGGAATTAATTCTTTATGTACAACATCTGTCTTGGACTCTGTAAAGACAGCAAGCAAATCTATTCTAGGATCGTTTGCTATATGGTGCCTGTTGAGGACAGAACTTTAACCTAGGTAATTAGAGTGCCCTCATAGCAAAGTGACATATCCAGAACAAGGAGAGAGCTTTTCTATAAATTATTTTGTTTTTTACTGAATTGATGTAGAAATACAAACAGCAGAAACTAGAAAGCTTTGGAGTGATTTTTTTTGCTCTAGATGACATCCACATTGTGCAGGTGGAAATGGACACCAAGATTTGAAAATGGCTTTGTTTCCTAAAGGTGTAATTGGCCATCCATGGTATGAGTTGTATATTCAACTTGTCTATGTCTGTATCTGAGTACAGTTGTACCTCGCTTAAAGAACATAATGCGTTCCACAGGATTGCTCTTTAAGCGAGTTTGCTCTTTAAGCGAAACACCGTTGTAAGTGACCAATTGTGACTTCTTGGGGGGGGGGATTGTGAACCCCGATTTATTTGTTAAGTGAGTATTTGGTTGGTTTTATTTGTTAAGCTAAGTGAACATTCAGAGAAAATTCTGCTCTTTAAAGCGAGTTACTCTTTAATCGAGGCATTCTTTATGTGAGGTTTGACTGTACATGTCTATTATCATATGATTTGTTTATCAATGTGATTAAAATATTTTTAGCAACAATGCTGGTTGGATACACATGTATGAAAAGTATGTGTACTGAATATGTTTACGTTTTCGCTAAGTGCTGTAGAATCCTTCATGGAATTCAGAATTGAGCATATAGGTATTGTGTACATTTAGCAATACGTTCAAAGGTAAAGTTAAAAAGAGTAAAACATAATATTGTTGAAACTGTGGAATCTGATAAAGATTTGGAAGTGGGTGAAGAGGGAACACAAGAGGAGATGGAGGTCCTGTCATATGTCTTAAGTCCATTTCCAGTAATCATTTGCATGTTTTGCTGGGACTAGCAGATTTATTAACGTGGCAGAATACACTGAATTCTGCCATCATTGTAGAAAAGATAGTACAGTTGTTCCTCCCTTAAAGAGCATTATGCGTTCCACAGGATTGCTTGTTAAGTGAGTTTGCTCTTTAAGCGAAACACCATTGTAAATGACCAATTGTGGGGGGATTGCGAACCCCAATTATTTGTTATGTGAGTTTTTGTTTGGTTTTATTTGTTAAGTGAAGCGAACATTCAGAGAAAATTCTGCTCTTTAAGCGAGTTACTCTTTAAGCGAGGCGCTCTTTATGCGAGGTTTGACTGTATACTGTAATGTAATGTTGTTTCGATTGCAGTCTTTCACTTCACTTAAAGTAGATAATTAATTGTTAAGAATTACATCTATGCAATAAGAAGAAATACAAACAATTTGGGGCATTTGAACAAATGAAAGTGGAGCAGTTTAAAAGGCAACTAGATCAATACCAAACTATTTTTGAAATTTAATTCTATTAAGGTAATTCATATGTCTACAATTTATACCACCCTGGATATTTTTTGTTTGTCAGCTTCTTCTCCTTTTATTTTTAGATAATAAGCGTTCACATGAGGACCAGCTAAATGTCTAATAAATCTTCAGGCAAAACTGGGTTGACTTATGTGGAACTGACTTTTAAAATATTTGATGGAACATTGCTTCGGTCTCTGAATACTTGTCAGATTAGATTTATTACAGCAGCTCTGATTATAGAGATGTGTGCTATAGTCCATGGAGATCATTCTCTCTCTCTTTTGTTATGGGATCTTTGCTATAGTTGTATCACTGTTGATCAATTATTCACTATGACACACTTGGTCCAGCAGAATTTTGCTCATTTCACTTGCCTTACATTTTTGTGTCCAGGGATATTTCTGTATTGGATGCATTTACATATCCATTGAAATATGCAGTTTCTTTCCTGGTTAAAGAAACAGAAATAGGGATAGTAAGTGATAGTGATTTAAACAGTTGAAAATATCATAGATTGCTAAAGTATAGAAATATGAAATTACCAGTATATTTATTTAAGGTCTGTGTGTCTTTCCCTCCTCCAAAGACCAGGTGCTCCTTATACACAATCTGAAGGCAATAGTGGACAATATCTTTATTGAGCATGGAAGAATCACCAGCATAAACTAGCTTTCAATTCTCTACAGCAGGGGTGCTCAAACTATGGCCTTTGGGCTAGATTGCTGCCAACACCGGAAATGACCCGCTGCCATTGGAAGTGCCAAAATCATGGCAAAATGCAGCAAAAACACACCAATTTTTAACAAATGGCACAAAAATGTTCAACCCTCGCTCCCTCCTTGATGGGGAAGCGGTGGGAGTGAGAAAAATGCCTGAAAATGCACGGTAAATTCATGTGCTGCCAGGAGGAACCACGTGACTGGTCCTCTCAGCTGCTTGAGGGGGTGTGGTCAGGCCCCTGGTGAGAAAAGTTTGGGGACACCCGTTCTACAGGCTGGACACCACAGAGATGTTAGTGATGAAAAGAAAACATAAAAATATGGAAAAGTTTGGCTGGATATACATGCCAAAATATTCCTTTGATAACAATACTTTTCAAAATGAGCTGCAATCTGAAGTCAAAAGATATGTGCAGCTCCCATCTTAAAACGTATTTTAACAAAGGAACCTGGCACACATATCTTAGAAGGATTTTTGTAAAATTAAGTTTTCTCCTATCATGCACATCTCTATAGTGCCCAGCATGGTGAAGATCAATGTGAACTGGAAGGCTAGTTTACTTATATAATTTTAGTGATGTAATAAAGATATCACCTTTCTTTGACTAAGAACCTTCTGTTCTTAGTACATAGCAGAGTTAAAAACTGCACAAAATAAATCCAGATTTTTTTCTGCATTTTTAAAACAATTTGCTGAAGTTTTTGGATGTGTCATTGTCATTTTTTCTTAGAAGAAGAAAAATTAATATATTTCCTGCTGATCTGCACAAGATTTTCTAGGAAGGGCACTAAACTATGAGGAATCTGACAGTTCTTAAATAAAAGGACAAGTGAAAAATGAAAGGAAAATTGAGAATCAAAAGTGTGGTCTTGTTTTTGTGAGAATCTTGGAAAACTCTCTTTGTCTCTCTCTCTCTCTTTTTCCTAATAAAGGGGAAACTGTAAGAACTCATTGTGCCCCTGACAGTTGACATTGATTCCTGGTGGAAAAGATTAAAATCTAGACCAAGTAAAACTTCAACTCTCAGTCTATATATTAAATAATGAAGTATTTATGTGTCTGCCAGCAATACAGCTGCAAGATAATAAAAACCTATATGTCTGAAACTTGGTATTTTGGGTGTTTAACATGTCTTTATTATTTGCAGTCAATTTAAACCTATCTCTAGTTTGCATTTGTATCTTTCTGTAGTGTCATTTTAAGTACCTATTACAAAATGTCATGAAGATATTACTTAGAACAATGTGTGTTATGTTACTTTCTGTCAAGTGACATGGTAAACTAAAACAGTGGTTTGCCACTGTCGCCCTCCAGTGAGTTTCTGAGGTGGAACAGGGATTTGATATCAGATTTCCTGAGTCCTAGTTGTGCTGTATCCATTACACTACCCTGGCTCTACCTCATGAATCCCATTGAGCAGTTTATCAAAAGGCAACTACTGGTAGCAAAATCTGAACCAAGAGCAACTGATGATTCAGAATGGCAAGTTCCAAAACAAGCAACACCGTGGGAAGGCTGTTCCAGAACATCTGAAACTCCTGAGCAGTGGATTGTGAAACAGGAGGCAAACAGAGAAGGAATTCTCTTTTCAGAGCAGTTGAGATTGCATAGTGGAAATGTCCAAGAGAAAAATAGTAACAGTTGAAATAAGGAACAGTATCTGCAGGTGAAAATGAAACTGCATTCCCTTACAATCCAGTCTTGGAACTGAATTTGGCAGGTTTAAATATCAGTTAGTTTAAATTAAATGTTAGAATTAACTCAATGGCCAAATTCCTCTTGGTTAACATAGTAATCACGCTAGAATGGGCCAGGGAATCAATAGAGATTTATTGAGTCAACTTCTTCTTAAATTCCTTTGATGCAAAGTGGCCTACTCTATATTTTGCTATACAAAAGTAAGTTGCCATTTGAGTAGTTCTACTTGACTCAGTGGCATTAACAGAGGAGCTGATTCACCAAATCCTCATTATTTTAATGGGCCTATTCTAATAAGATTTACTACGGCTAAGCAACAGAATTTTGGCCATTGGTACTAATCTTTGGAAGCTGAGAACATTTAACTCATTAACTTTATTTGTATATTGAAATTTTAGCCGACTCTCAATCTTTGCAGAAGAAACATGTGATTTGACATTCCTGTCCCCTGCAAAGAAACTGAATAGGCCTCTGTTGAACTGGCAGATGCAGACAGCTAAGCGGCTTCATTTTGAATCCATTTCCTTCTGGCTAGCTAGCGCAGTAATACAGCTTCTGCAAAAAGAAGACTTCGGTTTGTGTTAAAAAAAATCCTGCATGCTCCCTGCATGGGTATGTTTGGGGAGAGTGGGCTATACCTGCCATTAAAGTTAGAGGGTTTTTTTCATAGTCTTTGAGAGTGCCCCTTGCTTCCTGTTGTTTGTTTTGTTAGCTGTCTTCCATCTATTTTTTGCTCTCTGATGATGGATGTGCATGATTTGTAGAGCTCTCTCTCTCTCTTTCTGTCTATCTCTGTTGTGTTTTGTCAGGTCAGAACTGACTTATTGTGACCCTAATAGCATTCGCCAGCCTTAAAAAAAAAGATGTATTTTACAAATTTATTAAAAGATGAAACATATTCTTTACCAGGTTTTTGCTAATAGCATTTTCAAGGTAAGTGAGGTAGAGCCAGGGAATTGAATCCAAGTTCTAATGCTTTGCTCTGTCCACTACACCACACTAGATATTACCCTGCCTATATATAATCATGTCAAGAAATAATGGAACAAGGATAACATTTTTGGCACGTGGTCTCTGCATCCTACCGCAGCGAAGATGAAAGGAAACACCCAAGAAGTGAGCAAAGTCAGGACTCTCAGCTTTAATGCAAGCAGTTTGACAGAAGTGGAAAGGCAGCTGGAATAAAGAACTGGCAAAACATCTCAAAGGAGGAAACTCAGCATTTGGTCATATCCATGGCAAATAGGAGGGGAGAAATGGAAGCAGTGACAGACTTTACTTTCCTGGGATCCAAGATCACTGCAGATGGTGACTGCAGCCATGAAATAAAAAGACGCCTACTTCTTGGGAGGCAAGCAACGAGAAATCTAGCCAGCATAATAAAGAGTAGAAACATCACCCTGCTAACAAAAGTCCACATAGTCAAAGCAATGGTATTCCTAGTAATAATGTATGGCTGTGAAAGCTGGACACAAGGAAGGCTAGAGCGCAGAAGAATAGACACTTTTTAACTGTGGTGGTGGTGGAGGAGACTCTTGAGAGTCCCCTGGACTGAAAAGAGAACAAATCAGTCAATCCTGAAGGAAATCAACCCTGACTGCTCATTGAAAGGACAAATACTGAAGCTGAAGCTCAAGTACTTTGGCCTTCAAATGGGAAGAGAGGATTCACTTGAGAAGGCTTTGATGCTCGAAAAGATCAAAGGCAAAAGGAGAAGGGGATGGCAAAGGATGAGTTGGGTGGACTCACATCTTGAGTGTTTCCTTTCATCTTCACCATGATAGGGTGCAAAGGCCAAGATGAAAAAGGTTAACCTTGTTCTAATATTTCTGGACCTGACTGTACATAAAATAGTGTTGATGAAAGGAGATACTTACGTAGATGAAGGGAGAGAAAGATCACATAGATGGATGAGAGCAAAAAGCATTGGGTAGGATGTGGTAGGGAGGTCGATTAGGAGGGTGTCCAGTGTGATTTAATGAATAGTGTATATGTATTGACTCAGATAGGTAGGTAGGTAGGTAGGTAGGTAGCAGTGAGTAAAGTTTCCAAATTGTAGCATTTAATTTGAAAGGGTGAGACTGTGCAGATATTCCAGTTTCTTCTCTGTACAAATTTCACATCTCTCCAACAACTTGGAGCAATTTTAAGTCCCCCCCCCTCACAATTGTTAATAATTTCATTTTGTGTCTGTTCATTTCAAAAGGTAATTTTGTGACCAGGTCAGTAGGACCTTAAGCAAGAGACTGGGTTTTCAATGTGCCTTTAGGGGAGGGGCCATGCAGATAATCCCAACTTCATATTTCAAAGAGGCAGCTGGTTTATGGTTGCCCTTCAAATAATGAGAAATGTTTAAAAAAATTAAGATGTTAATTCTAATATGTTTTAAAGTACTGCTTTGGATTATCTTTCTGATCTGTTAATTATAGTTGGCTCAGTGTCAATTTCTTGCTTCCACTTTCATGCAGTTAAGTAGAAAAAAGATAAGTTGAATATGTGATAATGCTTCCCCAAATCAGTGGCCCCTCTGAAATGGAGAGCAGAGAGGGAAAAGTGCACCAGAATAGTTTTTTTTTTTTGGGGGGGTGGAGGGGTCATTAACAAGCAAATGGGGACATTATTTATTTCAGGGGGGTGTTTTTAAATGATTTTGAAGAGCTGTTTTTAATGTTGTATTAAAATTTTATTGCATGAGGGAAACTATATCCCGGGGTGCCCAAACTTTTCAGGCCATGGGCTGGTCACATGGTTCAGGGAGCTGGTCACTAAGACCTGGGGGTCGGATCTAGTGCCCAGTGCAAATTCATCCGGCCCATGAAGCCCTTGTCGCTCATGGAAGCGGAAGTAAAATGTGCCCGTACGGGCACATTTTATTTCTGCTTCCAGGAGCAACAAGGGCTTCATGAGCCAGATGAATTTGCATCGGATGCCAGATCTGGCCACTGGGCCAGAGTTTGGGCATCCCTGCTATATGCCTTACAGCAGAAATTTTCTGCTAATTAACATGTTACTTCTTAAAATTCTCATTGTGCTTTCACACGTGACTATAGGAATATGAGGTGGATTTGTTTATTAGCAATAGTTGGTCACCGTGAGTTACAGCATTTCATTTTTTGTTGGTACAGTCATACCTTGCATAACGAATTTAATTCGTTCTGCGAGGCTGCTTGCTATGCGAAAAATTCGCTATGCGAGTCTGACTCGCATAACAAATTTTTCGCTATGTGAGTCGGACTTTTCTCTATGGAAAAACTAGCATAATGAGTGTTTCTATGTGAAAAACTCGCATAGTGAAAATTTTTCGCTATGCGAGTTTCCACCCATAGAAATGCTCGTTATGCGAGTTTTTCCATAGGGAAAAGTCCGACTTGCATAGCGAAAAATTCATTATGCGAGTCAGACTGCTTAGAAAAACCTTGCTTGTTATGCTAGCTTTTCGCTAAGCGAAACGCTCGTTATGCGAGGTTTGACTGTATAACTATGGAAAACTATGCAATAAGATTTTAACCATTTGTAATGAAAGAATGAGTAGGTATGAGTGTGTAATGTTTGGAGGATAATCTTGTTTTCCTCAACTAAGCAATGAATATAATGGCTTAAATCTTGTTGCTTAGCGTAGTAAATCATAACGAGTGTGGCCTCTTGAGGAGTTGATTCACCAAATCATCATTAATACAAATCCCAAAGCAACAGGATTTCAACCAGTAGTTGAATGAAAAGTTAGACAACCTTTTAATATGTGAAACATATGTCTGTTGCTATGACTTTCCTGTCTACTGGTCTGTCAAACCCTTGGGTGCCCAAAAGATTTTACAAAAACTTTGGTTCAGTTAAACTTCAAATTATTTTAGTAGACATACTGGAAGATGTGCTAATCGCCCCGCCGCCACGGAACACACCTGCGGCCGGGGGGAAGAGGCTATCGCCGCGCCCAGCCGGGACTCCCTCCACCTGTCCCGGAGGCTTTTGCTTAAAAGCCGCAGCAGCGGCTGGACTTCCCCGGCAGAGCATTCTCGCCCCACCGCCACGGAACACACCTGCGGCCGGGGGGAAGAGAATATCGCCGCGCCCAGCCAGGACTCCCTCCACCTGTCCCGGAGGCTTTTGCTTAAAAGCCGCAGCGGCGGCTGGATGTCCCCGGCAGAGTATTCTCGCCCCGCCGCCACGGAACACACCTGCGGCCGGGGGGAAGAGGCTATCGCCGCGCCCAGCCGGGACTCCCTCCACCTGTCCCGGAGGCTTTTGCTTAAAAGCCGCAGCAGCGGCTGGACTTCCCCGGCAGAGCATTCTCGCCCCGCCGCCACGGAACACACCTGCGGCCGGGGGGAAGAGGATATCGCCACGCCCAACCAGGACTCCCTCCACCTGTCCCGGAGGCTTTTGCTTAAAAGCCGCAGCGGCGGCTGGACGTCCCCGGCAGAGCATTCTCGCCCCCCCGCCACGGAACACACCTGCGGCCGGGGGGAAGAGGCTATCACCGCGCCCAGCCGGGACTCCCTCCACCTGTCCCGGAGGCTATGTTTTAAAAGCCGCAGGAGCGGCTGGACTTTTTGATAATGTTAAAATCTTTGTGTAAATGTGTTGAATTTTGTAATTTTTTGATTATTGTTTGAAATTGATACTGACTGAACTTTTTATGATGTGACGATGTTGAGCTGTTTATGGTGTTGATACTGATTTTTTCTCTCTCTCTTTTTGTATTTACATGATGTGTCTATAGACTTGCTGTTTACTCTGTGCTTGTGAACCGCCCTGAGTCGGCCCAACCGAGTAGGGCAGTATAAAAATTGGAGTAAATAAATAAATAAATAAATAAATAAATCTGACTCTGGGGTTCAGTGCTCATCTCTGTTTCATACCTGAAGAGCCAGCACTGTCTGCTTCTGCAGATGTTTCCATGGTCATGTGGCAGGCATGACTAGACACTGGAGTGCATGGAACGCTGTTTACCTTCCCACCAAAGTGATCCCTATTTATTTACTTGCAATTTCTTGCTTTCAAACTGCTAGGTTGGCAGGAGCTGGGGCAAAGACAGGAGCTCATTCTGTCCTGCAGTATTTGGGTATCAAACTGCTGACCTGTGTACTTTACCATGTGCTTAATCTTCTCTGAAAATCATTGAAAAATAGATATTTTTTAAGCAGAGTTGTATTAGATCTGAGGCAAAAATGGGCTCAGTCATTTTCCCCTTGACTTGAAGCTTTAATTGCCTGTATACAGATGGTTAAGTATATAAATATTTTCTTTGGCAAAGGATGGGAGGTTGCAATATTCTTTGAAACAAACCGCATCTTAACTCGTAACTTTTTCTCCCCTGGGGAGAGACTGATTTTTACTTTCATGAATTTCCCATAAAACAAAATCCGTGATCAAGTAGAAAGTTGCTTCTCTGCTTGTTTATGCTCCTTTTGAATTTAGTACAATTCCTGCATTACAGTAGTGTGATGTAAAGCAAGGAATGTACAGGAGGGTGAGAATGTGTGGGAGAAATTGCTTCTTGCGCTATTTTTCTTCCACTTAGAGGCCACTTGAAAGCAGCATCACATCCTGTCTTGTCTGTACAATGGCTGGCTTTGTAAAAGCTCACAATGAAGATCATGCTTTCTCTGCTTCAGGAAACCATTGGCAAAAACATTAGGCTGTGAAAGTAAATTCATTGCATCTGATCTTTAGGGGTAAATGTATACTCTCCCTTCCCTGTGCAAAGTTTCTAGCTCATGGCTACACATGCATGTGGTTTCTAGTGACTTTTCTGACAGTTTTAGGGTGGGACAGAAGGTTGCTGTAGTCAGAATGTTTATATTGATTACTGATGGAAAGGTATGGTTGATATCTTCTTCTAGATTATTTCAGCTAAGAACAGACTGCTGAAGAGAATGGTTACAGTAGCCCCACTGGTTGCCAATCTGTTTCCAGGCACAATTAAAACTGCTAGTTTTATCCTATAAACCCCTAAACCAGGGATTCCCAACCTTTTCAAGCCAGGGGCCAGGTGACGCTCTCTCGGTCAGCTTTGAGGGCTGGATGGCCATTTTGCCCTCTCTGCATGATTGGGGTAGACATTTTGCCCCAACAGCTCCAAAGGAGTGGTCATTTTGTTTCTTGAATGCCCTTTGCGGGGTGGGGGGCCACATTAAATGGGGCCGCAGGCAGTATTCGGCCCATGGACCTTAGTTTGGGAGCCCCTGCCCTAAACTCCATCCAAACTATCTAAAAAAAATCTTCAAACAAGGCATTTCCATCCCACCACCCTCACAGACATGTTTGGTGGGGACACAGGAGAGGGCCTTTTCTGTTGCTGTTTCCAGATCCCAAGTAGATGAGGACAGGCAAGCTTTCCTTCATTGATTGGTTGTCACTGCTTTGCTTAGGTGATAATATTTTTTCTCTTTCTCTGTAGTGCCAATCAAATATCTGTGGTTCTAATCAGCACAACAGAGAAAGAAAAAGGAAAAAATACTTTTCTTACTGTCAGTAAGCAGAGCAGTACAACAGCAATCAAATAAGAGAGGGAGAAAATTTTCCTATAACCATCCACAGATTATCAGGAGAAGTATTTAATTGATTGAATGGTTGGTTGAGGAGCAGTATACTGTTTGGATGTTAGGATGATCAAACAGTACCTTTTGCCTTAGAGGAATTAGAGGAGGATGGTTGCTGACATTTCTCTAAATCAGTAGTTCCCAACGTAGGGCACACACCACAGGGGGACTTCCGTTCCAGTGGAGTCACATGGGGGGGCAGGGGGGCTGGCCCTGGGTGTCACATTTTGGGCTATGGGTGTTCTTGAACTACAGTTCCCAGAAGCCCCAGCGGGAGTGGGCGCCAGCGTCCACCAGGGGATTGAAACAAGTCCCATTTGTGGAATGAAGCATTGGATTCTTCCTATCCTTGTGAACACTTGGAATGCATATTGGACTCAACTAGGAGATGTATAATGTTAGATGCATGTCAGAATGTTTATTTTGTAAACCTAACCCCTCAAACTGTTTTCTATCAGAGATTCACCTGACAAACTGATTGCATTTTATCACCAGTTGTAAATACTCATTGATTTACATGTCCGTCTCCTGGACCAACCAGATTTGTACAACTACACCGGGCCGCTATATGAAATGTATAAATCCATACCATGAAAATCCGCTCTTTTGTCTGATGAAATGGACTTGGTCCACGAAAGCTAGCATTAAGATACAGGAGTTAGTCTTTAAGGTGCCACAGCATTTTTGTCTTTTTTGTTTTGTTTTGTTTACTCTCTGATATGACCCACATTTGTTTCCTGTGACATAACATTCCAGTTTTTCTACTTGCACTTTCTTTTTCTACTTGTTCTTGCAAGGGAAAACATTCTGTGTAAGTTGGAGTAGTTTTGAGACAGTTATAATCTGATCAGAAGTGGTTTTGTGGATTACAGTTTCCAATTTATGAGAGCTCCTCAGAGGCATTTTTCATAAAATAGTAATAACAGTAGCTGAGCACCAATGCTTTGCAGCACATCATCTTTGTTTAAACAGGAAAATCATCACCAAGCAGAGAATAATACAGAATGTAGAAACTTCAGTGCTCACCTTGCAGTGTTCCTCCACTCCAAACACACTCTTGGTTTTGGAGACAAAAAAGGAAAGAAGAAAAACTGCTTCAACTTCTTAGTATACATTGCTGGATAAAGAGCTGCAAGGATTTTATAAAATCATTCTATATATACATTGTAGGTAAATTTAAAGGTTGCTCTTACTCAAAAGCTAGTCGTATCCAACTCTAGGGTTTGGTGCTCATTTCTGTTTATAGCCAAAGAGCCAGCACTGTCTGTGTCTGCAGACAGTTCCATGGACATGTGGCAGGCATGACTAGACACCAGAGGTGCACGGAATGCTGTTTACCTTCCCACCAAAGTGGTACCTATTTATCGACTTGCAATTTCTTGCTTTCAAACTCTTAGGTTGGCAGGAGCTGGGACAGAGATGGAAGCTCATTTCGTGATGCAGCACTCTGGTCTCAAACTGCTGACCTGCCATCCTTCCAGTCATCAAGTTCGGCTTCTAAACCACTAAGCCACCACAGTCCCCTATACATTGTACCTATCGTATAAACACATTCATACAGTAATACCTTGGGTAATGACTGTATCGGATAATGCTAAAATCGGATAACGATGCAAAATTTCTAAAGAAATTTTACATCGGATAATGATCTGCTAGCGTTATCTGATGCAGTCATTCGTAGCAGCATGGTGGCTGGAAAGCTGAACGGGGTTCTCCGTTCAGCTTTCCAGCCACCCTGCAGCTGCGGAAGCAGGGGTGGGGTGGCTGGAAAGCTGACAGGGGGCTGCCCCATCGGCTTCCCCAGCCACCCCATAGTTGTGGAGGCAGGGTCGGGTGGCTAGGGAAGCCGACGGGAGTCCCCGTTGGCTTCCCCAGCCACCCTGTAGCTGTGGATCGGGTCCTGCGACCTGCCCAGAGCCAGCAGGGGGGTCAGAGAGCCCAAACCCATTTCGGGCTCTCTGACCTCTCTGACGCACAACATTAAAAAAAAGTCCTGATCCCCTGGAGGCTGCAGCAAGCCAGAACTTCGGGATTTGAATCCTGACATTTTGGCTTGCTGCAGCTTCCAGGGAGGTGGGGGAACTTTGGAAACAGCTTGGATCGGGTCCCCTGACCCCCCCCAAGCACAAAATGGGTTTTTAAAAGTCTAGTTTTTACCCATTTCAGGCTTTCTGACCCCCCCTGCTGGCTCTGGGCAGGTCGGGGGACCTGATCCAAGCTGTTTCCAAAGTTCCTCCACCTCCCTGGAGGCAGCAACAAGCCAAAATGTCAGGATTCAAATTCTGACTTTTTGGCTTGCTGCACTGCCCCGGGAGGTGGGGGAACTTTGGAAACAGCTTGGATCGGGTCCCCTGACCTGCCCAGAGCCAGCAGGGGGCTCAGAAAGCCCAAAATGGGTAAAAAACCAGACCTTTAAAAACCCATTTTGTGCTCTGGGGGGGTGTCGGGGGACCCGATCCAAGCTGTTTCCAAAGTTCCCCCACCTCCCTGGAGCCTGCAGCAAGCCAAAATGTCAGGATTCAAATCCCGAAGTTCTGGCTTGCTGCAGCCTCCAGGGGATCAGGGCTTTTTTTTTAATGTTGTGCGATCAATGCATCGCACACCGTTAAAAACCGGATAACGACGAGACTTGTGGAACCAAGCCTCATCGTTATCTGAGGTACTAGTGTATATATTTGGGACTTTCATTGATAATTTTCCTGCACTATCCTTAAGAAATTCATGCATGCCTGAAGAAATGATCTTGAATCGTGTAATGTTTGAATGTTTTAGTGATCTAATAAATGTATCAACTTCCTCCCATTGTCATGTAGTAAACCATATACCAAGCAGTGGTAATAAATATTAAGAGTGCTACTACATCACTTGATTTGCAGTCTTTTTGTTGACTGCATTTAGTTCTTCTTCCGTGTCTAGACCAGACATAAAACTGCCAAAATGAAGGCACCCTATGGTGAGTTCATGCTGCAGTTCCCTTGCCTAGTGTGAAAAAGATTAGCTGGCAACACAAGGTTGCCGTTACGTGGTTGAAGGATACCACAATCTTCGAGGAGGCTCTTTCTGTGAACTAGGATAATTGAATCAGAGTTATTAATTTCCCTGTAAGTTCAATTGATTCAGTGTGTTTTTCTCTAGTTGTAACTTATCAGTATATTTCAGCTAGTTTGTAATGGCCTAACTTATATAATAAAGTTATCCCTGGATAAACTGAGGAAATGTTGGACAAGCATATGTCTTGTTTGAGCTCAGGGTGAAGTCTTGTAACTGCTCTAAAAAAATGACTGACAGTAGATAGTTTGAGATAAATTAACATTTTGATGTTGTTTAAGAAAACAACGACAAAGTGATACTTAATGTTAGTTCCAAATGAGGCTTGTATCAGACCATTGCATGCCTTATTCCCTTAATGGGATTTAGGATTATATACAGTGGAACCTCGGTTAACAAATTCTCTGGGACCTTTTGTACTATGAAAAATTTGTAAAGCAAATTTCTAATAGGAATGCATTGAATGCAATTTCTCATAGGAATGCATTGCAAACTAATTACAGTGGTACCTCGCTTAAAGAGCACAATGGGGTTGCTTTTTAAATGAGTTGCTCTTAAAGTGAAACACTTGGAAAAAGTGCCGCCCCAATTGTGACCAATTATGACTTCTGGTGGGGGAGGGTTGTGAATCCCAATTTAGTTGTTAAGTGAGTTTTTGGTTCTTTTCAGTTGTTAAGCGAGGGCAACCATTCACAGAAAATTCTGTTCTTTAAGTGAGTTAGTCTCTAAGCGAGGTGCTCTTTATGTGAGGTTTTACTGTATCCACTGGGAGGGGTGATTGTTAACCAAGCCATTATTTTGTTATGCGATTTTTGTGTTATCTGAGCTGTTTGTTAAGCGAGGTTCCACTGGTATATGTCTATTTGTAACTGCCAATTTTTCACTCTTCTGTGTCCCCTCCCCTTTGGAAAATGAGTTAAAATTTTGAATTTTTTGAAATAGTAGCCGCATTAGTCTGTGTTTCAAGCATATCAGAGAGTAAACAAAGCAAAAAGAAAGTATCAGTTTAAAGACGATACTCAAAAGCTAGCATTAAAAAATAGCAGTTAGTCTTTAACGTGCTACAATGTTTTTGTTTTGTTTTGCTTTGTTTACTCTCTGTTAGAGTTAGATATGAAGAGTAGAGTATCTACACAATGATTTTTGATGGTGTAGAGTCCTTCATCTGGAAATAAGGGAAAGAAAACCACAACATTTTAATTCCCTGCTTATTCTTTCATTGATACTTTAAATCACATTTTCACTCTTCCTAGATCTTTACTAAGGCATTGTTTTGCTGATATAAACATGCATGTATAGGTCATTTTTATTTTCCCCGAGTTACCTAAGACTAATATCATTGCTAAAACACAAAAACACACTCATGTTTATTGGTGAGAGAGGGTGTTTAAAAGGCATAAGGTGTGGATTTTTTCTGTCGAGTCAATCATGTTGGAATGCCCAGAAAGGAGAATGTAATCATAACCTTTGCCTAATTAAACAGTGTGGCGTAATTGATTGTTACAGTGGGATTGTTCCTCAGACTTGCATATAGCAGCAAATTTATTCATCCAAAAGTTCAGTAAGAGAGTGGCATTTAAACTTTAACCACTTCAGAGATTCATCCATGAAATTGTAAGGGAGGCTGCGTTGCTGACTATCAAGTTAAAGGAAAATAAAACTACCCAATGGCTTGGAAACTTCAAATTAGAAAAGCTGAATAGATGCATGTGCGTACTTTTTTGTGGACTCTTGGGGCTATTCAATTATGCTGTGAATTACTATTTCAGATTACTAAAGGACATTTGTAAGCCCCAGTTGTACGATTAGCTGTCCCTGTTGATATTGACTGTTCAGAAGTTGGGGATAATTCAAGAAAGATTGTCAGAGAAACTATACACGCAACATTTTGATTGATGAACAGCATTTCTAGACTAATCAGCTGACCAAGGCAGCCTAAATTTATCTTGCTTCAGAATTGAAATGCATGTACAGTAATAGGTTTGTTCTATCAGGGCTGTTGTGCAAATTTGGTGTGTGCGTGTGCGTGTGTGTAGTGTGTGTGTGTGTGCATAGATCATCTGCTGTGAAGGAGATAATGTTTTGGTGGGTGGTTCAGTAGATGGAGTTATAGTCCTAGATTTGTCTGCTTGGCAGAATGTTGGAATCATACATTTAAACCCATGATTACAGCATTAGTCTCCTTTTTTATACAATCTGTTCAACAACGACAACAAGCACCTGGAAAAATGTCACTGTATATAAAATGCTTGGTTTTTAACAGTAGAACCAAAAATACAGTACTGTATATATAAAAGCCTTTCAGATGTGATGGCAGTTTTCAGGTTTTAAACATCTTCAAATGTGAAATTTTGTTTAAAATCTAATACTCAAGGATATGATGTGTGGATTTGTACATTTCCCAGAGGGATTGTGTTTCCATAAAACAATGGACGGATTAGTGCTTATCGCTGTGGTTATTCTGTTTTTGACAGATGTGACACTAATTTTATTATTAAACCACCTAATCCAGTAACAATTACTAAAGTATTAGGATTCTGCTGTGGCTTATTTTCATGTCCAGGAAACATTGGGTGGAAGGATGCAAAAATGGAATTCATTTCCAGAATTTCATATCATCTTTGTTATGTAGCATAACCCATAACAGGCTATTGTGTGGTATGACCCATAATTATTGTTTATGCATATAAAGAGATTATTGTGGTGTTTCAAGACAAAATGTATGCTGAGTGTTGCCATATTACAGCATTTAGATTATCCAGGTTCACCGTCTCTTTCAGAAAATCCATCTGAAAAATGATGCTGTACATATCATTATGGCTAGTATATACTTGCAGATTTTTAAAAACTCAAATTCCCTTCTTTACTACAGTATGATGATTAAGCATTTATCTGCATAATACTTATCTTGATAATTGCATGTTTGCTGTTTATTAACATAGTACTAAAAATAAGTACAGTCAAACCTCGCATAAAGAGCGTTTCGCTTAAAGAGTAACTCGCTTAAAGAGCAGAATTTTCTCTGAATGTTCGCTTCACTTAACAAATAAAACCAACCAAAAACTCACTTAACAAATAAATCCGGGTTCGCAATCCCCCCCCCCCCAAATTGGTCACTTCCAATGGTGTTTCGCTTAAAGAGCAAACTCGCTTAAAGAGCAATTCTGTGGAATGCATTATGCTCTTTAAGCGAGGCACCACTGTACTTTCTTTTGCATGAAATACCTTGTAATATTTGAAGTTTCTCCCCCCCCCCCGCTTGAAAGCCAGGCATGTCCAATTCTAGGGGACAATGCTCATCTCTGTTTACAGCCATAAAGCCAGTGGTATCTGCATGTGCAGACGTTTCTGTGATCATGCGGCAGGCATGACTAGACGCCAGAACACATGGAATGCTGTTCTCTTTCCTGCCAAAGTGTTATCTATTTATCTACTTGCAATTTCTTGCTTTCAAAGTGCAAGGTTGGCCCCTTGACGTGTCCCACAGAAGCAAAATATGATTGGATTGGGACCTGACAATGAGCCACCAACTTTTATTTCCAGTGATGGTATTATTCTACTCTAGAGGCAAATTGCTCCACAAATTCTTGTTATGCTAATCTTTGTCCTGTTTATTTTCATGAGGGTTGGTAGGAGAATATATATATATGTGTGTGTGTGTCTGCAAAACTTCCCATTTTCCTTTCTCAGATTGTACATTTCTTTATGTTTTGGATTAAAGCAGAAAACTAAAAAGAAAGTTATGGAGCAGCCATTAATATTTTATATGCATATGTAAAAAATGTATGAAATAGTGCAGTACCAACAGTTTGTACAACTCCTGTTTGGTGGGTGGAACAGCTAACTGTCTAAAATCTTGTTTATGCTGTCAGTAGATTCTGGCTGGGAATTCCGAATTAGATCGGCCAGGCATTGATAGCTAGTACAGCTAAGGAACTACAACAACACCTTACATCCATGCCCCCAAAATGTAAGGTAACTAATAAGAGAATCAATAAAGAAGACTAAGGTACAGTAATACCCCGTATAACGCGAGTACCGAATAGCGTGAAAACCGCATAACGTTATAAGATTTCCAGAAAAATCTTGTACTGAATAACGCGATGAATAAGTGATTTTTCACGTTATCCGGAACAAGTGTATGGGGGGGGGGGAGTTGGATTGGGTAGAACATCTACCCAACCCCCCCCCCCAGCTCCTGCCTGCCTTTCCCCCTAGGCTTCCCTCTGCTTATTTTCTCTCCCGACTAACAGCTGATCAGAGCCTTTTTTTTTAAACTAGGGAAGGGGGGGGAGAGAAATGTTGTTTCTATAGAGAAGTAAAGGAGGCCAAAGCTGCTCTCCCTGTCACTTTGCTCCTTCCCCACCCCCACCCCCACCCCCACCAGCTTGGGGACTCCCCACAGCCACCCCACTGCCTGCTCGGACACATAGAATACACCCCCCAACTCTGCTTACCTAACTTCATGAGAAAAAAGGAAGGGGAAAAATTCAGCGATGTGATTGGATCTCTATGTCAGCTGGATCTGACATAGAGATCCAATCACATCGCTGAATTTTTCCCCTTCCTTTTTTCTCATGAAGTTAGGTAAGCAGAGTTGGGGGGTGTATTCTATGTGTCCGAGCAGGCAGTGGGGTGGCTGTGGGGAGTCCCCAAGCTGGTGGGGGTGGGGGTGGGGGTGGGGAAGGAGCAAAGTGACAGGGAGAGCAGCTTTGGCCTCCTTTACTTCTCTATAGAAACAACATTTCTCTCCCCCCCCTTCCCTAGTTTTTTTAAAAAAGGCTCTGATCAGCTGTTAGTCGGGAGAGAAAATAAGCAGAGGGAAGGCTAAAGTAGTGTGGGGGGGAAGGCACTTTTCCCCCTACTGCAGTCACAGTGGTGGGGGTAGCTTTAAAGGCACCCCACTGCCTGCTCAGTTTGTCCCTGAAGTCAGGGCTTTTTTTAAAGAGTTGTTCGATGCATGTATCGCACAACGTTAAAAACCGGATAACGTCATGACTTGTGGAACCAAGTCATAACGTTATACGGGGTATTAGTGTACTGGCAATTGGAATGAAACAGTATACTCTAGAGCAGGGGTGCCCAAACTAGGGCCCGGGGGCCGGATGCGGCTCCTGACACCAATTCATCCAGCCCGCAAAGCCCTCATCACTCCTGGAAGCAGAAGTAAAACATGCCCAGATGAATTGGCATTGGGGTTGCATCCGGCCCCTGGGCCTTAGTGACTGGGTCCCTGAACCACATGATCGGCCCACAGCCCGAAAATTTTGGGCACCCCTGCTCTAGAGCAATGTTTTCCCAACTAAGTTCCATGGAACGCTGGTGGATTTCAATTCCAAGAAGCCTAAGTTAGTACATTAGCTGATCAGTGCTTTGGGGAACTGAGGCTTCTGGAATTGAAGTCCACCAGTGTTCTACGGAATGTAGTTTGGGAAACGCTGCTCTGGAGATATTGAGAAAGAAGGAACAAGTATAAAAAAAGTGGCAGAGTTCAAATACCGAGGAACATTTACTGAAAGTGGTGTGCCCATTTGGAGAGAATGTCTTGGGATTCTATACTTTACAAGGCATATGTGGAAAGAGGAGAAGGATAAAGACCATGAAGCAGGCCCAGAGGAAGGTGGAGAGATAACATCAAATAAGTATTAAGAAGAACACAAAATAACACCATTGAAGGCCACTAGACTGTCAGAACAAGAACCTTGCATCTCCCTTGACACCTGATGGGGCAAAAGGAGGAGGAGGCGGGTTTGACTTGGCATGAGGCATATTTCTTTATTTTGTTGTAAGGCAGAAACAAAAATACCTGGATTACTCTGTGGATTTTCTTTGAAACACTGAGAGTACAATAAAGTAAAGCAGAAGTAATGGAATAGGTTTTCCATATGCCAAATCTATGGTTAATATAGGGTTAATATTCTCTACCTGGGAACTGGCCTGTGTAGAGTCTGTTCCTGAACTACTACTTATATGTCTTGGTTGGATGTGAAATTACCAAAGTGAAGCTACCTTTTGGCGAGTTCATTCTGTAGTTCCTTTTGCCGGAACTAGTATGAGAAAGATTAGCCGGCAACACAAGGTTGCCATTACCAGCATACGACCAATTGTGGTTCAAAAATACCACAAACTTCAAGGAGGCTCTTTCTGTGTACTCCTATTCTTGAACTCAAACTATGATATTGGTGACACACAATTTTTAGATCTTACAATAATGATCTGGATGTTTAGAGCCTTATTGTTATAATTATTTTGAATAACAGAATGACTGTTTTTAATAAGGTTTTTTTTTGTTACTTTGGAATATTTCAAAGTAAAATATTTTTAAAAAAATATTTCTTTTTAAATTAATAGCACATGTGCATCATAAATTTTTAGGACAGCCAATGTATGCATAAGTTATCATGGTGTAATACCATTGTATCCAAAGCTGCTTTTCTTCATAAACCCTTACATTTAATCCTTTAGCCCAGCAAGCAGCATGTTACCCAAGGAATTAACTTCAGATTTGTGATAAAGAAGGGTCTAAGTTAATGACATCTTAAAAAACAAGAAGAAGATTCATCACAGTTGTAGTACTGCGATTGAAGAAAAATACGGGGGGGGGGGACTCATTTGTTTTGCTAGGACAAATAAAGGATAATTATAAAAGGTCTCACTTATATGCAACAGTGTTTGTATCCCGATGGGATTGCTACAACTGGTAAATTTCCCTACCCCTACTTGAATTTAGGGCACCTAAGAGTGCTTCAGAGCAAATTTGACAGGCAACATGGAAACAAAGGAAAATAGAGGAAGGGGTTTCCTGACTTGTTAACAAAGTGTTGATGTTGCGTTTTGTTTCAATCCTTAAAAGAGAAGGCAATTAAACTTTGCTTCAGAGTTCCATGGTGCTGCATAGAAAGCTAATCAAAGCACGTCAGGGCTTTTTTTTAAAGCGTTGTTGGATGCATGCATCGGACAACGCTAAAAATCGGATAACGTCATGACTTGTGGAACCAAGTCATAACGTTATCCGGGGTATTACTGTACAGTAATACCCCGGATAACGATTGCATCGGATAACGCTAAAACCGCATAACGACGACAAATTTGGGGGGAAGATTTGCACCGGATAACGTTCTTTTAAGCGTTATCCGATACAGTCGTTCTTAGCAGCAGGGTGGCTGGAAAATAGACTTTTTTTTTTTACCAATTTTGGGGTCCCCGACCCCCCCTGCCGGGTCCAGGGAGGTAGGAAGACACGATCCAAGCTGTTTCTGGGCTTCCCCGACATCCTCAGCAAGTGCAGCAAGCCAAAACGTCAGGATTCAAATCCCAACGTTCTGGCTTGCTGTAGCCTCCAGGGAATCAGGGCTTTTTTAAACGTTGTGTGATCAATGTATCGCACAATGTTACAAACCGGATAACGACGAGACTTGTGGAACCAAGTCTCATCGTTATCCGGGGTACTAGTGTATGTCATATTTATATATCTCATATTCTAAAATCTTTTGTCCCCAGTGATATCAATGAGCTGTTGGATGGGAAAATGTACTATTTAGTTTGTCATTAAACTTGACTTGGTTTCTGACAGTGAATTTGACAGTTTTAAATGTACTATCGAGCAGAAATTGTGAATCCTGGAAGAATTTGATGCTATCTTAGTTTTCTAGACTGAAATAATTTCATTTCTCCTTGATTGAAATGCTAATGTTGAATGACATTTGAATGTGTTAGCAGTAAAAATGTTCATAAATTGCCTGGGATATTCTTAATATTGTCCTATTGTTTGCTTGAACTGAGTAATTTTGTTTTAAAACACACCACCCCAATGCTTTCACCTTGTTTCATGTAGCTATAGATAGACATATGAAAGTGTCTTATTCCAAAACAGACTAATAGAATTTTCCCAGGGTTTAAAATAGCACTCTCTCCCATCTACTAAGAAATGCCAGTGACTGGATTTTGTAAACTCAACATGCAAAACCTTGATTTACTTTTCCTACTCATGAAAGGGAAAATCTGAGGTTCAGGCCTGCCTTGAAGATTGTTCTATCCTGTCCTAAGAAATGATTACACAGTGGGTAAAATGTACCGTTTAGATGAGCTTATAAAGCTACTTTTAAAAAGATATTTGTTGTGTAATTTGCAACAGAGTTTAAAACAAACATACCAAAAATCAAGTAATTCATTATTTGTAGTGATTATTTTGAAGAATCCTCATTATAGCACTCACTATAATGTGTTGCTTTTCTAATTTTTAAAAATATTTTTTCTAGCAAGAAATTCTGCTTTGGAAGTAATTAAATATTATGGGGTGGTGGGGGATTGTCCCTCAAAATGTATTTTTGCTCATCCAGAAGTAACTAAAAATCTCAAAAGCCAGTAATAAACATTGAAAAAATGTTGTTATACTGTACTGATTTGAGGAGAAATTCTGTAAACTTCAGATATCGTATAGCTTACTTGTTTTGAGGAGTTATTTTTTTCTTGCATGGGGAGCCTCTAACCCACAGGCTAAATCTGGCACAGAGGATCAGGGTTTTCATTTCTAAGTAAACTCTTTGAGTTTTACTGGGGACCACTCTGTTCTTCATAGTAATAAAGAAATCTATTTTCTCCCATGTAATTGTAGATCCGGTGCTTCTTTTAAAGATTAATAGTACATTTAGAAACAGACAGCTATACTTTGAGAGCCAGTGATGATGGGATCATGCTCTGACCCATATCAGAGAGTAAAAAAAAAGAAAGACAAAAAAATGCTGTGGCACCTTAAAGACTAACTCATGTATTTTAATGTTAGCTTTCGTGGACCAGGTCCACTTCATCAGACATAAGAGTGGATATCATGGAGGCCCAGAGTGACTGGGTGAGGGTTCATTGGACATGGAAATCAATGAGCTATTTACAGCCAGTAATAAAAAGCTCTGACCCACATACACAGTGTTTAAAAACCGATCAGGAGCTTAAATTAGTCAAGATCGAGATTTGGCATAGATTATAATCTTCATTGCTGGAAAGGTTTGTTCATAAATGGCTAAACAAGTATCCTTAAAAATCTATTCCTATCTCTTGTTCTTGATATTCTCAACTTTTTCTCTCTTTTGTTGACATAACAAATGAATACAGCAACTGAAATAGTATAGTTGTTACTAGATGCATGTCAGATATGCAGGAGCTTGTTACCTGGACTAGGTGATTCTCACACTGCAAATGTATAAAATAATGGTCCTCTCTCTCTCTCTCTCACACGCACACGCGCGCGCGCGCGCGCGCGCACACACACACACACACACACACACACACACACACACACACACACACACACACACACACACACACACACACACACTCCTCCTACCACCACCCCCCTTTGGGTGTCAAGGGAGATACAAGATTCTTGCTCTGGTACTTCTAGCAACCTCCACCAGTATTATTTGGTGCTCCTGTAATGTTACCAAATCAGACCTTTGGGTAGAATCCCTGAGATGGGAAAGCTAGCTGAAAATGATAGAAGTTTAATTATCTGTTCATGAACTCTTTACCTATCTCAGTAGTAATTTCTGGCTGTAACATAAACATATTCACCGAGATTTAAAAAGTTTTTGATGCATTCATTCTTGTGTAATGTTTTTAACTTTTGAGAGCTGTTAGTTCACTCTTTAAGTACGGTTAAGATAAAGGAAACAATATTATTTATGAAAATGGAATTTCAGTTTTTGTCTAGAAGCAACTGCTTCTTGTCTCCTGGCATCACAACCAGGCAGTACATGATCAAAAGCTGTTTATTTTTGTTGTGTTTTCTTTACTACAGTTGCTATTCTTAATTCTTGGTTAGCAACGCATTTGGGGGAGCAGCGAGTTTTGAAAACACTCTATAAAATCAAAATTTAATTCTGAAAATGTGTGTAAAACTCTGAAGTACAATAAATCGCTTAAGTAAATACTCTAAAATATTAAAGTAATACAGTTGCCAAGATAATAACCTAGACACAAAGCAAGGGGAAAGGCACTTGGATCATCCATTCTGATCCCCTTATAATGACACAGAAATAGTAATTTGTAAGTACGTTCAATCTTATCTAGTAGTACAAGAATTTGACCCTTAACGTAAATGTCATGTTTAACCTACTAAAACTGTCTCCTTAATAGCTCTTGCCTGCCTTCTCATTGGAATTAATAAAGTTAATAGTATCGCAGTACTGGTAATGAAAAATGTATTCAATTCACTTTGGCAAAAGAATAGTACTGTACTTGTATCAGTGCACACTAAAAATGGCTTTAGGAGGAAATATATTTCTAAAGCTACAAAAAGATATCATATTTTAATCAACATGATCTCAATCTCTCCTTAACGATTGGTGGTTTATAACGAGAATGGCTAAATACAGCAGTTTATTAGAACCATAGGGTAAGTGATTTATGACATGCATTTGTAATCATGGTCAATGTAAAGGAGTTGGAATAAGCATTAAGCAGGGAAACTGTTTAATAACAAAATCCTCTTATCTCAGTAACGTAACAATAAAAATTGTTATTATTGTCTCATGCATCTAGGTTAGCCTTATAATTATGCAGCCCAATAGAATGTCCCTCACTTCTTTTATATATAGTTTTAGAATAAAATATGGAATATGCTTGGGGAGAAAGTGATAGAAAGATAAATGTTATATCTATCTCTTTCACCTTTTAAGGTCTGTTTCAATAAATCTATACAACACTTACCGGTAATTTATTGTCAAGAGTGATCAAATATTTAGGTGATAGAACATTGTCAGGAATGGTGCATATTCACAACTAAGTCCTTTTTAAACTTGTATGAGACCACAATCGATTTATATAAGATGCAAAAATATAAAAAGCCTAAACTTGTGATCGGTTGTCCATTGAATGCTGCTGAATGGAGGCTAAGCTTCACTGTATGACCCTTTTTATTGCTTTTCAGATTTCAGCAGAAAAATACAACTCTCAGAATATTGTAACCAGGTTTCTACTCATTTGCCACCATCATTTTCTTGACAACTTGGATGGTTAAGTATCTGTCAGTATAGAATTGAAATGGAGCTCTTCCCAGATAAAATGGTTCTCCATAGACTCCATAGGTGTGTGATAGTAGATACGTAAGTTGAAAGGAAAGTATATTTTAAAATATTCACATACCTATTGAAAAGAAATTTGAAGCCATGAGATATGAATTGCTCAGACATCTCATTGTGCAAAGATGTGCACCAATATGCTGAATGTTGTTTTTGATTTTTCCCAAGTGGAAGTAAGAGCTACCCATAGAAAACAGTGGAGAAATCCAGAATTTGAATATAGCTGGGGAATAGCATGTCTCCCTCCAGCACCATCTCCAAAATCAGATATGAATGCAGAAAGCTGGGTAAATAAAATATGCTTATCTCAAAAGCGTTACTAACATGGATACGACTGGTAATAAATCATGATATTTAAGACACTATCTCTTCCTACCTCAGCCTCCACACAAAAACATGACTATTACTAAGCATCATTATAATGCTGCGTGGGGTAGTAATCCAGTTGATGGCAAGGAGTGAGTGAGTAATACAGAAGTTAGCAAAAGTTGTTGATTGGAACAATCTGTTATGTATTCAGTAATTGACTCAACAGTTGTTGTTTTTGCAAATGTGAAAGTACACAGATGAAAAAAAAACATGCAAAAATTGGTCTGAAGACAATATGTGCAGTTGCTTGATAGTCTCTAATAATGTGAGTTAAACATTATAGCTTGTTTCCAGAGAGTCATAATCTGAGTTCTTCACACAAAAAGGATACTTTCTAGCTCCCCTGAAGAGGCTGAAAAGTCACCACTAGAAGCTTAAAGACATTTCAGTGGGTGTTTAATATTGATAGAGGCTCATAGGCCTAGCAGAGAATGGTGCTTCGTCCCATCACATTTTGGGGTTAGTAGCCTTCTGCATGGATCACAGCATGCAGTGTAATGAAGACGTCTATAGATTTGGAAGGAGTTAGGCATCTCAGTGGGAACAGCACAATGAAGTACTTTATCCCAAGCCAAGCACAAAGGTCTCTTTGAGACCAGGGCAGCTGACATGATTTTAATGCAGACTGATTTAGATTGTGCCAATAGCTCTTCTCTCTTCACAGCACCATGAAAGTAATTGGTTGGATGTAACTCAGAATGACTTCTGCAAAACTATAAATATCTGCTACAGTGTGTTGTTATATCAGTTTATGAAGTCTGCTTATAGCATAATCAAGGTATGCTTAAAAATGAAGAATGTCAGTTAAAAATGTGCTGACCATGAGAATAGAATACAGTGAAACCTCATATAACAAAAATAATCTGTTCCACGAGGTTGATTGCTATGCGATTTTTTCGTTATGCGTTATTTTTTCACACGATGAACATTCCTGTGGGGAAACTTGCATAACGAAAACTTTTTTGCTATGCAAATTTTCCCATAGGGAATTTTGTTATGCGACTTTCCCCATAGGGATGCTATTTTGAGGACGCTAAGCCCGGGCCTCATTGAGGATGTTGAGCGTCAAAGGACTGTTTGTTATTTAATTGCTATGTGCTATTTTAGTGTTAAATTGTGTTTTATTATGTAAATTGCATTTTATGGTATTTCATTGTGTTGATTTATATTGTGTTGAGGATATATTTGTGAGCCGCCCAGGGGCGGCATATAAGTCGAACATAATAATAATAATAATAATAATAATAATAATAATAATAATAATAATAATAATAATAATAATAATAATAATAATAATAATAATAATAATAGTTCACTGCTGTACCTCATAACTTCTACATTATTATTATTATTATTATTATTATTATTATTATTATTATTATTATTATTATTATTATTATTATTATTATTATTATTATTATTATTATTATTCAAATTTATACCCCGCCTCGCTCAGGCGAACCTGACTCTAGGCGGCTTCTATACAAACAAAACAATATCCCACCAACCCCCCCCCCATTGAGTCCTCCATAGCCGCCCAAGACACCCAAATTCTCTCCCTTCGAGGCCAGGTGGCCGAGGGAGGCCCCTTTTATCTTCCTCCCGGCCGGTGACGGGGGCCGGAAGGGTGCAGCGGCGGCGGCAGCATCTGGCGCGGCGGCGGCGTTTCTTCGGGCCTCCCCTGGCCGAGGGAGGCCCCTTTTATCTTCCTCCCGGCCGGTGACGGGGGCCGGGAGGGTGCAGCGGCGGCGGCGGCGTCTGGCGCGGCAGCGGCATTGGCGTTTCTACATACTCAGTTATGGGTATACATGTGGGTTTATTTCATATTTTTTACTACGAATCCCATAATTCTCTATGCTGGGCGTTCTTCCTGACAGGCAGACACCTAAATTTGGCTCTCTTGTGAGAAAGTCCTAAGATGGAGGCTGGGCTAGGCCTAGCTTCAGTTAGCTTCCTGTTTAGACCAGTGTTTCCCAACCTTTGGTTTTTTGGACAACAATTCCCAGAAGCCCAAGTCAATTCCCCAAAGCACTGATCAGCCAATGTACTGACTTAGGCTTCTGGGAATTGAAGTCTGCCTGTGGGGCATGGGCTTCACTTTGGGAACTACTGGTTTAGACAGAAAACCTGCAGCTAGAACTTGAGCAGGAACAAGAATTTTATTATATTGTGGTAATGAGGTAGCTAAAAGTGTATTTTGTGCTACAAACTGGGAGTTTATAGTACAGTATTTCAGACTACAAAAATAATAATCAAAGTACAGCTTTTCTAGCTGCTGCTTTTAGAACAAAAATGTAAAAAGGAGCTTTCGACGAACTGTAATTGTAGAGATTTTGGGGTGCATAACTGGGTGCTTATTCTCCTTTTACTCCCTTGGAAGAAATCTAGTCAATCGGATAATCATGACAATCATATCAGTATTCATCTGGGTATCAATATATAAGTAATTTATTTGCTCCTGCCTAGCTCACTAGAAAAGTAGCTTCCAAATTTGTTTCATTTCTCTTCATTTATGAGAATAAACCAATGCTTTCACTCATGGTGAAGTAAACAGAGAAAAATGAGTCCAGGCAGCACTAGCTTATCTAATTCTACAAGTTTCATTCATCTAGATTTTTTCTGTGTTCGATATATATAAAAAGATTTTCAGTTGTTAAAACATGTAATGTTTTACAAAGTCAAAAACATTAAAACAACGTTTCTTACAACTATGAGCAAAATCTGTAGGTGCAAGTGCTTTAAAATACATGAAGACTGGACTTAACTTGGATGCAAGCCTCGAACCCAGCCGCACTTTGCCCGCGCTTCGGGAGACTGGCAGCGAGCTCCAGGGACGCGCCACCATTATAAGGGCGGCGTCGGCTCCACACCTAGGGCTCGCTGCCGACGCTGTCTCCCCTCCTGGCGCCGGGGCAAAGCGCCCGGGGCAAAGCGGCTGCGTGCCCAATAGCTGCAATATTGTTGCATGAACCTGCTCAGTGCATGAACAATGCTCAGTGATTTGGTCTATACATAAAATAAGATTAATAACTTTATATAGCACAGCTTTTTCTATGATAATATGGAACCTGTGATACAGATGACCATCTGAAGTTTTTGAGAGTCCAAACCTATAGGTGTTTTGTCAAAATTTAAAGTCATTTTTGTTTGGTATAGATTTTCAGCAGATTGGCACAGGTGTGTGAGTGTTTTTAAACTTAAGAACTGTGTCCTAAATGGAGCATGGGTTCTTTCTCACATCCTGTTAGCCTGAGGACTTATCTGGAAGGTATCGTAGCTTTCCAGATAACATTTGTGAGGTGCTTGGAGGGCAGACAGGATTTGCTTTAAATCAAATCGATATATGTCCTGATACAGCACCATTATTTAGATTACTACTGAGAAAAACTTTAATCACATGATTTTTTTTATTCCAGAAAGTACATTCTTGCTCATTAACCTTAATACATTCAATTTTACAATAGAGATTTTATTTCCCTGTACTGAGTCCGCCTTCAGTAATCCTCTATTCATTAACACATGCAATATTTTTAAAAACCCACTTTTCATAGAGAACAAGAGAGTGCTTAGGGCTTACTGTCTGTATGAAGTTGCGGAGGGACAGTGGCTAGCTTGGATTGCCACTTTAATGGAATAAACACCGCTGAGGAAAACTACTGAAAACAATCAGGGCTTCCATGAATAATAGGTATTTAATCATTTCAGGTGAAAGAAAAGAACTGAAATAGTTTCAGTCAGGATTGAAAAGTAAAGGTTATAAAGTGTGTTATTTCACGTCTCCATAGATTGCAGTTAGTAATTTATGTCTGAAAATACAGTTTGAGAACTGTGAGGTTTTTCCTGATTGTATCTACTGGACAGAGTACTATGGGAGATAAAAATATTGATTTATATAATTTATACAGAAACTTGTGAAATTGAGGCCTAATCCAAGTACTGCTGGATCCTATTTACAGTTTTTTTAAAAAAAGTTTAATATTAATACATTGTTTCATAATGTGGCAGCAGACGTCTACTTCAGTGATGGTGAACCTTTTAGAGACCGAGTGCCCAAACTGCAATCCAAAAACACTTATTTATTGCTAAGTGCCAGCACAGCAACAGGGAAGGAAGTAAACGCTCCCATTGGGTTGCTGGGCAGAGAGGCGGGGGCAAACTCTGAGCTGGGGGAGAAGGGAAGAAGCACTCCTATTGGGCTTCTGGACAGAGGGGCGGGGTGAACTCTGTGCTGGGGTGACTGCATGGGTGACACGCATGCCATAGGTTCCCCACCACTGGTCTAGTTTTTTCCTTTCTTCTTTCATATTGGAGCATTGTACAATTTAAAATCATAGATTTACATGAAACAATTAAAATTCAAAATAAGGACAAAATAATTGGACTGTTTTTTGATCAGAAGCAGGTCATATCTGTAGCATTATCTCAACTGTTTACTAGCTTATGTTTTGTATACATGGTAAAGGTAAAGGTCACCCTTGCTCTAAAGCCAGTCGTATCCAAGTCTAGGTGCTCATCTCTACTTCTAGCCAAAAAGCTACCGCTGTCTGCAACTGCAGATGTTTCCATGGACATGTGGCAGGCATGACTAGACACTGGAGTGCACAGAATACTGTTTACCTTCCCACTGAAGTGGTAGCTATTTATCTACTTGCAATATCTTGCTTTTGAACTGCTATATTGTCAGGAGCTGGGACAGAGACAGAAACTCGCTTCGGCATGCAGCACTAAGGTATTGACCTGCCGACCTTCCAGTCGTCAATTTCAGCGCCTTAACCACTAAGCCACCACAGCCCCTTGTACACATGGTAGGGCATATAAATTCTGCATTCATTGAATTTCTCCACATTCACAAATAAAATTGTCTTATCCAAGTAGCCCTATTTTAATTGATTATTCTTTTATCTTCTCTTTGAAGTCTAGTAAATGACTTCCAGATAATCCACCCAGAATCTTGTCCTGGTTTGAGATGTTATTCAACATTTATCCATTTTTTCTCTCCATGGGCTTAGCCTGGCACCTTCTGGTTTAATTAAGGCTTGAGATGTGTACAGAAAACCGTTCCTCAATTTTAGCTGTTATCTAGGGGTGAGGGGTTGGTGTCCATAGAAGTGGATGAAAATGGTGCTGTATTACCTTATTTCACCTGCTGTTTGCTAATAGAACTGGGTACGATACTAGGAATAGCCCTATGTGATTGTTTAATGGTCATAATTTTGTTTGTGTTTTTGTAAGGTTCACATAACTTGCCATGGTTAATTTACAAGTGTTAATATGCATCTTGGTTTTGTTACTGAGTGCAAGAATGAGATGTATCTACCGTATTTGCTGGCGTATAAGACGACTCCCCCTCCCTGAAAAACAGGCCTCCAAGTGGGGGGGTCGTCTTATATGCCGGGTGCACTTCAGTTGGGATAGACATAGCTGCCCATAGTGGCCTCCCAATGCTCACCCACCTTATTCTACATACCAGCCAGATGAAGAAAGAAGCTCTACATAACAATTGTGTCTCCCTTTCAAACTGGTGGGGAAAAAGAAGGTTTCATTTACTAGTACCTTCTGCCCAAGATGAAGGAAAAAGCCATGCTTTCTTCTTCGCAGGGGAAGCAAGAGGCTAGGCTAGAGCAACACTTCCTGCCTCAGTGCAATTGACCTGCCCACCCACTTTACCTGCAGCGCCACCACTGGTGGGTGGTGCAAGTACAGTTCTAAAAAAATCAATAAAATAATTAATATTACTGTATTTTAATTACTGAAACTCACTAGCAGTTGCTACATTTCCAACTCTTGGCTTATACTTGGGTGAATCTATTTTCCTGGGTTTCAAGGTCAAAATTAGGTACCTCGGGTTATATTTGGGTCGGCTTGTATTCATGTATATACAGTAGATAAATAAGTACCACTTTGCACTTGCACTGTTTTATATTTACTGTACATGTTTGATAAGATACAGCCTTGTGACAGTTTTTCTGCATGTCATAAGCATTTGAATATAAATTAACATGTTGAAATCAAATCTGATGTTCTTTTACATTTTATTTGGTGTGTGGAAGGTGTGCGGAAGAAGGGGTAGTCTTATATGGTGAGTATATAACAAACTCTATTTTGAGTGGAAATGTTGGGGGGTCGTCTAATACGCCCAGTCGTCTTATACGCCTGAAAATACGGTAATGACTCATCAGTTATCCACAATTAGAAACAACAAGTTACACAAAACTTTTGCAACTAGCTGACCAGTAAATTACATTTTTATTAGTTGCTGCTGTAATTAGGATTTCATTGTAAACTCCAAGGATTTTTAAAAGTTTATCAAAATATAAGTAAACAAAGCAGTCTTACCTTCTCCCTCTTAAAATCAGTTCATGATGTCAGAAATCAAGATATTTTTCAGATGCTAGGATTTATCAGTGTATTGTATAGTGAAAATAGTAATAAAATTGCTCTTTTTTGAAAGGGCCACCTGATTTTTCATTGAATCTTGAAGATAAAATGATACCAGATTTGTTTTAGACGTTTTATCATTGTATGTTCTTCAAAGATAAATGATGTAAATAAGGCTGAACTTTAGAAATTAGAGGTATTTGATTAACAAGATTCTCTACAATTTGAATAATTTACACACTAGTTATATTTTTGCTGTTTGACAACCTGCAATGCAATAATAAGTGTAATCTGTTGTTGGCAAGTGATAGAAATAAGGATAAAATCTGTAAAAGCAGTTTGTTGGCAGCTGCCATTTATTGGTAATCAACAACATGAATTATTCCTAAATTTCTAAAAATGTAAAGAAAAATGAACTAATCATTCAGATGTATTGTAGATTACTGTATGACCTAAGGGTTATTCTGGGCTAAATCCACTGTTAGTCCTAACTAATGAGACTTACCACTTAAGTCCGATAGTTTTCAGTGGATCTATTTTGATCTTTCTTGCTGTTGTAAGGATGGACAAGCATAATCTTAACATTTCTATATTTGAAACAACATTTGTGAGTATGGATACAATTTGAAATGCATTTAGAGATCCAGCCACAATGAATCCTGTTTGCAGGAGTATGTGTAGATTTGTGTCCAATACATCAAAGGCAAGAAAACAAATGCACAGTATTTATGCAAATCATGTTATTGCCATATTTTCATGTTAGCATATTTCTATTCAATGGCCATCCATATATTAGTCTCAGTGCTGCAGTCCTTGTGTTTTCAGATGATCCATAGAAATATAAACAAGACATTTGTAGAGCACTATTTCATTACTAAATCTGAGAGATGTCAGGCGTAATTACTGGGACTAACATCTGGAGCACTTTATTGAAGGGAAAACTGCCAGGATTGTTAGCATACACAAAGCAGCATTATTCATATGAGTAAGGCTTTGTAACTGTTGCCAAGTTAGGTGAGTAGTATAAGCAGAAAGCATAAAATTTGACAGAGGCAGTTTATGAATATACCTCCTGCAATGATCTTTTTTTACAGTAGCACTCCATAGAGTAGTTTATCAGAGAATTCAGAAGTAATGAACATCATCCATCTGTAGAAATGTGTAGTAGAAAAGGATTCATTTTCACAAGTTCTCTGAAGGATTGTTACTTTTTCCTTTTGCTTTTTTTTTAATATTCTAAAAGTGAGATTTGTGTTTTTCCCCTAGATAACTATCTGCTTCTGTGTAGGTAAAGATCTAGGATGTCTTCTAATGAGAATCATGGAGTGAACATTTCCTTCTTTATGAACTGCATCTGTCCAATTCCATACTCTTTTTCAAAGTTGGTGTCTTTGAATAAACACGATTCTTCCTAATGAGTTTTCAGCTACCAACCAATAGTTAGCATTATTTATAAAATGTCCCCAACTTTTTTTGGCTGCTATACAAAGCTTTAATGATAGTTCATCGTTTGCCAAATTACGGAGGAAGGGACTGTGTATAAATAAACAGTGACATCTGTGTACCAGTCACCAAGTTTATATTCTTGGTATCTTTCTACCTTCACATTGTTGAACTATTCTTTGATTGTGCTGTGGCTCCCAACACAACAGTCCAGAATATTTTCACAGCCCTACTGTACCACCTCCCATAATGTTCCCTTTGAAGCTGCATGAAAGTACTAACAGTTCATAGAAATTAAAGAAACATATTTAGATTTTGTTGTGGGGCCAGGGAGAAATTGTACATATGAATACATAGGAGGATATAATTGTCTTCCTTAGTTTTGCTCTCTGATGCTAACAGTTTTATCACAGACTGCTATAATATCAATCAGAGAAAGAAACCGTTTGAGGAAGGAGTATCTTTCAAGTCTCTTTTAGTGCAAGAATGTGAAGGAGTGAAGAAATAACATATCATCAAAACTGTTCCGGTATTGCCAGTTTTTCAAAAGAATTTTTCTTCATCAGGATATAATCTTAAGTATTTTTCTGTAGACAATAGAATGAAAACAAAATCATACACTCTGATGTCTGAGTTCACTGTCCTCACATTTTCAAAAGAATGAAATGGCAGGAACCTAGCTGAAAAAGTGCACCAGTGTAACTCCACCAGCATAAAATTCAGTTGTAGATTGCTGCAAGTTAAGAGTCAACAAGAGTAGGTATTTGCTGTAACCTCAAATGGATATAACTAATAGGCTTCTGGCTATCATAACTGTTTTGAGCTTCTGTATTTATTTTCACTTTACACATGTTAAGTCTTTGCATGAATCATAATGGTTAGTCTGATTTCCTTTAAAAATGAATAGCAGTAACTATTTTCAGTTTGAGAACCTGAAACAATATTTATCTGAATTACATATCAAATTAGATTATTTGTAATAAATAATGTTATCTTTGTTTTATAGTATACTGTATAATGGAACAGTTCAAATTAGAGCTTCAAGTCAGAATATGGTTTGGATCTCAACACTAAGAATATGAAATATGTGGTTATAAGCCAAACACCAGTTCATGGCAAGATGATGGCAAGAACACAAGAAATCGAAAAAGTGGACAAAATTGTCTATTTGGGGAGTATGTTGGATGAAAATTGGGATCCCGAGGTAGAGATTAAAATACGAATAGAAAAAGCAAGATCCACATTCATAAAAATGTGATATTTGTTACGCAGTAGAGATCTAACTCTCGCTACAAAGATCCGAATAGTAAGATGTTACCTATTCTCAGTGTTGCTATATGGACTCGAAGCTCGACATTGGCTAAAACAGCTGAAAAGAGAATCAAAGCTTTTGAAATGTGGATCTCCAGATGAATGCTAAGGTTATTGTGGGTTGACCCTGTGATTAACAGTATTGTGCCAAATAGATAAAGAACAAGAATTCTTTAAGACCATTAAGCAAAGAAAGTTCCAATACCTTGGCCTTGCTTTGCAAGGAAAGATCCCTGGGAAGAGAGGCCCTGGATGTAGATGGACTCCATGCCTGAAGAATCTGAAAGTCTACTGTGGCATGTGCTTGGAAGAACTGTTCCGAGGAGTTAAGAACAAGAAGACTATCGCCATGATGATAGCCAATATCCAGAACTGATATGACACAAGAAGGATGATGATGATGGAACAGTTAGGAAAATGATGGTTAGAAATAGATTCCATGCCCACTGTCAGTTGAAGATTAAAATACAGTGGTACCTCGCTTAAAGAGCATAATGTGTTCCACAGGATTGCTCTGTAAGCGAGTTTGCTCTTTAAGTGAAACAGCATTGTACATAGTTCACAATTTATGAGCACAGTGAATTCAATAGATGAAAAAACTCTTCTGAGATTTCTTCTTGTTTTCTCCAGTGTTGGACCTCAATCAGTTCTTGATCCTAACCTGTCAATCACTCAGTCATTCTTTTGTTCAAGAATGTAGATTAAAATGAAAGCCAAGTTGCTCTGAATAAAGCCTGAACAAATCTGTATGATATTCAGGACTGTGGTGCCACCACTGCCATGATGTTTCTTCTGTTCCTTTTTAAAAAAAGGGAGTACAGTAACACCTTGCATAACACTGTATAACATTGTATAACACTATAGCACCATATGATCTTATTACTAGGTCTTTGTTCTGGATTTGGTGATATGGTGTCATAATGCCATTCTCATCCATTTAATTAAAAAAAATTAGAAGAACAGCGATCACATATAGAAAAGATGGATAGGTGGGATCATGGGAAGGAAGGAGACTGCAGGTTGGATTTGGAATGCCAGTTGCATCATCATTGTGGACACTGAACTTCCAATTCAATCCACAAGCCCAGTATGAACACTCATGATTTCACTCATACTTGAGGTTGTGAATCAAACTGCAGGAGTATAGTGGCCAAGATTGGCAAGAATCCCTAATGAAGATTATAGTTCTGAAGACATTTGATTATGTTACACACTGGAGCTGGAAGAACAAGCACAGAGTTTTATGTAAGTGTTTATTTTGTACTGTTGTCTTGAAGAAGGCAAGGAAATGTGTGCAAGTTGTAAGAAACAAAAACAGTCATATTTCTTACTTTCAGGGGAGAGACTAACAAAAGCAATATAACCTGATGTTGAACAAAAAGGGCCCTCCTTATTTCCTAAAGTTGTAAAGAGAATTAAAACAAAAGCCCAAACCCTTTAATAACCTTCTTGTAATCCTTTAATCCTGTAAGCCTTTATCTAGGGTTTGTGTATATTACTAGAGTGACTTGCTTTGATTACAGAGTCATCAAAGAATGGGATTGTGAAGTATAAGAGTACACATGGTGCTTTAAGGAAGTTTAATTTATGGCTCTCACTGGGCTTGAAATCTTTCAAGAACTAAATATATTTTTGAAAAATACTATGGAGTATGAAAAAAATCTTTAAAGAGACAGTGCAACTGAGTGGGTGCAGTTTTGGCCCACAGAATAATAAAGGCTAAAGATCTAATATTTTTGGATATTTGGAGAGCCCCTATGAAGTTATATAAAAGAAAACCTCAGATTATGCTAAAACTTGGTTCCACAAGTCTTAGTGTTATCCAATTTTTAATGTTATCCGATGCATGCATCGGGTAACGTTAAAATCCTATGGGATGCATCGGATAACATTAAAACTCCATAGAGATACACTGTAACTGGTACAGGCTTTAGCAAACGTTACCCAATACATCCCATAGGATTTGACGTTAGACTATGCAATTCCCCCCCTCCCCATTGCTTAACATTATGCAGTTTTAACGTTATCTGATGCAAACGTTATCCGAGGTATTACTGTACTTTTTTTGTCAGCCACCTGTGTTATTAAGGCAGATCTTCTTCCCTTGATTTCTTAACTTTGATATGGTGGATCATCTTGTTTTTACTGATAGTATGGAGCTGAATATTACCTCAGTAACACAGAGAATGTTACTTTACAGTACCACATAAAATACTTCCCTGTGGATTTTCTCCATGGTGAAATCCTGAAATCATAATTTTGGAGCTAGTTCTTCAGGTCCTTTTCAGTAGATTTTGTCTCTTTGTCCCCTATTTGTTTAAATAGCTACATAGTACAGACCTATGAGGGTTGATTTTGTATTTCACAAGGGATGATTTCATATTTTAATTTTCTTTACATTTATTAAGTGTTAAGATTCATATAGTATGTTATTTGTCGGAGTATCCCAGCCTGTGACGGTAAAAGTTATGTTCGGGCAGGGTAATTTCAACTTGTGAACCACCCAGAGAGTGCACTGAGTACTATGGGGTGGTATATGTGTGATTGCTTTGCTTTTGCTTTGATAGCATGTAGCAGCAAATGTAGGTCAGGATTCCAAAGAAGGTGTACTTCTGTTTATCTTATTGAGAAGTCTGTTGTCCAGACCATTTTTTTCATTCATGATTGACCTATGGTCCAAGAACCTTGAAGGTGCCCATTAAGAATTAGACACAGAACAAATTGAGCAGATATTTGAGGCAACTGATCACAGTCTTTCCCTCTAGATGCACTTTATTTAGGCATAATCACAGAACAGTGATGGCGAAGCTTTTAGAGACCAAGTGCGCAAACTGCAACCCAAAACCCACTTATCTGTCGCAAAGTGCCAACACAGCAACAGGGGAGGAAGGAATTGCTCCCATTGGGCTGTAGGCAGAGGGGCGGGGCAAACTCTGTGCTGAGGGGAGGGAGGAAGCGTTCCCATTGGGCTGCTGGGCAGGGGGTCAGGGCAAATTCTGTGCTGTGGTGACCACAAGAGTGCCCACAGAGTAGGCTCTGAGTGCCACCTCTGGCACATGTGCCATAGATTCGCCACTACTGTCATTAGAATCATATTTGTGGTTCCTATCCAAATTTGTACCTTCTTTTGATTAATTTTTGATAAAATTTTACAACCCACAATCAGGACTTGCTGCCTCTGGTAGTGCAGCACTGTGAGATCCTTGGAGAAAATTTAGAATGTAGGATTTTGAGTATATGTTCTGTTATTTCCATGGGGGTTTAGATGTGAAAGGAAATTAAAGTGTTCAATACTCACTGTTCTGTTCAAAAATGTATACAGTACTGGGCTGCTTCCCAGCAGTTTAGGTCTTTAATGAACCTCGAGTGACTTGAGCATGAAGATGTACATCATTTGCCAGACATGTTATTTTTGTGAGATTGGGAGGGAAAAATGTTGTTTTGCCCATTAAATTTGGTTATTGAGCTGTTTGCCCTGACGGGAAATAAAAGATTGCTACATAAAGAGAGAAAGAGAAATGAGGAAGGTTTGAAAACATCTGGTAGGCATTATAAGAGTGCTTGTTTCGCTTAAATTAGACCAGTTTTTCACTGCCTAGCTACTCTTTGCCAGCTTTTCTTTTTGTGTGAACTTCCTATCGTTTGGGTATTTCTAAAGTTGTGTTTGGATCATTTGTGATTTGTTTTTACCTGTCAGCAGTTTTATGAGTGTTAATTACTTGATTTTGAGATGAGTGAATAAGTGAGTGGGTGAGGGATAAAATCTCTTGTCTTTAAATAGGGTTCAAACATTGAAACAGATTAAATAATTAGAGTAATTTGTTTGTAATTTAAACAATTGGATAATCTCTTTCTTTGAATACTCTTGGACTTTCAATTCCTAAGGTAGTTATGACTGTGTGAAACATAGGCATCTTTTGTTTTGTTTTGGCTCAGTTCAGAAATTTATTTTAACAGCCCACAAGTACTGTAGTTTGTTTCTAATTGCTTGGACAAATGTTTCTGTAATTTGAATTTTCACCATAAGCCACAATCAGTAATTGGCAAGGCATAATTGTGCAAAAGAACTGCTAGTATGTAAATAACTTAAAAATCTGCTGTTAGGCCCAGTCATTTTTCTTATAAAAAGCCATTCACTCTTCATTTAGCCAAAGGTGGGCAGTTGTGGGGCTCCAGAGACTGTTTCTCTAGACAGCATTTCTCATCAGTTCTAGCCTGCATGGTCTGTGGTAGAGCATCATTGGAATATAGTTCAACAGTATGTGGAATGTGCTAGTTTCCCACTCTTCCTGGTTCAATTATATGACATTTTCTTTTACATTGGTCACTACAGTCTAATGCTGTATGCAGAAGATCTTGTCTAATGGACTGTAATAATTTATTCTATGTATTAACTGTTAATAGGAAAAAAGTTATTAATGGATACTATTTGGCGTATTAGATTTTATCTGTCTACCAAAGGCTATGACCATTGAAGTTGGATGCTAGAAACAGAGATTGTGTCAAGTTTTGAACCACACTGAAATAGAGTAAGTCAGTTGTTCTCAACCTGTGCACCCCCCCCCCCCATTATGTCATCACAGGTGGTACATGAAGGCTTAAAGCAGGGGTAGGGAACATCCAGCCTGGATACATTTTGTCTGGCCCATGGTAAACATTGTGCCTCCTTTTCCCACAGTCCCCTTCCCTCAATACTCCTCTCATACTCAAGCCTCCTCACACATCTGCGCTTATGTACATGACAGGTAGCACCATCACCTTTGCTGGGTACTCTCTCAGAATCACTAACATATGCAGATGATACCCAGTTATATATCTCGGCCCATGGGGACCCTAGCGATGCAGTGGAAATCCTTTCCAGGTGCCTGGAGGCTGTGAGGGTCTGGATGGGGAACAACGGGTTACAGCTGAATCCCGGCAAGACTGAGTGGCTGTGGGTCGGGGGTCCTGCGTTATCTTGGGAGTTACCATCTTTGGTTCTGGATGGGGCGGTTTTGCCCCCAACAGACCCGGTGCGTAACTTGGGGGTCCTCCTGGACTCACGACTACTGCTCAAAGAGCAGGTGGCAGTCGTGGCTAGGAGGGCTTTTGCACAACTTCGTGTGATTCGCCAGTTATGCCCGCTCCTAGATCGGGACTCATGGCTCATGATCACACACACTCTGTTCACCTCCAGACTTGATTACTGTAATGCGCTCTACATGGGGCTGCCCTTGACGACCATTCGGAGGCTTCAACTGGTCCAAAATGCGGCTGCCCAGGTTGTGATGGGGTGGGCGGTATGCACATGCCTCGACTGTGGTTCGGGAGCTGCACTGGTTGCTGGTTTGCCTCCGGGTGCAATTCAAGGTGCTGGTTATTACCTTTAAAGGCCTACATGGTAGTGGGCCAGGATACTTAAGAGACCGCCTCACCACAAGAACATCTGCCTGTCCCACCAGAGCGGACCAGAGAGGCTCCCTAGTTGTTCCATCAGCCAGGGAGGCACATCTCTCTGGCACTAGAAGGAGGGCCTTCTCTGTGTCGGCTCCGGCCCTATGGAACCTCCTGCCAATGGAGCTACGTCTCCAAACAGAGCTGCTGCTTTTTAAGAAGAATCTAAAAACAGGGCTGCCTGGACAGATATGGGGTACAGAAGGTATAATTTCCCCAGCACATTGGATGATCTGAGCCCGTCTCTTTCTCTACTTTTAAATTAGTAGTTGTAGCATCTGGTGTGTTTTTAATCTGTTTTTAATCTTTTTTAGATTTTAATTTTAAATTTTAACAGTTTTAAGGTTTTTAGATGGAAGCTTCCACTTCCTAATCCTGGGCCCTACCTGCCCAGGGAAGGATAAGACTAACGTCCTCTGACCATTCCAATCCTCTGGAATGGATTTTAGCTGTTTGTGCTGTGTGTGTGTGTTTTTTTTCCCCCTGACTCTAAACCGCCCTGAGTCACCATGGCGAGTGGGTGGTGATATAAATCTAAATAAATAAACAAACAAACAAACAAACAAACAAACAAGTCCCTTCGTCACTGCGTTCTTCAGGGTGAAAATACAATATTTTTAAATAATGGATAAATCTGCAAGTTAGTGCAGAATAGATGCCATTTTTCTTGCATGGTACAAATGTCTGCAAAAGGTGATCTCATTTTGCCTCCCACAGTATGCTAAGATTGGAAACTATATCTTGAGTTTTCTGTATGGTGTACAACTTCATTTGTCTTCAGCCTTCTTTTGTTTTCTTGTTACCTACAAGTCATCATATTACTCCTTTTTCAGAGATCTGCATAAACAGGTTAGCAAAGATCTTTGAAGCAGCTCTTTCCTTTTGGAATTTATTTATAGTAACTGTAGAACATGTTGCATGTTTAAAGCATATACAGTAAAACCCTGATTTATGAATGCCCTTACTTATGAATAATTTGACTTACGAATTTGTTCTGCCCTGAAATCCATGCCTTGAGTTACGAACATGCCCCGATTTATGAATTCTTTTTCCTCTATGTTGCCTCGAGTGAAGCAAAAAACGCCATTTCCCCTATGGGTTTATATTTTATACAGATGCAGCCTTTCAGAGTCCTGTAGGTGGCAATAGAGTGCTTAGAGAGGAGTTGATTGTCTGGAGTTTCGGTGCCAAAATGGCTGCCGGTTGCAGTTTTTAATTATACATGCTCTCCTTCCAATGCTGCAGTTGTTTTTGGGTGGTTTTACTGATTTTTGGAGGGTGGGGTGGGGGCTTTTTCTTTACCCCATGGGGATGCCTTGGCTTATGAATAAATTTGACTTACAAACAATGCCATGGAATTGATTTTATCCGTAATTCGAGGTTTTACTGTAATCATATTGGATATTTTACAAATAAAGTGTGCCTTTAGTAGATTAGGTTTTGGCATACAGTAAAACACTGGATAACGATTGGATCGGATAATGCTAAAATCGCATAACGTTAAGTAATCTGGGGAGGAGAATTAGATCGAATAACGTTAAGGTCCTATGGGATGAATCATATAATAACTGCTAAAGCCTGTGCGGTTACAATGTATCTCTGTGGAGCTTTAACGTTATCCGATCCATCCCATAGGATTTCAACATGGATCGGATAACACTAAAAATCGGATAACACCAAGACTTGTGGAACCAAGTTTTAGCGTTATCTGGTGTTTTACTGTATCTGTTAAAAAACATCAGAAAACTACAATCAGGTTTCCTCTGTGTAAATTGCTGGTGCTTTACTGACCTTATGGAATCATGTACAGTGGTACCTCATATAGCGAAAATAATTTGTTCTGCAATGCTTTTTGCTATGCGATTTTTTCATTATACAAAGCATGCTTTGTATAATGAAATTTCCTATGGGATGCTTCGTATAACAAAAATCTCTATAGGGATGCATTGAAAACCACCCTGGAAGATATGTTGCTTCGTATAATGAAAATTTTACTATACAAGGCAACATTTTTCTTCAAATTCCTTTTGTTATACAAGGTTTTTGTTACAAGTGCCCTTCGTTATATGGAGTTTTACTGTACAGTATTTTGTTAAAATGTCTTTTATACTTGTGTCTTAAGATGTGCTCATTATAATTCAAATTGAAGCTTGTGTAAAGGATCCCTAAGGGGTTTGTAGTCCATCATACCCCATTAATTTTAGCCCAAAGCTCCAGATACCCAGCTCACCTGTTAACTGGAGAATGAATTATTCGGGGGGGGGGGCTCTGAAGGTTAGCTTGTAAGAGGAGGTCTTGGCAGGGGAGGGATAGAACATACAAGAGAAGGAAGGAGGAAGAGTTAAGAGAAATAGAAAATAAATTTGGAAAGCTAGTTGTGATGGAGAGGCAATGGAGTAAGAAGAATAACCTGGGAGAACAGGAGATGTTGGTGGGAATTCCAGTATCTAACCCACTGGTCAAGGGTGGGGAGATGAGGTTCCCCCAAGTGACAGTAGAGTCACTGCTGCAGGGACGGACATTTGTGTTGAAACCAGGCCCTTGGAATAGAAACTGGGTATGGATGAAAGTACCCATAGAAGTGACTGAATAGCAAACGAGAGAATGGATGAGGGTGAAAAACCTCATAGTGGGGAGAACGAGAAAGACATATTGTGAAATTTGAACAAAAGCCATGGCTCTTGCTACCAGAGGCCTCTGGGGAAACCATCACAAAGGGCCCAGTAGAGGAATCTAAGAAAAGGGAATCAGAAGCGGCCAGGAAAAGAGAGGAAGACATGAGCAAGGGAGTTTGTGGGGAAACCAACGAAAAATTATCTTGGACCATCAGGATTCTCCTGAGGATGAACCAGAATCTCTGTGGGAGTGGGGTTATGATTTTAAGAAAGGCCCCTGGAGAAAGGTTCTGGTTCGGTTCTTCCCTGATCCTCTTACTGTAGAGAAATAGGAGGGGTTGACATTAAGGTTGGGAGAGCCTAATCCAACCCAGAGTCAACACTGGCAGAGGAAGTGACAAAACAAATCCCAGAGTGAAGAAGAGAAAAAAGAGGGGAAGAGAAAAAAGAGGAAAGTCCTGAAAGCTAAAGCAGGTGCAGCTCCCCAAAGAGAGGATCCACATATACCTGCTCTCACTGTCAGCATACTGGCTCTACCTAGTGTGACAGTGGAGACACCCTGACTTCAGGTTTACCAGGATTGTAGTACTGTATTCAGAAATCTAGTGATGGAAGTGAGGTTTGTGGAAGGAACCCCCCCCCCCCCAAAAAAAAAAAAAAATCAGTGAAGGGAACCAGAGGGCAAGATAATGAGGTCTCTTCCTATAGACTAGTGAATAAGGACCAAAGATTCTGACAAAGTTGTTTGTATATTTCATTCTTCTCCTATGCAAGTTATAAAAACTCCGTTGATTTTTTATTACAGTCAAACCTCGCATAAAGAGTGCCTCGCTTAAAGAGTAACTCGCGTAAAGAGCAGAATTTTCTCTGAATGTTCGCTTCGCTTAACAAATAAAACCAACCAAAAATTCACTTAACAAATAAATCAGGGTTTGCAATCCCCCCCCCCACACACACACACACACAACTGGTCATTTACAATGGTGTTTCGCTTAAAGAGCAAACTTGCTTAAAAAACAATCATGTGGAACGCATTATGCTCTTTAAGCGAGGTACAACTGTATTTGTCTTCTGCTTTTATGAACCAAAATGTAGAAGAGAGATGCTCCACTGAACTGACAGGACTGGCAAGGTCCACATTGACATTAGAAAAATCAATTGGTTTAGAAGCTGCAATGGCCTTAGTCTTCTTTTCTTGTTACATGGCATTTCATTAACTTAATTTGGTTCAGCATTTATTTAACTTAATATGATTTCACTGACTTAATACTGCTTTCGTAGCATTTGATTTCTTACAACATTGCTGCTAGTGCTGTCTTGTAGGATCTTCATGTAAACAGTCTCCTTTTATGTAATATGATTGTGGTGCTGGTGCCTACAATTTCTTCTTTACAAAACCGTATTATTCATTCTGGCTGCTTTTTTTCTATTCCTAGCTTTGTCCGAAAGACTATAAGACTAGAATACTTTATTTTGCTGTCATTCTAAAGTAATAGGGTTTCAAACTTGCTATCATTAGACCTCAGACTGCTGATAAGAGTGCTGAATTGTAGAGGTCACAAAATTATAACTCAGGAAAGGATATTTTTTTCTACAAAAATGTATCTGTTTCTTTTTCATTCAACCTAAGTATATATGCAATCTGTGAATGTAATTTTCCTGCTTGGTGGAATGCTGACTAAACAAAATGTTCCAACTACCACAGCAATCTGAAAGTTGAAACCAGAACTATAGTTCAAAAAGATTTATGTGAAGGATAGACGAGGTCAGTAAGGATGGAAAGTGGGATGCTTCCAGTCTTTATTAATATTGCAAACCATTTTTGAATCATTTGGAAGCTGTTATTAAACTCCCCCTCCCCCCGCTGAAAGATTTTATATATACAGTACAGGTATTTAGAAAGCAAGTCTGAGTTACTTCATTGAGAGTATACTTAATGTTCAGGAATAGATTTGTCCATTTTTTCTAATGCCTGCCTACAAGTTTTTTTGTAGCCAGCATTTAAGAATTTGAAACAATGGATTAATTGCATCATGGCATACCATAGGTCCATTTTATAGTTAGGCATTCAAAAGGCAGCTTTCAATTGAGTACAACAAAATGAGTTCTTAAAAACCATACTCTAGAGTAGATTGCTGTAATACACTCTACATGGGGCTGCCTTTGATGATCATTCAGAGGCTGCAGCTGGTCCAAAATGCGGCTGCCCGCACAGTGATGGGGTGTGGGCATTATGCCCATGCCTCGCCCCTGCTGTGGGAGCTGCATTGGTTGCCAGTGTGCCTCCAGGTCCAATTCAAAGTGCTGGTTATGACCTTTAAAGCCTTACATGGTAGCGGGCCAGGATACCTAAGAGACCGCATCACCCCAAGGACATCTGCCTGTCCCACCAGGGCAGACCGAAGGGGCTCCTTAAAGGTGCCATCAGCTAGAGAGGCTCCAGCCCTTTGGAACCTCCTGCCGACAGAGCTACTAAGAGATTGCAAACTAATAGTGCAGGTATCAGGATCCTGTTACAGCAGTGGTTCCTATTGTGGGGCACAGGGGGAGTTCAATTCCCAGAAGCCTAAGTCAGTACATTGGCTATAATATTTTTTTTGTCAGAAATTAAATTGGCTGATCTGTGCTTTGGGGAATTGACTTAGGCTTCTGGGAGTTGAAGTCTAAAAACTAAAGGTTGGGAAACAGGAACTTCAGTGGCATAGGGATCTTATCATCTTTTACTATATTCTGTGTATCACCTTCCTAAGTTCATATGTCATATTACTAATTGCTTTATTTTTGGCAACTCAGTAGGATGTTGTGTGAGAGTGAACAGGCTAACACAGTCCAAGTATTTCAGAAAGATTATAATTGAGAAAGCGATAAACAGCTTGAAAATGCAGGTTTAGACTGGAATAGCATTTTCAACTTCAGCTATATTAATGCTGGTGCCACACCGTATAATTACTGTGTCATCTTAGAATCACTTTTCCGTTTTGATGCCTTATACTTTGACAGACATAATTTTAAGGCATATTATTTTATTTCACAGGTATTTATAATGGTACACACTGTGCTAACAATTTTTGAATGTGAGGAAATATGCGACAAAAGGGAACTTTCTTTTGAATGGTGCCATTAAGGGGATCAATTCAGAATTTACTTTGTGCACCAGGAGCTACTTTAGTTTACAATTCTGTAAGCACCAAAACTCATTTCTGATCTTTCAAATGATTTCTGACAGGTGAAGTATTTGAGGAGCACAGATGCATTTTAACATATCAGACATTGGAGCAAAGTGGGAAGATTAGTATTTGAATATGTTTATGTTGATTAATCTTGAGAATATGAACTGAAACACACAAATATTTTTTTTTTATTTTTTTATGTATATACTGTAGAAATATTGACTTCCAAATAGGAATTATTAATATTTATAATTCCCCTAAATTTTTTTTAAAAAAACCACCATCACTATATTAATATCATACCCTTTCACCAACCCTTTGAGAACTACTGTATCAACATTTAAAAAGCTAAGAGTGTCTCATTATTCCCAGAATTATATTATACATCTTCTGTATTTTGGAAAAAGTGACATTATGATATACAGTTGTACCTCGCTTAAAGAGCATAATGTGTTCCACAGGATTGTTCTTTAAGCGAGTTTGCTCTTTAAGCGAAACACCATTGTAAGTGACCAACTGTGACTTCTGGTGGTGGTGGTGGGGAATGCAAGCCCTGATTTATTTGTTGAGTGAGTTTTTGGTTGGTTTTATTTTTTAAGCGATGTGAACTTTCAAAGAAAATTCTGCTCTTTAAGCAAGTTACTCTTTAAGCAAGGCACTCTTTATGCGAGGTTTGACTGTATTTTGTGGAGGTGGGTTGGAAATGTTTTCGTCATTAATGATAGGCATTTTAAAAGAAGGACATTTTGCAGGTCTGGCATTTTCTCTGTACTTCACAGAGTGAAAGTTGGGTGGATAACCTCCCTTTCCCCTTGAATTAAGAGAGAAAGTTAATAGGTCATATACTCATTACGTATTTAATACCAGCAACTTCTTCTAAGATTCATTTTGGAAGTTCAATTAAGAATGACCTTTAAAGTCTCAATTCAATGTGAAGCAGGTATGAATAGTAAGAAGGAGAGCTAAGAATGGTTTGAATAGTCACTTTTGCTGCTCCTTCTATAGCTCTTTCTTTTTTGTTGTTGTTCAGTCACACAGCATCCCAAATTCCTTGGCAATTTATCAAAACAAGAAGACCTTTGATCTTGTCACAGAGTAAAACAACTGCATACACTTGGAGTGTATTTACACTACACAGTTCTAGCCATTGATTCCACTTGAAATGCCATGGACTCATTCTTCTGACACAGAATTCTAAGTACCTTATAACTATATAGAGCTCAAGATTCCATAAGAAAAAGCTAAGGCACTTAAAGTGGGATGAAATTTGGATAACTGTATAGTGCAAATACACTCTTCAAGTAGTTTGTCTGCGGTGATGTTGCCCTAGAATAGATGTTGCTGATGTTTCTGTTGGGCTGACATCATTATGTGCGGCTCATGTCCAAGTATACTTCCCCACCACCCAAGTAATTTTCACAGATGATGGAAGTGTCAGGAAAAATGCCATTGGGATGAATTTGTTTAAGGTTGATCCCAGCTTGCCATGAAGTGACCCACACACTATGATCACGGAGTCATCTCCTGTGGCATGTATAAAATGAGAGGTGCAGGATTTGACACCAGGACTGTGACAATGGACTGTGGCAGCCTTGAGGATATTGACAAGGTGTGCTGTAAGGATGAACAAATTTGTCAGTATTTTTCTCACATTTGAATTTGGGAAAACTTGGTAAGTTCTTAGCAGACTGAAAGTTCTTATCATCCATACTTGTTGTGCAACATTGAGGGGTGGTTGATACATGGAGTTGCCAGCCTAAGGCATTGAGAATTTGCAGTAACCATATCAGTAGTTCTTCAGTGGAAAGATAAATAAAATTCAAGAAGTTAGCCCAATGTCCTCCACAATGTGTAGATATTCCAAGTAGGCTATTCAGGGTGGAAAAGAATCTTAAAAGCTGCTTATTTACCCAGAGATGTGCTTCTTTTGTGCAATAAATTGCAGGCCTAGAGAGCAAAATCCAGCCATTTCATTTGGAGGAGGGGATCTGGCTCTTAAACATGTTATTCATTAGCAACATTGAGTCATTCTATTTCCAAGCACAGTTGGGTTTTTTTAAAACCATCTAAACCTTTAATCAAAATGAAATGAAGGGAGTTTTCATAATACGGGGGGTGGGGAGGAATGAACCTAATGTTTTGAGTGCTAGAGCTCTTTACAGTACTTTCATTAATGACTCTTTCTGAAAGCTTCATTTCCTATTTGGCTTTCACTAGGCATGGGATATACAGTAAAACCCTGACTCACATATGCCTCGCGTTACATAAAATTCGACTTACATAATTATTTTTACACTAAAACCGTGTCTCGATTTACATAAATGTCCCAATTTACATTGAGTTATGTAAAAAATTTGCTTTTCCTTATTGGGTTGCTTCAATTTACATAAATATAATTTCCCTATGGGTTTGCCTCGAATTAAGTTTATTTATTTATTTTTACATAAAAGCCCTACGTAAGACCCACCTGCTAAGATTTGCTTCTTAGCAAAATTTGCTTAGCTTTTTTATTTTATTTTATTTTATTGCTTAGCAAAATTTGCTTAGCAAAATTTGCTAAAATTTGCTTCTTAGGGCACATGATGAAGATGTGATATGTTTTGTTAAATGAAATTTTATATTTCTGGAGAAAATAACATGGATTTTTCTGCTTTGACTGTCCCTTTAATTCAGGATTATGGAACCTTTCTGGGTTCTAGTACACCTCTAGCTCCCTATATTTACAGCTTTTATTTTATTTTATTTGCTCTAAAACTACAAAACATTCCCACAGAGTTTCTGTGGAATACAACTTCTATTTTCAAAATGATTGTCTCAGGGCCTATTTTGGGTCACAAAAGGAATTTAAAAAAAAAAGAAACTAGATGTAACTAGATGTGTAAATGTTAGAACAAAAGCACCAGAAAATATCTTGGTGCCTCACAAGCGAAGTGAAAAACAAAGTATGGTTTTTCATAGTTGCATGCAAGAATGATACCAGCAAGCATTTACATCTCCTCATGACAGTGGGCCCTTGATTTTAGACATATGGCAACACTAGTGATCCTTTTGTTTTGTGGCATAAGAAAGCTCTTTGAAATTGTTTTTCTGATGGTAACACTTGAGAGGAGGTGAACTGAATAACAAATTAAGTAGCATTATGTCATACAAGAGCAAATTGGTCTGAAATTATAGCAGTCATTGGCAATGGAAAAATATAACCTTCTAAATTAAAAGGATAATTTTTATAACTGCTGTAGATGAGAAGTGTAAAAGAAAGTGTAAAGGTAAAGGTAAAGGTCGCCCTTACTCGAAAGCCAGTCATATCTGACTCTAGAGTTCAGTGCTAATCTCTGTTTATAGCCAAACAGCCAGTGCTGTCTGCGTTTGCAGACATTTCCGTGGACATGTGACAGGCATGACTAGACATTGGAATGCATGGAACACTGTTTTCCTTCCCACCAAAGTAGTACCTGTTTATTTACTTGCCATTTCTTGCTTTCAGACTGCTAGGTTGGCAGGAGCTGGGATAGAGTTGGCAGCTCACTCTGTCATGCACTATTCGGGTCCCAAACTGCTGACCTTCCAGTCAAGTGTAGCAATAAATCTATGTAGATAGCATGTACAGTATTTGATTTTATTTTGTTTTCTATGTACAATATACATTTCTGAAACAAGGAGAGTTGTTGAACAAAAGTTAGTAAAGTTTATTGTTACCCAAGGCATGAGTGTTTATGGGATTTGACAGAATAGACATAATAGTTGCCAGTAAAAATGCAAGCAATGAAATAATATATATTTTAAATTACGGTAGGTAAACCTAGTCCTTAATGTACTGAATATTATGGCTGCAGTCCTATACATATTTAAACATAATATAGCTCCTCCTAGGAACAATTGCCCATTTTTAAAAGTAATACAGCCTGTGATAGAAAAATACAGATGTTGGGCATAAGGCAAGGGAGGAACCTTTATATCAGGGATTCTCAACCTGTGGCCCACAGTGCCATTTAATATGGTCCCCTACCGCCTCCACCACATCTGGAAGTGCCATGTGGTGGAGGAAAGGCAAAATGGCTGTTTGGCCCCCGAAGCTATCTGAGGGAGCGTGACCCGGCCCCAGGCTTTAAAAGGTTGAGAACTCATGCTTTATATGGACTTAAAGCTCATCAAGAATGTTGCTTACATTTTATTTTGGTACTACAATTTTTTTAGTGTTCTTTTTAATATTACCCTAATGTTGGATATTAATAGTTTGTGATCAGTACCACAATCCGTTTCTAGTCTTATTTTAGCAGAGAGACTACAGCTTCTCTATCTCCTGCTTCCAATTTCGTAGTCTGTTTGATTTCAATAGCATTTGATTCTGCTTTGTTCCCTGCTTTTGCATTCCAGTCACTCATGATTAGAAGCATGTCTTGTTGGGTGTATGTTCAATTTCCTTTTGGATACTTACATAAAAGCTTCATTCTCTTTTGCTGATGCTGCTATCTTGAAGAAGGTGAATGCAGTTTAGTCCGGTGTCTCAGCTATGACTGTTCTACTTTGTTAGGTGTCAGAGCTCATAATTGCAATAGCAATAACAGTTATACTGCCCAGTTGCACTTAGGGTACTTTCTTGGTGGTTCACAAGGCAATTTGCATTTTGCTCCAAGCAAGCTGGGTACTCATTTTACCAGCCGTAGGAGAATGGAGTCATTCTTGGTCCCATCAGGATTGAACTCAGATTGTGAGCAGAGTTTGACTTCACTACTGCAAAAATGGAATGCATTGCACAATCACAAAAAAGTCTGGCTTCCTGATAATATTGTTCTCAGCTTTACTGGAACACTCAAATCCCTTCACTACATTAAGCTGTGCATCCAAGAAGGAAAAAAGGCTCCATTAAAGCAAAAATGGAACAGAAGAATTGGAAAAAATATAGAAAAAAAAGTATCACTACTGCTGATCTCCTCAGTAGTTCAGCGCTATCAAGTACAGCATATTTTAATATTTGAAAGAAATCTCACTTTTTTCATCTTACCCCATTCCCATGTTAAAGTCAGTTTTTTTTTCCTGCTAAGATTTTAGAAAGATTTTTGGGGGATAAAATTATATTTGTCATCTATAGTAAAATTGTGTGTATATCATTGTATATCTACATTAACTGAAATTAGGTGAGGCGTCTATCATGCATGATACCACATTAGACTTAATTGTAATAGAAGCTTTTAAGTGAATAACTGCATATGAGTGTTTTTCATTATTAACTATAATTTCTCTCTCTTTTAAAGTAATTTACATCTGCTTTTTAATCTAGAGCAATTTAAAATGGCATTTGTTGACATCTTGCCCTGTGGTTGATTTCATTGTTATTAGTTTTGCATTTGAATATAGATTTACCTCTGTTTTGTATCATCTGTTTTTTTTAAATATATTGTTTTATATGTGGGACCATGAATTGTATAGATGAGTGTGGCTTGATTGTATTTATTGTACAGTACTTACATATTCATGTACACTACTCAGAGTGACAATTCAGTTAGTTGGGTGGTATAGAAATATAATTAATAAATAAAATAAATAGATGGAGCAGCTCTGCTCCTTAATTGTAGTACATACCTGAGCTTATAAATATTTTATACAGCTTTCATTCTTTTGGGTAGGAGAAAAAAAGCTCATATATTGCTTTGATATTAGTTTCTTTCATAACAATGCAATTTACATTTCTGCTTTCAGTGTCATAAGGATGATACTTTGATCATGGTTCATTTTTTCTGTGTTACACTTTTTGAATGGTTTCAGTTTGTAGGTTCTTTGTTTCATGTGCTCTGTTGCTCTCTGATTTTATTTAATTCAGTAAAGACTTTATTGTCCATTTGTCCAGTATTCTGTTCATGCTGGAATAATGTAAAGTTACACTAGGATAAATATGTCCAACGATAATTGCACCATGCAATTGGACAATTGGTTGCACAACGCCAGCGCAACCAATTGTGTAATGTACTAACAGAAGTGCTTTGGGAATCATATTTCCACCTCAACAACTGCAAGTGCAACTTTGAGTTGTGCTCATGTAGTTGCACAACAGGATGTTCACCTTTGCTTTCTGTATGTTATATCCATAAGGGTATGTTTAACTATTAATTGGTTGGATAGCACAAAGAGTCAGATATCTGGCTGTGGAGCCTGAGATGGAGATTTAAGTACTCTACTATGGATTCCAGAAGAGACAATCTGTGTAGCTTTGGGCAAGCTCCACAGTCCCAAAATGCCTGTAGAAGAAAATGGTAAACGACCTAGAAAAAAACTGAAAAAATATATCTGTAAGTCAGAATTGTTGATGACCCACGTTTGTTATTACAGTAATACCTCCTATAACATTAGTATCAAATAACACTAAAATCGCATAACATTAAGGAATCTGGGGGGGAAGAATTGCATCAGATAACATTAAGATCCTATGGGATGCTTCAGATAGCAACCGCTAAAGCCTGTGTGGTTACAATGTATCTCTATGGATCCCATAGGATTTTAACATGCATCAGATAACACTAAAAATTATATAACACGAAGACTTGTGGAACCAGGTTTTAGTGTTATATGAGGTTTTACTGTATTATGGATGAATCTTAGTTCACTTGACATCAGTATGACACTTAAGAAGTACTAGGTTCAGTCAATTTTCTCCTTCATTTGTGAAAAGATAAGCATTACATACTTCATTGTATTAAGATTTTAAGAAAGATGTTATGCAGAAGAATATTATTTAATACAGAATGTAATTTGTATTAGGAAAAGCAGGAGAGAAGTACTCACTACTTTCTTAGTGAGGGGATTACATCTTCATACATTACACAATAGTGCACAAATTTTACCTTTGGTTTTCTCTATCTAAATCAGAGGTCACCAAACTTTTTTAGTCACGGGCCAGGTCACACACCCTCAGACAGTTGAGGTAGTTGGACTGGTAGTCCCCCTGCCATTTACGGCTGCCGTAAATGTGTCTGCGGCTGTCATAAATGCATTTATAAGAGCCATAAGCGAGTCTGTGGCTGATTCCAGTGGTGGCTGGAGCGAGGGTGGGGGTTGATTATTTGGCACCATGGTCCGGATTCAGCCCATGGGCCTTAGGTTGCCTACCCCTGATCTAGGTTATAATGAAGTATGGAATTTGTTTTATTTAGATTGTGCTACATTCCTGTAAAATTATCCCTACAAGCTCTACAAAGTCCTAGTACCAAACCTTCCTTTGACCTGTGACCCTGCAAGATTACAAGAAAAATTTCTTTTGACATTCGGTATTTTAAGATCATAATTTTGGTTTATTGTGTTGTTCTTTTGCCTGAGGACACTCAGCATTCCTATTGGTGCAGTATATTTATGACCAATGGTGTGGATGTTTCTTTTGCAGTCTCCACATGCTTAGAATAAAAAGTGAGGGTAAGCAAAGAAGGTGGTCCTTATGCTGTTTCATCTAATTGCAATAGCATATTCTGGATGAATAGAGCTGTAGTCTAGCCACAAAACTGCCACCAGCTGCCAGAGGAGGAAGAAGCCAGGGCAGGTTGAGGATCTCACCGCCCCTCCCCCTGCGCCTACACCAACTGCCAGGGGAGGAAGAAGCCAGGGCAGGTTGAGTACTTCGCTGGCCCTCCCCCTGTGCCTGCACCAACTGCCAGGGGAGGAAGAAGCCGGGGCAGATTGAGGACTTCACTCCCCCTCCCCCTGTGCCTACAACCAACTGCCAGGGGAGGAAGAAGCCAGGGCAGGTTGAGGACCTCACCACTCCGCCCCCTGTGCCTACACCAACTGCCAGGGGAGGAAGGAGCCAGGGCAGGTTGAGGACTTCGCTGCTCCTCCCTCTGCGCCTACAACCAACTGCCAGGGGAGGAAGAAGCCAGGGCAGGTTGAGGACTTTGCCGCCCCTTCCCCTGCGCCTACACCAACTGCCAGGGGAGGAAGAAGCCAGGGCAGGTTGAGGACCTCGCTGCCCCTCCCCCTGTGCCTACACCAACTGCCAGCGGAGGAAGAAGCCAGGGCAGGTTGAGGACCTCGCCACCCCTCCCCCTGCACCTACACCAACTGCCAGAGGAGGAAGCCAGGGCAGGTTGAGGACCTCGCCGCCCCTCCTCCTGTGCCCATAGCAACATATTGTATTGTAATGTAATGTAATGTAATGTATTGTTTGTCAGCCGCCCTGAGTCACCACGGAGAGTGGGCGGCAATATAAATTTGAACTAATAAATAAATAAATAAATAAATAAAACTTGTAGTATAGCCATTTTTGTTCAAAGAACCTCATCTTGTTTAAACACGCACGCACGCACACACACACACACACACACACACACACACACTCTCTCTCTCTCTCTCTCTCTCTTTTTGTTGTGGTAATATATTTCTTTTAAGATTTATGGCTAGAATCTGTTTGATTAAGTTTTTAAAAGCTTTTAAAGCTTGTAAACTAAGGGACTGCAGTGGCTCAGTGCTTAAGAAGCTCGCCTTGTTAGCTGGAAGGTCAGCAAGTCAACAGTTGAAGACCCTGCATGACGGAATGAGCACCCGTTTCTGTCCCAGGAGCTCCTGCCAACCTAGTAGTTCAAAAGCAAGAAATTGCAAGTAGATAAATAGGGACCATTTTGGTAGGAAAAGATTTTGGGGACATGAAAGGAGCCTCATTCGGGTGTCCCCTGAGAGGAGTTCCTCCAGCAAAAATCCTTTCAACCTAGAAAGCACCTTTGCGTGCTTCTGACATGATAAAAAAAAAAAGCTTGCAAGATTTCTCTGTGCACCATGAAAGCTATTAAATTCTGCAGAAAATGTCCAGAATCCAAAGAAGAACACATACATTTGAATTTCTCTCATGTGGTACCTTTAGAGAGAGTTTTTTTTTTAAAAAAAATAGCCATATACTGTAGTTGCTTTAACGTAGCTATATATTGAAATGCACTGCAAAGGAAAACTAATATAACTATTATTGAAAGGTCATTTAAAAGTGATATTAGAATAATTTGCATTAGCTAATGAAGTTAGTGGTATTTAAGGATTATTCTTACAAAACTTTTATATAGTTACTTTGAGACTGGGTGAACAGCTGAGTGAACTGCTGAAATTGTTGCACTTTAATATGCTAGACCAGGGGTTCTCAGCCTACGGTCCATGGCGCCAAATAATCCACCTCTGGACCTTGTTCCAGGCACCCCCACTGCCAGAATCAGCCGCAGACTCATTTATGGCTGTCATAAAAGTGTTTACTACAGCTGTAAAAGAGTCCTCAGCCATCGCAAACACATTTACGACAGGGGTGGAGGTGTTTTACGGTAGCGTTTACACTGGGGGGAACCACCAGTCCACCCGCTCAGCTGACTGAGTGAGTGTGGTCTGGCACATGGCTGAAAAAGGTTGAGAACCCCTGTGCTAGATAACATCAAGGATTTCCTCCGCTCTCCTGTCGGCGCTTGCCTCCATCTTCCTCCCCTCCAAGCCTTCTCCTGGCAATTGGGCATGAAGGAAGCGGCAGCTGTCGCCGCTTTTCACCATGCCTTGGGGAAACCCGGCAGCCGCTCCTGGGCACTAGAAGCTTCCGCCGCGCCGTGGGAAAGAGAGAGAGATTTCTCGTTGCTGTACTGAAAGTATTTCCATTATTCATCACATCTGCATGGAAAAAAAGATGGGTGAAGCTGTTGCCAGAGTTGCCAGGAAAGTGAATGAAACAGTTGAAAACAAAGCAGATTCTCTGGATCTGGCTGATTGCAAACTGATAACCTTCCCCATTGCCCTTTACAAGGTTATGAGGCACATTACAGAAGGCATTCATCTCATCAGTCTCGCCAATAATGAGCTGAAAGCTGTGACTAGCAAATTCATCATCACCTTTAGCCAGCTGAAAGAACTTAATCTGGAAGGGAACTATCTTCATCTCTTGCCAGAAGAGGTCCGAACTCTGTCACATCTGAGAGTCATTAACCTTTCCAGGAACAAATTTAAGCATTTTCCAGAGCAGCTGACCTCATTGCAGGCTCTTGAAAGAATCAACCTGGAAGAGAATGAAATTGAAGTTTTCCGTAACCATGGGCGCCAGGGCCACTCCACCGCCAGCGTTCCACCCCTCCCGGGCCGGCTCAAAAGACACCGCCACGATGGGCGGCTATCACCGGGACTGGATTCCCTTCTTTGTGGATTTTGCTTGAACTTTCCCCGGTTACTTTGGTAGAATTTTTTTACTTATAATCATTGTAGGATTAGGTAAATGTGGTTTTGTTTCTTGCTGCTGTTTTTTATTCCTTAAACTTTTTGTACACTTTATGTGATATTGATACTTTTTGATTGTTACTATGTCATTGATATATATATATATATTGACTATTATTATGATAATGTTGAATTTGTGATTGCTATGCTGTTATGTATTTATTTATTTTTATATATATGTAAGCCGCCTAGAGTCAGGTTCGCCTGAGCAGGGCGGGGTATAAATTTGAAATAATAATAATAATAATAATAATAATAATAATAATAATAATAATAATAATAATAATAATAATAATAATAATAATAATAATAATAATAATAATAAATTAGCTTTGGATGAAAGATAGCCAGAAAACATCTTTAATTTAAAAGACAGTAGTGGAAGCCAGGCACGAGAGTACAAAATTATTTTGTGGAAAAAATTCACACAATGATGTTATGAAGCAGATCAGAAATGTATGCATTTTGGGGCTAATATAAAGTCTATAAATAAATCTGATCAACTATACAGTGCTAAGAGCATCTATCAAATGTGAAATTGTGAAAAATTGTGTGTTCATGTTTTGCTTCCAGAATTTTGAGTTTCTATATGATTCTGAAGGGTTGCCAAGAGATTGTTTCTGCCTGTGTATTCATTCCAAGTTGTGCAAGAAACACTCATTGCCAGAATACAGCAGAAGGCCCCACAGGAGTCTGCCAGTGTTCTCTGCCTGGCCCAGCTAAACAACATATGAAAGGTCGCAAGAGCGACCTTTACCTTTACTACTGATGTTTATTCAGTTTTACAGAAGCCTTTTGAATGTTTTATCATTACCAAAAATTGCACGAACCATTTTCTTCTTCTCTGTTTTAGGAATTTTACACATGATTTTAAGCTGTTTAGTTCTTATCAGTGATCATTTCTTTACAAATTTCAGTTAAAGTTAGGGTAGAAGAACAAAAGGAAAGCGATGGGATTTGTTGCTGGTATTCTCCTGTGCAATATCTGTTGTATAAATTATTGTTACCTAAAGAAGATATTCTGTGTCATGGTATTTCTTCTTGTTATTATGGGCTTATTTGTTATAAAGTGAAAGTAGGAAGCTATCATTCATCCATCTGGTATTGTCAACTCTGACAAGCAGATTCATGCATGTTTGTTTTTTTCTGGTATTCCTTTGCTAGTTGTCTGAATATGCAGCAGTGTCAATCTGATCAGAAACAGACAGGCAGGCTTAGGGTGGTTTGCTGATGTAGAGATGGTCTCCTTAAGACACAGTTGAAAACTGCTTCCCGTCCCTTACATTGTATATGTGTGGAAACACTGGGCTGTTACAGATAACTGATCAACGATGTTGGGGATTAAGAATTGTATTTTCTTGGGTGGACTGAAGAAACCCTAGCATTTTCCGCAATAGTTTCCTAGAATTTTTTTCAACAGTAATGCAGTTAAACTTTTCATTTGCAATTGTGTATTAGACTTTGGTACTGTCTCAACTAGATTAAAAAAACTCCAGGAAATTCTTTCATATCTATGTGTGAAACGTTTATTTAGGAATTCACAGTACGATATTTGCACAGTTTTTTAATTTGCACTATAACATAGTTTCTGTCAAGTATAAAGAGTGATATATGCTCAGAAATCAAATACAGTAATACCTCGGATAACGCTAAGACTTGGTTCCACAAGTCTTGGTGTTATCCGATTTTTAGTGTTTTCCGATGCATGTTAAAATTCTATGGGATGGATCGGATAACGTTAAAGCTCCATAGAGATACATTGTAACCGCACAGGCTTTAGCGGTTGTTATCCGATCCATCCCATAGGACCTTAACGTTATTCGATCCAATTCTCCTCCCCAGATTACTTAACGTTATGCAATTTTAGCGTTATCCGAGGTATTACTGTACAATTGTTTAATAAAAGACACTTAACTGTATTTGTGGCTAAGTTTAAAATATGCAGAAATAATTTTCATGTAACTGAAATTTTAAATTGAAGCTGATACAGTACAAACTGTTACGGAAGTGCAGGCTGCAAATTCTCTTGGTTTAGAAGTAATGAATAAAACTTCCTCAGAACATAGTTTTGAACTGTTTGAAGATGACCTATCTGCATGCCACCAGGGCATACAAAAATTATATTTTCAAGGTTCATAATAAAATAGAACAGATGGTGGCATTTAAGAGAAAAAGTGTTCAGATCTTTTTATTAAATGGCTATTTCTCTGATGATAAGGTTTTTTCACATCCTTATATTAGGATTACAGTAATACCTCATATAACATTAGTATCGAATAACACTAAAATCGCATAACATTAAGGAATCTGGGGGGAAGAATTGCATCAGATAACATTAAGATCCTATGGGATGCTTCAGATAACAACCGCTAAAGCCTGTGTGGTTACAATGTATCTCTATGGATCCCATAGGATTTTAACATGCATCAGATAACACTAAAAATCATATAACACCAAGACTTGTGGAACCAGGTTTTAGTGTTATATGAGGTTTTACTGTATTTGTAAGAAAGGCCCTTCTGGATATCCTTCTGCATTTTTTAGCTATAACTCTAGTCTAAATCAATTGTGACATATTGTTTAAAATGATTATTGTAGTATGAATCATTTTCAAACAATTTAAAACAAAACACAGGTGAAAGGACTTTAGTAACTAGGCTTCCAAATGAATCCTTAAAATCCGAGGGACATGATAAATAATTAGACAAGAACAATCAGGAGAGGCCCAGCCTATTTAGATCAAGGGTTCCCAACCTATAACCCATGGGCCGGACCCAGCCCGGAGCACCATTTCATGTGGCCTGTGCTGCCATCTCTACACCCAGAAGTGGAAGTGCACACGTTTACATCAGCTGTAAAATACACCCACGCATGCATGAACGTGCCCATGACTGTCATAAATGCAGAAGTGGCCGCATTTATGACAGCTGTAAATGTGCCCGCTTTTGGGGGGGGGGCGTGGTCCAGCCTGCAGCTGTCTGGGGTGGGTGGTCAAGCCCATGGTGTAAAAAGGTTGAGAACCTCTAATTTAGCTGCTGGTCCCTTATGCCGTTTATTTTTGTTTTTTAAAATTTCTCCAGGCAAGAGTGTAGGCATTTCTGTCTGGACAGTGTCCCGACTGGGATCTTTAGTATCTAAGCAGCAGGAGGACATCATGTTTTTAATACAGTCGTAATGTTTCATAATAATAATAATATCAAAAAGAGTTTAATCCTTTATCTGTTTCATTACTTTGTTTTTTGAAACATTTTCCTTTTTGTTTTTTTAAACAGGTGGCTGTTCATTTGATGAACCATTTACCTCATGTGGATATAGTCAGTCTGATGATGATGATCTTAACTGGGAGCAAGTGAACACAGCGCTAAAGCCCTCATCAGATCCATGGATGCCCACAGGTAGTTTTCACTTGACATAATTTCTTACAGATTTTCTCCTTTTTGCCACATAGTGTAAGAGGGTAACATAAAGGTGTGGATTTTTTTTACGAATTATATTGCTGTTTTTTAAAAATCACGTAGCAAAAACCTATACTGTGAGTTGCTAGTTTCTACAAGTTGTGTTGCTGTTTGTGAAATGTGAGAGAGTGATCAAGTAATATTTACCTACCAAATATTCATCTGAATTTGGAAGACCCATCCTCTTTCAGGTATTCAAAAATTAGACATGTGGTAGCCATAGGAGTGTGAATTTCTGCTCCATTCCCACTTCCTATCACCTCCCTACAAGGTTACAAATCCTGTGGTATAGTACAGTTTCATTCCGGTGAATATACTTACAAGGTGTCTTCAGATCATCCCTGTCAACACAAGAAGTGGTGGGAGGAATGGGAAAGGTTGATGCTTGTGTCTCCATCTGTTTCCGCAGCTTACAGTTTCTGACTATCTTTCTGAAAATTAGTTTTTTCAGTTGGTTATTTTTTCCTGTTGATATCAGTAGGATTTTAGTGGAGCTAGGTTGAGTGGTTTAGGTATCTGGCCTGGAGCCAGAGATTGGGAATTCTGTTCAGGGTGCCCCCAGAAGACGAGAGTGGTAAACCATATTTCTCCTTCGTGTTGTTTGGGGATGCACACTGATGGGTTCTGCGCCTGCGCTGAATCCGGAGCGGAGCTGGAAAGCTGATTGGATAAAGAGTTTTGAATGTGGGACCGCCCACCATGCCCAACCCCTTTAGGCGCCATTTCGCGCTCTCCCCTCAGTTTGCTTTTTTCCGCTGCGCAAGCAGGAGCCTGGAAAAAAAGCTGTGAGTACTTTACTAAGATTGTCTCAGAATCTTCCAATTTTTCCTACCTTACAATTTTTCTCGGACTAGGGGACTTGTTCCCTCGGTCCTCGTGTGGCTGGGGCTCGCCCTCAGCCGCCGGTAAAAAAAAAAAAAAAAAAAAGACCCAACATCTCGTGTCGGGGCCTCCCGGCCGGGATAATTTTTTCTCTTCGGCCATCTACTTCGGTGGATGGCCTCAGCGGCAGCGTTCAAGCAGTGTCCGTCCTGCAAGAGAAAGTTCCCTAGCTCGGACGGGCACGTGCGTTGTCTTCGCTGCCTCGGGGAGAGTCACCAGGTCCAGACCTGCGAAGTCTGTCGCGGCTTCTCGAAGGCCGCCATCAAGAACAGCCAGTACCGCCTTCAAGCCTACCTCATGGAGGCCGCACTGGCACCACCGGCTCCCCCAGCCCCAGAGCAGGCCGCTTCCACGTCTGCTCCTTCAACCTCCGCTTCTTCTTCCAGGCCTTCGGCCTCTGAACTGTTCAGGCGGAAGAAGGAGCAGGAGAAGAAGAAGAAGGACAAAAAAGAGAAAAAGAAGCGCCGTAGCTCTTCGTCTTCTCTTCCTCCGACCCCGGCACCGGCTCACCTTTCGCCGCCACGCTCCCTAGCATCCGCCCCGGTCGCAGCTCCACCTACGCCGGGTAGGATGTCGACCGAGGCCCGGGACGCCACGCCGGAGAGGGCCCACAGCCCTCCACCGCCACCGGAGACTCCTCCACCTGTACCACCGCACAGGTCTTCCTCCCTCCGCAGCCCTTCCGTGGTTCCTGGTCCGGCTACCGAACCGCCGCCCCAGTTGAGCCTCATCGCCCCGTACATCGAGGCGATGGTGCGGAAACTGCACGCCGAGCTCCAGGGCCCGCAGACACCGTGGGAGCGCCCTCTGCCCTCACCACCAGCCACGGAGGCACCACCGCTCCGTGAGGAGGGCCCCGCACCGAAGCGGCAGAGGGTGGAACAGGCGCGGTCGGAGGCCTCTCTCCCTCCGTACCAGCTGCCTTTGCCGGGGAGCGATCCGAGATCCGCCAGGCCGTACTGGTCGGACTCGGACCCCGAGGTCTACCTGCCACCGCCCAGCGTCTCGGAGCGGTCAGGAGACTCCGATTCGTCGGATCAGGAGGAGGAGCAGCATCAGCCACCGCCGGTTGCGGTCGACAAGTCCCCGGACGACAACATCGGCGCCGTCCACGGGTCCCAGCCGGAGGATCTGAAGACCTACACCGGACTGATCACTCGCCTCGGATCCACCCTTGGGATTCGGGCGGAGGCTCCCCTGGACGACTGTGAGGATGTCGTCTGCGGCTTGGCCGACCGCAAGGAGTTGGTCCCCGTCCGCCTCGGACTGCTCCCTAAGATTGCTAAAGCGGCCAAGGAGGTGTGGAAGAAGCCGGTTTCTTCGCACTCCGTATCCAACAGAGTGGACTCTATGTACAGACTGCTGGACGATTCCAACTTTCTGCACATTCACCCGGCACCGAACTCCCGAGTGGTCAAGGGCTCCCAACACCGGACGCCGATCAGCAGCACTCCCATCCCGTCGACCCAGGAAGGGAAGAAGCTGGACGCACTGGGCAGGAGGTTCTACGCCAATGCCTCCTTGTCCTTCCGTGCGTCCAACTACGCGACGGCCATGGGAGGCTACCAGTGTCGACTCTGGGAGCAAGCGGAGTCGTTCAAGTCCCTGCTGCCACCTGATCGACAAGCGGACTTTGAAAAACTCTGCATGGAGGGCAACCACCTCGCCCTCCAGCAAATCCGCACCGGCCGCCACGTCACCGAGTCGGAGGCAAAAAACTTGGCCTCCGCCATCCAGCTCCGTCGCCACGCCTGGCTCCGTTCGGCTAACCTGCAGGACGATGTCAAGCGGCTCGTGGAGGAGCTTCCCTTCGATGGCGAGGGCCTCTTCGCCAAGGAGACCGACACCTCCTTGGGAGAGCTGAAAGGGGACTATGCCACGATAAAACAGCTCCGCCCTCCACACCGTGGGCCCGGCCGTTACCATCAGGACCAGCCGTCGACGTCTCAGGCGGGCCCATCCTATCAACCTCGCCCGCCACAGAGGCAAGGGGACTACTCCCGGTACCAGCCCTACCGGCAGCGCCAACAACCCAACCGTCCACGCTACCAGCAGCGGCCTCAGACTGGCAAGCGTACGGAACGGAAGGGCAAACAACGTGTTTGACTCTTCCGTGACCGAGACTCTACCCTACCGCCCCCTATCCGACTACCTATCGGCGTGGTCTGCCATCACCACAGACCGATGGGTTTTAACCATCTTAGACTCTGGCTACGCGATCGAGTTCGAGAGATGCCCTACTGTCGGACGGATCCGCATCACCGATCCATCCCCACCGCTCCAGGAGGAACTAACAGCTCTCCTAGAGAAGGGCGCCATAGAGCCGGTCGCAGCGTCGGAGTCTCACGAAGGGTTCTTCTCCCGATACTTCCTTGTGGACAAAAAAGACGGGGGGGCACGTCCCATCCTGGACCTCCGTCTTCTCAACAAGCATATCGACGCGAGGAAGTTCCGGATGGTAACCCTTCACTCCATCCTCCCGCTGATCAACCACGGGGACTGGTTCACCGTCATCGACCTGAAGGACGCCTACTTTCACGTGTCTATCAGGAGGGAACATCGTCGTTTCCTCCGATTCCAGGTGGGCGGCAACATCTACCAGTACACATGCCTACCCTTCGGCCTCTCCACCGCTCCGAGGGTATTCACGAAGTGCATGGCACCGGTGGCTGCTCATCTGCGACTGCAAGGCGTCCAAGTGTTCCCGTACATAGACGACTGGTTGATCTGCTCCCCAACCCAACAAAAAGCCAAGGACGACGTTGCACATTGCCTCGCCCTTATGCAGAGCCTCGGTCTGCGGGTCAACTTCAAGAAATCCCAGTTGACCCCCACTCAACGAATAGAATACATCGGAGCCGTTCTAGACTCTCTGGCTCTAAGAGCCTACGCTCCAACCAAACGTCTGCTCGACATCCGCACAGTGGTGGCACGGATCCAGGGCAGACGTCGGGTCCGTGCGAGGGACGCCCTCCGTTTGCTAGGACTCATGGCGTCGACCACGGCGGTGGTCTCGCACGCCAAACTCAAGATGCGCTCGCTCCAGTCGTGGTTCCTCTCCTCCTTCGACGGCACCCACGACAACCTCGGGAAGTGGCTCACACCGACTCCCGAACTCCGAGACCAGTTAAACTGGTGGACAATGGACCAGAATGTGACCGCGGGGAGACTCTTCACCCTTCCCGCACCGTCCATCCAAGTCACCACCGACGCGAGCACCCACGGATGGGGTGCGTGCTGCCGCGGACTACGGATTCACGGCATATGGACGCCCGAGGAAGCCGACCACCATATCAACTTCCTCGAGCTGCTAGCGGTGTGGAAGGCGATGAGGTCCTTCAGACCGTAGATCGCGGGCAGTGTGGTGCAGATCGCCTCGGACAACACCACGACACTAGCCTATCTCAACCAGCAAGGAGGGACCAAGTCTCTCTCCCTCCTCTACCTGACCGTCCAGATGTGGGAGTGGTGCCTGAAGGTACACGTGTTCCCCATAGGTGTCCACATCCAGGGCACCCTGAACTCCGATGCAGACTCCCTGAGCCGCAAAGGGACGGCAATGCACGAGTGGGAACTGGACGAATCGGTGTTCGACCGCCTGTGCCGACGGTGGGGCACACCGACCCTAGACGTCTTCGCGTCACAGGCCAACTCCAAGTGCCGCCGTTACTGCTCCCGAGCAGGGATCGGCCACGGATCGGAGGGCGATGCCTTCATGGTGCCGTGGCACCAGGAACTGCTGTACATGTTTCCACCGATCCCTCTCATCCAACGGGTCCTGATACGGATCCGTGCGGAGAACGCCTGGACGATCCTGGTTGCCCCGTCCTGGCCGCGCCAGCCGTGGTTCCCACTACTCCAAACCCTGGCTTGCGATCGTCTCCGCCTACCCACCGATCCGAATCTCCTCCGCATGGAAGACGGTCGGATCCTTCACTCGGATCTGCCGAGCCTACACCTGACGGCCTGGCTTATCCGCCCAACATAACACGGATCCTTGATCTGTCCAGGAAACCTTCCACACGGAAGTCCTACGATGCCAAGTACCGTCGCTTCACTGACTTCCTAGCATCCAGCGACCGCACCGTGGACTCCGCATCCCTGCAGGATGTCATGTCTTACCTCCTGCACCTAGCCGAGTTGGGATCCGCACATTCATCATTGAAGGTCCACCTAGCTGCTGTGGTCGCCAAGGCCCCACCTTCTTCAGTATTGTCCTCCGCCTTCAGAGACAAAACTGTTAAAAGGTTCCTTCAAGGGCTACGCAACGCCTATCCTCCAGTGAAGATACCACCCCCTCAGTGGTCCCTCACTACAGTGCTCACCGCACTCACGAAGGCACCTTTTGAACCCATGGCTTCGGTGGACATTAAGTTTGTCTCTTACAAGACTGCTTTCCTTGTAGCTATCACTTCTGCCCGACGGGCAGGGGAGCTGGCAGCCCTTCGGTCTGACCCTCCTTTTCTCAAGTTCTACCCCGACAGGGCAGTGTTGCACCCAGATCTGACATTCCTGCCCAAGGTCCTGACTGAATTTCACCTGGCCCAAGCCATCACGCTTCCAGCATTCTTCCTGAATCCCTCGTCTCCACAAGAGAGAGTGTGGCACTCGTTGGATGTCAGGAGGGCCTTGCTGTTTTACACCCAGAGGACTGCGTCCTTCAGGAGAGCAAAACAACTGTTTGTGGCTTATGGTGGCAAGACTAAGGGACAGCCTCTGTCTGCCCAGAGACTATCTAAATGGATCTCAGGTACCATTTACCTGGCCTATCAGATGTCATCCCTGCCACCTCCGCCTCATGTCCGGGCTCACTCCACCAGGACACTGGCTTCCTCCACTGCATTCCTAGAGGGCATCCCGATGGAGGATATCTGCAAGGCTGCCACTTGGTCCAGGTCCTCCACCTTCATCACCCACTACCGGGTTGACACAAGGTCCGCCCCTGATGTCAGACGGGGCAGGTCCATCCTGACGGCTGGTCTCCGATCTTCTTCGTTGATGACCGCCCATCCATGATGACATCGCGCTCTCCTGCATCTCAGGACGCCGGCTGCCCACCATCCAAGTAAGTGAGCTTGTTAGTCACCCATCAGTGTGCATCCCCAAACAACACGAAGGAGAAGGACAGGTTTCACTTACCAGTAACTGTCGTTCTCCGAGTATGTTGTTTGGGGATTCACACAACCCAACCCTGCCTCTCCTCAGGGCTGCCGGCCTGAGATGGCCTTAGGCTTAGCGGGCAGCTTTAATATCAAACTGAGGGGAGAGCGCGAAATGGCGCCTAAAGGGGTTGGGCATGGTGGGCGGTCCCACATTCAAAACTCTTTATCCAATCAGCTTTCCAGCTCCGCTCCGGATTCAGCGCAGGCGCAGAACCCATCAGTGTGAATCCCCAAACAACATACTCGGAGAACGACAGTTACTGGTAAGCGAAACCTGTCCTTCTGTATTCTCCACCAGGAAACCCCCAAAGAATTTTATTTTTCTTTATTAACTGAGAATTGTCTTACAACAGCACCAAAGAGCTATTATTCTCCATAGGGTAGATGTGTGAGATGGGCTGTCTCTCAAATGTTGTTGTACTACAACTTCCACCATCCATCAGTATTAGTTCTGTTGTCTAGGACTGAAGGAGTTGTGGTTTGACAGCATGTGAAGGACCACAAGATCCCCAGCCCTGCTGCACTGTGATCACTGTGCTGAGTGTTGTGGAGTAGAACTGAACAAGATAGTTCAAATGTTTGATTGACTATGAATTGAAAGTTACTATCATGTATATATGGTGGTTCTCTCCCATAGTTAAAAAGATGGAGTTATTAATATCCATTTGGACATTGGTAGTTACAGAAAGAAGAGCAAGAGAGAATAAGACAGTAAATAGAATAAATGCAGTTTATTTGTGCTGTGTCTGTCATACCTCACCTGCCAAAAAGAAAAGGGAGATATAGAGTGAAAACAGTATGTTCAGTTCTTGGCTTATCACAGTCAAACCACAACTTCTTCTTCGAGACGTCTGTGAAATCCCCACGTTTGGGTTTGCGCATGCGCAGACTCCATTTCGGATCATACCAGAGCTTTGTAAAAAGGAGGGAAAATAGCTGTCAAATTAGGCCCCGCCCACTCCCTTTATAACCGTGGCGCCAGCCCTTCCCGCCTTAGTCTTTTCTTTTCCGCTGCAGTAGACACTCTCTACTTCGGCTGCCAGAGCTTTCGCGCGCCTCTCGCTTGTGTATGGCCTCCGGAGGCCCCTTTAAGCATTGTGTCCTCTGTTCCACTAAAATCCCTCTGACGGACGGTCACGATCGCTGTCTTCTGTGCCTGGGAGAGGCGCATCAGATTCAGGCCTGTACTTTTTGTAAAAAATTCACCAGGACTGCCTTAAAAAATCGAGCCTCTAGGCTCCGCTCTTATCTTTGGGAGCAATCTCTCTCAGCGGTAGCTAATATGGAGTTGCCTTCAGCTGAACCGCCAAAACTCACTCCCGCTCAGGACGGGGATAATTCGACCCGTGGTTCTCCGCCTTCGACCTCCTCTAAGAAGGATCAGAAGAAGAGAAAGAATAAAGGAGACTCCTCCATGACTGACGCTAAAAAAGCTAAAAAGTCTGCAAAAAAGTCGGCGTCGGCTAAGCCATCGCAGCCGCCAGTTTTACTTACCCTCTCGCCTATCAGATCCCTCACTGACAGTGACGCCATTTTGTCCCCTGAGCAAGATGATAACGTCGGGGACTCTATCTCCGTTTCTGAAGTGCCTGTTACTTCGAGGGACCAACTGCCCCCTAATCATGGGACCAGTCAGATATCGTTGTCTCCAAGGTCCGAGTTTTCTGACATGCGTTCGAAGTTTGGACACCAGGTGCCTCACTACCCTGCCTGTCACCCGCCTCAGGATTGGGGTTTCCCGCATGGCAATTTTTATGACTGTCACAGTCACTGTTGCAGAGGGGCTCCGTGGCTATCCCCCAGGCACCAGGGATACCCTCCTGTAGACCCTCCTCCGACCCAGAGTGGGGGCACAGGAGATCGCGCTGTAGCCATCAGCGCGTCCGTTGCAGGGCACGGAGATGCCAGTCAACGGAGCCGCCGTCGCCCGCGTTCATCCGTGGTGACTGGCAGGCATGGATCCGAAGGGGCGGCTCGACCCCAGAAGGCGTCAACCTCCAAGTCGCCTACGCGCCGCAAGGATCCACCCAAGGAAGCGGGTTCGAAAACCCGCACTCCTAAGGGCCATCGGGTTCGCTCTGCCTCCCCGGCCCCGTCTGCAGCAGCCTCCAAGGCCAGTGGCAGGGCTGCTAGCCTCACAGGGAGCCCCGCACGAGCTTCCAGCTCACGCTCGACTTCGCCTGCGGGGTCTGTTTCATCAGTCGATTCCGATGCTGAGTCTTCCGTTGCAGCTACGCCTGAATCCGACGCTGCGACTCCTAAGTCAGCTCCGCCCCCTGAGGACTCTTGTGCCTATTCAGCGCTTGTCACCAGGATGGCACAGGCTTTAGAGCTCGAATTCGAGCAGCCTCCTGCACCTCGCTCAGACAAGGTTTTTCAAAGGCTTCAGAAGGACGCTATTAGACCTACCTCGGTGGGCATGTTGCCTTCCCTGATTGACTTGGGTAAGGAGATCTGGCGTCGCCCTTCCTCTGCCCAGACGGTCTCACGGCGGGTCGATAGTATCTATAAGGTTTTTGATCAAGAGTCCGGTTTTTTTTTTGAAACACCCGACGTCTAATTCCATCGTGGTGGAAACCGCGCAAGGCAAATCGGGGAGCAGTGAGGTAACGACCCCTGCCTCCAAGGAGGGTCGGAAGCTGGATCAAATGGGTCGCCGCGTCTACTCCTCTGCTTCATTGGCAATCAGGGTGGCCAATTACCAGGCCATGATGGGGGCTTATCAGGCTCACTTATGGGAAAAGGTTGAGCCTCTCCTTGAGTCTCTCCCGGATGAAGCGCGCACCTTGCTAACCACCCTATCACAGGAAGGCGCACAGCTTGCCTCTCAACAAATACGTTCGGCGAGCCATGCCATGGATTGTTCGGCCAGGGTGTTGGCTTCGGCTATCGTCCTTCGCCGTTATTCCTGGTTGAGGTCTGCGGGCCTCTCTGATGATGCAAGGCGCCGCATTGAGGACTTACCTTTTGATGGGGAAGGCCTTTTCAACGAGAATACTGATGACATCATGGAGAATTTGCACAAGAAAAAGAACACGGCAAAAAGGCTGGGTCTAAATGCTCAACCCCAACCACGCCAGAAGGGTTTTCAACCTCGCCAACCTCCAGTGTATCAGCCACCTCAATCGGCTTTTGATAAGGGCAAAGCGAGAACCACTTATCAACCCCGGCACACCTCTTCTAGACAGTCCTTTCGTTCGTCCCAGCCCCAACGCAAATGGGACAAGAAGCAGCAGCGTCGTGCCTGACTCTCTTCTTGCGGGACCACCGCTGCGAGCCGTTTCTCTTCCGCAGTCTCCTTCCGCTTCTCCACTGCCTCTACCTGTATGGCATCGCATTACCTCGGACAACTGGGTACTTACCATTGTGAGACAGGGGTATGCCATAGAGTTCGATCGGATACCCCCTACGGGCCACCTTCGTGTCACCCAACCATCTCCGCCACTGAGGACCGAGGTGTCTGTCCTCCTACAGAAGCATGCCATAGAACGGGTCCATCGCAGCGATCTTCGCACAGGTTTTTTCTCCAGGTATTTTGCAGTAGAGAAGAAGGATGGAGGACTGCGTCCGATATTAGATCTCAGGCGGCTGAACAAGTTTGTGACCAAGAAAAGATTCAGGATGGTCACGCTGCAGGCCACACTCCCCTTCCTACAAGAAGGAGACTGGTTCACCATCATAGATCTTCGCGACGCGTACTTCCACGTTCCCATAAGGAAGTCGCACCGCCGTTTTCTCATGTTCGCGTTAGGCAACGAGTTTTTCCAGTTCAAGGCTCTGCCCTTCGGGCTGGCGTCAGCCCCAAGAGTGTTTACGAAGTTTCTCGCCCCTGTTGCGGCTTTTTTACGTTCCCAAAACATCGTTGTATTTCCGTACATAGACGATTGGTTGCTGGTCTCGGCATCTCGTCACCAAGCACTCAAAGACGTCACCTTTGCTCTTCACACCATGACCCAGTTGGGATTGAAAATCAACTTCGACAAGTCCACACTGACGCCTCAGCAAAAAGTCACCTATATAGGCGCCGTGCTGGATTCGAGGCGGGCCAGGGCATTCCTTCCCGCTCCTCGCATCAAGAAAATACAGCAACTTGCATGCCGGTTCAAATCGCGACGCAAGGTTACAGCTCACCTGGTTCAGAGATTCCTCGGCTTCATGGCATCCACGATTGCAGTGGTACGTTACGCACGCCTGCGGATGCGGCCCCTTCAGTCATGGTTGCTTCGGAACTTCTCCCCCGATCTCGACGACCAGTCGCTTCAGCTGGTTTTTCCGCACCACCTGACAAAGACGGTACGTTGGTGGTCCCGCGATGCCAACCTCAACAAAGGACTTCCCTTTCAAACACCGGCCCCTTCAGTGAGGGTGGTCTCGGACGCAAGTCTCCACGGGTAGGGAGCTTATTGCGGTCCCCGCAGGGTTCACGACGTGTGGTCTCACGGGGAAAAGCTTCTCCACATCAACGAACTGGAGCTCCTCGCCATCTGGAAGGCGCTCAAGGCTTTTGCCCCACTTCTGGAGGGGCGAACGGTCCAAATTCTTACAGACAATACCACGGCTGCTGCTTATATCAACAGGCAAGGAGGCACCAGATCAAGCAGGTTGCTCCGTCGGTCCATGAACTTGTGGGAATGGTGCATTGCACACGAGGTACACCCCACTGCTCTTCACATTCAGGGACAAAACAACCTTCTGGCGGACGACTTGAGCCGCCGAGAAGCTGCTATGCACGATTGGGAACTTCATCAAGAGATGTTCGATGCCCTGTGCCACAGGTGGGGGAATCCTCAAGTGGCTGTCTTCGCCTCCCCGGGCAACAGGAAGTGCGACCTCTTCTGTTCCAGAGCCGGGGCGGGCAGGGGCTCTCTCGGAGACGCTTTCATGTTTCGGTGGTCCGGGATTCTAATGTACTTATTCCCACCGATTCCTCTGATAGCGCGGACTCTCGTAAAAATCCAACGGGACAGGTCCGACCTTATCCTCATCGCCCCGTGGTGGCAGAGGCAAGCGTGGTTTCCCATCCTCAAACGACTGGCGTCGGACTACCTTCGCCTGCCTCCCTGGCCGGACTTGATTCACCAGAACAACGGGACGGTCCTCCACCCAGACCTGCCGTCGTTACATCTCACGGCGTGGAGGATAATCCTCTGATCGCTCGGATTCTGGCGGCGAGCAGAAAGGATTCCACCAATCGACTCTATGCCTATAAGTACAAGTCCTTCCTGCTTTTTCTGTCCCAACGTGGCCAAACGGCTGACAATTTTGATATTGCGTCGGTTCTCCACTATCTCCTAAGTTTGGCTGAATCCGGCGCTGCCTTTGCATCTCTCAAGGTTACCCTTGCGGCGATTGTGGCACATCAAGGTTCTACGTCCCACCATGCCTCTCTTTTCCGCAATCCTACTGTAAAAAAGTTTCTTAAGGGTTTGAGGAATGCTTTCCCTAGGCCAAAGGCACCGGTTCCACAATGGTCCCTTCAACTCGTCTTACGACGTCTCAGGTACCCACCCTTCGAACCTATGGCTTCTACCAATATCCGCCTCCTAACGCTCAAGACCGTTTTTCTTCTGGCCATTACGTCCGCCCGCAGGGCTTCCGAACTGGCTGCACTTCGTGCGGACCCTCCGTTTTTACAGTTCTTCCTCGACAAGGTTGTCCTATATCCGGACCTCACCTTCCTGCCTAAGGTGGTGTCGGATTTTCATATGGCGCAAACGCTTTGCCTGCCGGTCTATTTCCCGCAGCCTTCTTCGCCCGTTGAGCAGTCCCTACACACTTTGGATGTCAGGAGGGCTCTGCTATTCTATTTGGACAGGACTAAGTCTTTCAGAAATTCGGAACGACTTTTCATCGCGTATGGCGGTCCCCGGAGGGGTTCGGCTGTTTCATCGCAACGCATCTCCAAGTGGATTGTGATGGCAATACACCTTGCTTACCAGGTCGCTAAGGCTCCGCCCCCCGTGCAGGTGCGGGCTCACTCTACCCGGGCTGTGTCCTCTTCTACGGCTTTCCTAAGGGGAGTTCCACTTGAGGACATCTGCCGTTTGGCAACCTGGTCACAACCGTTGACTTTCGTCCAGCACTACCGACTGGACACTAGATCGGTCCGGGACACCCGTTTTGGTCGGGCAGTTCTGGCCGAGTCACTGTAGCAGTCTCTTCACCGGAGCCAGACGTGGACCCTCCATCCGGTAAGGAGCTTGCTACTCACCCAAACGTGGGGATTTCACAGACGTCTCGAAGAAGAAGAACGGGTTACTTACCTGTAACTTTTGTTCTTCGAGTTGCGTCTGTGAAATTCACACGTAACCCGCCCTCCTCCCCTCTCTCACGTCTGTGAGGTAACCTGGCGTTAGCTTGGAATTGACTAAGGCGGGAAGGGCTGGTGCCACGGTTATAAAGGGAGTGGGCGGGGCCTAATTTGACAGCTATTTTCCCTCCTTTTTACAAAGCTCTGGTATGATCCGAAATGGAGTCTGCGCATGCGCAAACCCAAACGTGTGAATTTCACAGACGCAACTCGAAGAACAAAAGTTACAGGTAAGTAACCCGTTCTTATCCATCTTTTGACATGTAGCTTGCAAAAAGAGCATGGACTGTCTTCTTCCTCCTTGCAAGTTTAAAGGTCACTCTTGCTTGAAAGCCAGTCATATATGACTCTAGGGTTCAGTGCTCATCTCTATTTCATAGCTGAAGAGCCAACACTGTCTGCTTCTGCAGACATTTCAGTGGTCATGTGGCAGGCATGACTAGACACTGGAGTGCACAGAATGCTGCTTACCTTCTCACTGAATTGGCCTCGCTGTTATTGTGGCTAATCAACCTCCAGGCTCCATTTAGTTCAACTACAGTACTTCAAAAACAACAACAAACACTTGTAAAGCATTTTCTTTAATGCCTCAGAAATTGTCTGTCTCCTCAACAAAAGTCCTTCACTCTTGTTTTGACCCAGCTGATGAAACTGCATTTGAATCAATGTCTTTTTTTCTTTTAAGACATGACATCTGTAAGGAGAGTTTCTGAATTTGCAATTCTATCTCATAATTATCCCTTTCTACAATTATACCTAGTCAAAGTAATCCTATTCACAGACTTAATCTTCTTTCAAAGGTGGTGTCTGCCTACCACATAAAAACCCTATTTCTCTGGCAACCGATTTTCTGATACCAGCGTCTCCGTTGGAATACACTTTATAGTCTCTAGATGTCAGGAGAGTGCTCTTGTTCTACACCTATAGGACAAAAATTCACCTGGAGCGTCACAAACTCTTCCTTTTCTACATCAAAACCTAAATTTAGTTCTCCTATCACTCCGGTGGTTAGTGTTTAAGGCTCTGAACTGGAGACTGGAAGGTTGGGTTTCCATACCTGAAAGCTGCACTTGGGAACATGAAAGGAGCATCATTTGGGAATGCCCTAAAAATCCTTTCAGCCCAGAGTAATCTCTGACACGAAATTATTATCGCTCCAGTATCTAAATGGCTGGTCAGTTCTGTAGTACTGTAACAATAGTATACCAAATGGCTAACAGACCTCTTCCTGACCAACAAAGAACTCATTCCACAAGAGTCTTGACCACTTTAATCAAAGAAGTCAGTTCATCTGGCATTTGTAGAGTAGCTACATAGTCTCAGTCCTCATAAACGCTACCATATTGATGTAAGACAAGAGAATGCTGCTTTTAGTGGAGCTGTCAAATCTTCTTTGTTGCCATGACAACCCACCATCCAGTAAGTGAGCTTGCTACTTACCCATTGTGTGATTGACAGAGACTACAACAAAGAAAAGCAGATTATTTACCTGTAACAATAGTTCTTCAAGTGGTTTTCTGTGAATTCATACAATCCTTTCCATTTGCCACATGGTCTGCGGGAAATGGCCATTAGGGCCCTATCATATGAGTAGGAGTTAGGAGCTCTATCTTAACAGCTATGCTGTTTATCAACTCTGGAAGACTCTGAAGGAACCATGCATGCATAATATTAACCCATTGTGTGAATTCATAGAAGATCACTCGAAAGTATTGTTATAGGAAAGTGACCTGCCCTTTCTACAGTGTTGTGATTTGTTCTCCTTGGGCCAATTAAATTCAGCAGTCAAACAGAGTATGCACCTCTAAACATTGGAGAGTTATTTATAATTTAAGTGTTTTACAATGCATATTAAATAAATACATCGTGGGAAATTATGTGTTTTGATACATCCTGAGATGTTTATTGTGAGTTCTTTGTTAAAGTTGTCTGGTTAATGCAGAAATTGCATAGAATTGAGAGTTCATTTCTTTTCAGAAGGTTTGTTGCTTAGAGATGTTGCAGTGGTACATGGTGGACTCTTGTAACTAGTTATAAGTTCAGTTGCTTTTTCTTCTTCCATGTCTAGGTCAGACGTGAAACTGCCAAAATGAAGGCACTTTTTAGTGAGTTCATTCTTTAGTTACTTTCACCTATGGATCATGACCAGTTCCACATATTGTTCCCCTTCAGTTAGTTTATAACTGCCTCTCTCTGTTCAGTCATCATTATTTATTCAGCATTCTCATAATACTGTGATCAATTGTGACCTTTCAAAAGCATGTGGAAACCTTACTTCATTTTATAGAGTGGAGTGTACAAGTTACAGAAAAACAAAATCGTTTTGTAAAAAATGAATATAATAGGACCAAACACGTATCCATCATGGAAGATATACGGCAAATCAGCACTGAACATGAGTTGCTCACAGTAACAACTAATTAGGAAGGGACTTATAATAGTCTTATTCAGCTGACAGGTAAAAAAAAGGATTTTTATCTGGAACAACACTAGTGAATAGAATGAGGGCATCATTCATCCGCCCTCCTTCCCTAAATTTCTTCATTTTAAATTGAAGCATTTTGAAGAACTGATAGCTTCTGAAACTTCCTAGCTTTTATTTCTTCAAGATTAGTTTCAACCTCAAGTTGAATTCTTAGTGAGAAGTAGAATATGAAAGACTTCCATTTCAAAACCAGAAAGAGGTTTTTAATTTTCTTTAACAGGTTGATTGTAATTCTATATATGCTCTCTCTTGTGAAGATAGAATAAATTAGAAATTGCTGTCACTGAAGGGACAGATAGAATTTAATTTCCCCCCTGTGCCAAACAGCACATTAATGTCAAAAAAGGTAGATAATGTTCCAATCTGCTGCGGAAGGTCATGGCCTTGTGAGAATAATAAGGCTTCCATAGTAGCCCACAAGGATTTGTTTTCCCTCAGCAGCATGACTGAAAGATAAGAAGCAGAATACTAGGTAGGCATAGTAAGCCAGAAATTAATGAAGTATCCCAGGACAGTAGGCTAGATAAGGGAGCTGCCTTTTACTTGACAATAGAGCACAAAGAGAAGGTTGGAGTGCAAGCAGTATTCTTGATGGGGGGAGGGGGAAGGGAATTCCCAATCTTCCTGATAATCAGTAATATACGTTGTCAACATTTGTATAAAGATGGAATTATCAAGTTTAACACATTTAGTATTATAAGATTGTGCTGTGTGCTACAAAGGCACATCAGTTGTCAAATATTGAATAGGCTCAAATGCATTTATAAGGATTTACTTTCCAAAAATTCTTGTCGTACGTATGATGGGGTGGAATCTGATTATTTCATGTGAATTACCAAGAAGCAGAAGGTTTTACTAACCAACTATAGAGGGAACTACAGTTTGTTGTTGTTCAGTCGCACAGTCAATTCCGACCCTCTGCGACCCCATGGACCACTGTCCGCCAGGCACTCCTGTCCTCCACCATCCCCCTCAACTCACTCAACTCTGTGCCCATTGTCTCCACGATACCATCTAGCCATCTCATCTTGGGCCGTCCCCTTCTTCTTTTGCCCTCGACCCTTCCAAGCATCAAAGCTTTCTCAAGTGAATCCTCTCTTCTCATTTGATGTCCAAAGTACTTTAGCCTCATCTTTATTATTTGACCTTCTAAGGAACAGTCAGGGATGATTTCTTATAAGATTGACCTATTTGTTCTCCTCGCTGTCCATGGGACTCTCAAAACTCTCCTCCATCACCACATCTCAAAGGCGTCTATTCTTCTGCATTCAGCTTTCCTAATGGTCCAGCTCTCGCAACCATACATTGCCACAGGGAATACCATTGCCTTGACTATGCGAATTTTTGTTTTCAATGTGATGTCTCTACTTTTCACTATGCTCCCCAGGTTTCTCATCGCTTACCTCCCAAGATTCAGTCGCCTTTTGATTTCATGGCTGCAATCACCATCTGCAGTGAGCTTAGATCCTAAGACAGTAAAATCTGTCACTGCTTCTACTTCTTCCCCATCTATTTTCCATGGACTGATAGGGCCTGTTGCCATGATCTTGGTTTTCTTGATATTGAGTCTCAAGCCAGCTTTTGCACTTTCTTCTTTCAACCTAATCAGGAGCTTCTTTAGGTCCTCCTCACTTTCTGACATCAGGGTGGTATCATCTGCATATCTCAAATTGTTGATGTTTCTTCCAGCAATTTTGATCCCAAATTGTGATTCCTCCATTCCTGCATTGCGCATTATGTGCTCTGTGTATAAATTGAATAAGCATGGTGACAAAATGCAGCCTTGTCTTACTCTTTTTCCTATTCCAAACCACTCTGTCATTCCATTTTCTGTCCTAACGGTTGCTTCTTGATTCATGTACAGATTTCTCATGAGGCATATAAGGTGTTCTGGTATTCCGATCTCCTTAATTATTTGCCACATTTTGTTGTGGTCGACACAATCAAAAGCCTTCGTGTAATCAATAAAACAGAAGTAGACTTGTTTCTGATATTCCTTTGTTTTTTCCATGATCCATCTTATGTTGGCGATGTGATCTCTAGTCCCCCTGCCTCTTCTGAAACCCGCTTGCACTTCTGGTAATTCTCTCTCCACATACTGTTGCAGTCTATCCTGTATTATCTTGAGCATTGCCTTGCTAGCGTGAGGGATGAGCGCAATTGTTCGTTAATTTGAACATTCTTTGGCATTACCCTTTTTGGGGAGTGGAACGTATACAGATCTTTTCCAATCCTGTGGCCATTGTTTTGTTTTCCAAATCTGCTGGCATATAGAATGCAATAGTTTGATTCCATCATCTTGCAGGGCTTTGAAAAGTTCAACTTGGATACCATCAACTCCACTGGCTTTGTTGTTTGCAGTGCTTTTTAGGGCCTTTCTGACTTCACTCTCTAGAATATCTGACTCATGTTCAATGCTTTTCTTTAAAATTCTGTATTCAAGTGATTGTATTTTTTCCTTTCTCCTTGGCATTTTGCATTCTTTCTGTCCTCCGCTATTTTAAGAGCCTCCTCGGACAACCACTTAGCTTTCTTACGCTTCTTTTCTTTTGGTATGGTTTTCCTTGCTGCCTCCTGCATGATAACGTTTACCTCGGATAACGCTAAAATCGCATAACGTTAAGTAATCTGGGGAGGAGAATTGGATCGAATAACGTTAAGGTCCTATGAGATGGATCGGATAACAACCGCTAAAGCCTGTGCGGTTACAATGTACAGTCAAACCTCGCATAAAGAGCGTTTCGCTTAAAGAGCGTTTCGCTTAAAGAGCAGAATTTTCCCTGAAAGTTCGCTTCGCTTAACAAATAAAACCAACCAAAAACTCGCTTAACAAATAAATTGGGGTTCGCAATCCCCCCCACAGTTGGTCATTTACAATGGTGTTTCGCTTAAAGAGCAAACTCGCTTAAAGATCAATCCTGTGGAACGCATTATGCTCTTTAATCGAGGTACCACTGTATCTCTATGCAGCTTTAACGTTATCCGATCCATCCCATAGGATTTTAACATGCATCGGATAACACTAAGACTTGTGGAATCAAGTCTTAGCATTATCCGAGGTATTACTGTAGTTTTCTCTATTTTTAGAGCCCATGTTGGCATGTAGTGAACTCTTGAGCCTGAATATTCATATAGGCAAGGATAATGGTTTTTGTAACTTCCTTGTTTTGGCAGTTGATATAAAAATGGCTGTCTATATAGGGACTGCAGTGGCTCAAGTCACTAAGACGCTGACTGGGAGGCGGAAGGTCAGCAGTTCGATTCCCGAGTACTGCAGGATGAAATAAGCTCTCGTCTCTGTCCCAGCTCCTGCCAACCTAGCAGTTTGAAAGCAAGAAATTGCAAGTAGATAAATAGGGACCACTTCGGTGGGAAGGTAACAGCGTTCCATGCACTCTGGTGTCTAGTCATGCCTGCCACATGACCATGGAAACGTCTGCAGAAGCAGACAGCGCTGGCTCTTCGGCATAGAAACAGAGATGAGCACTGACCCCTAGAGTCGGATACGACTGGCTTTCGAGCAAGGGAAACCTGTGTTTGCAGATGTATACATAGGCATATGGCAGGCATGACTAGATCGCCCATGATATAGGCTCTGCCCATGATGTAGGCTCCGCCCATGATGTAGGCTCCACCCACTGGCCATTTGGGTAGTATCATCTGTACATCTCAAATTGTTGATATTTCTCCCAGCAATTTTGATCCCATCTTGTGATTCGTCCATCCCTGCTTTGCACATTATGTGCTCTGTGTATAAGTTGAATAAGCAGGGAGACGAAATGCAGCCTTGTCTTACTCCTTTTCCTATTCCAAACCACTCCGTCATTCCGTATTGTGTCCTAATTGTTGCTTCTTGACTCTTGTACAGATTTCTCATTAGGCATATAAGGTGTTCTGGTATTCCTCTCTCTTAATTACTTGCCACATTTCGTTGTAGTCCACACAATCAAAGGCCTTGGTGTAGTCAATGAAACCGAAGTAGACTTGTTTCTGATATTCCTTTGTTTTCTCCATGATCTATCATATGTTGGCAATGTGGCCTCTAGTCCCCCTGTCTCTTCTGAAACCAGCCTGCACTTCTGTAGTTCTCTCTCCATGTGCTGCTGTAGTATATCCTGTATTATCTTGAGCATAACCTTGCTAGTGTGTGGGATGAGCACAATTGTTCCATAATTTGAGCATTCTTTGATATTGCCTTTTTTTGGTATTGGAAAATATACTGATCCTGTGGCCATTGTTGTGTTTTCCAAATCTGCTGGCATATACAATGCAATAAATTGACTCCATTATTTTTTAGGGCTTTGAAAAATTCAGCTGGGATACCATCATCTCCACTGGCTTAGTTGTTTGCAGTGCTTTTTAGGGCCTTCCTGACTTCACTCTCTAGGATGTCTGGCTCAAGTTCAATGTTCTCATCATTGTGATTATCAGGGGTGTTGAGGTCCTTTTTGTAGAGTTCCTCTGTGGACTCTTTCCATCTTTTCGTAATCTCTTTTGCATATTTTTCTGGACAAAATAGAACCCTACTTTTAGTAATAAAGTTTATGTAGAATATACAAGTTACTGAATACTCATGTCAGTTTTCTAGATGTTTGATTATCACACTGGTAACAGTAAATGTAAATGACTGCTGCCTTCGCCACAGTTTTTTTTAGAAAAATCAGGGTGAATATCTACCTTTTAATCCCATGGGTTTTTGTTGAGTTTATACTGGGACTACAGTAAAACGCTAAAACTTGGTTCTACAAGTCTTGGTGTTATCCGATCCATGTTAAAATCCTGTGGGACGGATCGGATAATGTTAAAGCTCCATAGAGATACATTGTAACCGCACAGGCTTTACCAGTTGTTATCCAATCCATCCCATAGGACCTTAACATTATTCGATCCAATCGTTATCCGGTGTTTTACTGTATTTACCCTTGTTTCATGAAATATGGCAGCTCCATTGGTTGGGAATACTGGGCTAAGCTATTTGTATGTGTAAAGCATGTTTAAATTCATGTTATTAAAGACTCTGTTGTTTTTTAAAGGAAAACTGCATCTTGGTGGAGCCAAGATGGAGACCTGAGAGTTTGTTTTTTCTTCAGCTGCAAAAACGGAGCCACATTTTGTGGAATAAAAGTAGTTACAGTCTCTTTAAAAATGTAATAAAAGGACCATAAGGATTATAGAGTCAAGGGGAACCTTTTAAAAGCTGTTTTCAACCAAAAGTTTGTTGTGGCTGCTTCACCGGAGATAACGGAGATAAGGGACTCGAGCTGGCCGGCTGAACTGTAAGCATTTTAACGAAGTGGGGGTGGGGTGAAGACAATTCGAAGTCAATTTTAAGTCAAGGGAAAGTTTGGACATACTTTTTTCCTTAAGATTGTTGGCTTGAGTGTGTGGGAATGTGAATGCCGAGACGGAAGATAAGATATTTACTTTATTTCTTCCCGGCTGCTGCCTGGCAATTAACTTTTTAAAAAAGTCCTCACCCCTTTACTTACCAACTATAAAACTTCGATAGCAGCCAATTAAACTGTTTAGATTCTGTATTGCCTTGAATATTTAAAAGTTGTTTTCAACTAAAAGATTGCTGTGACTGTTTCACCGGAGATAATGGACTCAAGCTGGCTGGCTGAATTGTAAGCATTTTAATGAAGTGGGGGTGGGGTGAAGACAATTCCAAGCCAATTTTAAGTCAAGGGAAAGTTTGGACATACTTTTTTCCTTAAGATTGTTGGCTTGAGAAGTAATACAAGGACTGTATATCTGGAGTGTGTGTGAATGCCAAGTGTTGAGACGAAAGATAATGATCTCTTCCCGGCCACCGGTTGGCAATTAATTTTTAAAAGTCCTCACCCCTTCACTTACTAACTACAAAACTTCGATAGCAGCCAATTAAACTGTTTAGACTCTGTATTGCTTTGAATAATTGTTGGCAGAAGAATTGTTTTTTTTTTCCCTCTTGTGGATACGGCTTACCGGAATAACAAAGTGAAACTGAGGATTGCTGTTGCTATCTTTGTTTGGTCTTCCCCTTCGGTTAAGTGATTTTTGGACTCCTGTTGCTGGATATTCATGGAACTTTAATAATTGTTTTCTGCTCTGGTGAATGTTATCTGGATGAGTAAAAGAAGGGATAAATCTTTGGAAGATAGACAAGATAACCCTGCTTGGGTAAGAATTGGACGTTTGACAAGAAGAGAGCAAGGAAGGGTGAAATCATTGAAGGAAGAAATTGATGAGGCGGAGGAATTGCAAAGATTAAGGGAGAAGGCTCATCATCAACAACAACAACGACAACAGTTTCAACAACACAGAGATAAATCAATACAACGAAATCAAAAATCACATCAAGAGCAAGAAATGGAGTCAAAGGCTGAACAGGGGGCCATAAAAAAGAAAATAAGTGAAAAAGACAAACCTCAATCTGATTTAAGTGAAGTCTTGTCAGCATGGATGAAACAACATGAAGAAAATGTTGAGAAAAATTATGACAAATTTAAACAACAATTGTTTGATAGACTACAGGCTGCAGAAATTCAACGAGTTAAGGAGCAACAAGAACTTATCGAGATCCTTCAAAAAGAAATAAAAGACTCGTCAACAAACTTGTTAAAAGACACATCTGAAGTAATGAATAATTTACTGAAGCAGATGGGGGAAATGAAAGAATCAATGGACACAGTAAAAAAGGAGGTGGTGGAACTAAAACAAGAAGTTGTGGAGGTGAGAGAAAGAGAGAAAGAAAAAGCAAATAAATTGATTGATCACGAAAAAAGAATGGCATATCTGGAAGATCAGATAAGAAGGAAAAATGTGATAATTAGAAAAATCCCTGAGAATAAACCGGACAACTTGAAATTAAGACTGTTGACGTGGCTGAATGAATTGAAAATGGGGAGGGATTTTGCATCTGAGGACATTGAGAGTGTGTATAGACTGGGTCCAAAGAAACATAAAACAGGTTCTAGAAATGTGCTTTTAAAATTTGCAGATTTGAGTGCAAAATTAAGATTGATGTCTTATATTAAAAATGCTGGTCCGGATATTCTCAAAATGGAAGGAGTGGATATTGAAATTTTCAACGATATAGCATTTGAGGAAAGAATTTGGAGAAATCAAATTAAGCCTGTTACAAAAAAATTGAGAGATAAAGGAATTTTATATAATTGGAAATTTTCAAAACAGATGAGGTTTGTGCACCTGGGGAAAACCTTTTATATAAAGGAAGATTCATACGTGTTGGATGTGTTAGTAGAAGCAAAGATTCTGGAAAACAGAACACAAGAGTGGAAGGAGCTCAAAGAAGCATTATCACTGGCAGGAGCAAACACAGCAAAAAAAATCAGAATCCACAACTGAAGAGGCTCAAGGAGCAACCGGAGGCGATTAAGATAGTATAACATCTGCAGCTGAAGTATTACTGAAGAATGATCAAGTTTTGTAACCACATGACTCCCCTCCCCCCCTTCTCTTATTAGTAGAGGTGCTTTTTTTTTGAAAAAAGAAGGGGGTTATCAACTTTTTGTTTTTTATATGTATTTTTGTGTAATATATGTTAAATTGTGGGTAGTGGGTAACACGTCCTCTGAAGTCTGCCAGCTATTTCTTAAAAGGTTAAATAACGTTAAAACATGAAAAATATTAAGATATTGTCATGGAATGTGAAAGGGGCAGGGTGTCCTACTAAACGTAAACGATTGGAAATGGCCCTAAGAAAAGATAGAGCGGACATCATTTTTTTACAGGAAACGCATCAAAAAGCGGCGGATAAAAATAATTTGTATCTTGGTTGGACTCAGTATTATGAAAAGGCCTTTGGTTCTTCCAAGGCAAGGGGGGTGGCGATTATGATATCGAAAAGATTGGGATTTACGAAAACAAAAATGATAGGGGACCCAGAAGGCAGATATTTGATTATAGCTGGAAGTATAGAAGAAGAAGAAATATTGTTGGTCAATGTTTATGCACCAAATGAGAATCAAGACCAATTCTTGACTAAATTGAGTCATATTTTGATAAAAGAAAACTGTGATAGAATGATAGTTGCCGGAGATTTTAACCTAACAAGGTCAAATATTGATTGCACTATTATAACTAATTATAGAAAAGGATGGAAAGCTAAATTGTTGGATGAGTGGATAAAAAAGTTTGGACTGAAAGATTCCTGGCGAGAATTGAAAGGGGAAGAACGAATTTATACATATTATTCCCAGGTGTATAATTCATATTCTAGGATTGACTATGTATTTGTAACACAAAATATATTGAAGGATTTAAATGATGTAGAAGTAGGAATTTTTAAGGAATCGGATCATGCCAAAGTAATGGTGGAATTACAATTTAAAATAAATAAAAGTAATATAAGAACTTGGAGGTATGATCTGAAATTATTTAAAGACAAGGGGATAAAAGATCAGATAATGAAAAATTGGGAAGAAATTTGGAAAATTAACGATAACAATGAAACAAATTTTAATGTAATTTGGGATGCAATGAAAGGAGTATTCAGGGGTGAGTGTATTAAATTTAAGAGTTTAAAAAATAAACAATATAAAGATAGACAACTGGAGTTGGAAAAAGAGATTAAATTATTGCAAATTAAACATGCCAAAACAAAGGAGAAGAAGACCTTAGAAAGGATACAACTGTTACAGAAGGAGATAGCAGGAAGGGATATTGAAAAAATTAAAAGAGATTTAATTTATCTGAAAAGGGAATATTTTGAGTATAGTGATAAAAGTTCAAAAATGTTAGCAAAAGCAGTGAAAGAGAAGAAGGAAAAAGGGGAGATTGGAACTTTAATAAGGGAGGATATGAAAAGGTGTAATAAAATAGTAGAGAAACTTAACATAGTTAAAAATTTTTATCAAAATTTGTACACAGATAAGAAAATAAATTTAAGCAAGTTAGAAAAATATCTACAAGAACACAAGGGGGAGAGTATAAAAGCAGAACATAGGGCTAAAATGGAAGAACAAATTACAGAGAAAGAGATATTAGATGTTATAAATAAATTGAAAATAGGGAAAACTCCAGGAGAAGATGGATTACCAGCGGAATTTTATAAAGAATTTAAACAAATTATTATTCCTAAATTAACCAGGCTATATAATTATATTTTGGAGGGGGGAGAATCTCCAAATTCATGGCTTAGATCTATCATAGTATTAATACCAAAACCAGGAAAAAATTTAGAACTGGTTGACTCATATCGTCCAATTTCTTTAATTAATCAAGATGCAAAGATTTTTACAGCAATTATGGCTAATAGGTTAAATAGTTTTCTGGGGGAATATATACATACAGATCAGGCAGGTTTTTTAAAGGAAAGATATATGTCTGATTTAATAAGAAGGGTGTTAAATTTGTTACAAATAAACAAGAGAAAAGAAGGTAAAATAGGATTATTATCTTTAGACATTTTTAAAGCTTTTGACTCTTTACAATGGGTCACTATTGGGGAAATAATTAAAAAAGTAGAATTTGGGGAAAAATTTAAAAATGTAGTCAATCAACTTTATAAAAGTAGTTATGCCAAGGTAAGAGTAAATGACTCATTTACAGAAGATATTGAAATTAAAGCAGGAATGAGACAAGGATGTCCTCTTTCCCCCATTTTGTTTATAATGGCTATGGAATTATTGGCTAGAGCTATAAGGAGTGATACGAACATAGAAGGGATAAATGGAACAAAAATAAGTTTGTATGCAGATGATACTTTAATTATAATGAAAGATCCTATAAAAAATATGGAAAAGATACAAGATCATTTGCAAAAATTTGAAGAGATAACAGGCCTGAGAATAAATTGGGGGAAATCAGAAGCAATCTTTAGTAAATTAAATAAGGAAGAGATAGGGAGAATTAAGGAAAAATTTAAAATTCAAATTAGGAAAAGTATAAAGTATTTAGGAGTTAACATAGCTGACAATGTAGAGGATTTGAAGAAACTAAACTATGATAAAGTGAAAGAGGAAATTAAGAAGAAAATTGTTCGATATAGGGTATTGAAGACCTCCTGGTTTGGTAGAATAGTAATTTGTAAAATGAGTTTATTACCCAAGATTAACTTTTTATTTGAAGTCCTTCCAATTAAACAATCTGAAAAAGAACTAGGAGTTTTTCAAAATCTATTGAATGATTATTGTAATGGAGGGAAAAGAGCAAGAATACCTAAAAGCCTATGGTATAAACCGCAGAAAGAGGGTGGTTTGGGATTACCTAATATTAAATCGTATTACAGGGCGTTCCAAATTAAAGGCTTGGTAAAACTTTTAACGATAGAGGACCTCATATGGAGGGAGATAGAAATGAAAGATAGTAATGTGTGTGCAAAGGGAGAATTTTTGGAAAATACAGTTTTTGATTTAAAACCAAGAAATAATGTCCTAAAATCTATGATAAATGTATGGATAAAGTTGAAAGATAAATTGGCACCAAACACCTCTCCAATATTAGAGTTGCAAGATCTTAAAACATTTCCAGTTAAAAATTTAGAATTAATAAAAAATATTATGTATAAATATGATATAATCTTATTAAAAGATTGGCTGGATCGAATTGAGAATGAAAAAACAAAAAAAGAAATTTATAAGGAATTAAAATTGAACTGGCTTCAGATACTAACGTTGGATAAGTGGAATAAACAATATAAAATGAAATTACAGCCAATAAGGCAGTTGACAGACTTCGAGGAGATGGTATATAAAATAAGAAGAGGTTCAATGGGGATAAAAGGAATAGTAAGTAAATTATATAAAATGATAAACAACATGGATGAATCCCAGGATACCCTTAAAAGAATGTGGGAATCGGACTTGAGTATTACTATTACAGATAAGAACTGGAAGAAAAAATGGAAAAGTAGGATGATGCGAAATCTGTCTACAAAAGTTAAAGAACACAACTACAAGATGTTGTGGCGATGGTATATGACGCCAGTTCGATTAAATCAAATAAATAGTAGCAATTCGAAAAAATGTTGGAGGTGTCATCAGGAAATTGGGACATACAAACATATGTGGTGGGATTGCAAAATTATTTCCAATTTCTGGCATAAAATGGAACAAGAAGTAGAAAATTTTTTAAATATCTGTTTAAAGTTGAATGAAAAAATAGTATTATTAACGGATTTAGAGGATTTGAATTTAGAGGAAAATATAAAAGAGTTATTGTCTATCTTTTTGACATTGGCGAGACAACACGTAGCCAGAAATTGGAAAGGTGATATGAATTTAGAAATTGGTAAATGGTATGTTGATGTTTGGGATATGGCATTAAATGAAAAACTTACATGGGAATTAAATATAAAAAGGGGGTTAATAAAACAAAATAGATTTTGGGACATTTGGAAGCCTTTTTTGCAACACACATTGATGGATAATAAAGGAGAAAAACCTGCTCCGAATACAATGTATTTTTGGCAGAATGAATGAGTTGTAAAAGGAGTGGCTGGTAGATTCAAGGACTGTAGTGCACTGGGTGGTAGGAACCATGTACAAAATATTAAAGTTGTAATATGGTGGTTAAAGAGGAGAGTGGATATAAGGATGAAAATATACAGTACAGCAAATGTATAAAAAATAACGTTTGATTACATTATATTATATTGACATGTATCTTTTTTCTCTCTCTTCCTCTTCTCATTTTTTTTAACGTTGTAGGATGTACGTGGGAACTACTTTTTTTTTTGTGTGTGTGTGTAATTGTTTCTTTTATGTTTTGTAGATTGTTTTGTTAGTTTATTTTTAATATTGTAAAAAAAAAATTAAAAAAAAAAGAAGAAGATCTAATGCAACTGAGTGTAAAATGGGGAAAGGTTGCTGAAAACAAACGTTTGAAACAGAGGCATAGTTACAGTGCAGAATGCACAATGTCTGTGTAACATTGAGGGCGAAGAGCTGAGTAGGGACATAGAATGAGTAGATACTAGTATGGCCTGGTATGATGTATGAGCAAAAATGAGGACTAAAATGCAGAAATGAAGAGCAGACAAGTAGACAGAAGATAGAATGGTTAAAGGACTGTGAAGCTTCAAACATACAGCTTGAACGTTGTTGTGTCAAGGACTGCCTTATATAAAATGTCAGCTGAGAATTAGTGCCAGCTGATTGCTTTAGTCTTTCCAGCTTCATTTTCCTTATTTGCATTATATAGAATGCACATCAAAGCAAGCCTGTATGTACACTAATAAAGGAAGATATAAGCCCAATAAATAATAAATATTGTTATTTTATGTAAGTTATTCCAATAACTTCCATTAATTCCTTTAAGGATACATGCAGTAAAATGCTTATTTCTTTCCATGAGATTTTTTTTTGTATTATACACAGTGGTGTTTTTATATTGCTTTTTAATAGAACAAAGAGCTGTTATTTTTCTTCCCTGGGATAATTTTTAAAAAAGAATCATAAAGGTGTCTGTCACTCTTTCAGTGTTGATGTATATGTTCTTAGTCTAACAGAAATACTCAGTGGAATCCAGTGAATTAATGTGAAACATCTTGTTTATTATTCCTTTTCTTTTTTTAAAAATGTTTCATATTTTTTTAAAAAAAAATCAACTTAAAGACATATTTATCAATTTATTGAAAGTAGATAAATTATCTCAGGATGTGTTGGTAGAATTAATTGAGTTGGAAATCTTGACCATGGACTGAGGTAATACTTTTTAAATTTCAATTGTCCCTCTTGGAAGTGGAGTCATCCATCCCGCCACATGTGTGGCTTTGGGCTACCACAAGGAGGGGCTTGCAAATCAGTTCAGATCTAGAGGGTCAACACACGTCAGAATTGACTTGATGGGCCATAATTATTACGTTCTAAGTTATACTTGGATTAGTGATTAAAAAGCCGAACGTCTCCAGTGGAAGATTGGCAGGTCAGTAGTTCGAGACCCGAGTGCTGCACGACAGAGCGAGTTCCCATCTCTGTTCCAGTTTCTGCCAACCTAGAAGTTTGAAAGCAAGAAATTGCAAGTAGATAAATAGGTTCCATTTCTGTGGAAAGGTAACAGCATTCTGTCCACTCTGACATCTAGTCATGCTTGCTACATGATCATGGAAATGTCTGTAAATGCAGGCAGAGCTGGCTTTTTGGCTGTAAACAGAGTCAGATAAGACTGGCTTTTGAGCAAGGGAGACCTTTACCTTTAATTTGTGCTACACAGATTTCTCTTACTGTGGAAAGGGGAGTGGAGAGATAAATATAATTCCTTCTTGTGTGAAGTATATTCTACTTTTCCAGCTAGATCAAATATTGGTTATCTGTTTGACAAGGCACTTTTGGGACTTGTAGGCAAAAATAACCCTCTTGAAAATAAGAATTGACATAAAACAATAGAAAATTGGACTGAAGATGAATTTTCTAGAAATTATTTAAAATAAAATATATTCTGTTTAGAAGGCACAGAACCAATTCTGGCCAGAACACACTGTTCTTTTTGTTTTTGTTATGTGGTGGCAAATCACCTATGACTTATGATGAATGAATGAATGAATGAATGAATGAATGAATGAATGAGCAATAAAAGGTTCTGTCCTCAACATAAGGATGAACACAAGGATGAACTTTTCAGAACACAAGGCTGTAGCTTCTTCTACAGAAACTTCACGTTTGGTCTTCCTCTTTTCCTTCTGACTTCAACTTTTCCAAGGCATTTTTGTCTTTTCCAACTAGTCTTCTCATGTGCCTAAAGTATGACAGAGTCAATTTGATCAGTTCTGCTACTTTAATGTTGTAATTTCCCCAGCCATCTTTAACACATTCTCAGAAGTAGGGTCAGTAATTCTCATCCATAGCCTCAGCCTACCACACAGTGCCTAGGTCACTCACCACATTGTCAATTTTCAACACAGGCATGCCCAGATTGGTAGATGTTGCCTGCTATCTGCTCCCCAATGGTCAAACCAGGTGGTCGACACATTTTTGGTTAAACCTGAGCATGGCTTCTTAATCAGCAGCTGTCACTAGGCAGAGAGTCTAATGGTACATTTGTCCTCTGTGCTACCATAGCAGCAAGGGCTGTTGGTAGCTGTAGCCATTAAAGTTTTGTGATCTGGTTATTTCATACTCTGGCCACATTAGGTTTGCTAACAAAACATTTTAAAAAAATATGGGATTTAGTACCATAGTTAGTAGTATTTTCATTCATGTACCAAATTACCACTTCTTCAATCTGTTTGCAGAATAAGAATTTAAACTAGGTAGCTGCAAATGCTTGTCTCTATAATATTAAGCTAGCAGTTTGCACACCTGACAGTATTATGAAGATAATCTGTCATTATCAGTAGATAGTAAATATATAATTAGCTAGTTGACAGGGATCTTTTACAGATACGATTGGCAGAAGATGTAATCCCAGACTGTTCCTAAATTACCAGGAATGTGTTGCAGAGCTGATTGGACTATTTGAACATGTGTATAGATGAAATCATTTAGTCAAATATTAACCAAATGGCTCAAAGTGGAGGCAAAACTGAATTTTTGTAGAAGTCATATAGCCCAATTTTATGGTGCCTCTAGGACAGGGGTTCTCAACGTACAGCCTGCGGCGCCAAAAAATCCATCCCTTGCTCCAGCTGCCGCCACTACTGGAATTGGGTGCACACTCATTTACGGCAGCTAAACCAGTCCAGCCTCCTCAACTGTTGGAGGGAGGGTGATCTGGCCCTCAGCTTGGAAAGGTTGAGAACCCCTGCTTTAGGAGCACTTCCTGTTAACATCTATACTTAAGAAACATGTTAATCTGCCTTTACAAAACAATATCTGTAATATTGGCACATAGAACTGAATAGCCTATCTAAAAACTATGTGGTATTTTGTTTTGTCAAGACTAATACAGTATGTGAATTACTTCAATAAGCATTAACAACGTACTCACTGTCTTCATTTTTCATTTTCTCATCATGCTATTAAGTTCTATTTTTCTCAGAAAAATGTTCAACATAATGAGATTTTTACATAGTACAGTTGTACCTCGCTTAAAGAGCATAATGTGTTCCATGGGATTGCTCTTTAAACAAGTTTGCTCTTTAAGTGAAACACCATTGTAAGTGACCAGTTGTGACTTCTGGGTGGGTGGGGGATTGTAAACCCTGATTTAGTTGTTAAGCGAGTTTTTGGTTGGTTTTAGTTGATAAGTGAGGCAACCATTCAGAGAAAATTCTGCTCTTTAAGCGAGTTAGTCTCTAAGCGAGGTGCTCTTTATGCGAGGTTTTACTGTACTGTGTCCAATCATAAATAAATAGGTAAAAACCAATGCTGGATTTTTTTAAAAAAATCTTTTTTACAGAAAGGCTTTCGATAGCATGTCATAACATGTCAGTGAGATGAAGATACATACAAAAGCATTATTTGTGGGTCATGATGTATGCAAATTTTATCTAATGTAAATTGTAGGGCATCATCCCAGATTGTACTGTGCAAACTTTGTTATCATTCAAGAGTGTAGGCATCTTAGATGATTCAGATGATCTCACTGGAGGATCCTCATGAGGATCAAATTAGGTCCAGAACAGTGGTTCCCAGTGTTGGGTCATCAGGTGTTCTTGGACTACAGTTTCCAGAAACCTTGGCCAACACAGCCAACAGTAAGCGCTTGTGAGTTTTAGTCCAAGAACATCCAGGAACCCAACTATCTAGAGGAATTTAGCTGTGCATTAGTTTCAATTAAATGAATGGGAATAATCCTGTTGGTTAGTTACAATGGTGGAAAACAAATGACATGATTCCCAGCAGCCTTTGATGGCATGAAAGCCTCCCTACAACGACCCAGTCTGCACCAAGACTGCCCATGGTGTTAATGATACTATTTAACCATCTCATCTTCCGCTACCCCCTTCTCCTTTCGTTTTCAATCTTTCCTGGCATCAGGGCTTCTCCACTGAGTCCTCTCTTCTCATTTGGTGGACAAAGTATTTGAGTTTCAGCTTCAGTATCTATCTTTCCAAGGAGAAGTCAGGTTTGATTGATTGATTGATTGATTGATTGATTGATTGACTGATTTGATCTCCTTGCAGTCCAGGGGACTGTCAAAAGCCTTCAGCATCACAGTTCCTAAGGTCCAACTCTCACAGACATACATTACTAGTGGAAAGACCATAACTTTAACTATGTGGACTTTTGTCAGAAGGGTGATCTCTCTACTTTTTATTATGCTGCCTAGTTTTGCCATAGATTGCCTCCCAAGGAGTAAGCATCTTTTTATTTCATGGTTGCAGTGTCCATCTGCAGTGATCTTGGATCCTAAGGAAGTAAAGTCTGTCACTGCTTCAATTTCTTCTCCTTCTCTTTGCCAGGGTGTAATGGAGCCAAATTCCATCATCTTATTTTATTTTATTATGTTGAGTTTGAAGCCAGTTTTGCACTCTTCTTTGATTGAGTCCCAGTAGCTGACTGGGTGTTTTCCAACCTGGGAGCCTCATCTTCCAGCACTATCTCTTGTTTCATATCTGAATATCTCATCATAGGTTTTTATGGTAAGGAAGATTCAGCAGGATTTTACAACTTACCTACTGCACAATGCCAAAACAATTTAGCTTGATTGTCACTGGAGTTGCCTCTATCACCAGAGTCACCTTCAGCTACCTCTGCGGACTAAGAGCTTTCTTGAAGAGAGTGGTTGCACTTCTCTATTCTCCTCCTCTTGCTGAGTTTGTGGATTCTGTTCTTCATAGCTGTTTCTTTTCATACCTTGAGAAACAGACTTATCAAAAGCCTGTAATTAGAAGAGGAAATCCTTAGAGCCTAATGGGGTGTGAGCATCACAGCAGGAGCTTCTCTTGTTCAAGTAGTAAGCAAATTACCTTTTTGTAAATGTGATTGGTCCTGAGGAAATAAGCATGGGATCCCTTTGAAGTCTGATTACCCGAAGACAAATTACTGCTTCAAATCACCACCTCTTTTTCACTAACCTGCTTATAGCCATTTCTGGCTTCCGGAAACAATAAAAGACAAAAAGAAAAACAGGAGTATTATGGATAGAACATAAAAATAAAATGGAAGGGGGCCTTGGGGAGAAAAAACTCGATGAAACAGAAGAGAGAGAAGCATTGATATATGTGTACCGCAAATCGATTTTTAAGTGAAGGATAACCTACTTGTGTTAATTTTTGTTGGATTAGAGGAATAGGTAATAGATATGGAAGAAAGAGATAACCTGCACGGAAATGAAACTAGCCATTGTAACACTGGGGCAAGTTGCCCAGTTCTTCCTCTGTCTTATGGTATAGGTGTGAACTTCCCTTGAAAAAGGAGAATAGTTATATCCCCTCCCTTCCCCCAAGACAAAGTAAGCTTACACTTTCTAAAAAGGGAAGGAAAAGTGCAGGGAAGTACTGTATTGCTCACCAGTAGATTCATGATTTTATTTCAGTAGTCCCATTCAGACAGTGAAATGAAAAACAACATTTTCAGGACATTTGTAAATAAAATTAAAAAACACACACACACACCAAAATTTAGATTGGACTCAACACTTAACAAGTCTTAAGAGACAACTACAGAAATTGATGCAAACTTAATGCCACATATTAGAATTAGAAGTAGCCAAAGGAAGCTTGAAAATAAATTTTAAACTATTGTAAAGAAAAAACTAAAAGAGCTAGAGGAGTGCACTTATTTTGGAAAGCAAGACAGAAGTAAGCTACTTTTTGTACATCTTTATTTCACCTAATGGTGGTTGGTTGTTCACCATAACAACATAGAAACATTTTAAAATTGTTAAAGTATCCATTTAGAACAGAATGTAAAATGGCAGTGGTAGATCTTGATAAAAATAAATGCTTTTACCAATTTGAAACAGAAAATATAGAATCCCTAGAAGGAAACCATGCCAGAGATATGGCAATTGTCATTCACCTGATAGTCCAAGAACAATTCAGAAGGCTTCCAAAGTTAGTTTTTCAAGCCCTAGAAATGTATATAGGAGGAGGTGGTACTTAAGACAACAAGTTCGCAAAAAAAAAAAATTAGCCCCGTGAACTTACTGCATCTTTGGCTACCAGGAAAAAAAGTACTGTATGTTTATTTCTTGAGAGGGAAGTTCAAATTTACAGGTATGTGTTTTAAAAATCAACTTTAAACATGTCATGAATAGACACCGAAGTGCGCAAAACACTCTTACCTTTCCTGCCAAAGCGGTAATTTCTTGCTTTCAAACAGCTGGGTTGGCAAGAGGTGGGAGAGACAACAGGTGCTCAATCTGTCCTACAGCACTTGGGTTTCGAACTGCTGACCTGTCGACCTTTTGGTTGTAAAGCTCTATGTCTTAACCATTAAACCATCATGGCCCCATTTACATTTATACCCCACCCTTGTGGCGCTAGCACCACTCAGGGTGGCTATGTACGAGAGGAGAACATCTTTTGTATAAGAGATCAGTAGACTGTAGCATTTAAATTTTCAAGGGACTATGCTGGTTTAGTGGTTAAGATGCTAACCTTGACAACTAGAAGGTTGGCAGTTCAAGACCTGAGTACTGCACAACGGAGTGAGCTCCCATCTCTGTCCCAGCTCCTACCAACCTAGCACTTCAAAAGCAAGAAATTGCAAGTAGATAAATAGGTACCACTTTGGTGGGAAGATAGACATTGTTTCGTGCAATCTGGTGTCTAGTCATGCCTGCCACATGTCCATGGAAACATCTGTGAACGCAGACAGCACTGGCTCTTTGGCTATAAACAGAGATGAGCACTGAACCCTAGAGTCGGATACAACTGGCTTTTGAGCAAGGGAGATTTTTACCTTTAAATTTTCAGAAATGACTTAATTACTTCTGTCAAACAAAAGGGAAGATAAATACTTGCATTTAAATGGTAACCCAAATGTTAACTACTTTTTGTCCTTTTTTCTGTAACTTTCATTTGGATTTCATTTCAAGCAAGCATATGGTACAGTTAAATGTATCTTGCGGTATTGTTTGTTTTTCTTTTCATATTGACTGTTCAGTTTATCTGACTAAATATTCAGATTGTTTTACTGTGGAACAGCAGCTGTGAATTGCATTCACTCTTTGACAGTTGTAAGAAATCAACATCATTTTTGTTGTTCAGTCGCACAGTTGATTCCAAACCTTTGCCCACCAGGCACCTCCACCATCCTCCTCAACCCGCCCAGCTCTGTGCCTACTGCGTCTATAATGCCATTTAGCCATCTCATTTTGGGCCGCCCCTTCTTCTTTTGCCCTCCACCTTTCCCAGCATCAAGGCTTTCTCAAGTGAATCCTCTCTTCTCATTTGACGTCCAAAGTACTTTAGCTTCATCTTCTAAGGAGCAGTCAGGATTGATTTCTTCTAAGATTGACCTATTTGTTCTCGCTGTCCACGGGACTCTCAAAACTCTCCTCCAACACTACATTTCAAAGGCATCTATTTTTCTGCACTCAGCTTTCCTAATGGTCCAGCTCTTACAACCATACATTACCACCAGGAATACCATTGCTTTGACTATGCAAATGTTTGTTTGCAAGGTGATGTCTCTACTTTTCACTATGTTCCCCAGGTTTCTCATCGTTTGCCTCCCAAGAATCAGTCTTATTTTTATTTCATGGCTGCAATCACCATCTGCAGTGAGCTTTGATCCTAATAAAGTAAAATCTGTCCCTGCTTCTACTTCTTCCCCATCTATTTTCCAGGGTTTGATAGGGCCTGTTGCCATGATCTTGGTTTTCTTGATGTTGAGTCTTAAACCAGTTTTTGCACTTTCCTCTTTCAACCTAAGCAGGATTTTCTTTAGGTCTTCCTCACTTTCTGCCATTAGCAGTAGTGGGCAGCAACAGGTTCGCACACACCCCGGAAGGGGGGGGGGAAAGCAAAATTGGGTGGCCTTCAGGCAGGAGGGTGGCAAAATTGGGTAGCCTTCAGGCAGGGGGGTAGCAAAATTGGGTGGCCACGCCCATCTCTCTTTCCTGCCTAGACTAACATAGCTACCATTTAAAAAGTTTTATTCTGTGCAAGCATATCAGAGAGTATACAAAACAAAAAGACAGAAACTTTGTGGCACTTTAAAGACTAATTGCTGTACAGTAATACGTCAGATAACACTAAGACTTGGTTCCACAAGTCTTGGTGTTATCCGATTTTTAGTTTTATCCGATGCATGTTAAAATCCTATGGGATGGATTGGATAACGTTAAAGCTCCATAGAGATACATTGTAACTGCACAGGCTTTAGCGGTTGTTATCCGATCCATCCCATAGGACCTTAACATTATTCGATCCACTTCTCATCCCCAGATTACTTAACATTATGCGATTTTAACGTTATCGGAGGTAAACGTTATCCGAGGTATTATTGTATTTTAATGTGAACTTTTGTGGATCAAGTCCACTGGCTCTTTGACTATAAACAGAGATGAGCACTGAACCCTATAGTTGGTAACAACTGGCTTTTGAGCAAGGGCAACCTTTACCTAAATACAGAAGATCCCTAATTGGTATTCAGAGTTGATGTCAGGTTTTGTCCCTGCAAGTGGTTCAAGGTCTCCTTTGCTCAAAAGCCAGTCATATCTGACTCTAGGGTGCAGTGCTCATCTCCATTTATAGCCAAAGAGCCAGTGCTGCTAGAGTTGCCATAATTCTTTCACACCAAACCAGGATAGCCATGTGCATGTGTCATGGAGACCGCAGCTCTAAGATCACACAGAATCCGCGTCCAGGGCAGCCAGCCACCATCAGTTTTAAAAAAAGCTGTAGTTAAGAGGTTGTTTCCCATATGATTCTTCTAGCAAAAGATGATTCTTGATGGTTCTATTTTTATGTCCTTTTCCATCTCTGCCCCAGCTCCTGCCAACCTAGCAATTTGAAAGCAAGAAATTGCAAGTACAGGACTGTAGATAAATAGGGACCACCTTGGTGGGAAGGTAAACAGCATTCCATGCGCTCCGGTGTCTAGTGGTGCCTGCCACATGACCATGAGATAGCACTGGCTCTTCAGCTATGAAACAGAAATGAGCACTGAACCACAGAGTTGGATATGACTGGCTTTCAAGCAAGGATGACCTTTACCTTTTTAAAATTTCTTGGTCCACTCTTTAAACCACCCTTCCTCTCCCTGAGGGCACCCCCCTCTCCATCACACACACCCACACCCATTGAAGTAGACTTATCTTCAAACCCCACAGGAGGATCCCTTGGAAGATAGTTCTAAGGAGGGGCCCAGAACGGCAATGCAGCCCAAGGAGCCTCCATTTCCGCCTGAAAGGAGAAAAACACTATTTTGGAAAGGGCAACTCTTCACTTTCTTTCCTCCCTCTCTAAGAATAGTGACTCTATGAAATTAACCCGTTGTTTCTGAGATTTTTACAAGTTTTTCTTGAACTGGCCAGGACAGCTTCAACCCAGGAAAATCATGGAAAATTGAGACATAAGGCAACTCTAACTCCTGCCTGTGTTTGCAGATGTATACATAGGCATATGGCAGGCATGACTAGATCGCCCATGATATAGGCTCTGCCCATGATGTAGGCTCCGCCCATGATGTAGGCTCCACCCACTGGCCATTTGGGTAGTATCATCTGTACATCTCAAATTGTTGATATTTCTCCCAGCAATTTTGATCCCATCTTGTGATTCGTCCATCCCTGCTTTGCACATTATGTGCTCTGTGTATAAGTTGAATAAGCAGGGAGACGAAATGCAGCCTTGTCTTACTCCTTTTCCTATTCCAAACCACTCCGTCATTCCGTATTGTGTCCTAATTGTTGCTTCTTGACTCTTGTACAGATTTCTCATTAGGCATATAAGGTGTTCTGGTATTCCTCTCTCTTAATTACTTGCCACATTTCGTTGTAGTCCACACAATCAAAGGCCTTGGTGTAGTCAATGAAACCGAAGTAGACTTGTTTCTGATATTCCTTTGTTTTCTCCATGATCTATCATATGTTGGCAATGTGGCCTCTAGTCCCCCTGTCTCTTCTGAAACCAGCCTGCACTTCTGTAGTTCTCTCTCCATGTGCTGCTGTAGTATATCCTGTATTATCTTGAGCATAACCTTGCTAGTGTGTGGGATGAGCACAATTGTTCCATAATTTGAGCATTCTTTGATATTGCCTTTTTTTGGTATTGGAAAATATACTGATCCTGTGGCCATTGTTGTGTTTTCCAAATCTGCTGGCATATACAATGCAATAAATTGACTCCATTATTTTTTAGGGCTTTGAAAAATTCAGCTGGGATACCATCATCTCCACTGGCTTAGTTGTTTGCAGTGGTTTTTAGGGCCTTCCTGACTTCACTCTCTAGGATGTCTGGCTCAAGTTCAATGTTCTCATCATTGTGATTATCAGGGGTGTTGAGGTCCTTTTTGTAGAGTTCCTCTGTGGACTCTTTCCATCTTTTCTTAATCTCTTCTGCATATTTTTCTGGACAAAATAGAACCCTACTTTTAGTAATAAAGTTTATGTAGAATATACAAGTTACTGAATACTCATGTCAGTTTTCTAGATGTTTGATTATCACACTGGTAACAGTAAATGTAAATGACTGCTGCCTTCGCCACAGTTTTTTTTAGAAAAATCAGGGTGAATATCTACCTTTTAATCCCATGGGTTTTTGTTGAGTTTATACTGGGACTACAGTAAAACGCTAAAACTTGGTTCTACAAGTCTTGGTGTTATCCGATGCATGTTAAAATCCTGTGGGATGGATCGGATAATGTTAAAGCTCCATAGAGATACATTGTAACCGCACAGGCTTTACCAGTTGTTATCCAATCCATCCCATAGGACCTTAACATTATTCGATCCAATCGTTATCCGGTGTTTTACTGTATTTACCCTTGTTTCATGAAATATGGCAGCTCCATTGGTTGGGAATACTGGGCTAAGCTATTTGTATGTGTAAAGCATGTTTAAATTCATGTTATTAAAGACTCTGTTGTTTTTTAAAGGAAAACTGCATTAAAACTTAAAAAATAAAGATGAGTGTGCTTTTCTAAGCTGATAATTGCATTACTCTGTGTGATACATTCCGACATTGTTGAAAGATGGTGTCCTATTAATCAGCTCCGTTGGGGAAGGAGAGCAAAAGAGCGACACCTTTTTTCCCTCCATTCACCCCTTCTCCCCCCTCCCCCGGGATGGATTAACCATGAAACAAAAGGAACACGTGGTTAGCATCATGGGAAGGGGGCACCACAGAAATGTTTCATAGCAAAATTTACCACGGTCCATTGACTATAGAGTGCCATACTGCACTGTTTTGTTTCATTTTGTTAAATAAAATTTTATTTTATCAATTACTGTATTATTATTTATATTTTGAATTCCATATATATGGGGGCAGCAAAATCTTTGAAGTATTTAGGTCTTCTAAGGATCTTAATCCGCCCCTGCCTGTCCCAGATTTCCCTTTCTTCATCCCACCCTCCCTCCAGGGAACAGGGAGCCCTCTTAGTCTCAGCTCCTCCCCCAAAGCCTCATACTCACTTTCTTTGGGAAACTGGGCTAATTTTGGAGGGGGAGGAAAGGGAAACCCAAAGAGAGCCTCTCTCCCCTCCCCCCACCAACATTACACTCACTCACCAGAATCCGAACACAGACAGCTAATGGGGGGCGGAGGCGGTAAAGGAATTTAGGATGCTCAACGCCTCACCCAACACCACCAGAGATACTAATGGGGTGGGGGCTTTTGGATCCCCAACTTCTCCCACCTCCCTTTCTTTCAAAGCCTGCCATGTCAGTGAGGTCAGGAAGAGTGCACACACAGTCCCGAGGGTGGGATGGTTATAGTATAATAATAATTTCGTGTCAAAAATTATTCTGGATTGAAAGGATTTTTCTGCTCAGAGGATGCCCAAATGAGGCTCCTTTCATGTCCCAAAGATCTTTTTTCCCACCTATGTGGTCCCTATTTATCTACTTGCAGTGTCTTGCTTTTGAACTGCTAGGTTGGCAAGAGCTGGGACAGAGGATGGGCACCCATTCTGTCATGCAGCACCTAGGTCTCGAACTGGCAAAAACAACTTCCCAGGATCTCCTGGGGTATGCATGTGAGGCTTTCCCCTTTCCTGCCCTCATTTGTCTTCTCTCCCGTCACTGTCCGGTTTCAAAGCCCCCCTTTGCCAAAGATCACAATGAAGAGAGAAGAGAAAGAAGGGTGGGAAAGGGGATGAGATGAGGGATTTGTAATCTTTCTGGGGTGCTTCAGGCTGCAAAGCTGGCTCTCTTTCTGGCTGGAGCTTGTCCTGACGGATCAAGCATTGCTGCCAGGAACCTCTCCTGTCCCCTCCCTAAGCCACCACCACTCTCCTGCCTGCTTTGGCTGGTGCCTGGAACTGGAGAGCAATGGGAGAGAAAAGTAAGGCGGAGGAGATAAGATGAGAGATTTACATTCTGGGCTCTTGCAAAATTACACAAGCCCATTTTTTTCTGCCCACCCCCTTGTCCTGAAGCACCTCTCGATTGGTGCATTAAGGCACCAATCGACCAATGGCACATCCTTGTGTAGCCAGTGACGTAAGCTGTTCCTGGGCAGCATTTGCCTTAGTCTACCAGTGGAGAGGTGCTTTGGGGTAAGGGAAAAAATGAAGTTCTCTTTTTCTACTTTTAACTAGTAGCTGTAGCATCTGGTGTGTTTTTAATCTGTTTTTAATCTTTCTCAGTTTTTAATTTTTAATTTTTAAAAAGTTTTAAGGTTTTTTAGATGGAAGCTCTCACTTCCTAATCCTGGGCCTTATCTGCCCAGGGAAGGAAAAGACTAACGTCCTCTGGCCAGAAGGAGGAATGGATTTTAGTTGTTTGTGTTGTGTGTGAGTTATTGTTGTTTTGTTTTTGTTTGGTTTTTTTTTCCTCCTGATTGTAAACCGCCCTGAGTCGCCACGGTGAGTGGGCGGTGATATAAATCTAAATAATAAATAAATAAATAATAATAAAGTTTTAAAGGCACTCCTTGCTTCCATTTGAAAAAAAATCTGCTTGCCTCTAGGGGGTGCTAGTTGCTGTGGCACACCAGGACTTATCCCACTGTCCCTATTGGCCACCACGGGCCTGAATGACCATGCTCATCTTGTAGTTTGCTATGCTAAGCAACAGAACCTCTGCCACTGTTTGTTGTTCAGTCGCACAGTTGATTCCAACCCTTTGCGACCCTATGGACCATTGCCCACCAGGCACCTCTGTCCTCCACCATCTTCCTCAGCCCGCCCAGCTTTGTGCCCATTGCATAGAAGAGAGGGGAAAATCAAGGTTCATTGATAAAATGTATCTTTACAGATTCATTTGTTGAACTTTGCAAAAATAAAGCACTTTGGGGCAAATTAGCAATTTTGTAATAATTGTAATAATATTGGTATTACAATTGAACTCTACATCCTTATGGCAGTTTTATACAAAGTTGGTTCGAACAATACTGGTTCAGTGCTATTTGTTTGAAGCTGCCATCCACCACCTTCCATGTGAATTCAGAAATAATTTTCATCTGTGTAGTAAAACTTGTGTATGTGCATGATCATCATCTTGCTTTGCAGAACAGCTTAATATCTATATATAGTTTAGGTCTGAAAGTGGCCATTAATTTGTGGCAGTTGGGTTTTCTTTAGAGACAAAGGATGCTTTTGGTTTTGTGGTGAAAGTGTGTGTTTATTGGCTTATTGACTTTATTATCTCTGTTTCTCAGAGTAGTACTTTTTCAAGGAAAAATGTGTAGATTAATATATCTACGGTACATGCTATAAAATTTTGAATGAAACTGAAAAAGGCGATAGAACATTTTTATCTTAGAATGTATTAACGGCAGAAGATTTTGGGGTAGACTTTTGGGTGTCTATCTGGGTTACTTCCCCTAATGGTTCTTGGTATTTCTTCTTAAATGTAATAGAGCAATATTAACATACCTGTATAAATAAGCTTCATGAACAAAGTAGAAGTCCTAGTCCATCCCTGTATCCTGCGCATTATACTGAGTATTATATATTAGCTAGCACGTGCAATGCCAAAAATGAACTAACTGACAGTGTTCTTTATTTTCCTTTTGTTTCCGCAGGATCTTTTATGTTGGTGAATACTTCTGGAAGGAGTGGACAAAGAGCCCACCTTCTGCTACCACAACTTAAAGAAAATGACACTCATTGCATTGATTTTAATTTTTATGTTTCTAGCAAGAGTGGGTCCAATCCTGGTATATTAAATGTTTATGTGAAAGTCAACAATGGTCGCCTTGGTAGCCCAGTGTGGAATATGTCTGGAGCTCCTACAGGAACATGGAACAGAGTAGAATTGGCAATCAGCACCTTCTGGCCAAATTTTTATCAGGTATTGCTTTGCCTTTTGTTTTTATTTATATGAAGAACATTCATATGAATGTTGGTTATTTATCATTGCATCTGTTTTTTTAATGCTTTGATCATGTGATATTGATACTTTTTGGTACTGTGATTTGTGATGATGCTATGTCAAAATGTTGTATTATGATAATGTTGAACTTTATAATTTGTAACTATATTTTGTATCTTTGTTAGGCGCCCAGAATCGCTCTGTGAGTGGGGTGGCATACAAGTATAATAATAATAATAATAATAATAATAATAATAATAATAATAATAATAATAATAATAATAATAATAATAATAATAATAATAATAATAATGCCATTCAGCCTAACCCACTTTCTTCATATTAATTACAGTAATACCTCATATAACATTAGTATCGAATAACACTAAAATCGCATAACATTAAGGAATCTGGGGGAAAGAATTGCATCAAATAACATTAAGATCCTATGGGATGCTTCAGATAACAACCGCAAAAGCCTGTGTGGTTACAATGTATCTCTATGGATCCCATAGAGGATCAGATAACACTAAAAATCATATAACACCAAGACTTGTGGAACCAGGTTTTAGTGTTATATGAGGTTTTACTGTATGAGTAAATAAGAGCCCCCATGGCACATTGGTTAAGGTGCAGTGCTGCAACCAAACTCGGCTCAAAATCTGAGTTCAATCCCAACAGGCTCAAAGTTGACTCAGCCTTCCATCCTTTCAAGGCTGGTAAATGAGTACCTAGCTTCTTTGGGACAAAATTAGTTACCTTGTGAAGCTCCTAGAGAGCGCTGTAAGTGCTATGGAGTGGTAGATAAGTGCAACAGCTATTGTTATCTAATATATCTATTTGTTAGCATGATCCATATATTTATTTGTTTATGTAAGGAAAAGCGTTAGGGGTAGGACAATAACTTATGGCTATCCTCTTGAATTCAGGACTCCTAAAAAGAGTGGCCAAAATAATTATGAGGCTGATGAATATATAGCAGAAGTGACAGCTTGCAGAAGTGCAATACAAGATAATTTATCAGTGCCAAGTCATTTGAGAGAAGTGAAGAGTGCAAAAATGCAAATTTTGGATTTTCCAGTAGCCCATTGTGCCTGGGCACGTTCTTTGTACAGCATCAATTCTAATAAGAAGCAGAAGGGTGGTTCATTTGTTACATGTCCTCATGGTGAGTTTACTATGATAATCTGTTTGGGATGTAACAGCATCATATGTTATTATTTATGTGTGTATATCTGCAGACTCTCTATGGACGTATCGGTCACATCAATCTAAATCTGTATTAATTGAGATAAGAAATTTCCGAAGATCTTCTACTCCATTTAAAACAAGTCAAACCCATATCCTCAGCTAAAATCTTTACTATTCAAAAGGAGTTTCAGGGGAGTGGGGTTGGGTGTATTAGGCCTATCACTTCAAGAATCACTTTGTAATTTTAAGGAAAGGAAGGGTGGAACTCTGCTGGTAACACAATACTTTAAATCCATAGATCAGGGTTTCATCTTGTAGTTGTAGTTCAAAATCAAGTACACACTACAGTATAATTCCATAAAACATCTATCCCACTTCCTATATAGTATATCAGTAATGGTGTGGAAAACCTGAAGTGAAACACAGATATTGTATTCACAGTATGTATCAGCATCTACAAATGGCATACAGTATCTGCTTTTATCTATTATCTTGCTCATTAGCCTCTACCATTCATCAGGATTCCCTGTGTTCTTTAATACTGTCTTCAAAATGCTGGCAGGCATTAGCTATGCAGGGTTTTTCAATCAAGGGCCCCTAAATGTTCTTGGACTTCAATTCCTTCCTTATCCTGATCAGCAGGTGTAATTGAAGTCCAAGAACACCTGGCGGCCCAAAGTTGAGAAACCCTGCATAGATAATAACTACCAGCATTTTGAAGATAGTGTTAAAGAACAAAGAATTTTATTGCATTGTGGAAAATATAGGCAAGAAACACCCATTGCTACTTATTCAATACAGCGGAGATTGTTTAGCAAAGAGTATGTCCTACATCTGTAGACATAGTGCTGTATTATACTTCTATGTTTAGAGATTCTACTAAAGTGCTCTTCAATATGTACTGCCAACTGAGCACACTTACTTTTTTCTTTCATAAAATTTGCTATAGCTAATAATTACATCTCTAAACCATGCTGTGTAAGACACAATATACAGCTACCTTACATGTTAGAAATGCTGTTTGTAGTTGAATTATTGTTCATTTAAATGCAAGTTTCCAAGTTCTCTGTCTACTTAGATTCTCAATCCCTCAACTGATATGTGTTCTTTTTATTTGCTTTATCCATGCAAAGATGACATTGTCAGTTTGAATTTCGCCACAAGTTTTGAATGGGAATGGGATATTTCTGTTGTAATTATCCATTATTTCCAAGAGAGAGAGAGAAAGAAATCAATATCGAAAAAGGGTGAAGAATTATGTCAAATTTGTGTATGCCAATTTAAATGTTTTAATTACAATTCAGAAGTAGTTTCCATAATTTAAATAAAACAATATGGTACATGATTGCTTAGGAGGTTGTACTGTGAACATGCAACTAGTTGTATCTACTGAGGCAGCTGTGGAGGTAGTTACCATTGATTGACAACCTCAGGGTACTAACTACTGATTGTGATACATTTTTAAAGAAAGGATGCTTTCAAGTAGAGGACTTCCCAAATAAAGGAGTACATATGTCACCTTACATGAATATTTAAAGGAGATATTTGTCACTTAAGGTGCAATTAAGGGATTGCTAGGACTGGGTGAAGTATGGCGTGGCCTTGTGCCGTAGGACAGCTACGGTAGCCATGAAGGCCATTCTGGATTACCCTGAAAGGACCTGATCAAAGGGGTTCTGGTGAAGTCGCGACATGCCCAGCAAGGTGGCAACAGATAACCCATTGCTACAAAACTACAGAAGAGATGTAAATGAACTGGACAAACCAAAAATGACCATGGCAGCATTAAAGGACCTTGAGAGAGAACAAGGAAATACAAAATAGGCAATCTAAATATAACCGACCTAGGAAATAAAACAGAAGAAATTGTAGACATAATAGAAAGAAGAGGGATTAAGATAATGAGTTTAGCTCAGGGGTTCCCAACATGGAGCCCACGGCCCACAGGGGAATCTCTATTCCCAGAAACCTATGCCATTATATTGGCTGATCAGTGCTTTGGGGAATTGAAATCCAAAAACCAAAGATTTGGAAACACTGATCTAGCTGATACAAGAAACAAAGGATAGAACTAAGAAAGTCCATAAATTATTGTTGTTGTTATTATTCAGTCTGCAGAAGCAGACATCGCTGGCTCTTTGGCTTTGAAACAGAGATGAGCACTGAACCCTAGAGTCGGATACGACTGGCTTTCGAGCAAGGGCCTTTACCTTTACCTATTCAGTTGCACAGTTGAGTCTGACCCTTTGTGACCCCATGGACCACTGTCGCTAGGCTCCTCTATCTTCCACCATCCTCCTCAGCACATTCAAATTTACACCCATTGCATCTACAATACCATCTAACCACCTCATCCTCTGGCATAAATGATACTTGCTTACTTATTCAGGAGGGGTTGCAGCAAAGAACAAAGTGGGCTTGGCTCATCCAGACATAGCAAAATGCATACTAGACATTAACAACAATTCAGACAGAATAATAATACTGAAAATCAAGAGAAGAGAGCAAATGGAAATATACGTAGAAATATATGCTCCATGTAATGACAACTATACAAAAGAACAAAAGGATCAGTTTTTCCATGAACTATCTGAGGTGATAGAGGAAACAAAGAGCATACTCTGGGAGATTTTAACGGCAAAGTGGGTACTAACAGAAGAGAGTATGAACAGTTCATTGATCCACATGCTGCTGAGAACTGTGAAAAGAATGAGAATGGACAGAGGATAATAGAATTATGCAACCAACACCAGCTCTTTATTACCAACACTTTTTTCCAACATTGAGATTCACAGTGGCATACATGGTACTAATGGAATGATATCACCATCAAAAGCCAGATATATTACATATTAACAAATGTAAAAAGAATATTCAGACTACTCAATGCAAAAGCAATTGCCCTTGGACTGTGCAACACCTATCATAAAATTGTGGATATACTGCAAGAAATTATAAACCCAATATTAAAGGAAGAGAACCAAACAAAACCCAAGAATTAATTAAGATAGCTAAACTAAAACAAAGAGAAATGGCAGAACAGTTGCAACAAAAGGTGGAGACAACATTTAACCAACTGCCCCCAGAGGCGAAGACAGTAGAGGATGAATGGAAGGGTTACAAAACTACACTGCTTAGCACTGCAGAAGAACTATGCAGAAAAAGGAAAACTGGAAAAAGTTGTTATGGGTCCAAACATACTGCATGGTGGTGTGGAGAGGTCAAAGAAGCAGTAAACCTGAATAAAGAATTATATAAACGTTTGATAAAATTGAGGAGGAAAGAATATAAACTTTAGATTGCAACATAGAGTTACCAATAAGTTAATAAAAAAAGCAAAACAAGAATCTTGGGAATGCTTCTGAAAATGTTAGCAGATAACAGGAGAATAAGATGAAATGCTGTTGAAGTGGCCCGATATTGGGAGAACGTCATCTAGCCCTTTTAAATTCTATTTTGTTTTTAGATGTGTTAACTTTAGCTTTGTATGTTATTGTATGCTGGTGGTGCATCTGATATAAAGAAAAGACAAGAGAACCAAACCCATGAACATTTTTCATGGTAGGTTAAAGTATGTGGAAAAGAGAGGAGAATTATAACCCCACCGAAATAGTTAATGACAAGAATGGAAGACTTCTAATAGATCCCCCAGAAGTTATAGAAAGGTGGAAAGAACACTTTAAAGAACTCAAACCCATAGGAGAGTGCCACAGCGAAACAGCACAAATCTACAAAACAACAGAAATTGAACCAGACATATTAATTGAAGAAGTAGTACTAGAAATAGGTAGACTACTGACAGAAATAAGCCAAGTAGCAGGAGAAAGCAGCATCAGATAGCTACACAGAATCTTCAATGCTGCATGTAGACAATTACATGCACCCACTGATTGGCAAAAAGGAATAATAATACCATTGTAGAAAAACAAAGGGAGCAAATGAGAATGTGTACAATACCAAGGCATCTCATTCTTAAGCCATGCAGGGAAAATGTATGCCAAAATAATAGAAACAAGTCTGAGACTAGTTATAGAACTACAACCACCAGAAAAATAGATGGGCTTCAGAAAAAACAAGCTGTACAGATACAAATTTTTATATTTAAGCAACTAATAGAGAAACATATAGAATACAATAAGGATCTCTTTTGTAGACTAAGAAAAGGCATTTGATAGAGTTGACAGAAAACTGCTATGGCAAGCATTGGCTTCATAGGGAGTAAGTGAATATTTTATCAGATTATGTTAAAAGCTTATATAGTGACTGCAGGAGTGCTGCTGTATTTTAACCTATAGTAAGCCTTAAAATTTCCAAGCCCCTTCTTCATTCTTTACTAAATGAAGTACAAGTGATACCTCGGATAACGTTTACCTCGGATAACGCTAAAATTGCATAATGTTAAGTAATCTTGGGAGGAGAATTGGATCGAATAACGTTAAGGTCCTATGGGATGGATCGGATAACAACTGCTAAAGCCTGTGCAGTTACAGTATATCTCTATGGAGCTATAACGTTATTCGATCCATCCCATAGGATTTTAACATGCATTGGATAATACTAAAAATCGGATAACACCAATTTGTGGAACCAAGTCTTAGCATTATCCGAGGTATTACTGTATGTAGGGAGGTAGACCCACCCTAGAGTTTCACACCTGTATTCCTTCATTCTATAAGCCCACCACGCACATACCTTGAGTTATCTTAGCAATTGACTTCAGATCTATTCCTTGAGAGCATATTATTTCATGTGCAATGAGATGTTCAGAAATTTGAATAGGCTGCTGCAGGGCCTGAGACACAGCTCAAATGCAGATAAAATAGTATAACCAAAATGTCGTGGCACCCTAAAGGCTAATTGCTGTGTTTTAATATTCGCTTTCATGGATCAAGTCCACTTTGTTGTAAAAGCTACATGATAACAGTCCTTTTCTCTAACAGGTTACCTGAGTGAACTGTAAATTGTTCAGAAGTCAGCATTAAGACATTGTTAACTGCTTGATGTTTTAATGTTATATGTAGTATTTCTTTTGATATATGTTCCTGCCCAGCAGTAAGCAAACATTTGCCTCAAGCCTTGTCAACAAGATACAGTCACCACGAGTACTTAAAATATAATGATAGAGATTCTGAGAACAAAAATAGAGCATAATATTGGCTCCAAGGGGCAAATGATTTATGGTAGTGTGGTAGAAGACCTTGTAGAATTAAATGAGTTTAGGATCATGGCCTTTGAAAAATAACTGAGTACAAACAGTTTCATTATTACATGAATCCAGTTGAATCTTGTCTATCTTAAATCACTTAAATCATTTTCATGTAAGCACTGTAGTTGATATTAACCTCATAAATCCTTTATGAGTTTAAGTGCAAATCTGGAAATAGAGTACATACACAAATGGAGTCATGTAGACTTGGTGACCAAAGGGAAGATGTAAGAAATTGTATCTATAGTGCCAGGAAGCTATGGTTTAATGCAGTAGCTCCCAGCCTTATGTCCCCAGATATTGGACTACAGCTCCCAGAAATCTTGGCCAGCACAGGCAGTGGTAAAGACTTCTGGGAGCTTTAATCCAAAAACATCTTGGGCTCCAAAGTTTGGAACCACTCATTTAATGGAATTATTTTATTGCTCTCTGCTCACATAATTGCATTAACTAACCATAATAACATTGTTGAATTCTTTTTTCTGTTTTGAAAAATGTTTTATGAATTAAAGTTTATGATTAGGTATAATTTGCCTTTGGACTACTGTAATTGTAATTGCTTAGCTAAAACAAAAGCAGAAGTTTACTAAGTGAGGTCGCATATTGAAAGCAAATCTATTTATTCTCTTTGTTCTACGGAGCTGACAAGTTATCTCTGCCAGCACATTTTCAACAGTAAGCATTTAGGGTGGTAAGCAAAGCCTCCGCACCCTTTGTTCTCATAGAGAAGGGAGAAGTGGAAGAAATGAAAACCTAATTTTGCTCTTCACTGAAGCAGGGAGGATCAGGGACAGCACAATGTTAAACCGCTTCCCTGTTTCCTGTTTGGCAGGCATTGGAGGGATGGTCTGATGTAAAACATCTCTCAGGCAGACATCCAGCACAGCTTTTCAAGGAGCAAATGAAATCTGTGTTTTTAACCAGTTGTTTCCTGACTGATAAAGCAACAAAACAATTTCTAAGGAATCAAAATACTATCATCTTCACTGCAGCTTGCTGTGCAGCAGTGTTGTTCTGAATGATGTGCTTCATATATTGTATTCAAGAACTTGTGCAAGCTGCAATGAAATGCAAAGTTGACAATTTAGTGTGAAAATTTGAACCTTTTTTGTGAAACTGGCAACTAGTTATGTGGAGAATGAGGAAGGGTGAATAGTATTTTTATGCAAACCATGTAATATTCTAGCATCCTTTCCTTACTTATGTAAGACCAGTATTCCTTCACTATAATAAGTATATGTATCAAGAAGCAGATATTAGTGTTGCTGGTTTATTTTATTTTATTTTAAACTCTTCATTCAGCATACACATCTGAAGTAGTCTGAAGTGTAGTCTGGAGGGCATGAAATGTTGGGATCAAGTTTCCACTCTTGCTGCTTTTGGGGAAGATACTAAAGATAAAAAAATTAAGATTGACTTTTATACCATGAGGAAATTTCCACCTTCCTGCTTATAGACTTACATTGGACTCATTAATAAATTGTCCTCAGAATGTTATGGTTGAATCTGACTTTTATTTCCAGCATCTCCAAGCCATGATGCCACTTCAGTCTTTAACTCACTGTTGTCTACTTTAAAAATAAACATTGATAGAAATCTACTCATCTTTAAAACAGATCGAATACTGTGTTTGCTGGTGTATAAGATCCCCTCTCCCTCCCCCTGGTGTATAAGATCCCATCCCCCTCCCCTACACTGGAAAAATGGAGTACAGTAATACCCCGGATAACGTTATGACTTGGTTCCACAAGTCATGACATTATCCGATTTTTAGTGTTGTCAGATGCATGCATCGAACAACGCTTAAAAAAAAAAGCCCTGACTTCAGGGACAAACCGCTTTAAAGGCAGGCAGGGAAAGAAAGAGACCTCCCTGCCTTTAAAGCCACCCCCCACCACTGTGACTGCAGTAGGATCGGGGAAGGCACCTTTCCCCCGACGCTACTGCAGTCTTCCCTCCCTATATTTACCAGTCTTCCCTCCCTGTATTTAAACTACAGGGAAGGGGGAAATAGAGAGATGTGATTGGTTCTCTAGAGAACCAATCACCTCTCTCTCTTTCCCCCTCCCTGTAGTTTCAGTGCAGGAAGGGAAAGAAAAAAAACACCCACAAACTTCACGTCTTTTTTCCTCCCTGTATTTAAACTACAGGGAGAGAGAGGCTTTCCCCCCCTTCCTGTATTCAAGCCTCTCTCTCCCTGTAGTTTAAATACAGGGAGGAAAAAAGACGTGAAACTTGTGTTTTTTAATTTCCCTTCCTGCATTGAAACTATAGTAACTGGTAAATATAGGGAGGGAAGACTGCAGTAGCGTCGGGGGAAGGCGCTTTCCCCGATCCTACTGCAGTCACAGCGTTGGGGGGTGGGGTGGGGGTGGGGAGTCCCCAAACTGCTGATGGGGGGGGAGGAGGGAAGTGGCAGGGAGAGGAGCTTTGGCCTCCTTTACTTCTTTATTATGATGCATCGGATAGCGCTAAAAAGAATGTTCTCCGGTGCAAATCTTCCCCCAAATTTGTCGTCGTTATGCGGTTTTAGCATTATCCGGTGCGATAGTTATCCGGGGTATTACTGTATGTTTTGTACTTTATATAGTGGGCTATTTTGGTAATAACGGAGTCTGTTTTATACTCTGATACGTCTTATACACCAACAGATACAGTAATCTGAAAAGACCAGTCTTCCTCAAAGAGACCAAAAGGCAGTAAAAATCAGGGGCAGGAGCTTTCTTTATTGCAGGGAGAAAGGGCATTATTTATTTATTTGGTTCAATTTGTATCACTGCCCAATTGACAAGCACCTCTGGGCGGCTCACATTGTTCAATCATAAAACCTATCCCAAAAAACACTAAAATAATTAAAAATATTTTAAAATATCCCCCCAACCCTATCCATTAAAGCATAACCAAAAGCAGCTAATTGCCATGTTAAAGTGTCCCCTGTTGGGAAGTAGCCTTCTGTAACAGTCTCAGGGCAACACTCACAAAGGTCAGTCACTGCCCACACCCATTTTGTTTTTCTAATTCTGCTTATCCTGTCTCCGGGGAATTTCTAAGGGGAGACCTGGACTATGGCCAAATATACCAGATTCCAAAATGAGCCAAGGAAAAGCCCATTCCAGTCGAGGGTCTCAATTGCTACCTTTGGCCTCAGAATGTGTTGCCTATGAAACAGAGCCAATAGATATGATGGTCAGCCCGAATCACCAGGAATTGTTCTTTTTTTTACTTCATCTGCACCCCTGATTTCCCCATGATCTTAGGAATCTCCTGGCTGAGTTTTCATGACCCCTTGTCTCCTGGACTCAGAGAACTCTTCAATTTATTTCGCAACACTGCCAAGAGCTGTGCTTCAGGAATCCTGTCTTCTTGGTAATAAATAAATTTCATGTCAGAAATTACTCTGGGTTGAAAGGATTTTTGCTGGAGAAACTCCGCTTAGGATCCTTTCATGTCCCCAAGATCCATTTTCAGCACTCAGGTATCGAAACCCGAACTTCCAGTCTCCATTCTCAGTGTCTTAACCACTAAGCCACCGCAATGCTATGTCCTCTCAGTAAGGAACAATCTGTTAGTACACACTACATATCTTGTGGCCCTGTCCCAAGCATCCGCGGGAGAAGTGGGGGAACAGTCCCAATGCCAAGCTGTAGCTGACATCTTTGAGAAGAAAGGGCCTGAAACTTTGTCCCAACATCGGCCCTACGACTGGCTGATCAAGTTCTTTCCAGGGCTGAAATCCCATTTGGGTGGATCTATGCATTCTCTGCAACTGAATTACAGGTTCTCTGGGAATATTTGGAGGATAATCTATTTTGGTGGTACAGTAGTTGCATTTTCTCAACTGATAAAACTGAGTGGGTTGATTTAGTGAATTGTTGGCTGATGTGTTTAATGCATGAGGAAATACTGCAAATACATACAAGTAGTAGAAGTACTTATTGGTGATTATATATCCTATGTTCAAGAAGATTGTTTCTTGGCATTTTGAAGGTTCTTAGAACTTACTTTGAACAAGGTGTTAGTTACATTATGATTTAAAATATTAATTTTTTTCCACTGACTGAATCCTTTTATACTTCAGGTAGTTTTTGAAGTTATCACTTCAGGCCACCAAGGATACATGGCTATCGATGATGTGAAGGTTTTGGGACATCCATGCAGTAAGTGACTGAGCATTACATTTTGTAATCTGCACATCTTTCAATTGTAGTCTGATTAAATAAATAAGACATTGCTGTATTGTATTGTATATTGAGCAGCTCACAGAATCGGTAGACATCACAAAATCATACAGGTCATAAATACAACATTATAAAACATCATAAAAAAAATTGCAAGGAAAAAAACATTCAGTTTATAAGCTTCATGTGTATCTCTTGAAAAAGGACCTGTCCGAATTTGTCATGAGACTCTTGAAGCTAGGATGAAGTAGTAAAATCCAGCAGAATGTGTACTTTTGGAACTTGGCCACTGATTAGACGAGGTATGAGCAATGTCTGGATGTCAGATGGCCACATACACCCTCTTCTGGACCTAGGAGCAGTAGTGGGCATCAGCAGGTTCGCACCAGTTCACCGGAACCAGTAGCAGAAATTCTGGTTGGCCTAGCCCATCCAAGTTTTGAAATAAAGTAGTCCTAATTAGAGTGCAACAGAGAGCTTTCCCCCTGGCCATGCCCACCATACCACGCCCATGGTATGGTAGTAAAAAAATTTTTTACAGCCTATCACTGCCTAGGAGTACTGTTAGCACCCCCAGCATGTCTAACTTCATTAGGCATCTGACATCCCCCAGGTTTGGAAAACGTCATAGAAGGCCCTGTCTTCAGGGGGCAGGATTACCATGTTTTAAGCCTCTGTGGACCTCTTTTTAGGCTAGATTGACTTTCCTTCAAAGCTGTTTTGTAGTACTGGGACATGTGCCGATCCCTGGAGCTACACTATAATTCTAACTATCTCACCTGATCTTCTAATTAATAGCAGCAATTCATAGTATCAGACAAAGATCTTTTCCAACTTGGTAATGTGAGAAATATTATGATCAAGCTGTAATAAAGTTTAAAATACTGTAATGTAAAATATTATGATCAAGCAGTAATATATTATGTGGTTGTTCAGAAACACATTTACTGCACACAAAGTACCTAGTTTAAAAAGAATTGTCTTGACAAATTTCTGTAATACTTGTCTAGTAACTGGTATAAATAGCTGCAGTAGATTGTTCAAAACATCAATTAGATTCAATATAATCTTTATTAGTGTAGAAATGTTTTTCAAGAGGTTTAGTATGTTGAGATAATTTCCCCAGTAGGAACAATAAGCTAGTACCTTTCTCTTTTTTTATGTCTTAGACTACTATAAGAAAAGAATAATAATTATGCCAGGCAGCTTTATTATATTAAGCACAATTAAGAGTTACATATTTAAAAATACATTTCACACAAGCTTTTTTTTTTCCTCCAATGTGATTTTCTTATTTCTTTAATATAGTATTTGACTTATTTAGAAGAACAGCCTATCTATTGAATATAGCAATTATTTTAAAGAGCAAAACAGGCTAAGTCTACTTGAAAATAAAGTACTAATAAGATGCTTCTGTTTCTCTCCCACTCATGCTTTATTTCAACAGCAAGTACACCCCATTTTCTGCGAGTCAAGAGTGTAGAAGTCAATGCTGGCCAGTTTGCAACATTTCAGTGCACTGCCAATGGTAGAACTGTTCAGGGCAATCGACTTTGGCTGCAGGTAACATGCTTTTCTTTTCTACAGTGTCGTGATTCTTCAGAAAATATGGTCTTACATGAAATGAAACTAGAGTTGATGGATTCAGAGTGAGCTGTTTGGCCAAATGTGTATATTCCTCCTTTGAATGGTCCATGTGACTCATGCACATGGCTCTCTGTGCCTGCACAGAGGATAATTTGGACCATGTGAGAGCTAAGGGTATAAAATGCAAATAATGGATAAAACTTTTGGGCTTAAGAGATACAAGGGGTCAGAAGGGTCTACACGTATTTTTTACAGGTTCGTAACTCATATTCTAGAATAGATTAAATATTAGTTACAGATAATATGATCAATAACTTAGAAGAGATAGGAGTAGGAATTTTTAAGGAATCGGATCATGCAAAATGATGCTGGAATTAAAATTAGAAGGAGTAAATGAGAGAAGAAATAACTGGAGATATGATGCAAAATTATTTAAGGATCTAAAGATTAAAGAAACAAATCGTCAAAAATTGGGAAGAGAGTTGGCAATGGAACGTACGGGTGAGATGAATTATAATATGGCTTGGGTTGCCATCAAGTTGGTATTTAGAGGGGAATGTATTAAATTATCCAGCATAAAGAACAAACAGTTTATGAACATACAAAAGGAAATTGAAAAGGAAATTGAGCAACTTCAAAAGGAGCATGCAAAGACTAAAGATGGGAAGATTTTTGATAGGATGCAAAGGTTAAAAGATGGAATTGGTGGGGAAAGATATTGAAAAGGTGAAAAAAATGATATATTTAAAGAGGGAATATTTTGAATACAGTAATAAAAACTAAATTATTAGCAAGAGCATTTAAAGAGGAAAATAGCTAAAAGAGAAATAGGAATTTTTGATAAAGAAACAAAGGATAAGATGTAACAAGACTAAGGATAAAATTGGGATACTGAAGGAATTTTATCAAGAATTATATTCTGGAAAAGAAATTTAAAAACGAAAAATTAAAGGATTATTTAAAAAGACAGTTTAAGACTAAGATAACTCAAGAACATAAGAACAGAATGGAGGAACAGATAATAGAAAAAGAAGCTAAAGAAGTTATAACGAAATTGAAGATGGGTAAATCGCCAGGGGAGGATGGGATACCAGCTTAATTTTATAAAGAATTAAATGAAATTGTGGTTCCTACACTTTTGAAGTTGTTCAGTTATATTTTAGATGGAGGACAGATGCCGACTTTGTGGTATAGTTCTATAATAGTCTTGATTCCCAAACCTGGACATTTTTTAGAGAAAGTTGATGCGTATAGACCTATTTCCTTAATAAATCAAGACACCAAAATATTTACAGCAATACAGTAATACCTCGGATAATGTTTACCTCGGATAACGCTAAAATCGCATAACGTTAAGTAATCTGGGGAGGAGAATTGGATCGAATAACGTTAAGGTCCTATGGGATGTATCGGATAACAACCGCTAAAGCCTGTGCGGTTACAATGTATCTCTATGGAACTTTAACGTTATCCGATCCATCCCATAGGATTTTAACATGCATTGGATAACACTAAAAATCGGATAACACCAAGACTTGTGGAACCAAGTCTTAGCGTTATCTGAGGTATTACTGTATTGGCAAATAGACTAAATCGTTTTATGATCTATATAAATAAAGATCAGGCGGGATTTTTGAAAGGGAGATACAGTAATACCTCGGATAACGTTTACCTTGGAAATCGCATAATGTTAAGTAATCTGGGGAGGAGAATTGGATCGAATAACGTTAAGGTCCTATGGGATGGATCGAATAACAACCGCTAAAGCCTGTGTGGTTACAATGTATTTCTAAGGAGCTTTAACGTTATCAGATACATCCCATAGGATTTTAACATGCATCGGATGACACTAAAAGTCAGATAACACCAAGACTTGTGGAACCAAGTCTTAGCGTTATCCGAGATATTACTGTATATGGTGGCCCTAACAAAGAAAGTTGTGGATTTAATTGATATAGCAGATCAAAATAAAGAAGGTTGGATTGTTATCTTTAGGCATCTTTTAGATGTTTGATTCACTTCAGTGGCTCATGATTAATGAGATAGAGTTATGGTTTTGGAATAAAGTTTAGAAAAACAGTTAAACAGTTGTACCAACAGAGTTCCACCAAAGTGAGGGTAAATGATGTTTTTACAGATGAGATACAGTTTAAAGCTGAAACTAGACAAGGTTGCCCATTTTCACCATTTTTGCTTATTATGGCTATGGAGTTGTTAGTGAGTGCTATAAGGGAAGATAAAAATATTGAGGGAGTACAAGGCAATAAAATTAGCTCGTAGGCAGATGACACACTGATAATAATGAAAAATCCTAAGAAAGTATTAGAAAGAGTACGGATACATCTTAATGAGTTTGAGGAAATGACAGGATTAAAAATAAACTGGGATAAATATGAAATAATATTTTGTAACCTTGATAAAGAAGAACAGAAAAAGATAAAGGGTAAATATAATAGTCAAGTAAAAGGTAGTTTGAAATATCTGGGGATAAATATTTCAAATAAATTTGATGAACTTAAGAAATATGAAAAACAAAGAAAGAAAATTAAGGATAAAATACAGCAATATAAAAAGTTGAATTTATCTTGTTTGCACTGTGTAAAATTAAATTATTACCGAAACTTAATTTTTTGTTTGATGCTCTGCCAATCCAACTTGAGGAAAAGGAAACAACGGTTTTTCACAATTTGTTGAATAATTACTGTAACAGAAGAAAAAGACCAAGAATATAAAAAAAATATAGTATTTATCTCAGAAAGAAGTTGTATTAGGATTACCTAATGTTAGAAATTATTATAGAGCTTTTCAATTTAAAAACATTGTGAAGATTTTAATGAAGGAAGAAGTAATATGGGAGGAAATTGAGATGAAAGAATTATGTCAGGCAGGTAACAGATTTATTTTAGCTAAAGATATGACAAAGATTATATTTAAGAATAAAATGATGAAGACAACGATGGAGGTATGGAAGAAATTGAAGAAGAAATTGGATCCAGATATTTCCCTAGTTATAGAAATGAAAGATATGAAGAGTTTCCGGTGAAGATAGATAGGAAAATGAAGGAAGTTTTTTTATTTAAAAAAATGTGTTACTGTTGAAAAACTTTATGCAGATATGTAATGATAGAAGGAAAAATTAGAGGTACAGTAATACCTCGGGTAACGATTGCATTGGATAATGCTAGAATCGGAAAACAATGCCTTTTTTTTTTTTTTGGAAAAAATGTGCATCGGATAGCAATCTGTTAACGTTATCTGATGCAATCATTTCCTGGGGCAGAGGGGGGCTGTAAAGGCAAGGGGGGCTGAGGAAGATCACTGGGTTTGTCCCCTGAAGCACCCCCAGCACCCCCAGCCCCAGCTAGCAATCGCGTGGCCGCACAGTTTGTCCCCGAAGCCAAGTGGAGCCCAGGCTAGCTAGCCTGGGTGCCAGAAGGCTTCGTCCACAGCCCGGGTGGGCTGCGGGAGAAACCAAGCCCAGCCCAGGCTAGCTAGCCTGGCCTCCAGAAGGCTTCATCCACAGCCCACCTAGGCTGCGGGCGAAGCCAAGCCCAGCCCGGGCTAGCTAGCCTGGCCACTGGAAGACTTCATCCACAGCCCATCCGGTCTGCGGGCGAAGCCAAGCCCAGCCCAGGCTATCTAGCCTGGCCGTTGGAACACTTCATCCACAGCCCGCCCGGGCTGCAGGGGATGCCAAGCCCAGCCCAGGCTAGCTAGCCTGGGTGCCAGTAGGCTTCGTCCACAGCCCGCCTGGGCTACGGACAAAGCCAAGCGGAGCCCTGACTAGCGATCGCTAGCCAGGGCTTATCTTGACTTTGGGGAGTATCTGCGTGGGTTGTCCCAAAAGTCAAGCTCAACCCTGGCTAGCGATCACAGGGGCTGAGCTTGACTTCGGGGACAAACTGCGCAACCGCACGGTTTGTCCCCCGAACCCCCCAGCCCCATGGATCCCCGGTTTGCTTGGGGAGGGAGGATGCTTTCCCTCCCCAAGCCAACCTGATCTCCCTCCTGTTCACTTTCCTCTTTGGAAAGGGAATAGGGCTTTTTTTTTTAAAAAAAATGTTGTTCAATGAATGCATCGGACAACGCTAAAAATCGGATAACGTCATGACTTGTGGAACCAAGTCATAACGTTATCTGAGGTATTACTGCATATAGAGAAATGAATCTGAACTGGTTTCAAATTGTTTTAGTAAATAAGTGGAACAAAAAATATCTCGGAAGAATCCAGTTTAGAAAGGGCAAAGACAGAATTTAAGAAAATGGTTTATAAAATAAGAATTGGCCAATTGGTTATTAAGGGCTTGGTTAAAATAAAATAGCTTTTAAATCAAGAAGACAGACCACAGGATATTTTAAAATCAATTTGGGAACAAGATTTGAATACAGTAAAACCTCAGATAACACTAAAACCTGGTTCCACAAGTCTTGGTGTTATACGATTTTTAGTGTTATCCGATGCATGTTAAAATCCTATGGGATCCATAGAGATACATTGTAACCACACAGGCTTTAGCAGTTGTTATCTGGTGCATCTCATAGGATCTTAATGTTATCCGATGCAATTCTCCCCCCCAGATTGCTTAATGTTATGCGATTTTAGTGTTATTCGATATTAATGTTATCTGAGGTATTACTGTATCAAAATCACGTGAGTTAGAAAAATAAATGGAAGAGAAGGATTATGAGAACTTTGTCTGTTAGACTTAAAGAACATAATTATAAACTGTTATGGAGGTGGTACCTGACCCCATTTCAGCTGCACCAAATGGATAATACAAAAACAAAAGTGTGTTGGAGATGTAAGAATACACTGGGGACGTATGAACACAATATAATGAATATGAAACTGTTTTCCTTGCTTTTTTATGTTATTTTTTCTGTATTGTATTGAGATTTTGTTTTTGCATTGTTACGTAGGGTTATTTAATTTCTGCTTTGTATTACTTTAAAAATTAATAAAAAAATACTTTTAAAAATTTCCAGACATCTAAGATTCCCACTCCCTGGTCTACTGTCTTCAAGGACTTCCCCAGGACCAAAAAGATCCTAAGGGAGCCTAGGAACCTTGGCAGGGGGGTTGATATGGCAAAGCAGAAAGAACAGAGCAAGCACCAATGAGAAAATGGAAAATGATCCAGTGATGCCTTTCCGATAGCCAACCAATCATGAGTTTTCCCCCAGAGAAATAAAAAAAGGAAGAAAAGGGGGAAAACATCATTCAGAATGTAAACAGAGAACAGAATTCCCACCTAAAAAGCTTTGGGTTTTTGTTTTTTTGCTGTCTGGTTTACCTGATGCAGCCTCCTTCCTCCAATTGCATACACCAAGAATAAAGACTTTCTTACTTTAGAGGTGTTGTTTATTCACTTCCTGAACATCTAAACTGCAAGATAGCTTCACTACACCACCCCTTCTGAAGGGCCACAGGCTAATGGAAGAAGTCAGTCAGAGGGTATAACTGGTGTCTGGCAGTATGAAATTCTGTGGTATGTGAAGGCACTATCAAATTTTGAAGCTTCTGTTCTCTCTGCTATCCCATTTGTCTCTTTCTATTTAAGCAACTACATCTTCTTTGCACCACCTCATTTCTCTCCCTGTCCTTCTCTGCAACCTCACATTGCATTAGATTAAGACCACTAGGCTGAAACTACCTAGAAAACCACAGTTTTTCTACTCCAGAAATAAATGCTTTGTCAACAAAGGAAGAAAATCATCCAAGGAAATTATAGAGTGTAGCTCTGTAATAATGCATATTAGTAATCTGGGCCCAACTACCACCAGAATGTGAAAAGTTAATATTTTAAATAGAATTTCTGAATCAAGTGACTGGTTTATTGCATTGTATGCAGTTATGACACTGAGATCATCCGGTCATTGCTTTGCAAGTAAGAAATGAAAAACAATCTCAGTATAGTAAGTTGTCCTGGGTAATGACTTTAATCTGTTCTTGACCCTTTTCAGTGAATCATAAGATTTGCTTATAGCATATTAGGTAATAGAAGATGAATTGACACTAACTGAATCAATTTCACCTTAGCTTGAAGTCAAATGAAGGAAATCATTACTGTAATACAGCCTAATGTAGAATGTTTTTCTCTTCTTTTATTTGTCACCTTCATTTAGTTCAAAAGGTTGTGGGTTAGGCTGCATTACAATGAGTTATGTGTTTTAATTATCTGAAGCTTCGGTGTGAGACCAACACACAAATTAAATTGTACAGGAGAAGTGATGTTTATAATTAACTGATATATTCCATCTGCATAGATTATTTTCGTTGTATCAATGGACTACACAGGTTATTGCCATTTGAGATTAGATTTATATTAGGAAACAGAATTGATAGAATTCTAATACATACAAAATCTCACAATTGCTGTATGATATAATGAAGTTCTTTGAAAACAGTTTAGTATATCACACATTAAAGCTCTGTTAGAACTGAGGAGCAAGTAACTTTTTTGCTCTGAGGATAGCTGTTTTAATAAGGCATTCTACAATAAGATAGCTCTGCTGTGCTAAATATATATATATACACACACACACACATGGATAGTTCATTTTCCCTTAATATTTATTTTTATTCTGAGTTTCTGTCCCAGATGGCCCACCTCCAGTGCTTAATTATATTCTAGTTTTCAAGATTAGATTGGTGAAATAATGTGCATGGCAGTTGATGATACCATGAGAACATGTGTAGAAATTAGTTTATTCAGTCCTAAAAAAGCATCATGAATTTGCAAACATCAGCTTTGACACTTTCTCCCTGACCCCTTGGAGATAATAGGTACACTAATACCCTGGATAACGCTAAAACTTGGTTCCACGAATCTTAGTGTTATCCATTTTTTAACATTATGCAATACATTTATTGCACAATGTTAAAAAAAAGCCCGGTTCCCTTTCCAAAGAGGAAAGGGAACCAGGGATTGATACAACTGCTTCTTTGGAAAGGGCAGTTGGGATTTGATGCATGGAATCCCTGCTGCCCTTTCCAAAGAGGTAGGCAGATCGAGCCAAGCCCCAAAGTTGGCAGGACTGGTCTTTGCCTGGGAAGCACCTTTCCAGGTGGAGACCAGCCCTGCTGACTTTGGGGCGTGGTTCTCCCTGAAAGGGAGACGGCATTGGAAGGCTCCGAACACCATCTTTCTTTTTTGGAAAGGAATCCGCCTTCCTCCAAAGGAAACTGACGTTCCGATCGCCAGTTTCCTTTGGCGGAAAGCGGATGCGTGCACATTCTTCCTTTGGGGGAGAGCGGAGTGGACATCAGATCGCCAGTTTCCTTTGGGGGAATGCACGCCTGCTCTCCCCCAAAAGAAACTGGTGATTGGACATTTGGGTCTACAGAGGCCCCCTTGCGCCGGCGCCGCGCCCCCCCCCCCCAGCAACCCCTCTGGAGATCTGTGCCCCCAAACCTGCAGGGCTGGTCTCTAGCCCTCTGGGCTTTGTAGCAGAGATCAGCATTGGGAAATTTGAGGAACACTTTAGCATCACACAACATTAACTTAACGTTGTATGGTGCAAAAGTGTTCCTCAAATACCCCAATGTTACCCGGTTTTAATGTTAACCGATGCATTAGTTAACCAGGGTACAACTGTATCATACTTTGCTTTTAATGCTTGACCAAAGTAACTTAGCATTGTCTTCCACTATCCACTCTAAAAAATAGTTGTAATGTTAAATGAGACCAGAAAGTATTGATCTCATGTTTTAGTTAAAAATATATATACTCAGGATACCAGTTTGTAAATGTTATTAAAATGTTTTGCAGGAATTTTGTTTCAACAGGGAAATATCAGTTACAACAAAATCCTCATAAAACACGATCTTTTTGTTCATTATATCATATATTGAAGGGAACACCAAGTTGATAATAGCCAAAATCAGTGACATAATACAAATGGTATAAAGTTTGCCAGTGAATTGCCACAAGTTAAGAAGTCAACATAGTTATTGATTGTTCCATATTAAGTCAGCAATTTGGCATACAAGAGCAAATGTCTATGATGACAGCTTAATTTTTGGCATTTCACTCCCAAGATTTATGCTGAATGTGTGACACTGGCGATAATACAGGATAGAACTGTGGCCGTTGTTTAAACTTTTAATACATGGATTATTCATACAAAGAACACAATACCTTCCACAGTCAGGCTGTTCCCACACATTCTATTCTTTCCACCTGGATTTGGGCTTGCAAAACTAAAGGAAAGTGTAGGTTCATGGAAGTTAAGTTCTAACAAAGCACAAAAGGCATTACATGACAAGAAAGACATTAACTGGGTAGATGTTTACAAATGAACGATGTGGACTTGGTCCATGAAAGCTGACAGGAGTTAGTCTTTACTCTCTGATAAATGTTCTTTTGTAATCCTAAAGGCTTGCTCTAAAGAAGACTGAACATAATATTTTCTTTCTTTCTCCCTTACTTCAACTAATTCATTTTCCACACAAAGTAACTTTGCTAAAATTATAACAGTCACATGACATTTTCTTTTCCACAGGTTAAAATGCTGACTGACCCATAGTATAAATGCTTGACTTTGTCTCAAAAAGAGCTCATGCATTTCAGGGACTGGGTTACATAATATGAAAGCTGCTCTCTCTCTCTCTCTCTCTCTCTCTGTACTAATAGATGTAAGGTTATTCATGTGTAATGGATATACACACACCAAGATTTTGATGATAATCTGATCTTCCTTCCTCATGAATAGCTATTCTCTCATGTGAAAGAATGTGACAGAATACCTTCAACTGTTGCTGTGTTCAAGTTTACCTGAACAGTAAACAGTGTCTGGAATCTCATTAGCAATTGATGACAAGCTACCTAAATAGTAAAAGGGGGCTGGAAACTTATTGTGCTTAAATCAGTTCAGTGTAATTTGTAGCTGCTAATTGTGGCTAATTGATTAAATGTAGGGATGTATCCCAGTTGTGTAAGCAGGTATATAACCAGACACACAACCAAGGAGCAGTGTGCCATCTTGACAGTTACCTGTGTTTAGCTATGATAAATTATGCACACCTTATGCAGATACCAGCACTATTCTGGACATAAGAATTAAAATATTGTTGAATTGAATAATGTTCAGATAACTATACTATGTAAAGTGGTATCTTCACGGTAACAACATGAATGGAAAAATATTAGGGGGCCTCTCCTATAAGCCCCGATTAGCTGTAGGTCATACTATATCACTCTCAAGCCTCAGAACTTCTCTGGATTTCCCCAAACTCTTTCAGATTTCCATTCTCCTTCAGAACTAGTTAATGAAAATTCCCCAAATTTCATGTAACAACTCAAGGTTGGAAAAAAAAACCCTACATTCTAGACATCCTAGTACAGTAAAATATCGGATAACGCTAAAACTTGGTTCCACAAGTCTTGGTGTTATCCGATTTTTAGTGTTATCTGATCCATGTTAAAATCCTATGGGATGGGTAGGATAATGTTAAAGCTCCATAGAGATACATTGTAACCACACAGGCTTTAGCGGTTGTTATCTGATCCATCCCATAGGACCTTAACATTCGATCCAATTCTCCCCAGATTACTTAACGTTATGCGATTTTAGTGTTATACGATCCAATCGTTATCTGGTATTTTACTGTATAGGCAAAGGTAAAGGTCTCCCTTGATCGAAAGCCAGTCGTATCCGACTCTAGGGTTCAGTGTCCATCTCTGTTTATAGCCAAAGAACTAGTGCTGTCTGTATCTGCAGACATTTCCAGGGACATGTGGAAGGCATGACTAGACACCAGAGTGCATGGAACACTGTTTATCTTCCCACCAAAGTGGTACCTATTTATCTACTTGCATTTTCTTGCTTTCAAACTGCTATTTTGGCAGGAACTAGGACAGAGCTGGGAGCTCACTCTGTCGTGCAGCACTTGAATCTTGAACTGCTGACCTGCTAACCTTTCAGTCATCAAGTTCAGTGTCATAATCAATAAGCCACCGCAGTCCCCTACAACCTAGTATACAAAGCCCTAAATGGTTTAGAACCTCAGTACCTACTGGAGTACAGTAAAACCCCAGGTTACAGAATTAATCCATTCCAAGGGGTTTTACTTATAGCGATTTTTCTGTGAAGCGAAGCACATTTTCCCAAAAACTGTTCCGGAGATTTAAAAAGAGCCCCCAAAAAACCCCATATTTTTTTCTGTTGAAAACTCTTTCTAAAGTGGTGAAAACACAACAAAAAATTCCAAATTGCCCTTTAGAAAGCATTTTGAACAGAAAAAATGGGTTTTTTGGCATTTTAGTGAGCCCTGGAGCTGATATTTTTTTATTTTTTATGCATATTCGGCACATTTTTACATTGCCATCTAGTGGCCAGCCCTGGTAATTTATTTATTTATTTACAGTAGATTTATATACCGCCCCAATCAATAGACTCTGGACAGTGTACACAGCCCAGCAAACAACTCACTGGCCACTCAGAAACAATAAAAAAAATTATAAAAACAGTTAAAAGCCCTTCCAATATAATAATGCTGCCCCCCACTGTGCCTTATTGATCTCTTAAAACAGGTATGAAAACAGCATGATATTAAAAACGATATAATCATTAAATCATTAAAAATTGTAGAAAAAGTGCTGCTGAACAGCTGAGGAGGGGTGGAGGGAATTTTTGACACTTCCTGGTTGTGTTGAAAGCTTCTGCTGGAGCCAAAATGTGATGAAAAAGTCCAAAACCAGAGCAGAAATGCTCCAAACACCTTTCCACCACTGTGCAGCAAAGTGTTGGAACCCCCCCCCCAAATGTTGGTAACACAATTCCCCCCCCCCCCCAGTAAATCAGGACATGATTTCCTCAGAATTTCCTTCTGTAAGTCAAGTTTTTCATTACCTGAGGCATCTATAACCCGGGATTTTACTGTATTCCTCTTCTTGATGAATCATACCCAGACAACACATTTCTCAGGGTGAGCTGAGAGTTTCAATACCAAGGGAAGCTCAAAGATCCATTACAAGAGCTCCGTCATTTTATATTGTGGAACACTTTACCTTAGTACATTCATTGAGCCCCAATATTGCAGACTTTCCATAAGCTCATAAAAACTGAGTTATTCAAGGTGGGTTTTCAGAACATTCTGCCTCTAGAGTTATGCTAACTGTGTTTGAAGTCATTTTATTGTTAAGCTAACATCAGTGGGTTGTTGAGTGTAACAGGGAGTTTACTTTTAAGTTAAAGATGAAGTTCTGCTGTTTTATTAGTTTATTGTTATGTTTTATTTTGGTTATTTGCATATGATGTATTGGATTATATTCTATGCTTTATCCATGTTAACTGTCTGAAGTGACCCATGAGTCAGATGGGCAGTACTGTATAGAAATTGAATTAATGAACGGACACTCAATCAGTTGATCCTGTAAGGAAAGAGAAGGCTGGAGGCCTCTTTATTCCACCATGCAGAGGTCCTGATCGATGCAATGCATGTTGACTGACCAATGTTGTGAAATCACAGTCCATAACAAAGGGAATAATCATTCCACGTTGAATCCATTTGATGACCTCTGTAACATGTAGTCGATCCAAAAATACTGATGTAATTATGATACATTTTAACATGTTGAATATGCATAGCACAACTGTTAGTATTTACTGCAACAGATATTAATGGGCAGGAAAACATGTCTTTTGAACTGTTGACCATAATATTACCAAAATAGCCGTCAAATTATTTAGCAAACCTGAGTAAAATACAGCAGTAGTTTTCACCAACATTTTATAGAAATACAATATGTTAGATGCGTGGGCAAAAACTAAACTGGAAGAAATAAATATGTCAACTTTGGCAGGTATTCCTAGAACTGTTTATTCGGTTGGTTTTGAAATTCAGCACTTTTATAGATTCTTGTATAAATCACATATGCCAAATCTCTAGTTATTAGCCCAACACCTGCCTCTTTATAAGCGGTAGAAATTTTTATTTATAATGATAGACTCCCCCCCCCCCCTTGCTTCATCTTACTAAAGGTATACTTCCATGCCCCTTTAATTTAGCATACCCAACTATTACAGGTTTAAAGTATCAACTTGACAAAAGGAAAAAGGGTGACGTCAGTTAGGACAGAATGTGGCTATCAGTGAACACCATTAAACTGCCAGTCATATTCATGTTCAGAAATACACACAAAAGAAAGATAGGAGACTGTCAAAAATACAAAAGCTTTTGTTACTGTAGAAGCTATGCAGCATAAAGCAAGATTATGATTAAAAGAAATTCATGTTCTCCATAGCTGGCAAAAATGAATAAGAAATAAGGATTAGAAATAAGAATCTTAATTGTTTTTCGGTACTGTGTATTTCATATTTTTACCTCTATTGCAGCCTTTTTTAGTTTTTAGAAAGTATTAATGCACTTTGGTGTAGTACGTACTACATACATTTTTCAATTAATTAGTGAAATAAAATGTTTATAACTTGGTTCATATGGACCTATAAATATGATCTCCATTCCAGCAGAAACCTTAGAGACATCTGTGAATAACATTTGGGGGAAATGTTCTTTCTAGGCTAATAAATATCTTACTTTCTTTGAAAACCCTATTAAGGTTATTAGAAGTCAGACCTGACTTGACAGCACATAACTAAGATTTAGAAACTATTTAGAAACAAAATATGCCAAAAATTATTGAATACTTATGTTGTTGGGGATTTTTTTGGTGGTTGAAATTTAATTTACTAAACAGATGGGGGAGCTAAACAGATTTTAAAGCAGAATGTTTTGTTAACATATAAGAACGCTTATCAAAACATGATATGTTTTGTGATACAATATGGTTTGATGTATTGTGGAATAAAGAGATGTTATTTGCTTATGGAGTTTGTTCAGAAAAGGCATGGCAGTTTTTGCTTCAAAGATTTGATTGTTTAGTTTTTGCCTTAGGATTTCTAAGTGTTCCTTGAAGGTTAGGATATATTCATTTTAGGAATAGAGTTTTATCTTTATTTTGTATATGCTCGTATAGAACCACTATTCTAGACAAAACTACTGCAATGGCATTCTCTTGATTTTTTAAATTTATTTGTGGCACATATGCTCCAAATGTCGTGCCCAGGTGTGCTAATTGAACCATACAAATTACCTTTATTGATTGTAGACTAGATAAGAAAGGCCATGCACAGTGTGGTTTCTGGCCTCTTTTAATACATTGACATGTTAACTCTTGTTCAGCTGAAGAAACAAGGGATACAGGTGATTGGTATAGTACAGTCTTAATTTTTGAAGTATATTTTGAAAAGAGAACTCTAAAATGTATCATATGAACTAAAAGACCAGAGTAATCGTTCAACTCATGTCTACTTAGTGAGTCATTACTATGGAACACTCATTCTTGTGACTCATTCTCAATGAGCAGGAGGCCTTCTGATACTTATATATTTAGCTAGGTCTGGAAATTCCACAAAGCACGCTATAGACTGTTGAAAGTAAGAAAACAGATGTAACTTTTTAAAATGCTATAAAACAATCAGTTCAAACCATTATCTTCAAAGGTAATCAAGGAATAGTTATGCAACAGCCTGCTTTCCTAAGATCTCAGGAGAGTGCTTTGTCACAAATAAGGCTTAAAACTTAAAGAACTCAAGAACTGCAGTTAATACGGGGTGCAATCAACATCCCATTTAAATCAGTGGAAAAGCTCCCATTGGGTTTAATAGCTTTGAATTGCACTCTTTAACTAATTGGATAAGCAGCAAGCCAGAAGGGGGAAAATGTAATAAATCAGTTACTGGGATTCACTACAATAGGGTTATTTCCAAAGGTACTTAATTTGGTGTAATTTATGATCTAATAATCCACAATGAGGACAGCTGCAAGCTACAGTTATGCAGATTAACGGCAAAAATGGAAAATAGGTTTAACACAGACGTTCTGCTTATTTTCACCAAACACAGAAAACAGAAATACGTAAAGTGGAAAGGAGTTTAAGGAAGAACCACAGTGTCTAAACTGGAGAAAAATTGGGACTACCTAATTTGATAATTTAATGCTGGGGAAAACAGGTGTGTGCGCGGTGGTATTCAATTTGAGTGAGCAAATCCCCCCCCCCCATTTGTTCCTGAGGTCCTAGATTGGCTAGCTAAAGACTTCAAAACCTTATTTTACCGTCTCCAGCTTTTGTACAGAAGCAGGGAGTATGCTAGTCAGTATAACTTGCAGAGGAGTATGAGTAAGAGGGTGCTGTTGGAATCATGCCCTGCTCGTGGGTTGCTCATAGTGGTGACCTACATGGGCCTTGTTGCTGGGAAATGTGTAGGGCAAAAGAAGAAAGGGGTGGCAGAAAATGAGATGGTTAGATGGTATTATAGATGCAATAGGCACAGAGCTGGGCGGTTTGAGGAGGATAGTGGAGGACAGAGGTGCCTGGCAGGCAATGGTCCATGGGGTTGCAAAGGGTTGGAATCGACTGTGCGACTGAACAACAACAACATGGGCCTTTGATCTGGGCCAGCAGGGCTCTTCAAAATGGATTTGGTTATCAGAATTAACAGGATTCAGAAATCCTGTTGAGCACAATCGGTTTATACAATGGGAATGCACTTATCTGCAGTGCCAAACTTCCATTGTTGAAGGGTTCTTTTTTGTGAATTCTAGAGGTACTCAACTTTGTTGAATTGTGTGCAGGCTATGAAGGTGCTAGTAGCATCATTCCCATTGTGCAACAGGATTTCAGACACAATATAAGTTACTAGAGAGAATTTGTATGTAAGTAGTGGCAAAGTTGTGAGTTATCATTCTGATTATTCCTATAGCTAACCCCCAGCAGAGAAGAGCCCAAAAATGCAGGTAACTAGATGGATCTGTATCAACAAATGGAAAGCTTTTCTTTTTAAAAATAAATGGTTCTTAATGGCTCTTCAAGATAACTTACTCTCATACAAGACATACAATTTTCTATTCAGGGGAAAACAAGTCCCCTTGTTGCCTGACTATAATGAGGATTGCAGCTAAAGTCATAGGCAACAGGGTAGTTTGAAGAGAGGTGACAGATGATATAGTTCCTGCTAGCTGGAAAGTCCAGAGGCTGTGACCTCTGAACCGTGGCTCCACTACACCATTGACTGAAGTGCCCCCAGACACACAACCTGCTTGGAATGTTTAACATACATTGTAAGAATGTAGACAAATTCCAATAAGGTGGACGTGCAAAGGCTAGTGTCCTGTTAAGCTTCCATTGACTACACATTCCTTCCACATTGTTAACTCAGAAACATGCTATTTGTGCAGGCTTTGTCATTGTGCAAGCAGAGTGTGTTTCCCTCTTTTCTCAACAGCAACACTGGATAGGTTACTGGCCCAAGACCATTTTTGCTCCTATTGAAACAAATGCAGTAAAGTGTCATGACACAATTAGTGACTATAGCTTGGAGATAAATGAAGTTAGTTGCACTTAGATCTCCTTGAAATCAATAGGACTTTAATTAGTTATGGTCATGACCAAAGTTTCACATAAGTTTCAGTGGAATCATGTCTTAGTCTGCAGGCAACGGTCGCTCTAACATGATTTAGATCTAACTGTTCAGCAGGACCTCAATGCAACTAATTTATGTTGCTGCCAATGTTACAGTTGTAATTACTGAAAATGGTTGTTTTATGAGATATTTCTTCAAATGTAAAAAAAAACCCCAAACAAACAAAACATTGCTAACTACCAACGATAGGTCTAATTTATAAAGGAAATATACTATCTGTCTGTATTCAGCTTAAAAGCAGGCAGAAAGGCAGGCAGGGCTGTTGTCAGATACTACAGCTCTTTAGAAATAGAGTATTTTCAAATTATTTTACTACTGCCCCTCCCAGCAATTAATAAAATACTGTAAAACACTGGATAATGCTGAAACTTGGTTCCACAAGTCTTGGTGTTATCTGATTTTTAGTGTTATCCGATCCATGTTAAAATCCTATGGGATGGATGGGATAACGATAAAACTCCATAGAGATACATTGTAACCGCACAGGCTTTAGCGGTTGTTATCCGATCCATCCCATAGGACCTTAATGTTATTCGATCCAATTCTCCTCCCCAGATTACTTAACGTTATGCGATTTTAGCGTTATCCGATCCAATCGTTATTCGGTGTTTTACTGTAATGAAATGACTTGTGAAAATTAAGCCTTTCAAACATTTCATTGTTGCTGTTACTGTTTAATATACAACTGTTTACACCTAATGTTCTGTTTAACCTTGAATTTTCGCCTCATGAATTATGTACAGGAGCAGTTTAAATGTTGACATTATTTGGAGCTTTCCAAATGCTATAAATAGCATGCTGGGTAACATCTGAACATCATAACTAACAGTCTCAATTCACCATTTCATTAACAGGGCTCTGTTTTTCTTCTCTGAAACAAAAGGCATGGTTTGTTCTTCCTACTTAATAAAGTCAGGCAGGTTAGTCTTCAAATAAACATCTATAACTGGCAATTCTTGTTCAGTAAAGTTAACTAGTTGCAAACAAGTAGCTATTTACAATTAATTCCCTTTTCCAATAATGTTACTATAACTAGGATAGATTATGACTGTGACTTAATGAGAGATAATGTTTCTGCCTATGGGGTATGAATTTGATACTTTTCTAGTTACTTTATAGACCCCAAATTAATAAGAATAAGAATAAGAATAAGAATAATTGTTCACTGCTGTACCTTGTAACTTCTACATGCTCAGTTATAGGTATACATGTGGGTTTATTTCATATTTTTTACTATAAATCCCATAATTCTGTATGCTGGGAGTTCTTCCTGACAGGCAGACACCTAAATTTGGCTCTCTTGTGAGAAAGTCCTAAGATGGCGGCTGCAGTAGGCCTAGCTTCAGTTAGCTTCCTGTTTAGACCAGTGTTTCCTAACCTTTGGTTTTTTTGACTTCAATTCCCAGAAGCCCAAGTCAATTCCCCAAAGCACTGATCAGCCAATGTACTGACTTAGGCTTCTGGGAATTGAAGTCCCCTTGTGGGGCATGTAAAAAGTAGCTTTCAACGAACTGTAATTGTAGAGATTTTGGGGTGCATAACTGGGTGCTTATTCTTCTTTTACTCTCTTGGAAGAAATCTAGCCAATCGGATAATCATGACAATCATATCAGTATTCATCTGGGTATCAAGATATAAGTAATTTATTTGCCCCTGCCTAGCTCACTAGAAATGTAGCTTCCAAATTAGTTTCATTTCTCTTCATTTATACCAGGATCTGCAAACTTGGCTCTCCAGGTGTTCTTGGACTTCAATTAGCAGAAGCCCAAGTCAGGACTCCTGCTGATCAGTGCTTCTGGGAACTGAAGTCCAAGAACATCTGGAGAGCCAAGTTTGCAGACCCTTGAAGAATAAACCAATGCTCTCACTCATGGTGAAGTAAATAGAGAAAAATGAGTCCAGGCAGCACTAGCTTATCTGATTCTACAAGTTTCATTCATCTAGGGTTTTTTTTTCTGTGTTCCATATATAAAAATGTTTTCAGTTCTTAAAACATGTAATGTTTTACGAAATCAAAAATATTAAAACAACGTTTCTTACAACTATGAGCAAAATCTGTAGGTGCAAGTGCTTTAAAATACATGAAGACTGAACTTAACTTGGATGCAAGTACTTGACTCAGAAAAAATTGTTTCTGTTGTAAGCTGTTAGCTACAAAAGTTGTAGACAAAAACGTAAATCTTGTTTCAGTCCAAAAATACAAATATATATGTCCTCATAAAGCAGGAGTTCTCAACCTTTTATAGCCGTGGGCTGGGTCATGCTCCCTCACACAGCTTTGGGGACCGGATGGCCATTTTGCCCTTCCTCCGCCACATGGCACTTCCTGGTGTGGTTGAGGCTGGGGGGGGGGGCAACATGAAATGGTGCCATGGGCCGCATATGGCCCACGGGCCACAGGTTGAGAATCCCTGTTATAAAGCACTTCTTTTTGGAGGTAAAAAGTGAGAAAAGAAAGAAATGATCAGTATAATGGTAACTGCTATGAGACTATAGCAAAGAAACTGAAAACTGATTGTAAAATTGAATTAGAAGAGTGGTATAGGGAAATCTGGAATATAGCAATAAAATGATAGATTAACATCAGAATTAAACATTAAAAAAGAAATGTTGAAGAAATTGAATTTTAGTGAAATATGGGAGAGTTTTTGGTCTATGTATTGGTAAAAGGGAAAGGAACAAAACCAGGACAAGAGTACATGTCATTTTGGAAAGAAGGAAAAATAAAAGTTAAAGAGATTGTAGATTGAACAAAATAAAGAAGTAATATACTGTTCTGCTGGGTAAAAAGTACACATAGTATTGTTATATGATGTTTTTGTTGTTGGTTTTGTTGCTTATTTTAATCCTTTGCTGTTGCCTTTATTTTGTATTATAAAATAAGTTATTAAATAAAAATATTTTTGAAAAACATTTCTTTTAAAAAGAATTAAAATCTATAAAAGTAGAAATATATTTCTTAACCTATTTAGTATATTTGGACACACATATGAAAATACTAAGTTTTTAAAGTGATTAGCCAGACATTAATAAAGGAAAATCCATATTTCCATTGGTTGTCTCTTTTGCTATGTCTTCTGATGCTGTTGTTACATATGATATCTTATTCTTTGATAAGCAAATAAATCTTGATATGATAATCTGGTCCACACTGGGGTTAGGGGTCATTCAAATACCACGTGATCATTTTTTTGGGGAGGGGGGCTTGAAAAAAAGGCACGGGGGAGGAGAATTTGGCATGAAGTCATATGACCCCAAAATTATCATTTGCTTTTTGTATCCAGTTGGCCATAGATCTATCTTCAAACCACATGATTTAGAGAGGGGGGAGTCGGTCAAAGGTCACGGAAAGTCATGGGGGGGTGGTAGTTAAAAAATTGCCTATTTTAGGTCATGTGGTATTTGAAAGAGCCCTTAAATGTCAGCTGTGTCAGAGCACTATACACTCAAAGTACCATGGAATATTGTAAAGTTTTAGAGTGCTTTGAGTTCTTGTTTGAGGTTATACTTTTGACCTTGACACTAATTTATATGTCAATTTTTATTAATTTAATTCATAGTTAAGAAATATTTGACAAATCAAATGCCTCTACAGCAGTATAAACCTAATTTTTGATTATTATTTTTTAACCAGGGTTTGCTTGTACGGGATGCACCTCTGAAGGATATGAAGGTTTTTAATGACAGGCGATTTGTAGCTTCATTTAGTGTAGTGAATGCTACAAAACGGGATGCTGGCAGTTATCGCTGCATGATTCGCACAGAAGGAGGAGTTGGAGTATCAAATTATGCAGAACTGATCGTTAAAGGTATTTAAAAATTTGTACTTGAAACTGAAAAGGTCTGATGAAACTGCCACATACTCTTCTACTGTACAAAATGGCTTAATTTGCACCAACCCCACCCCTCCCCGGAGCCATTTCTGTTAATGAGTAGCTGTGGTTGCTGTGTGTTGGATTATTGCTTCTTATAGTATGAGTGGCTAAACAAACAATAGAGATTTGTTCAAATTTTGGTTTACTATGTCTTCTGAAACCAGGAGGAACTGAAGCTCTGTTTTCTTTCTCTGTCAACAAATCAGATGGAAAAATCATAGTAAATTTTAGATTTATACTTTCATTCTCTTGCTTGTTGGGGAAAATACAAACCAAAGTGGGAGCCTTTTGTTTTAATGATGTGATAAACCTCTATGAATCACAAAAAGTTTATATACTGTAGGTTTATATGAAATTAAATTTTAGAAGTACTTTTTTTATCAGAAGCTGATGCACATATTGCAAAAAAAGAAAAGAAAAGAAATGAGGCTGAAAAGGAGGTTAATGAAGTAAAAAAGCATGAAACAAAGAAGAAGAAAAAATTTAGAGAATCAGTTTTTGGGGAATTATAGCAATTTAATGTTGTTGACCTTGAGCCTCTTGAGTATGAACATATTTATCATAGCCTTGTAATATTTGCTCTTATCCACCTCTCTCCACACATTTACATTGTGTGCAGTGTATAATTGCTTACCCTTAGGGTGTAATCCCATTAGCTACTTGTAGTGTGATGAAGTAATTATGGTAATCCCTGTTGATTGTGCTGTAGCTTTTATGAGACCACAGGCAGGTCATTGGTTGAGACCTAAAAGAATGTAAAGAGTGTACTGACCTTGGAATTGATTATATTTAAATAACACCATTATGGAATCATTAAAATCATTTACATAGTTACTGGTATATGATTACATAGGATTTACATTAGGTAAAATGTGTTTTTCAATAAAACATATAGTCTTAATGTATGATTATGACAGCATATTTTCAGTAAAGTTTGTGGTTTAAATATATGATTATGAGAGAGTTAAAAAGCTTTTGCAGCGGGCTTCATGTTTAGAGATGACAAAATTATTATAGTCAGCTATTTAGAAGTACTGTTTTATGTGTTTAGAATTCTAAACTATATCAGTCTTCTCAAAGAAGTGTATAAGGGATGTACAACACAAGTCACTTTATTTCAGATACCAATAAAGATCCACATGAAAAGAGGAGTTCATCAGGGTGATACAATCAGCCCAATGTTGTTTACTGCTGCCTTAGAATCAATAACGTGGAAATTTAACATGGGAGGAAAGGGGAATTCGTATAAACGGCGAGTACTTATCCCATTTTTGCTTCGCTGATGATATAGTGTTAATATCAGAATAAGTAGAAGTAGCACAGAATATGATTCAAGATTTACACACAGAAAGTTGAAAGATTGGCCTGAAGATCAATATGTCAAAAACAAAATATATATGGAATGCCTTCACAAATGCCATAGATATGAGTTGCAGAAATGAGATACAGTAATACCCCGGATAATGATTGCACCGGATAACACTAAAACCGCATAACGACGACAAATTTGGGGGAAGATTTGCACCGGAGAACGTTCTTTCTAGTGTTATCTGATGCATCGTAATAAAGAAGGAGGCCAAAGCTCCTCTTCCTGCCACTTCCCTCTCCCCCCCCCCCACCAGCAATGGGGTGCTGTACTGCTGAGAGAATCCAGCCCAGCCCTGGCCCTGCTTACCTTCAAGCCACCATAGCTGCTGCTGCCACCAGGTTCCCCAGGCAGCCCTTTGCACTGGAACTCATGGCTGGCCCAGGCAAGGGTAGCATGCACGATCAAGCCGGCCTCTGCTCCGACTGAGCCAGTCTTGACCAGCCAATTGCAGAGCACAGAGCTATGCCTCCTGGCAGGCAGAGGCAGCCAAGCGCCGATGCAAGAAATCAGAAAATGGAGAGGAATGGTTGCCAAGGCAGCAAGAGACGCATGCATCGGATAAGGCTGAAAATCGCATAACGTTAAGACTTGTGGAACCAAGTCTTAACGTTATCCGATGTATTACTGTAGTAGAAGTTGATTCATATGTATACCTTGGGCAAGATGTTAACCTAAGGCACAATCTAACAAAAGAAATTTCAAGAAGAAGGTAAGCAGCATGGGCAGCTTTTAACAACATAAAGGATGTGCTTAGTGAAACAAAAATCAGAAAACTACGGTCTGAATTCGTCAACACCATTCTGCCTGCTTTATTATATGGTAGTGAAACATGGCACCTACAAAAGCTGACATTAAAAAACATCGATGTAACACAAAGAGCAATTGAGCGAAGGATGCTACGCATATGATGGGTAACCAAGTAAGTAAAAATTCCCAACAGGGGCACTTCAATTCCCAGAAGTCAAAGTCAGTACTTTGGCTGATCAGTGCTTTGTGGAATTGATTTAGGCTTCTGGGAATTGAAGTCCAAAAACCAAAGGTTGGGAAACACTAGTTTAAATGTTATCTAGGGGTTCCTACCAGAAGGCAATTGTCATTGCTTCATAAAATCCATGTATTTCAGACATTGCACTGTCTGAAAAGATTACATGCGTAAGTTTGCATAAGACTTGGTTTCTTATGCTCTCTTTCTTTCCCAAGCATACCTGCAAGGATATCAGAAGCTTTCACCTCTGCTAGTAAACCATACAGAGTTCTTCACTACATCCCACCTTAGTCGAGCTCTGAGTAGTTTAAATTATGACCTGTTCAGAAAACCAGGATCAAATTGTGGTTTATGAATCTGGCTTGTTTTCAAATTTTAGTTAACAAGAATTTCCCATTTCTGATCCAATAGAGAACTGTAGAAAATTTCTGATCCAATAGAGAACTGTAGAAAATGCATGTAGTTTCTGTGTGTGTGTGTGTGTGTGTGTGTGTGTGTGTTGTGTGTATTTGCACTGGAGAAGGAGGGTGCAAGAGTATACTACAGTAAAACCTCAGATAAAGCTAAAACTTGGTTCCACAAGTCTTAGTGTTATTGGATTTCTAATGTTATCTGATGCATGCATCGGATAACATTAAAATCCTATGGGACGCATTGGATAATGTTAAAACTCCATAGAAATACATTGTAACCGGCACAGGCTTTAGTGAATGTTATCCGATGCATCCCATAGTATTTTAATGTTATGCGATACTATTTTTTCCAGATTGTTTAATGTTATGTAATTTTAGCATTATCTGATGCGAACGTTATCCGAGGTATTACTGTATTTGTGAAATGCAGCTAAATTATTTTTTCTATAACTTGACAGAATCCTCTGGAAGTTCAATGTGATTAGCACCTATGTTTGCAGTGTTATAAGTAGGGCTATACTATTAACTTACATTTTGCTCAATCATGCAGATGCAAGATGGCTGCTGATATGCTTATACAGTTGTACCTCGCCGAAAGAGCATAATGTGTTCCACAGGATTGCTCTTTAAGCGAGTTTGCTCTTTAAGTGAAACACCATTGTAAATGACCAATTGTGGAGGGGATTGCGAACCCTGATTTATTTGTTAAGCGAGTTTTTGGTTGGTTTTGTTAAGCAAAGCGAACATTCAGAGAAAATTCTGCTCTTTAAGCGAGTTACTCTTTAAGCGAGGTGCTCTTTATGCAAGGTTTGACTGTAATTGAAAATTCTAGGGTTATATTATTGGGAATACAGATTGTTTGAGGTTAGTTGACATGTTTTAGTCTTTAATTGGTGAGTTTCAGCTTAATAGGTTTTCTCACCATCATCATAAATCTAATTTAAAATATAAATTCCCCCAAGCAAAATCTTCAGTATGAAAATATTTTGTAATAACTAGAAATATGTTCTTTCATTTATTGCACAGATTTTGATAGCAATTTTTATCAAAATGTGTCTGATTTTTTAAATGATTTTAAAGGGTTATGCATGTATGTTAAGTTAGTGGAAAGGCAGAGAGTTCAAATAATCCCAAAGACATCCATGTCTTTTGAAGCTGGAAGGCAATCACACAATCAATTTAGGCTTCAGCAGTGAAGATGGACATGAATGCTTTTTCTTCCCTAATGAAGATTTTGCCTTTTATCGTGGTTTTACTGAGCTATTTGCTTCCCATCAGGCAATTTCTTATCCTCTTTCTCAGCAACCACACATACATTTACTTCTGGCTTTGTACCCATTAGTGCAGGCCTTCCCAACCTATGGCCCACGGGCCAGACTTGGCCTGCGGCACAATTTCATGTGGCCTGTGGTGGCACTGCCACACCCAAATGTGGAAGCAGACATGTTTACATCAGCCACAAAACACGTCCACACATGTGTAAATGTTCCCGTGACAGTCGTAAATGCAGAAGTGGCCTCATTTACGACAGCCATAAATGCTTCCACTTCCTGGGGTTTGTTCCTGCAGCTGTCTGGGGGATGTGGTCAGGCCCATGGCGTAAAACAGTTGGGAACTCCTGCATTAATGAGTACAGCCTTTCTTCACTCCTTAATTTGTTTGCAAGAAGAAAAAGTATGAGTTTGAGTACAGTCTTCATCTTTTTTAGAATGATACTGTGTTGAAATAAGCATGAAAATGCTTTCAGTCTTTCTCTTCCCCCACTGCTAAAAGCATTTAATTATATGTTCAGCCGTGGCTCAATGCAGTTTTATGAAAAGTAATATTTTATAGACATTTCTTCATATGTAACAGCTAATCAAAATGGTGACTGGACAGTTTAAATCAGGGGTGCCCAAACTTTTTGGGCCCTGGGCCAATCATGTGGTTCAGGGAGTCGGTCACTAAGGCCTGGGGGCTGGGTGTGGCCCCAGATGCCAGTTCATCTGGCCCGCGAAGCCATCGCTCCTGGAAGCAGAAGTAAAACGTGCCCGTACGGGGGCATTTTAGTTCCACTTCCAGGAGCAACGAGGGCTTCATGGGCTGGATGAATTGGCGTCGGGGGCCACCCCCGGCCCCCGGGCCTTAGTTTGGGCACCACTGGTTTAAATCAACCCAAAAAGAAATGTTTTCAATTTAACCTAAATATTGATTGTTATAGGGAGGGAATGAATGGAGTTAGTTAGTTGTCGTGCTGAATGTTCCTAGTACACAAAATCCTTATCTATTTTTGTCAGGGAACTGGTTTGAAATGTCACTTCTCTAATTAAAGACTTGGAATTGAACTTGTCAGATCACCCATTGTAAAAACAAACACACCACTGTTACCTCCTCTTTCTCCTGCCCACAAATACAGCATCTCTTTTCTAACTGGTGGTGCAAAAGTAATTAGGCATTTCAGAAGGAGAACAACAAAGCAGAATGGATGAAATTTATCAGGAAAAGTAAATTAGTATTTCAGATACACTCCACTTAATGAACTTTTCTAATTGTGGTCAGCTGCGAAATAGATTGGATTTATAGGAACGGAATGAGCCTGTCTGAGAAGATCTCTGATTATTGTAGAGTTCAAAGTACTTATTGAGTTCATATTAGGTAAACCTAGGTGTCAGACAGTATAGAAGAGATTTTGCTGGGTTTTTAAGTAAGGACATGTGAGGGCAACCATCTGTATTGCTGTGGTTGATATTTCTTCAGGTTGTCTAATAGAAGAGTTAGCACTTTGAATAATTCTGAATATACTCGGATCTACGTAAAAGAGAATAACATAAACAGAAGCGGTTTCAAAAATTGTAGGAAGGTTTAAAAACATAAGAGGTAAGGATGTTTTTTAGAGTGAATGCTTAAAAAAATAAGATATATTTGGTCCTGTTAGTGTTGATGAGCAAAGGCGTATTCGCCTTGGCGAGTGGGCGGCAATATAAATCTGAACAAACAAACAAATAAATAATATAGTTTATTTATTTATTTATTTATATTTATCCACTGCCCTCCTCACCGAGGTGACTCAGGACGGTTTACACATCATAGAAAACAACAACAACAACAACAACATTCCCTAAAAACCTCAAATTTAAAACTATAAGAGGTAAAAAAAAAATAAAACTTAAAAAATTAAAAATTACTATAGTTAACCTTCCATGCTCCCACCCTTCATCCTACTCTCTTTTTCTCTCTGAAAGTTACTTTTTTACTTTATGCTTTTAGTTAATATCATTTCTTTCATACATGCTGTGATACTTTTTAAAAGCCTGTTAAAATGTGGTACAAGATACGCATGATGTATGAACTTGGAAGCAGCCAGTGCTTTGGCTTGTTCTTCCCCTAGTAAACCAGAAAATATAACCCAGAGTTTGTGGTAAAAGAACCTGAGGACAATTATTTCTATATACTGCCCATTGCACTTGAGCACTTTCTGGGCAGTTCACAAAGTAATTAGCATTTTGTCCTCAAATAAGATGGGTACTCATTTTATTGACCTCAGAAGGATAGAAGGTTGAGTCAACCTTCAGTTGGGATTAAACTCTGATCGTGAACAGATTGGCTGCAGTCATTTTAACCACTGCACCATGGGGGGTCCATAGTAGTGTGTTTCTCTGGCTTGCATGCATCTACAGATGGTAGGGAAGCCAGAAAGCCTGCAGGTACCAAGTTTATTGAAGGTCAGTAGTTACTTAACTACTTCTGCTACAATGGGAGGTATCAGGTCGTATGCATCAACATGACGCTTGTACACACTAAACCTGCTAAACCTTTATTATAATTTGGCACAAGAATCATGCAAATTATGAACATTCTTTTTAACGGCTGGTGGTTTTACTGCTTCATACACGGAGGATGAGAAAATAACCTTAGGGCTGAAAAAGTATTTAAATAAGGTCTGTTTGAAATACTTGTATGACCTAAAATATATTGGTGAAACCACTGAACTTTGTCACCTCAATCTTGAGTCTGAATTTTGAGTGGCAGTTCAGTGCTTACTAGCACTTGGTATCTGAACATAATTGACTGTTGTTTCAGCATGGCTACATAAATGCCTCAGGATGGTCTATTTAAGTTCCCATTTCATGGTGGATGTTTTTCAGAAACAGTTTGGTAACTTAAAATGAAGCTAAATCAGTTTAAGCCACAGGTATTTTAACTACCCTGTTTCTCCAAAAATAGGACCTCCTCGTATAGTAAGGCACCCCCTATTTTTCCCCACCTCGGAAATATAAGGCCCCCCTGAAAATAAGGCACTCACCTAAATCTTCCCCTGGCAATCCACTGTATCAGGAATAAATGTGTACTGTAGTCTTCGTCATGGAAAAATAAGACATCCCCTGAAAATAAGACCTTGTGCATATTTTGGAGTTTTTAAAAATATAAGACAGTGTCTTATTTTCAGGGAAACACGGTATGTAGGTTCTGCATAAAGCACTCACTTTTGAACAGTAAATTGTATTTGCAGTTACAATGTATAATTAAACATTGAAATGATTAGACTGATTTGGTGGCACATGTTGATGCTGGCATATTATGTTCACATATTTAATTCAAAAAGATCAGTGTGAGATGATTAATACAGCAATCAGCATTGAATAATAATAACTAATAAAAACTTGTAAGATTTGTCATTTTATCTCATGGGAGTCACTGACATTAGCTCATTAATGTGGAGGTATGTAATGCCACTTTCATAGCAGTACATTTTCTGTATCATTTGCACTTTGTTAAGCGAAGCGAACATTCAGAGAAAATTCTGCTCTTTAAGCAAGTTACTCTTTAGGCGAAGTGCTCTTTATGTGAGGTTTGACTAAAGAGCCCCTCGCTTAACGAGTAACTCGTTTAAAGAGCAGAATTTTCTCTGAAAGTTTGCTTCACTTAACAAATAAAACCAACCAAAAACTCACTTAACAAATAAATCGGGGTTCACAATCCTCCCCCCAACCAGGAGTCACAATTGGTCACTTGCAATGGTGTTTCGCTTAAAGAGCAATTCTGTAGAACACATTATGCTCTTTAAGCGAGGTACAACTGTATAAATACTTGTTGCAAGGTTTCTTAGCTCTGGGGCAATCTGAAGTTTCAGTCCTGTTATTCAGCACCTAACGAGCTAATAGTTAGGAGGAAAACTTAAACTCTTTCCTAGTTAAACAGCATTTAAAGGGGATTCTGTTTTTGTCTGTAAACATGTTTAAAAATATGCAAATAAATATTCAGAAGCTCCCTCGTTTAAATTGTGAACTTACTTGCTTTGGTGCTGGGGAGGTTTTACACATTAGATCATACCAAACAATATACAGTTGTTTGGTAATTAAGCAAAACTCCAAAGTTGCTATATGCCATCAAATCACTTTTTTATGTGCAGCAACTCTATGAGTTAATATCCTCCAAAATGTCCTAGTATTAACATCTCTTCAGATCCTTCAAATCAACCACACCTCATGTTTGGTTGTTTTCTTTTCATAACTTCCTGCTTACTAACTATAGTGTCTTTTCCAATACAGTATTCCAGTTGTTGGAATTTATATGATATGTATGTATACTTCTGTTTTAAAAAGCCAGGAAATTCAGTTAATCAAAAAACTCCAGTTTAAGAATGTGGGATATTAAGCTTTTGTATTTGTGTTTCTATGTGAATAGTACTACAGTATTTTAAATCATGGTTCCAAAAGAACAATATCCCACATCCATAAACTGGAGGGTTTTTTGATGAACGGAATATGTATGTGTATTACATCATTTTAATGCATAGTGAACGCATTCTTACTAAGCTGATATCACAGGAGATCGTTGGGTAGGTTGTATATATTCATACTTATAGATTTTCCCATTTTTAAAAAAATGTGTATTAGAGCATTGCAAAAATGTATGCAAGGTATCCATTTCTAATGTAATGTGTAGTAATTAGAGACAGCAGTGAGATTAATCAGGTACCAGTCTAGAAATGAGCTTCAGGGGCTTGTTAACACTTGCCTCAGAGGAGAGATCAACATTAGAAGTCTCTGTATTCTTGAGTGTGAATAGCCTTGAGAATGTTGAGCTCTTGCTATGAATAATTGCTTTTAGAGATTTTTAGGGTATGGCAGAAAGTGGCATGATTTGAAGCTGATTACTTTCACAAGCTGTTCAGAGATTTATTTGTGTGCTTGTGGGCTTTTGTTTGGTTGTAGCCATGTGCTCTTCTCCAAACAGAAGGGGCTATAACTGGAAGAAAGTGATTACTGGAAGAGAGTCACAACGTGGTTTGCAGAAGATCTGGTAGGCCTTTAGCTGCATTCAGATTACTGTAGTTGCGAGTTTGTGAACATGGTGCGTAAACAGAACATTCTCCATGTTTTTTCAGTTAGGGATCGTTATCCAATGCAAATTTTTTTTAAAAAAATTGCACCTTTATCCGATTCTAGCGTTATCTGATGCAATCGTTATCCGAGGTATTACTGTAGCTGTTTGTCCTCTTGGAGAGAAGTGACAAGCTAGGTGCCACAGGGTTCTGTCCTGGGTCTGGTGAAGTTCAATGTCTTGTCAAATTTCTTGATGGCACTGATTGGCAGGTGGCCGGTAGCAAATACTTCATAAGATTTTGAAATCCAAGATGACCTTACTACACTGGAAAATTGTGCCAGATTGGGGGACTTTATTCTGCAATGTGCAGACTTCACTTGGAATACTAAATCTACTTCTAGACACAACACTTTCAGAAGGAATTTAGAAAAGATATGCCTTAGAGGGGTGCAGTCAGGATGGTAAAAGGACTGGAAGCCAACGACTATAAGGAATGGTTGAGGATATTGAGAATGTTTAACCTAGAAAATAGAAGGTTGAGAGATAATAGAATAATCTTCTTTAAATGTTTGAAGGGTTCTAACATGAAAGATAGAACAAACTTGTTTTGTATGGTTCCAGAGGGTAGGATTTGGATTAAAGTACACTATTACCCCGGATAACGATGAGACTTGGTTCCACAAGTCTCGTCGTTATCTGGTTTTTAACGCTGTGTGATACATTGATCACACAATGTTAAAAAAAGCCCTGTTTCCCTGGAAGCTGCAGCAAGCCAGAAGGTCGGGATTTGAATCCTGACGTTTTGGCTTGCTGCACTTGCTGAGGACGTCAGGGAAGCCCAGAAACAGCTGTAGATCGGGTCTTCCCACCTCCCTGGACCCGGCATGGGGGTCAGGGACCCCAAAATTGGTTTTAAAAAAAAGGATGTTTTTTAAACCAATTTTGGGGTCCCTGACCCCCCTGCCGGGTCCAGGGAGGTGGGAGGACCCGATCTAAGCTGTTTCTGGGCTTCCCCGACGTCCTCAGCCAGTGCAGCAAGCCAAAATGTCAGGGTTCAAACTCTGACATTTTGGCTTGCTCCACTGGTTGGGGACGTCGGGGAAGCCCAATAACAGCTGTAGATCGGGTCCCCTGCCTGCTCCAGAGAGATCAGAGGACCCGATCTACAGCTGCAGGGTGGCTGGGGAAGCTGACGGGGACTCCCTGTTGGCTTCCCCAGCCATCCGCCCTTGCCTCCGCAGCTGAGGGGAGGCTGGGGAAGCAAACAAGGGAGCCCCCCGTCAGCTTTCCAGCCACCCCACCCCTGCCTCCGTAGCTGCAGGGTGGCTGGGAAGCTGAACGGAGAACCCCGTTCAGCTTTCTAGCTACCCTGCTGCTAAGAACGACTGTATTGGATAATGCTAAAAAGAACGTTATCCGGTGCAAATCTTCCCCCCAAATTTGTCGTCGTTATGCTGTTTTAGCGTTATCCGATGCAATCGTTATCCGGGGTATTACTGTATTCCCAATATAAGGAGAGGCATTTTTTTTAATTGTAAAGATTAAATGTTTGTCCAAAAATATTGTGCACAAAACTTCCCTTCCCCAGCTCACAGCAGGAGCAGCGTATATTTTGTATTTATTGAGAGGGAGGAAGAAGGGAATTCAGTCTGAGCTCCCTCTTTAATAGAAAACATTCTAATAAAAGTAAGGTGTAATTGCAAAATTTGGTGGTCATATGATTTCTAGAGAGAGTAAGCATCTAGATTAGTACAATCATAGTTGGCACCCAGGATTTGGCCAGTAAGAATTTAGCTTCACACAGTAAGTCACCATGTAGCATTAGGCAGCACAGGTCACATTGTGGTTTAGGAAAAGGCCTTCTCTACCACAACAATGTTCAAATTATCGAACAATTGTGCTTATCCCACACGCTAGCAAGGTGATGCTCAAGATAATACAGGATAGACTGCAGCAGCATGTGGAGAGAGAATTACCAGAAGTGCAGGCAGGGTTCAGAAGAGGTAGGGTGACTAGAGACCACATTGCCAACATACGTTGGATCATGGAAAAAACAAAGGAATATCAGAAACAAGTCTACTTCTGTTTCATTAATTACACTAAGGCCTTTGACTGTGTGGACCACAACAAAATGTGGCAAGTAATTAAAGAGATGGAAATACCAGAGCACCTTATATACCTCATGAGAAATCTGTACATGAATTAAAAAGCAACAGTTAGGACAGAATACGGAATGACAGAGTGGTTTGGAATAGGAAAAGGAGTAAGACAAGGCTGCATTTTGTCAGCCTGCTTATTCAACTTATACACAGAGCACATAATGTGCAATGCAGGGATGGAGGAATCACAATTTGGGATCAAAATTGCTGGGAGAAACATCATTAATTTGAGATGTGCAGATGATACCACCCTAATGGCAGAAAGTGAGGAGGACCTAAAGAAGCTCCTGATTAGGTTGAAAGAAGAAAGTTCAAAAGCTGGCTTGAGACTCAATATAAAGAATACCAAGATCATGGCAACAGGCCCTGTCAGTCCCTGGAAAATAGATGGGGAAGAAGTAGAAGCAGATTTTACTTTCTTAGGATCAAAGCTCACTGGAGATGGTAATTGCAGCCATGAAATAAAAAGGCGACTAATTCTTGGGAGCCAAGTGATGAGAAACCTGGGGAACATAGTGAAAAGTAGAGACATCACATTGCAAACAAAAATTCGTATAGTCAAAGTAATGGTATTCCCGGTGGCAATGTATGGTTGTGAGAGCTGGACCATAAAGAAAGCTGAACGCAGAAGAATAGATGCTTTTGAAATGTGGTGTTGGAGGAGAGTTTTGAGAGTCCCCTGGACAGCGAGGAGAACAAATGGGTCAATCTTAGATGAAATCAAACCTGACTGCTCCTTAGAAGGTCAAATAGTAAAGATGAAGCTAAAGTACTTTGGGCATCAAATGAGAAGAGAGGATTCGCTTGAGAAAGCCTTGATGCTGGGAAGGGTGGAGGGCAAAAGAAGAAGGGGGTGGCCAAAAATGAGATGGCTAGATGGTATTGTAGAGCTGACCGAGTTGAGGAGGATGGTGGGGGACAGAAGTGCCTGGCGGACAGTGGTGCATGGGGTCGCAAAGGGTCGGAATCGACTGTGCGACTGAACAACAACAAACCACAACAATACACTACAAATGAAAGGTAGAAGGAAATGTTGAACAACCTTCCCAAAGCAAAAAGTAGTATAAAATGGGGTGGGGTGGGGGACACCTTTCTATCTTCTGTTAAGTGTAAAATAAACTTATACAGTAAACCTCGGTTAACATAATGCATTCCCCGGGATGTTTCTTAGAGCGAAAATTATTTAAACTTAATTTCCCATAGAAATGCATTGAAAACCAATTTGTTCCAAAAAAGATTCTGTAAACTGAACCACTATTTTCTATGGATTTCCTTTTGTTATGCAATTTTTGTGTTAACTGAGCCGTTTGTCAACCAAGGTTCCACTGTATATGAATCCCGTATGGATCTTGCTATTGTTTTATGTATTATATTATATGTTTTAAAATCTGTAGCCTGGAACAACAAAGATTGCAAGTTCATATTTTCTTACATTTTGATTTGAATGTTTATTTCTGGAGGGAATCTAAAACTATATAAATGCTTTCACGTACATCTGTATTTATTGGATGTTGATTTGTTTCATCATTTATTTAAAAGGAACTTCATTCTTGTTTTAGAGCCGCCTGTTCCTATTGCACCTCCTCAGCTGTCATCAGTTGGTGCAACCTATTTATGGATACAGTTGAATGCCAATTCTATCAATGGGGATGGACCAATCATTGAAAGAGAAGTAGAATATCGCACGTCAAGTGGAAATTGGTATGATAAGCAACCCGTGGACTCTACAAGCTATAAAATTGGACACCTTGATCCAGACACAGAATACGAAATTAGCGTATTGCTCACCAGACCAGGTGAAGGAGGTACTGGATCTCCTGGGCCAGCTCTTAAAACAAGGACAAAATGTGCAGGTTAGTAGAAATTTATGTTATATTAAGATCAGTCTAGTTCAGGGTTCCCTACGTGGGGCCCACACCCCATAGGGGGACTTCAGTTGCCAGAAGCTAAGTCAATACATTGGTTGATCGGTGCTTTGGGGAATTGATTTAGGCTTCTGGGAATTGAAGTCCAAAAAAACAAAGGTTGGGAAACACCACTCTAGATGATGGTCTAGTGTCCTATTATTACTTGAAGTCATATATCTTGTCTATAAAGTCCAATATGTGTTTGGCTAAAACAATAATATTGGCAGTCAGAATACTTTAAACTTAACTATTGCAGGCATGACCAAGCTAAAAGTACTCTTAAGAAATGTTGATTTCTTTTGGAATTATCACAGAATAAACAAAACAAAAACGCTGTAGCACTTTGACGACTGTTATATTTTAATGTTAGCTTTTGTGGCTCAAGTCCACTAGCGCTAGTACACAATGTAACTGGAGCTATGATCTTTTGCTAAGCATTGATTTCAGAGTTAAACAGATATGATTCCAATATAGTTTACTTTTTTAGAATAGTAGCTGTGTTAGTCTGTGTTTCAAGCATATCAGAGAATAAACAAATCAAAATAAAACAAACGGCACTTTTAAGACTAACTGATGTATTTTAAAGTTAGCTTTTGTGGATCAACTCTAATGATAGCTTTCGTGGATCTGACGAAGTGGACTTGACCCACAAAACCTAACATTAAAATACAACAAAGTGCTACAACATTTTTTATTGTTTTGTTTACTCTCTGATAACCTCAATAAACTTTCAGATATTATCACCTAACAAATAAATCCATCACTTTCCATCCCTCCTTCCCAATGGCTTTTCTATCCAGGAGCAGGGAGCATGAAGCAGGTTTTGCTAAGGGACTGCAGCTATTAGATGGGTCCATTAGCAATATTTGGCCCATCTCATTTATTTCCTGCCATCCTTGTTGAATTATCTGCTGCCCTAAATATTTTATTTTATGTTATCTGATATTTATATACAGTACAGTAATATCTCAGACAACGTTTACCTCGGATAACGCTAAAATCGCATAACATTAAGTAATCTGGGGAGGAGAATTGTATCAAATAACGTTAAGGTCCTATGGGATGGATCGGATAACAACCGCTAAAGCCTGTGCGGTTACAATGTATCTCTATGGAGCTTTAACGTTATCTGATCCATCCCATAGGATTTTAACATGCATCGGATAACACTAAAAATCGGATAACACCAAGACTTGTGGAACCAAGTCTTAGTGTTATGAAAATTTTTAGTTTTGCCTGAATTCAAAGTAAAAACAGTTGTGCTTGTGTGTGAGTATTTGTGCATTCATGTATTAAAACATTTCTTACAGGAATAATAATTTTAAGAGTCAATTGCATGTCTAGCAAGACAGTACCACTTCTAACAAAGATTTGGAGAGTGAGAGAATTCTACATACAATACCTACCTTGCCTGAAGCTCTCTGACCTAGAATATTCAAATGCAGTCTAAGAAACATTATCCCATAACTGTTTAGTTTGTAGGAAAATATATTTCAAATAAGGAAGCAATTAATTTAGTAATGACTTATTAGTCTTCAAAATATTAACCAATCAGCAATTCTTCTTTCATCTTTACTTTATGAGAAGCAGTAGTTGTTTTTTTAACTACTGTACTTTAATTGAACATTTTCTCTTTTTTTATTAGTGAATGTACATGGAATTAGCTGAGATTGTGCCATGGAATCATTTAGGCAGTCATTTTCAAGCTGTAAACTGTTATTTTTAAAACAATGCTACCATTTTGTGGCAAAAACAACAAAGTATTGGGCAGACAAGGTTCTGGTTCCTTGGATACATGTTCGGCTGGCTGGATATCTGCCAGCTGAGCAGACCATGTATTTATCAGCAGACCACGTGGTTGACAGCTGAGCTGCTGCTCTATCCCAGGAATTATAAACATTAGGATTCATTATATAAACTGTGCCATCCAAACCCAAACATGGGACTTTGAACAGCAAACTAAAACATGCAGAGGATCAGTGTTTGGGTAAACACGATTTTGCTTATGCCTTGTTGTATTGCTTTGCTATGCTCAGACTTGCTGATAAGAAAGAAAAACTACTGAGAATAGCCACTGCACCAGAAAATATATTTATTAGTTTTTCCTGTCTCTTGAGACCTGTATTTTAAATATTATAAGATGTGCCTCAAGTTGGTTCTTATAAACATTTTGAAGTTAAATAATATGGATTTTATTTGAGATGCTCTATTTTTACTTTTTTATGAGAAATATTTTACTAACCCAGGAAGACAATAGACTTTGTACTAAAAAGAACTATGTTACAAGTTGCTTGCTTCACTTTGCACAGTAGGGCCAATGACAATCTGGTCAACAGTCTCACTGTAATATTCTGAACCAGCCTTAAGTGCATATCCATTTAAAATACGTAACAGTAACCTTGTCATGAAGTGGCCAACAAAAAGGAACAAAAAGACTTGTCTTGGCGATGACATTGTGTTATTGTCAACATAAGGAACATCCTAAGACTGAACTGCCTTTTGGTGAAACATACCTTTTGGACTCTGGGCGGCTTACACATATAAACATAACAGATAAAATTCTACAAAAACATTAAGGTAAAAATATTAAATTGTTTAAAGTAAAAAAAATAAAATTTAAAAAATTTAAAAACCCCTCCCCAATGCCGCATAAACACTAAAAGCTGTAAGCTGACATTTATACGAGCCAATCCAGGGCCAGCCCAAGAACTATTGTTGGCTTGCCATCACTGTCTTGGGCACCTTTGTCAAAAAAAGGGCATTTGCAATTGGGTGGTAGTTGCTATAAACAACCAAGGCCAGCAAGAGGTTTTCCAGAAATAGACATTGACCTCCTTAAAGACACCTAAACCATTTCACTTTGCAGCAATTTGCTTATACTGTACAGTAGTTCCATGTAGTCATTCAATCAGATTGCCTCAGATTGCTTAAATAGACCATGACATGCAAGGGTTGAGATGATGTGGACTGGAGTATTGCCGTCATCTTCTGCATGTCCTCACCCTAAATAATTTTAAACCAAGCCCTTGTTAGTTGCAATACCACATCTGGATAGGGCTACCATCAATCTGGTGGTAGCTCTGCCAACATCATTTAATAGATCAGGGGTGGCCAACCTTTTCACACCATAGGCCTGACCATGTCTCCGGACAGCTGAACGGGCCAGACCATGACTCCTGGATGCAGAAGCAGGTGCATTTATGGCTATCACAAATGCACCCATTTCTGCATTTACAACAGCTGTGGGCACGTTTATAATGTGTGTGCGCATTTTACGGCTGATGTAAATACACCTGCTTCCATTTCCAGGTGTGGCAGAGGCAGCAATGGGCTGGATAGAATGGCATTGCGGGCCGGGTCCAGTGCGCAGGCTATAGGTTGGGAACCACTGAAATAGATGAAAGGAGAGACAGAATGAGCCAACATATTCTTGTAACTCAAATAACTCTGAAGGCTGGTGTTCTTTGTCTTGCTACGTTGTCAGTTTCATTGCCTGTCAACACTGCTTAACAAAACTTCTATTCCGCTTCTCCTGCTTGTATTAACATTTACTGGAAAAATATTTATTTGTTTTTAGGTTATGTGTTTACATAGTGTAGCAGACATCACTTGAAATTAGGTATTCTCTTTGTTACAACAAAGCGTCACTTCTAAGATGATGCCTGACATAGTTTTTTTTAAAAAAATTGATTAATGCTTGTATTGAAATAATGAACATCTTTTAATTGAGGGAGGTTTATGATCATTGCTAGCATTATGAAGTGGAATCTTGGTAAAATTATTTAATTAATAGTCTCAATTATTATGCAGTTATTGGAAGAATAAATGGTTATCAACATTTAATAAATGCAGAAATATAAATATGTAGTTGAGTATCATCCCTACATGCAACCCAAGCTGCACAGTTGCATTTGTTTAATGAACAACAAATTTGTCTAGATTGCAGTGAAAGATAGAAAGAAAAAAACAAGTTCAAATTATAGAAAGTTGAGTACAAATTCCTTTCATTGTTTTAAAGAATGATAGAACATTTTATTGCTTGTTTACTAGGAAACATTTATAAATTATCAAGTGAGGTTTCCTAACATTCCTTCCAGTAATTGTATTTAGTCAAAAAGCGTAGGTCATATCATATATCGAACAAAGTTGTGATTTGAAGGGAACTGCACAGTTGCATTTGTTTAATGAACAGCAAATTTGTCTAGATTGCAGTGAAAGTTAGACTATGCTTTGAAAAAGAGTGTAAATAAAAGTAGAATCAGAAGGCTTTAAGAATTCATCTCTGTTCTTTATGACTACTGTTTTGTCATCTAAAAAATGAAAATAACAATGAAAGGGGAAATCACAAAGGAAAAGATGCCTTCTTTCAAGAGAAATTAGACTTAGGACAATACAGTAATACCTCGGATAACGCTAAGACTTGGTTCCACAAGTCTTGGTGTTATCCGATTTTTAGTGTTATCCGATGCATGTTAAAATCCTATGGGATGGATCGGATAATGTTAAAGCTCCATAGATATACATTGTAACCGCACAGGCTCTAGCGGTTGCTATCTGATCCATCCCATAGGACCTTAACATTATTCAATCCAATTCTCCTCCCCAGATTACTTAACGTTATGCGATTTTAGCATTATTCGAGGTAAACGTTATCCGAGGTATTACTGTATAGGGCTTAAAGGGGAATGTCAGAAGTAGAAACAGCATTGGGAAAGCTTCTACTTTATTCTTAAGCTGGCCTTCCTTCTTTAAGCTTTGGGGTTGTCTGCATTAGGAGTGAAGTGAAGTAGAGTAAATATTCACTAGGAACTGCAGTAAACCATTAGAAGCAATCTTCACATCCAAATGACACATGGACCCTCAAGTTGTCCTATTTGGTCTTCAGGAATCTGCTATCAATTTGCCGATATGGTGAAGTAGCTTAAGAAAGGAGCCACTTTATGATATTGGTAATTTAATCATATCTTTGGTTCTGTGGAACACCAAGGAAGTGATTTTTTAAAAAGTCTATTAGGGCAGCAAATATTTGCTGCATCATTTTAAATACCTAAAAGATTAATAGGAAGCAAATATGAATTAGGAAGCAAATGTGTATTTTGACAACAGATAAATTGGCAGCAGGCTATGTTGTGTTGCACTGTAATATACATTTGCTGTCCTAATATATATTTGATTTTCATTAGTCTTTTAGTTTTAAAAGTGATTTTAATTTAATTTAATTTCTCAACTTCTTATCCCGCCCCAATCGGGTCAAAACCCAACTCTGGGCGGCTTAAATAAACAAATTTAAGAAATACATAGTGGAAGACCACAAATTGGTATACAATACCCTATTAACAGTTAAAAATATGAATCAATACAATATTAAAAGTTAAGCTAAAAAGGAATTAAACATTTCCAAGTTATAAAATTACACAAATTATTAAAAAAGAACAGGACCGGGTAAGGGGGTAAGAACAGAGGGTGGCTGTCTCATCTGATAAGCCACCCAACATGAGATCCGGTGTTTTTGGATCCCCAGACGTGTCCTGCCAGCCTTTCCGGAAGGGCAGGAGCTCTGTCTGTTGATGTAGATCGATTGGCAGGAGGTTCCACAGGGCCGGGGCGGTCACGGAGAAGGATGCAGCAAATATCTGCTGTTTACATAAACACCTTTTAAAAAAAATCACTTCTTCAACCCCTCCCAGAGCCAAGAAAGTGATTAATTTTCCAACATCATGAAGTAGTTCCCTTAAAAGCTACTTCAAGATATTGGCAAAGTAGAGGAGTCTAGCTTTTCATCCATGTCCAGTGAATCGCAATCGCTAGAAACATACTGAAACAGGGCAATTTTACCCATATCAAAAAGGAAAGCCACTAACAGGGTCCAGAAAGGGGTGGATAAGAATGCCTTTGGGATGATTTGGTTTGCTCCAGCAATACATTGAATGTTTGATGTTTTAAAAAAAGCTAGCTAACCCATCTCTGCAGTGGTCCAAACAACAGACCTCCATGCGCTCTTTCCCCCAGCTTGAGTAGGGAAATGCAAGTGCCTGTTCCACCTACCCGCCTCCTTCTGCAGCCACAAGGCCACAGACGGAGGAGGAGGAGGACTCTGACAACTCTGAGACCCCCGTGCACTCTTTCCCCTAGCTGGAGTAGGGAAATGCGAGTGCCTGCTTCACCTACCCGCCTCCTCCCACGGCTACAAGAATGCCGTGGCTGGAGGATGATGATGAGATGATTCTGAGAACTCTGAGACCCCCATGCACTCTTTCCCACAGCTGGAGTAGGGAAATGCAAGTGCGTGCTCCACCTACCTGCCTCCTTCTGTGGCTACAAGAACGCCGCAGTTGGAGGACTCGGACTCGGAGGGCTTTGTGTGATCTTCCCCTCAGCTTGACTGGCAGGAGGGGAAAATGAGCTCCAGCTCCACCTGTGCACCCCTTCCACAGCCACAAGAATGCTGTGGGAGGGAGAGCGGATCCTGCCAGCCTGTTAGAGAGTGCAGCACTCTGTCTGGGGGTAGCAGGAGGCCCCCTGGGCATGGGGTGATATAGCCAGAGCCAGGGGGTGGGCCGCACTTGGGGAATGGGGGGCAGATATTTGCTGTCCCCTGTTCTGGCCCCTTGGCTACACCTCAGGTTCCTGTGCAGTTGGCTCAGAGTGACCATCCCACCAGAGCAGACTGGAGAGGCTCTCTGGTTGTACCATCAGCTAGAGAGGCTCATCTCTCTAGCACGAGAATGAGGGCCTTCTCTGTGTGTGCTCCGGCCCAACAGAGTTGCGTCTCCAGACAGAGCTGCTGCCCTTCAGAAAGGTGGTGAAGACCTGGCTGGTGGGGGATGTGTGGGGTGCAGGCCAGATGGTCAGCTGGCTCCTTTGAATAACCCCACCTCTCTCTGTTTTTTAACTTGTATTTTAACTTTTTAAACTTCTAATATTTTTAATTTTAATTTTTTTAACTCTTATTGTAAATAATGTGTTTTTAATTGTTTTAAATTGTAAGCCACCCCGAGTCCTTGGATAAGGGTGGAGTATAAATGTAATAAAATAAAAATAAATAAATAAAGGCCCGTCTGATTGCACCCTGTGACATTCATGCTGATCTGCCCCTGGAGATTGTAAAGCCATTTTGTTGTCACATTAATTTACTTGTATGTAATCATTGCAAAAAAGATTTAGGTCAGTTATGGAGAAACACTTTCCTGGTTTGTGTTAAATGCTATGTGGAGCTTCTATCATATCCTTGTTTCTATGGCTTGATACACTTAATGTGTCATACTCTAAAAAATATTGGGAAGTGTTTTAATTCATCTCAACATAACACAAAACATAAATAATCTGTTATTAAATAATTTGGTTGATGAAGATTGCACCAGACTTTTAGGCAACGTGGGTATTGTTCCATTGTTTTTATAATTAGCTACAATTAGTTTTGGTGTTTAACATACCAGAAGATGCAATGCTGTAACAGTGTTCTAAAATTTTTGGCACAAATATTTAGTACTCAATGATTCATTGTCCAAAATGTACAGTTTTATCTGGAAATTTCACCCTCGGGTATTTTGAAATCTGAAGTCTCCTATTTGGTTTGTTTGTATGTGCTTATTTCTTCTTCTTCTTTGATTCCTCATTTACCTTATTGGGTGTTTTTTGTTGCAAATAGAAACAGTGGTTTCTACAGTGCATGTTGCTGGGTTTTTTAAAAATACTTTTTTGTATGTAAAATGTACATTTTGATAAGCTTAGCTGTTTTAAACACCACAGGTTACAGGGACGCTTGAACATTTTGGGGATTGAAAAATGCTGGTCCACAGAATCGCAAGCAACATTTCATTGGTGTTACTCTGACATGGCAGCATATTGATGTGCCTCCTAAGTGTACAATACATCATAATATAACTGGCAGTCTGTGGCTTAAGGAGGTTCAAAGGCAGAATGTAAAAGCACCATAACCTTCGTTTGAGATGACAAGATAGAAACCAATCTGCTGTGGAACTTGAGTAATGCTTGTCACATCTGAGAAAATACAGGACATTGTATTTCTCCCTCAGGTGCCATGAAACCTGAGCCAATAGTTTGTAACGCTTTAAAAGTTTGCTTTTCTTTGATGGCCTTAACATAGAGCTGGCTTTTTGGTTGAAAATGAAGCTTAAAAAATAGCCCAAGGGATATCCTCCCTTTTGTGCAAAAAACATAAAATGGCTGCTTGAAGGTGATACATAAGATTTCATAGCTTCTGATAAAGTGCATACTGATAAAGAAATTCTAACACCAATGTATATTTACAGATACATCTACTAGAGTATTGCTAGTAGTATTGCTTATAAGGGATTGCAAAGATAGTTTCATTCTCTGTGCACACGTACACATTTAAAAAAAACAATGAAATGAGACTCTTCCAACATTAAAGTCAACCTGCATTCTGTAAACACACCAATTTAGAAAGTAGTTCCTGCAATTAACTTGAAGGGCATAGTCATTTAGGCCTCAGGAGTCTCTTAACTATGAGAACATCTTAGGAGTGAGTGCAGTGCTATAACCCAAAAGGCACATAAGCAAGTTTTTAAAAGTTGCTTTGAAGGACCTCTGATATTTCAGTAGAAATGTAATGCAGAGTGTGAGAAAAATAAAAACATTTTAGTTTCTAGTCTAGGTGCCAAAGGCATTGTGTAACCTTCTGGAAAGGTGTTTTGTTGTAATCTCCAAAGGTAATTTTTTAAAAATAGCCAGTATTAAAGCTTTTTTCATAGTTTTCTAAATGCAGTGTTCTGTCTGGTTCCTTTGAGGAATGGTTGCAATCCAAAACAAATGTACAGTGTTACTTCTGAATAGACAAACATAGGATTGCAGTGGCATTTTCTGTTTGATGGAATACATCCATAAATGTATAAGAATTGCTCGTTATGCGAGTTTTTCGCTAAGCGAAATGCCCATTATGCGAGGTTTGACTGTACCACAATCTTCAAGGAGGCTCTTTCATCACTAATAAGGTAATACCTCGCTTAAAGAGCATAATGTGTTCCACGGGATTTCTCTTTAAGCGAGGATGCTCTTTAAGCAAAACACCATTGTAAGTGACCATTTGTGACTTCTGGTAGGGGGATTGTGAACCCGGATTTATTTGTTAAGTGAGTTTTTGGTTGGTTTTAGTTGTTAAGCGAGGCGACCATTCAGAAACAATTCTGCTCTTTAAGTGAGTTAGTCTCTAAGCAAGGCATTCTTTATATATATAGTCAGTTGATCACACTAGCTAGACCCATTGAATCAATGGAAATTTAATTAATCAAATCTTCTTAAAACCCCTTTAATTCAAATGGGTCTACCTTAACTGCAATTTATTGCCCCCCTATGCCCGCACAAAAGAGACTGACCACAGTGATGTTGGTTGAAAAATTGGGCCACTTTATTTAAGGTCAACTTGGTTAACTTTAACCATTTCAACAGTAACTTGATGCAGCAAGGGCCGCAGTAGCACTGGTGAGGTCAACGATATCCATTCCAAACTTCACTTGGATATCGGACAACCATATCTGTACAACATTTAACTGTCCCGGTCAGAGGTAACCAGCTGTTATCTCCTTCTGACCCCACACCGGGCGAACTGTATATTGGGGCTGCCTGCTGCCGAGCTGGGCAGTTACCCAAGTTCACGGTCCGCATTTTGATCAGACTCACCGAGTGGCCGATCAAAACACGTTCCTACCCGGTTCTCCTGGGACCAAATTTATTCCGCACCAGTGCTACCCGCCCCATAAAGTGACCAAAAACCCATTCCGGCTCACCCAGCTATGCAGTGTGGGATGGGCGAAAACGCCAAGAGACCCAAGGGCCAATCAAGGTCTCGAGCAAAAATTCCCATCCGGCCCCGAAGCGACCAAAAAACAATCACACTGCCGCCAAGGGAGGGAGGGCGGGGTTCGCTCGCCTGTCAAGACGGGACTGGCGAACGAGCGCAGGGAGCGCGCCGCCCTTATAAGGGCAGCGCTTAACCACGCCCCCTGCGCTCGTCCCCAGGCCCGTCACTTCTGGCAGGCTCCGGGGCAAAGCGAGCGGCCGCCGCAATCGCCGCGGCCGCTCGACCATTGCCCCCCTATGCCCGCACAAAAGAGACTGACCACAGTGATGTTGGTTGAAAAATTGGGCCACTTTATTTAAGGTCAACTTGGTTAACTTTAACCATTTCAACAGTAACTTGATGCAGCAAGGGCCGCAGTAGCACTGGTGAGGTCAACGATATCCATTCCAAACTTCACTTGGATATCGGACAACCATATCTGTACAACATTTAACTGTCCCGGTCAGAGGTAACCAGCTGTTATCTCCTTCTGACCCCACACCGGGCGAACTGTATATTGGGGCTGCCTGCTGCCGAGCTGGGCAGTTACCCAAGTTCACGGTCCGCATTTTGATCAGACTCACCGAGAGGCCGATCAAAACACGTTCCTACCCGGTTCTCCTGGGACCAAATTTATTCCGCACCAGTGCTACCCGCCACACGGGGGGAGTGAAACTACTCACCGCCCCACCCCCCCGAGACCGACAACTCGGTCACCAGGCCCTGCTGCAAAGCGGCCAGGAACAAAACCTGGCCGTCCGTCGACGGGTGTACTCCGTCGCTCCTGTACAGGTGGCCCAACTCCGACATATGAAACAGCGGATGCTCCACCACTGTCCCCAGACCCCAGGTCTGCAGAAAACGTGCAACGGTGCGGTTCACTCCACGCCGCGCCCGATCCACAGCCCGATAATCCACCGCGCCCCTGTACCGGGCACGCGGTATCATACTCGACCAGACAATTCTGGTCGCCGGCCAATGCTGGTGCAGGAGATGGAAATCCCTGCAAATGGCCCTGGCTAAATCTAGCCCCATTCGCTGACCAAGGTCGTTCCCACCCAGGTGCAACAGGAGGATATCAGGGGGTGGCACATGCCAGCTAGACATCAAAAAGGGCATCAGCTGATCCCACAACATCCCCCGTACCCCCCGCCACACGAGGTAGGCCCACTGACGCAGGCCAAGGTGGATCCCGCAGGGCGCTGCACCAGCAAAGCGGGCGGCCCAGTAGATGTAGCTGTGGCCGACGATCCAGACACGGGCCACGGCACTCCGAGGGAAGAGCTCTGAAAGAAAACAAACAGAAAACAAACGGCAGCAAGGCAGGTCATGGGAGTAATGGTCGCACATATGTTCGAAAACAAGCGGACCCCCACCGCCCCATCCTCATGATGTCCGCATCGGAATACCCGAAAGAGGCTGCGGTGGAAGCAGCCCCAATGCGGAAAGAGTGGGTGCCGTAACGGGCACCAGGGATCCCCACCTCCAACAGGGCTGCCCCAGTAACCCTCCAAAATTGGAAACGAGTGAGCGGGGACCCATCCCGATGTACAAAAAGGGGGAGGTGACCAGAGGGGCGTATGGCCAAGTAGCGCTCTAGCGCTCCCACCGGACAGATATCTGCAAAACTGCATCGCAGGAGCAATAAAGAAACCCCCCTGCCCAGCTGGTCAGTCTTAGACATCCGGACCGTCAGCCGAACTGACGACGCGGTGAACGCGACATCAGCCAGCTGCAACGAGCGGCCGGACATATCCCCTCGGGACGCTACCACCAGTTCCCCCACCCGGAGGGCCGCAAAAAATGCCACGGAAGAAGCAGCGTGAAACAACGCCGCCTCATACCCATCAGTGCAATGGCGTGGCCAAGCCGCGGCCAAACGCCGCAGCACCGCCGGCGACACCGGCTGTCGGGCATCCGGGCGGCGGCCACGCTCCCTCGACCAGCCCTCCAAAACCCGGCGAATACGAAAATCGCCAAGGGTGTCGGGGACGCCGTTCGCCCGCGCGGCAAAGGCCAAGGCCGACAGCCGCCCCTGGATGGTACGTGGAGCAAGACCAGACCTCCGCAGGTGAACCATGAACTGAAGCACATGGTCCACCGGGAGCGGCCAAACCTCCGGCAACCCCTGCTGGCTTCTAAAGGTGGTAAAAGCCTCGCACGCCAGGCGATAAGCACGGCGTGTGCGACCCGAAAGGGAAAGGCCGATGGCCCGATTCACCTCGGCCCTCCAATGTTCCAGACCTCGTCCGGCAACTCCGAAGGAAGTGCCCTGGCACCGGGAGCCAACGCCCTGAACCGCGCCATCTGAAAGCGGGACAGGGCATCAGCAATGGAATTATCCACCCCCGGCACGTGGCGTGCGCGAAATACGATGTTAAGCCTCAGCGCAGCCAGGACGAACGGCCTGACTAAGGACATAACCCGGGGGGAGCGGGACGTCTGCGAGTTGACCACTTGGACAACCGCCGCGTTGTCACACCAAAAGGTGACAACGGAGTTTACCCAATGATGTCCCCACATGTTAATCGCCCCCCAGATGGGAAAGAATTCCAGGAAAGTCAGGTCCCTCACGACATCGGAGTCCCGCCAGTGTGGCGGCCACGTGCCGGCGCACCAACGGCCATCAAAATAGATGCCAAAACCGCAAGACCCCGATGCGTCGGAATGGACCTGAAAACTGGAAGAGAGGAACAGGTCAGAGCGCCAAAAGGAAACCCCGTTGAAGTCCCTAAGGAACGCCAACCAGACCTCCAAATCCTCCCTCATCCCACGGGTAAGCCTAGTCCGGTGGAACTTTTTGGTCAGGCCGGCCATCGCGTCGCACAAACGGCGCGCAAAGGCGCGGCCAGGGGCCACCACCCTACAGGCAAAGTTAAGATGCCCGTGGAGCTCCTGCAACTCGTGCAGGGTGACCTTGCTCTTAGGCAGGAGCGCCTCAATCCTGTCAACCAGGCGCTGTACCTTGTCGAGGGGGAGGCGGGAGGTCGCGGCCACCGTGTCCAATTCGATGCCCAGAAAAGTGAGGGTAGTGGCCGGACCCTCAGTTTTCTCAGGCGCCAACGGAACAGCCAACTCCTCCGCCAGGCGTTGAAATGACTGGAGCAGGTGAACGCAATCCCCCGTACCCGCGGGACCCCCAAAAAGAAAATCGTCGAGATAATGGGCGACCCTGTCAGAACCTGCCTTCCTAACTAAGGCCCAATGCAAGAAAGAACTAAAGCGCTCAAACGCGGCGCAGGAAATGGAACACCCAAACGGCATGGCCCGGTCCACGAAATACTGGCCCTCAAAACGAAAGCCCAGTAGCTCGAAATCCTCGGGGTGCACCGGCAGCAGCCGAAACGCAGACTTAATGTCGCATTTGGCCAAGAGCGCCCCCGGACCACAGGAGCGGACCATGCGAACAGCCTCATCAAACGACGTATACCGGACCGAGCACAAAACGTCCGGAATAGCGTCGTTGACGGAAGACCCGGCGGGGTAAGACAGGTGATGAATCAACCGGAACTCACCCGGGGCCTTTTTTGGAACTAATCCCAACGGGGAAACCTTAAGGTTGGGGTACGGCGGGCTGTCAAAAGGGCCCGCCACCCTGCCTGCTGCTACCTCCTTAAAAATTTGTGCCCTAGCCACTGACTCCATACCCACCAGAGATCGTAGGTTGGGTGCGTCCTGAGGCCCCCGCGCCCCCACTACAGGGATGCGGAAGCCAAAGGTGAAACCCTCAAAAAGGTACTGAGCCTCAGTGGACGAAGGATAGTCCCGCAGCAGGCGGTCCAGGACCTCGACCCTAATCGGGCTGGGGCCCTTTGCCAGGGGCAGTGTCAGCACCGGCCCGCTTGGCCCCTTGTTGGTCCTTACCCCGACCCCGGCCTGCCGCCCCTCGGAAACAGGAGGTGGCGGGGTGGGCGCCCGCGCAAATCGAGCACTCGTGCTTGAATTTGCACTGCTTTTTGGAGCAGCGACCTGAAGCAGAGTACTCCCAGCACAGCAGGCGGGCCGGAACCGCCTGCCCCGCCGGCTGGCGGGGAGCCTGCGAGGGAGTAGGGCGCTGGATCAGGTGTCCGCAATCGTACCGCTCCCCAAGGGCTGGGCGGGTCGGTGTCATGAGCTGCATCCAGAGTGCGGAGTGCATCTCATCCCAGCGCATGCCGGGGCGTATGGCCGCGCGCATGCGAAATTCTTCGTCATACGCCAGCCAAGCGTGGCCCGGGAAGTCCACGTACGCCCTATAAATAATATCCAGGTACTGAAATAGGGACACTCCTAACTGGGGGAAAGCCCTGGATAGGACACCTGCGTAGATGAGGAAACCTGGGAGCCAATTGGCCCAGGTGCGAGGAGGCTTTTTCCTCTTAGCCCTCTCCTTGGCCGCGTCATCATCCTTCTCCTTCTCCTCCTTCGTGGAATCCCGATTGAGGAGGGAGAAGAAGTCCACGTACTCCCCCCGAAGGATCTTATCCCGGGTGGCGGGAAGTAAATGGTCGCCGAGCGGCAACGATTGGTCGCCGTACGGCATGGCTAGGCGAGACACCGAGTTATAGCCCGTGTCCCCAAAGGAGTAGCAAGGCCAACCCGGGGCCATAATAGAGGGTACGCCAAAAGGCGAAGCCGCGGGGGGCGGCGGATAGGGCGCCCGCCACGTACCAGGCACCGGTTGGACCGGCATAGGCAGAGCGGTGGGCGGAGGAGCCGGTCCCGGCCACGAAGGGGCCGGCCCCTGCCCTTGGGGCGCCGGCGGCAACCACGGAAACCCAGGCGCCGCCGCCGGCCAGGGCGAAGCCGCGGCAGAAGCCGACTGGCACGGCCAAGGCCATTGCACCGGGAGCTGCGGTGCAATCGGGGGCGGGGGAGCGTCAAACAGGGGCAGCTGCGGAGCGACAGGAGGCGGCTGCTGTGGCGATGCGGAAGGGAGGGTGGGCGTCCCAGCCCCATACTCACCACCGGCCCGCGCCTCTGGAACCGCCGGAGCAACGAGGACTGGGCGGGCACCGCTGGGCCCAGCTTCAGGTTCAGCCACGGCCGGGGGCACAGGATCCTCAATCCGGCCCTCGGCGTCGCCAGGGACCTGGTCATCGGCGGGCGGGAGAGGCGGCAGGCGAGCCTCAAGCTGAGAAATCCGCTGGTGGATAACCTCCACCAGCCCGCTCCAGTCGGAAGCAGACGGACCTGTCACGGCCTGAGCGGCCCGTCGGGCCGCCCCGCGTGAATCCGGCACCTGCCCGGAGGCAGCGGCCCGATCCAGGGCCGCCACACGAGCCAGGAGGGCCGCGGGGGTGACAGGGGCACTCTCAGACCCCGGGGTGCGGCGGCTAGGACCCCCAGCGGCAGTAGCCCTGCGGGGAGTGCGGCGGGGGCGAGGCACAGCTTGATTTTTGGGAACCATGGCCTGCTTCTTGGGAGCCATGGCAACACGCAATAACGCTACCCTCCCTGGTCTCCTAGCTACACCGAAATAACCAGCAGGCCCCGGGACCAAGCTGAGGACCGCCTAGGGCCTTCCGGACCAGGGGTAGCCCGAACCAACGAGAATAAAGCGTGGGAGGGAAGGCTGGCCAGCGACTGGCTCACTAAGGAAGCCCAGCGCAGGATGCCAACCCCAATCGACAGGCCACAACTACCGCGCCCTCCCGGCCTCTCGGCCAAAGGAGGGAGAAAGGGGGCCGGTGCGACCTGATAGCAGAAACAAAATGGCGGGCGCAACTTGCGGATACTCAAAATGGCGGCCGCAAGCAGCGCCAGCCGAAAGGGACAAAAAGTGGCTGGGACAAGGACGGGGGAGAGAAAGAGGACAAACCACAGGGCGATACAAGCCCTACTCCAAGGACAGACGGGAGGATCGGATGGCCAAGCCCCTAGGAAAACGCCGCAGGACCCTGCAAATGACCCAGCTCGCTCGCCTGTCAAGACGGGACTGGCGAACGAGCGCACCTCGTCCCCAGGCCCGTCACTTCTGGCAGGCTCCGGGGCAAAGCGAGCGGCCGCCGCAATCGCCGCGGCCGCTCGACCATTGTGCTAAAGTAAGTTGCAGTTTGAGTAGGCTCATTTGTATTAATGGAATGTACAAATGAGGCAGTTCACCAAATTTCTATTGATTCAGTAGGACTACTCTAGTGCAGTTTACTACACTGAGCAACAGGATTTTGACCACTGAGAAATAAAATAAACATCTGGCAACAGATGCCTGCCCTGTGCATTTTCCTTCTTAATCAAATACTTCAATAAAACAGAATTATGTTCTTTTGATTTTAAAGAATTATCAGTAGTTAACAAGTTGTCTTTTGTGCTTTATTTGGTGGATGAAAAAGCATTTTGGAGAGTGTGTGTGTGTGTGTGTGCGCGCGCGCGCGCGTGCATGCGCACACACCATAGCTCCCAAAGTTCCCATTTTACCTTCAGGTTCTAATACAAGGATAGAATAAAATAAGCAGGGTGGCAGATAATGAAAAACAAGAAAGTGGAACTTCCTTGGCAATGTAATTACAAACTAGGGAAATGTAATGCAGGTCATTTGGGTATTTTATGTGGGCTGATTAAAACTTCTTAGATTTCCATTTCAGGTACAGCATAGTAAACAATTTTAAAATAGAGGTTTGGATTTTCCCTCATTATATACGGTACATGTATATATGTATCAAAAAAATAGTGCAGACATGTTTTCTATTTTATTTTACTTTACTGCTGTATCTATGGCAGAAGGCGCACCTTGTCAAAATCCTCACGGTTGCTGCAATCCATTGCAGTCCTGGTGTAAAATCCTGAATGTCTCATTTCATAGATGCCACAGGAGATGGCTCCGTGACCATAGTGTGTGGGTCACTTCATGGCAAGCTGGGATCCACCTTAAACAAATTCATGCCAATGGCAATTTTCCTTTTTTTAAATGATCTTCAGGAAAAATGTATACTCGGACAAAAGTAGCAGCCAGCGACGACGATGGCAGAAACCTTCAAGCTAATGCTACTTAGCATTTGCACTTTTTTATAGTTCTTGTGTAGTGGTTTAATTTAATTAATAAGTAATGTTCTGTGACAGTTCTTGTTTTGATACTATTGTCTCAAAGATCAGGAATATGTTAGATCCCCCATTTGTTATTTGTATTATATCAGACTTAAATGTTTACTCTTGAGTTTTATACTATTATCTGAAGCTAAGCATTCTAGCTCCTTGGATTTTTCTTTTGCTCCTACAACTAAGTGGGTTGGATCCAAGTTCAATTAGCAGTGTTTAAATCCTGATGAAATTAATAGAGCTTTGGCCACAACATATGGATTACATTAATTTAAAACAAGCTAAAGCGATATTATCCACCCACACCAACACACCCTGTGTTCCTTCAGGGTAATGGTGTGGATATATTGGGGCCACATGTTGGTGCAAATTGAAACCAGCAGTGGGCATTGTCTCTCCCCCCCCCCCTTATCTACCCTATTTTTCCTTTCTCCCTATACAACAAACTGCTATATTCAACAGCAGTAGACTTCAGAGCTGATCTTCCTGTTTAGTTTGGTTTGTTTAGCAGTAGCATGCTTATGGAAAACCCAGCCTGCACTTTCTAAGAACTCTGGCAAAGCTTTGTTTGTGGCAGAATCAAATTCATATATTGCAGTGTTGTTTCTCATGGGTGTGAAAGAACTTTGGCATAACACTAAATATTGCTGGGCAGAAAGCTGATTGCAGCTTCTTCCAAATAAAAGTAATTTAGGTATTGGATAGCTGAAATAAAAAGTATACTACAGTATTTGACATCAGCTGTCTTCTGCATTTGGCCTATAAAGACAGTGGTTGAAATCCTGTTGCTTAGTGTAGTAAACCACAGCTAACATAGCCCTGTTGAATCAGAGGCTTTGGAGAGTTAATTCTTTTTACAAGTTCCATTGATTCAAATGGGACTACTGTAGTTATGACTTACTAGGTCAGTGATGCGAACCTTGGCACTCCAGGTGCTCTTGGACTTCAATTACCAGATGCCCAAGTCAGCACTCCTGCTGATCAGGGCTTCTGGGAATTGAAGGTCAAGCTCAGCTGGAGTGCCAAAATTCACCGTCACTTTACTAGGCTACGCAACAGGATTTCAGCCTAAGTTACAAAAATTCAATGGACAGGTAGAGTCCAAGGTTACAGCAGTGTAATTAGTGTAGTATCTTTGTAAAATGTTGAAGAGGAAGATTATACATGGCTAAAGCTAGACTGCTCAGTATTAGTCTTTAACATAATGGCTCCTTCAGTGAAAGTGAATCATTAATAAAAAGACACATAGAGAGAACACAAACCACATGTTGAGAACTCAGGTTTTCCCCTCTTTGGTGCTGATTAAGAGCTTGATGGCTGTTGCCAGACGTCTGAGAAATAAGCAAGCTTCAAAACAATCTTTTTTTAAATATGGTTCAATTCTGTTTACTTGTAAAATTATCTTCGACTTCTTTCTTCAAAAAGTAACACACCTGTGATTTTGGCACATGCTCGGATGACATGTTAATAGGTCACAGTGACCAGCAGTAAATGATACACTGTCTGTAATTCTCCATACACTTTAAAATACTGTTCTAAAGGGCTGGGAATTTATGTGTGCAGCACATTTTGGAGCCAAAAGAGAACTCCATGAGAGAGAAGCAGAGAAAGAAGATCTGTTTCCAGTGCCATTGAGTACAGAACTGTATGCTGCATCTCAGCCAATACTATCTTCATCTTTGTTTCTCTCTTTCTCTCAGAAGAACGTACAGTAATACCTTGCATAATGAATTTAATTCGTTCTGCGAGGCTGCTCGCTATGCAAGTCGGACTCGCGTAGCGAAAATTCCTATGGGGAAACTCGCATAACGAGCTTTTTTAGGGGTAAAACTTGCATAGCAAATTTTTTTCATTATGCGAGTTTTCCCCATAGAAACACTTGTTATGTGAGTTTCCTATAGGGAAAGTCTGACTCGCATAGCGAAATATTTTTCATTATGCAAGTTTCCCCTCATAGAAACACTCGCTATGCGAGTGTTTCCATAGGGAAAGTCGGACTCATGTAACAAAAATTTTCATTATGCCAGTAAGATTGCTTTTTGAAAAACCTGCTCGTTGTGTGAGTTTTTCGCAAAGCGAAACGCTTACTAAGCGACGTTTGACTGTACAGATTTCAGAATAGACAGAATTTGTTTTAAAAAATATTTCTTGTGGGTATATTCTACTGCAATTTTATTTCTAAAAACAACATACAACTTATGCATCCTAAAGGAAAGAGCAGTAGTTATAGAGAGATTCGTTTTTTTAAATAATTTGCCCAAATAGAATGAACTGGGGCATATTTTTATATTGATGCAACAAATCCTGTGTATTCTGTTGAAGTATTTCCTTGCTGTGGAAAAACAAACATTCTCTGAGATTATTCACCTTTTGCATGGTATTTCTATGAGGTTGATACCATGAATTCACAGAAAAATCTGTCAGTTACAGTCACTCTTATATGCTGGTAGCCAACCTAGTGCCTTGGAGAAAACAATTTTGCTTGTCTATGTCCTTCACATTTCATTTCGAAGAATAGAATTTCATCTGCAGAACTCATTCTGATAAGCCCAGTGAACTGCAGAAATTGTCTCCTCTCAATAAATCCACATTTACACATGTTGTTTAGTGTATCCACCACTGACTAAATCATAGTATGAAAAGGGCATAAAATGTCTACATGGCAGCATACAAAGTGTGTATAGTTCCTGACCCCAATCACTGCCTTAACAAAATGGCCTACCCTAGATAGATAGGGGCATTCTAGTCATAATGAAAAATTGTTGCTCAGAGGCTATCTAGTTATTTCCCCCCATTTCATTGTATGCCTTGAGCGAAGGAGATTATTAAATCAGTTTCTGAAATCATTGGGGGGTGGGAGTGGGAGTTAGTTAAATAAAATATTTCTCTTGCTTGTGTTATTCTCTGGGTAGGAATCTGATTATCCTATAGACATGGTAGTACAGCAAGAGAAAAACCAACAAGAAATATAATGAACAAATTTTTAAAGAATTACTACTTGAGGTGTACTTAAGTGCCAATTTGATCTGCTTAGATTAGGGGTGGCTAAACTTTTTGGCCTGCGGGCTTGTCACGTGGCTACTCCAGCCGTAAAATGTGTCCGTGGCTGTTGTAAATGCATTTATGGCAGCGTTATGTGTGGGCTCATTTTACTTCCACTTCTGGGACTGGTGTAGGCAGGATGATATGGTGCAGGGGTGCCCAAAGTTTTCAGGCCATGGGCCAGTCACGTGGTTCAGAGAGCTGGTCACCATGGCCGGGGGGCCAGATGCAGCCCCAGGTGCAAATTCATCCAGCTCACAAAGTCCTTGTTGCTCCTGGAAATGGAAGTAAAATGCACCTGTACAGGCAAATTTTTCTTCTGCTTCCAGGAGCAACGAGGGCTTCGCAGGCCGGATGAATTGGCATCGGGGGCCACATCTGGTCCCTGGGCTGTAGTTTGAGCACCCCTGATTTGGCACCACAGGCTGTAGTTTGGCCACCCCTGGCTTAGATCCTGTTAGGCAGTCAGTATTTACATTTTATAAATTAATAGATTATATAGCTCTCGTCCTTTCATATAGTTTTTGGGAAATAATGGCTGAAATTCAATAACCATCTCCAGGAACAATACAGGAGTTGGTTAAGGTTTTGGCTTTCCTGTGTAGATCATAGAACTGGTCAAGTTGGCTGTCTGACCCAAGCCATTGGGAGTTCCTGGAAGGGCTACACTGTGGAGCACAAAGGAAAGTAGGTTGCTTGTCTATGGGGAAAGATTGGCATATTCTTTTGATCTTTTCAAAGTGGGCAGACTTTTATGATGACTGAAAGTTTTGTAACAGATTTTATTTGGCTTAAAAGTTAGCAGTTTTACTTTCCGCCCCTGAGTCCGGGTGTGGGTGAAGGTCCTTTTCATTTGAATGTGTATGCATTAACCAGTCAAGCCTTGTTCTTTCAGTTCAAGTTCAGTACCATTCTAGTTTTTGTTTTTAACAATAAAATGTCTTGTGTTCAAGCCAATTTGGGTGCGAAGATGTTGGATCAAGAGTAGTGAACTGTCATGGCCTTTTTCTCCCCCCTTTTGCAGTCCCTTTTCTCTTTCTAATTTTACTTTTAACCAATGTTTCTCTTTTGGTTCCATGTCTTCTATTGCCCAGAACTCATGGCTGCAGATTTTTTTCCCAAATGTTCTTCCACTTGTGGAAGGAAAATTTCGCTGACAAACGTGTGACGTATTTATCTGACTCCAGGGTGGAGAACATACTTCACTAAGAGAATGTTCACAGATGGGAGGCTTCAGCCTTCATAAATGATGAGAACATGAGTGATAAAATAGGTGATTAAATCATTATCTCCCATTATGTACTAAACTGAAAATGGAGCAAGTGGACAGAATGAGAGGTGTTTTCTTCTCCTTTGTCTAAGCATGCAAAATATCGACAATTCTGAAACCAGAATGACAAGAAAATGAGGAAGAATGTGTGCCATCAATCTTCTCTGGAGGTCAGGAGACATTTTAGAACAATGTGGAATGTGACCTTAGGGACTATAGTGGGAGGGGGATCCATTTATATCTGCTTTTTTCTTTTGGCTAGAATGCTCTTGAAATAGGAATGCGAGGGGGGAAATTAGGAGATATAAAATTATATAGGTAGTAGATAAATAGATATGAACAGGGTTTTTCTCCTCTTTAACAACCCTAGAATATGAAGAGGCATTTACTGCAGCTAGTAATTTCAGGGCAAATTTAAAAAGCCCTTCTTCACACAGCACATAATTAAACTGTGAAATTCACTACCATAAGTTGTAGTGATGGCTGCTAAGTTGAATGGCATTAAAAGAGGGCTAGATAAATTCAGGGAAGTTATAGTCATCAATGGTTAGTACTCAGGATAGCTTTATATATCACTGCCACAATTGTCCTCATTTATAAATTGCTAGGGACAAGACAGAAGCTACTGTATTGTTCATGTCATGCTGATGAGGTTTTTACAGGCAGCTAGTTGGCCATGGTGGGTATGGAATGTTGGACTAGATAGGCCCTCAGTTTGATACAGTGTGATATAGGGTGGCTCTCAATGTTCTTAAGACAGCCAAAAGGATTAAGAGTCAAGAAAATGTATATGTTTCCAAAAAAAATCACTTTAAGTGAAATAGAGCTTGAAAAATATTATGAATACAGAGAAATGTAGTTCAAGCAGAAGAACAGCTTCAGCATGTGTACAGAGTAAAGGCAAATATTTTCTTAAGGAAAAAAATATTTTTAAAGAGAAAAAAGGAATGTTTTGTGAATAATGATGATTCATGGGTGACTCAGTGCCAATGTTGCAGACCTTTAATCTTCAGTGAAGCTCCAAATGGGTAGTAAAAATAGCCAGTGCAGATTTTTTCTTATCCCTTCTCTAAGGACTAGACATCTCCCTCAGTTTCGGTAAAATTATGCTTAAAGAGTGTAGATACCTTTCAGAGTAATTCATAGCAAGTTAAACTATTCTTGCTGTAGCAAAGTGTCAGGTGGCCTCTCTGATTCTGCTCAGAGGGCAAGTATACATCTGAATAAGTATGGATTATACTGTGGGAAACTGTATTGTTGTGCTTGCTTCTTGTCTGTCATTTTGCTTGAACACACCCTGCTCTCTTTGACCCCTGATTTTGGTATATAAAAACCATTCCTGTAAGTTTCACTCCTTGTCTGAAGAAGTTGATTTGATCCACGAAAGCTAACAATAAAAATATAGCACAGTCTTTAAAGTACTACAGTGTTTTTTATTTTGTTTTGTTTTCTGATATTGTAGACATAGTTATTGACATGAATTCTATGAACTTCTTACGTTATGATTGGGTGGTCTGACAACTCTTGTAAGGTAATAAAAATCATTTACTTTTGCCAAGCTGCAACACCAAAACTAAGGCACCCATGAAAATAAGGATTATGTCATTTGAAAGATCGTCTCAGCAACTTTAAGAATGGATAGAAACCAAAAGCCAAAAATGCAAAGCGATGATGTCATTGCTTTCGGAAGTAGGATCGGAAAAGTGACAGTTTTGCGGGTGGGGATTGGTTGTCGGGAGTCCAGCAAAAAACCTACCCAACCAATTCTGATGATCCAAAGTGCATTTGAAAGAGGAAAGATTAACCTTTGTGGGGACACTTTCAGGTTTGGAATTGGACTTCGGAAACATAATCTATGAAGCGTTTTACAAAAAAACACTAAAAAGAGGTCACACAAACCCCCCAAAAGGAAGGAAAACCAATTTAAAAAGTGAATATGACAACTTCCCGAGGTGGATACAGTTCACATACAACATGTGGAGAAAAATGATGCCAAAGCAGGAATCAACAAAAAAGATATTGAGGAAAAACCTGGCTGGTTGAAATGACATTTCCGTGTGTGTGTGTGTGTGTGTGTGTGTGTGTGTGTGTGTGTGTGTGTGTGTGTGTGTGTGTGTCGGTGATCCAACAAAAAAATTCGATTAACCGATCGAAGTGATCTAAAATGCGCTTGAAAGAGGACAATAACCTTTCTTTTGATACTTATACAATTTGGCTCGGACTTCAGAAACATTTTCTATGAAGGTTTAAAAAAAAAAAAAACCCACTTTCTTTCTAACCTTCTTTCCTTCAAAAAAAGAATCTCTCCACACCAGAATAGATACATTGCTGTGAGAATTGATACACTGTAGCAAGTTTTTCCTTTGAAGTCTTAACCAGTTTCCTTTTTGACTTTCCCTCTTATTGAAGAAATGCTTTCAAGGAATCGTGAAGGAAAAACTCTTTTTCTTTGCAGTTTGACTGTAGAAATATTTATTAAAAATAGATCATTTGCAGTTATTCACCTGTAGTGAATTGTTGTTTGTACAGTGGGCTGATTATGGACACATTGGCATCATTGGTAGAGTCGGGGAGAATGGAAAATAAAGGTTAAAAGCATCTTTATTGAAAAATAAAATATAAAAATAATAATAATCCAAATTGGGATTTCTGGTTTGGGTTAAAATAATGTAACAGTTCAAAAAAAGAAATTGTAAGAAGATAAATAGGAACCACTTTGGTGGGAAAGTAAACAGCGTACCATGCCTGCCACATGTCCACGGAAATGTTTGCAGACACAGGCAGCGCTGGCTCTTTGGCTATAAGCAGAGATGGGCACTGAAACCTAGAGTTGGATATGACTGGCTTTCAATCAAGGATGACCTTTACCTTAGCTCAGAAAACCTTAGATTTTATGAACATTTTAAGAAAACCTTAATTTTATGAACATAGTGTCTTTATTTTCCTCCATTTGAAACATCACCCTTAAGTAATAAATGAAATAAATGAACTAATGGGCATAATTCAACACGTCGAATTCATGCACTAAATCCTTGATGGTAGTGTCTTTAGACTCTACTTGCCACTTTTTTGGAAAAAGTTCACCTAAAGTGTATTTTTTAAAAAGCTTTCTTCCTGCTTGATTATTGTTAATATTTCTGATTGATAATTCCTGAAGTAGCTCATGGTTCATTTTGCCCAATCATAAGCCTAGCCTTATATAGGAGACTTGAGACTCCTGCCACCTCTTTCTATGGTCCATTTTCATATTCCATGCATGAATGGAAATGTGAAGACATCCTCTGAATTTCAGTCATGAGAGAGAAGCATTGGAAATGTTTTAACAGGTAGTAGTTATGTTGTGTTTTTCTCTTTCTCTTTGTTTTATCACAGAGCACTAAACCTCTCACCCTCCAGGCAAAAGCAGCATCTGTTCTTTTGGCCTACTTATGAAGAAGAAATGAAACTTTTTTTTAACACCATATCCTCATATTTAAAGCTGCTTCAGAGAATATCTCCGCAATGGTGTTTGGATTTTCAAATGAAATCCTCTCTAGTAGCAGAAGCAAGCTTCTATCAGGAACTCTTTAAAAACTAAGTGTAGAAAATGCTCTTTCTCCTGTTCTGCACTGAGTCTGTGAAGTGGAAAATAATATTTCACCCTTATTATGGTCTAGAGGAGGCGAGGAGGATGCATTAAATCACTCTAAAATCTGATTCATGGAATGCTTAGATAAGGGCCTCTTAATATATACATCTTGAATCAATGCATGACGAACTGGCTCTGTCCCAGTGTTACGCAGTGAATGTGAGCCATCCCTGACAGATACATGTTCTGGAGAAATAGCTGCACTGAGGAAGCCTTTGTGGATGCATTTGGCAATATAGAAGTATAAAGGTGAACTGGAACCCTAATTTTGCAGGGTTCCGAACCAGTAACTTCGTGTGGTTTCAGCCGTCCAGGGCTGAATCCAAATTTGGTGCCCCTTGGTGGACATTGGTGCCCGCTCCCGCTAGGACTTCTGGGAATTGTAGTCCAAGAACACACATAGCCCCAAAAACGCCCCCCGCCCCCCTTACACGATGCCACTGTTCCAAACTCTGTGTATGGTGGGGGGTTTTCCACTGCAGATACTTGGAATGAATTTGCAGGGCTAGTCAGCACTATTCCACCCACACCTAGATCTGTCAGGTAGGACTTTACTCTATTTGTCACAGAGTGAGTAACTCTGTCTAGAAATCTGTTTTAACTCCAGTGGCCATTATAGATAATCCATAATTAGAAATGAAATGATAATGTTTCAGAATCATAATCTAAAGGAAATGTAGTGTCTGAGAAATAATACTGTCAAATGAAACCTGTGTTTAGCTCCCAAAGAGCTAAATCATAATCATAAACCAGAGCGAGCTAGTTTGCAAGCTAGTTTGCAAACTATGTAAAATGAGAACAACTCTTTGCTGTGAACACTTTCAGTACTTCTTAAAAATGTACATCAGAACCATTATGTGATTTGACATTATGGACATATATGAAACAAAAGTAAAATGTAAAACAAATTAAAATGTTTAGATTAATTTTGACCAGAAGCAGGCTACTGTAATAGCATTATCTAAGACATTTACATGTATTAGATTTTCTTTTTTACATGTAATGGATCATAAATTAAATTTCTCTACATTCACAAAACATTTATCCTGTATTCAAATAGCCCCAGTTTACTTGATTATTCTTTGATCCTCCTTCACTTTGAAGTCTATTAAGTGACTTTCAGGTATCTAACCACAGTCTTGTCCTGGTGAGGGACATTCTTTGGTATTCATTCATTTAGCAAAATGTGTTATATTTACTTCCTGTAGGTTCAGACTAGCCTCTTCTGGTTTCATATTTATAGCCTGACAGGTTTGCAGAAAACTTTTAGTCATCATCTACAGCAGTGTTTCCCAACTTTTGGTTTTGGGACTTTAATTCCCAGAAGCCTAAGTCAATTCCCCAAAACACTGATCAGCCAATGTACTGACTTAGTACACCCACCCCAAACACAAACCCTTCACTTACCCTGCTTGGAAGCAGCAGAGGCGGCAGCTTCAGGGAACTGCACATGCATCAAATGAAGGTTTGATGCATGCATAGTACCCGGGAGCCATTTTGGCTCCAAATTTAACACACACCCCCGGTGAGGCATCCGAACCAGACGCCTAAAAAACAACAACAACAATCCCAGTTGGTTGCTACCGGTTCGGCATACCACCCAGGAATGTTGCTCTTGGTTCAGGCGAACCGGGAACATCCCATTACTGGTTGATCTCCCAAAGTAGAATTTGTAAATTTCCCGATTATATTGTTCCTCCAACTAACTTTAGCTTTGGTATTCTGGCAGTGCTGCTTAAAAGAGATCATCCTGTCAAGTGTCACGCTGAGGTATTTTGGTGCTGAACAATGCTGTAATCAATTCCCTTGCCATGTAACATCCAGCTCAACCACTCCTCAGTTCCAAAGGTGAATAGCACATAATTGATTCTTGCTCAGATTTAAGCTTCAAGTGGTTGATGGTATAGTACTGTCCTAATTCTTCAAGTGCTCCAGTAAATTTTCCAGCTATCTCGTCAAAACTTGATCATTGTACAGCTGTTGCTATGTCATCTGCATAGCTAAACAATTTTGTATTGTCAGGAATTAGCTGATCATTTGTGTGTATATTATACAGTGTTGGAGACAGATCACTTCCTTATGACAGTCAATTCTTCTGAAACCTCCATTTGCTATTCTTTCCATACATTGTTACATAGAATCTCCAGTTCTGGAAAAAGCTGCCAATGACACTTGTAAGCTTGCTATCTCTGGTAAGATTATTTATTTTACAGAGCAGTATCCTATGATTGACAATATAATACGCTGCAGTTAGGTCAATGAAAGCCACTCCCAGGTGATCAAGACAATAAAGACTCTCAATTTTTTAGGTATTTGAAAAGTCCTATTGTTTGATTTTTTTTAAAAAAACGAGAATTCCAAGAGTATCTTGTTTTTTAAAATTCTTTTCACATGAAAATAGAAGGCAAAAAGGTATCCTCCTAATCTATGCCAAGGTAGTTTTCTTCAAAATTTGTTGTTATCTAGCAGGGGTTCATTGGCATTTCCAGGTTCATGCACACATTCTTCAAGGGTACTTTATTCAAAGCACTTGCTGCAGAAGACATCTGCTAACTGTGACATGGCTAACACCATGTATTTTGTCAAGCATTCAACCCTAGAGGTTAACTCCAGAGGAAAGCAAAGTTGATGAAGGAATTAATGCCTGAGGTACATCAACAAAATATGTCTCCTTTACCAAGTCAAGTATGCATGTTATAGTCTGCTGGCTATTTTGTCACCGGTACTAGAGTTATGAATCTGAAGGGGAAAAAGAAAAGACTGTTTGTTGATCTTACAAATAGAGTGTTGGTGTTTAGATTCTGATAGAGAAGAAGAAAAGAGTACAGTACATTTAGAAGCACAGATTTGTAACCTGAAGGAAAAAATATTTATTTAGTTGTTATTTATGTGCCACTTTTCTTCCCAAAGGGGACTCAATATGAACAGACGAATGAATAATTTAATATCACACGCAGTGGGTATTTTAACCTCTCCCCACCCCCATATTTGAGTATGCAAGAGACAGGATACATTCTGTCTACATACTGCTTGTATTGATAATGTTCCTTGAGAGTGTTTCAGATGTTCTTTCTTGATTCTTCCTTAGCTGGGTGAGTAGAGGAAACTCAAATGAGATGTTAGGAATATTTTTCCAGAATATTTGAAAGAAATGCCTGAGGCTAGAATAAAATATTTTATATCGTTAGTACTGTCTTCATGCTGTAGTGAGGTTTGCATAATATTTTAAGACTGTATCCTTTATCAACCACCACCCATACTTTTACAAAGAGGATTCACTACTTGCCACTTTTAAATTTATCATTAAATCTAACTTGTGCCAATACAATTCTGTATTTCAGTTAAGAGCCTGGAAGGAATTTTTCTGGTGGTCACTAACAGTGAAGTATTGACACTCACTAAGACTCCTACAGTAATAGAAATATAATATCCTTAAAGAATAAAGCAAATAAAGAAAAATAAATAACATTTCTATACCACCCCATAGCACTTAGTTTACGCTCTGGGTGGTTCATAAGGTAATTACCCATTTTGCCTCCAACATGCTGGGTACTCATTTTACCAACCTCGGAAGGATGGAAAGCTCAGTCAACCTTGATGCTTGGTCAGGATCGAACTGATCACCTTTTGGTTGCAGTGCAACAGTTTAACCACTGTGCCACCAGGTCTCCTCATGAGCAATACTCACTTCAAATCATTGCATTGCAAGAGATGTAAAAAAAAGGAGAGAAAGAAATATGCACACAGCTGTAAAATGCTTCTAGAATACGTGTGAATTTTATGTGAATGTTTTACTTTAAAAATTCACAAAAAGTTTTTAAATGTTCTCTGTTGCACTTACCTATATGAATATTGTTTTATCATTTCCTCTAGAATAACTGTCTTCAACCTTCTGTGATGTGGGAGCTGCTTTAGAGTGCCAGATACCTAAAGAGGGCCACATCTTAAATAAAAATGTAACAAAATTATTAACCTCCCAATTTAGATTGAAATTAAACATTCAGAGGTCAATGAAGAAATATTAATGTTACAAGTAACTGAACTCTTCTGGCTGGCAAAGCACCCAGAATGGCCAACATACTAGCATGGAGGATAAGTCCAAGAGGAAGCTGACTGAAGTAACAATGCCGACAAGAAAAAAACATGTTGCTATTGAGTTTTTTGTAAAAAAAAAAAAAAGGGGGGGGACAGGAAAAACAGCAGTAGATGGTGTCACCTGATAGCAGGAGCCCAGAAGGTTGGACAGCCACACAAAAAGACCTTGGGGGCTGCATGTGGCCTGTGGGCCACAGGTTGGGGACCCTTGCTCTACAATACAGTCAAACCTCACATAACGAGAGTTTCACTTAGCGAAAAACTGGCATAACGAGCAAGTTTTTTGCTAAGCGGTCTGACTCACATAACGAAAATTTTCGCTATGCAAGTCGGACTTTCCCTATGGAAAAACTGGCATGATGAGCGTTTCTATGGGAAAAACTCACATAGCGAATTTTTAGAAACGCTCGTTATGCAAGTTTGTTTCGCATAGCGAGCAACCTCACATAACGAATTAAATTCGTTATGCAAGGTATTACTTTATATCCTCTTCCACAGAGCTATTTTTCCCAGTGTGCAGTTGTTGCAGGACAGATGGTATTTTCAGAAAACATTATAGAGGTCCTTTCAGCCCTGAGGGGAAAAATAAGTTGTTATTCTGTACCTTGCTGCATAGTTCAGTGGTTTAGGATCTGGCTGTGGAGCCAGAGGCTGATAGCATGATTCCCCACTGTGCCTCCTGCAAGAAGAGGCAGTGTGTGTAGTTATGGGCAAGTTGCACTGCTTCATAATGCCCTCAGAAAAAGGGAATAAATTATTTCTAAGTACTCCATACCAATTAAATGCCATGACTAATGTTTTTTTTTTGTTCAGTCGCACAGTCGATTCCATGGTAGGAAAATTTTTGACATCCCATCACTGACATCTAATTAATTACTACAAGTGTTATTGGACTTCAATTACCAGAAGCCCAAGTCAGCACTCCTGCTGATCAGGGTTTCTGGGAATTGAAGATCAAGAACATTTGGAGTACCAAGGTTCACCATCACTGGTCTGTTTTGTTGTTGTTGTTCAGTCGCACAGTCGATTCCGACCCTCTGCGACCCCATGCACCACTGTCCGCCAAGCACTTCTGTCCTCCACCATCCTCCTCAACTCGCTCAGCTTTGTGCCCATTGTGTCTACAATACCATCTAGCCATCTCATTTTTGGCTGCCCCCTTCTTCTTTTGCCCTCTACCCTTCCCAGCATCAAGGCTTTCTCAAGCCAACCCTCTCTTCTCATTTGATGTCCAAAGTACTTCAGCTTCATCTTTACTATTTGACCTTCTAAGGAGCAGTCAGGGTTAATTTCTTCTAAGACTGACCTATTTGTTCTCCTCGCTGTCCATGGGACTCTCAAAACTCTCCTCCAACACCACATCTCAAAGGCATCTATTCTTCTGCGCTCAGCTTTCCTAATGGTCCAGCTCTCACAATCATACATTGCCACCAGAAATACAATTGCTTTGACTATATGAATTTTTGTTTTCAGTGTGATGTCTCTACTTTTCACTATGTTCCCCAGGTTTCTCATCGCTTGCATCCCAAGAATTAGTCTTATTTTTATTTCATGGCTGCAATCTCCATCTGCAGTGAGCTTTGATCCTAAGAAAGCAAAATCTGTCACTGCTTCTACTTCTCCCCCATCTATTTTCCAGGGACTGATAGGCCTGTTGCCATGATCTTGGTTTTCTTGATGTTGAGTCTCAAGTCAGCTTTTTCACTTTCTTCTTTCAACCTAATTAGGAGCTTCTTTAGGTCCTCCTCACTTTCTGCCATTAGGGTAGTATCATCTGCATATCTCAAATTGTTGATGTTTCTTCCAGCAATTTTGATCCCAAATTGTGATTCCTCCATTCCTGCATTGCGCATTATGTGCTCTGTGTATAAATTGAATAAGCATGGTGACAAAATGCAGCCTTGTCTTACTCCTTTTCCTATTCCAAACCACTCCGTCATTCCATTTTCTGTCCTAACTGTTGCTTCTTGATTCATGTACAAATTTCTCATGAGGCATATAAGGTGTTCTGGTATTCCGATCTCCTTAATTATTTGCCACATTTTGTTGTGGTCGACACAGTCAAAAGCCTTCGTGTAATCAATAAAACAGAAGTAGACTTGTTTCTGATATTCCTTTGTTTTTTCCATGATCCAACGTATGTTGGCAATGTGGTCTCTAGTCCCCCTGCCTCTTCTGAATCCCGCCTGCACTTCTGGTAATTCTCTCTTCACATGCTGCTGCAGTCTATCCTGTATTAATGGTTTTTAGCTCCTGATAAATATAATACAGTATGATTAACTGCTCACAGTCACTTTTAAAAACATATATTGGCAAACAACAAGGGTTGGTTGTCCATTAACACTAAATCTTCATTATGTAAATATTAAAGCAATAACGAAATACATATGATAATGTGTATTATATGCTGTCAAGTTATACTCAGCTTATATTGAGCATGAAAGGGTTTTCAAGGTGAGTTATTTAAGGAACAATTTTATCAGTAAACCCCCGTGGTAAATGGTGACATTTAGATTGATTTATAAAACCATCCAAAGATATCACTTTGGAGTCAGCTAGGTAACACCTGGAATCCTACTTCCAGCTTAATTAAAATATTAGCAATATCATTTGTAAAGTAATGCAGATTGTTAGTATGAAAGAACTTTAAAGAAATGGAGAACATCCAGCTATATTATTTCTCTACTAAATTATAGAACAATTTACCCCATTTATTTTTGAACAGAATTATAAGTGGTATGTGTTCCGATCCTTTGCTGTCCTGTATTAATTATTGCTGTCTAGCAAACTTGAAACCCTTGGTAGAAATCTTTAAGTTAAAATACAATACACTAGAGCATTGGATAATGTTAGGACTTGGTTCCACAAGTCATGACATTGTCCGATTTTTAGCGTTGTCCGATGCATGCATCGAACAACGCTTTAAAAAAAAAAGCCCTGACATCAGGGACAAACCGCGCGGTTTGTCCCTGAAGTCAAACTGACCCTAGGCTAGCGATTGTAGAAAAAAGCAAAAACAAAACACGAGAACATCTACACAATGGGTGAGGGATGGATTGGGTAGAGGGTTCTACCCAATCCACCCCCAGACGATTCAGTCGGATAACACTAAAGGATTGTTATCCAGAATGGTTATCCGATGCAAGTTTTTTCCAAAAAACTTGCATCATTATCCAATTCTAGCGTTATCTGATTCAATTGTTATCTGGTGTTTTACTGTATACTTAAATTTTCCTTTGCATCCTAGTTTCTGTAAAAGTATGTATATTTTTCAGAAATATTATTTCATTGGTTTTATAAAGTTCATGTTTCATTCCATTTCTGAAAATAAATGATTGCAGTTCAGCTTGAGGGTCCCACTAAATATGACCAACAAAGTAACAGTATCAACAACGGTGATAATAATGGCAGTGGCAGTAAGAATAATATTTAGGAAATGCTGGCAGCCATCTTTCAGAGTGAATGTAGCTAAACACTGTAGTAAGTTTGCTTCCTTCTGCACATCAGGGCAAGTCGATGAAGCATGACAAAAGGAAGAGGCAAAAGAAAGAACTATTAGGAAACAGGCATTGCTAGGTTACACCTTGTTCATCACCATGGAGATTTTTGTCACTCTGGACACTGTTAGCTGCAGTGTCTTCTTAGGAAGAGTCTGAACAAACCATTTAAATGTTGGTGTTGTGATTTTATACTGGACCAATCTCTGATCTTTGCTGATATTTATGTACAGTAATACCTCAGATAACGTTTACCTCGGATAACGCTAAAATCGCATAACGTTAAGTAATCTGGGGAGGAGAATTGGATCGAATAAGGTTAAGGTCCTATGGGATGTATCGGATAACAACCGCTAAAGCCTGTGCGGTTACAATGTATCTCTATGGAGCTTTAACGTTATCCGATCCATCCCATAGGATTTTAACATGCATCGGATAACACTAAAAATCGGATAACACCAAGACTTGTGGAACCAAGTCTTAGCGTTATCCGAGGTATTACTGTACTTTTAAATTATACTGGTTTTTGGAGGTCAAACACCAGCCAGCATAAATGGACTTTCTGTGATTTCACAATTGCAAAAAGGCTGGTTTTCAACAATAGAAAGATAGATGCCCACCACCTTACAACACTATTGACATTTGAATGTATGGCACACAGACAATTACATATGGATTTTTAAAAAATATTTTGAAATCTTTCACAGAAGCCTATGTGTAGATATTCTCGTGTTTTGTTTTTGCTTTTTTCTGCTTCCCTCACTTTTCCTCATTTTTCTTTGCTTTTCTAATACTATAATTTTGTTTATGGATCTGTTGTCTTGCTATTTTAGTTGTCATTTGTTTCGTCTTACTTTCAAGTACTGTAATTAATATAAATTTAAAGGGGAACAGAACACTATTGTCCATTGGGAATATAGCAGAATTCACTGTTTTCTAAAATGTTCAGACAAGCTTTGCATATAACAGCTCTCCTTATAGTAAACCAAATTAGTGGTCCACAACACAGGAGAAAAAACATCAAGCCTATAGCTTAGATTCTTAATTAATCTTTTGTTACATTATATTGGAATAGAAGAATGGCTATTTTTATTCCTATTTTTGAAACTGTTCCATTACATCTATAAAATATATCTCTGACTGAGATTTGCTATCTCATTTGTTCTGAAAGAGGCAATAGGAGAAGGTTTCTCTTTAGAAGTGTCTCTTTGTTTTCTTGTGTGTGTGTATGTTTAAAGTTTAACTTTTAAACCCCCCTCTGCCATAAATGGTTGCTGCTGAACAGCCATCTATTATGGGGAATAATTTTGTTCCTTCCATAATGACCCTCAAGAAACAAGATTCTGCAACATTCTCAGAGAAATAATGGTCAGGCTACCTCTTCCATCAGTGGAGAAGAAAATTATAGCTTTCACTTAGAAGCTACTAAGACCAATTCTGCTGCTTTGCTGAAGCTATTAAAATAAAGTTCTGGTGAATTTAAAAATAAGCTGAGGTAGAAATAAAGGGTGCTGTTTGCTTATTGGATAGAGAATGGTGAGCTTTATAAGATAGTGCAGACAAATTATCGTGAAGGTAAAAATGGGCAGAAGGACTTTCCTAGTTGCCTAATTCCTATATTTTAGGTAATTTCTTGTTGCCATGTTGAGCTATACCCCAGGAAGCTAAAGAATATATATATGGGTCCCATGTTGGTAACTACTGCTGTATAGATAGTAATTTTGCAGCCATGCCTTCCTTCTTTAATCTCATTTCTTCTGGTATTTTTTTTAAAGGAAAGTACAATTGTACCTCATTTAAAGAGCATAATGTGTTCCACAGGTTTGCTCTTTAAGCGAAACACCATTCCAAGTGACCAATTGTGAGTTCTGATGGGGAGGATTGCGAACCCTGATTTAGTTGTTAGAGTTTTTGGTTGGTTTTACACTAGAACATCGGATAACATTATGGCTTGGTTCCACAAGTCATGACGTTATCCGATTTTTATCGCTGTCCAATACATTGATCGAACAATGTTTAAAAAAAGCCCTGTTCCCTTTCCAAAGAGGAAAGTAAACAGGGGGGGAGATCAGGTTGGCTTGGGGAGGGAAAGCACCCTCCCTCCCTCCCCAAGCAAACTGGGGATCCATGGAGCTCGGGGGACTTCAGGGGACAAACTGTGCAGCTGCGCGGTTTGTCCCTGAAGTCAAGCTCAGCCCCTGCCATCGCTAGCCAGAGCTGAGCTTGACTTCAGTGACAACCCGCGCAGTAGCGCGGGTTCTTCCCGAAGTCAAGCTAAGCCATGGCTAGCGATATTTAGCCGGAGCTGAGTTTGACAGCTAAGCCCTGGCCGATCGCTAGCCAGAGCTCAGCTTGACTTCGGAGACAACCCGCAAACCCAAGCGGGTGCACGCGTTGCCACCCAAGTCAAACTTAGCTCCAGCTAGCAATCACTAGCCGGAGCTGAGTTTGACAGCTAAGCCCTGGCCAATCGCTAGCCAGAGCTCAGCTTGACTTTGGAGACAACCCACGCACCCAAGTGGGTGCGCGCGTTGCCGCCAAAGTCAAACTCAGCTCCAGATAGCAATCACTAGCCAGAGCTGAGTTTGACAGCTAAGCCCTGGCCGATCGCTAGCCAGAGCTCAGCTTGACTTCGGAGACAACCCACGCACCCAAGCGGGTGCGCGCGTTGCTGCCAAAGTCAAACTCAGCTCTGGCTAGCAATCGCTAGCCGGAGCTGAGTTTGACAGCTAAGCCCTGGCCGAGTGCTAGCCAGAGCTCACCTTGACTTCGGAGTCAACCCGCACACCCAAGTGGGTGCGTGCGTTGCCACTGAAGTCAAACTCAGCTCCAGCTAGCAATCGCTAGCCGGAGCTGAGTTTGACAGCTAAGCCCTGGCTAGCGATTGCTAGCCAGAGTTCAGCTTGACTTCGGAAACAACTCGTGCGCCCCAAGCGGGTACATGCGTTGCCGCCAAAGTCAAACTCAGCATTTGACAGCTAAGCCCTGGCTAGCGATCGCTAGCCTGAGCTCAGCTTGACTTTGGAGCCAGCTAGCAGTATCGGACACAGCCCGGACGGGGTTCGGAAGAAGCTGGGCTGCGCTAGGCTTCTTCCAACCCCCGTCCGACCCCCATCTGGGCTGTGTATGAAGCCTAGCGTGCCCAGGCTAGCTAGCCTGGGCGCTGCTAGGCTTCAAACACAGCCCGGACGAGCTGTTCATGAAGCCTAGAGGTGTTCGGGCTAGCTAGCCTGGGCGCCTCTAAGCTTTGTCCAGCTATCGCTCCAGCTGAACTAGGGTCGGGGGAAAGGCAGGCACCCACATGCCTTTCCCCCGACCCTAGTTCAATAGCAGCGATCCATCACTGAGGTGTGTGGATTGGGTAGATGTTCTACCCAATCCAACCCCCTCCCCCCAACAATTGGCTCGGATAACGCTATAGAATTGTTATCCAGAATCATTATCCAATGCAAGTTTTTTCCAAAAAACTTGCATCGTTATCCAATTCTAGCATTATCCGATCCAATCTTTATCCAGTGTTTTACTGTATTTGTTAAGCGAAGCGAACATCCAGAAAAAATTCTGCTCTTTAAGCGAGGCGCGGTTTGACTATAATATGTATAAGCAGTGGTGGGTTGTCATCACAGTGTTGGCATAGCTAACGTCATGACATCGTGGGCGGGGCCGAAGAATAAAAATAAAATAAAAATAAGCACACCCACCCAGCCCTCAACCCACCCACCCACAACACAAATCTGTAAATAAATTAAATAAATTAAATAAATTAAATAAATAAACAAATAAAAATTACATTAAAATACACCCACCCACCCAAACACCCACCCACCCAAAAGACAAATCAACCCACCCACCCCAAACACAAACCCATCACTTACCTGTTGGTATAAGTGCCTGGGCAGCACCATGTTGCGAGATGGATATGGTCATCGTACCAGTTCTCTAGGATAATATGCCTTAATGTAAATGTAAAACAGCTGTACCTCCTTAAGGGTTCTCCAATTGGAACGGTAACTAGAACAGCACAGATGTAGCTTATTGGTCAGGTAACTCCAAGACTTTGCTTAAAAACCCCAAGCCAGGCCGCCAGGCCTGCCGGCCGCCAGACTTTTTTAGGAACTGTGGTAGTACGTCAATATAGCTAAAGGTATTAAATACACATTAAAATACACACAGACACACCACATCCCAAGGTGAGTCACTTACCCTGGGGAGCAGGCTATAGGGAGCTTCTGGCTAGCAGCTTCTCTTCCTCCTCCCCGCTTGGGAGGTCAGCAAGGAGGCTGTGCATACGCGCCAAGCACTGTAGGCGTGCATGCACACCGAGTGCTTGGCGCGCATGCATAGTGGGGGAACCAGTGAAAAGGTAAGCCCCGAAGGTGGTTCCCCCCAAAAGCTGCTACCGGTTCTCTGGGACACTGGGAAAAGTTACTACTGGTTCTGGGAAACTGGTGCTAACCTGTTGCATCCCATCACTGTGTATAAGTATATATAATACATCTGTCTGGCCAGGTTATTCTGCTATGATAATAGAGCAGACCATACTGCCAGTGACTCAACATCGAGTGTCAGGCAATGGTTATCTAACCTGACAACCTTGAGGACTAACAGCCTTGGGTATCAAAGTCCACAGAGAAGGGTGACGTCCCCAAGTGGATTCAGTCCCACTTGACTCCATCTTGATGGAGGGCAGCAGCTTCATTAATACTGGCCTGGGGCTGATGAGGACTTTGTGTGCCAAAAGGGCTCAGGACCGGAAAGTGACTGGGGAAAGTGGATCAGTGGTACAGAGGTCATGCTGCAATTCAGAAGGCAAATGAAAGGTCACTGCATTATATTCTAAGGACAGCAGTGGTGAGCTCCAAAAAAAATTACTACCACACCGTGGGTGTGGTATGGTGAGCGTGGTCATGGGAAAGCCCTGCATTGCACTTGAATTAGGACTACTTTATTTCAAAACTTGGATGGCCGGGGCCAGCCAGAATTTCTGCTACCGGTTCTGGGGAACTGGTGCGAACCTGCTGATGCCCACCACTGCAGGACGGCCTACATGGCTGATCACCATGATGACCACCCCATTCAGAGTAGGATATGGCAGAAGAAAAATACATATAATAAGAAGCATTTTACATATTAATGGGATCATGCACAAAACACATCATACATAATAGTAATGTTACAGCCAAGATGTAAAGTTGCAGAGAATGACATAGGAAAAGCCAACCCAGATAGCAGCCCCCTTGGCATGTAAAAACACCCTTCTTGCATGCCTAAAACAACCAGCATTTGCCTGGGATACCCATGAGAGACAGGTGGATACCCCCTACATTGCCAGGAAAGAGGCTAAAGCTCGTGGAGCTGTCCATCATAGAGAGCAGACCTGACCAAAATCCCCAACCACATTAGATAATGTGGGATTTGGAGGCCTGAGATCTCGCAGCTTAAAATGTTGTGACTTCACAAACTGAGATATGATGATGGTGAATCAATGACAAAGTGACTGAGGACCATGTTCGCCAGATGCCTCCTTTTTCAATACAACCTCTTCCCTCCTGCTTAAACTGTTGTTGTGCTGCATTATTTGCTAATTGTAAGCCCTAACCCAAACATATGCAGATTTTATACTCCCCAAAATGTATTTGGTCAATTTCATTCTAGCTAGCCCCATTTTGAATTGATAGTTTCCTCTTGGCTTTCCTTTAACATAGCACTAATTCTGTCCTCCTTCACACATTCAGTAAGGGTTTCAGTAAGATGAAAAAAGAAACAGTAAATTAGATAGTAAACCTGTCATGAAGAGAACATGAGCTGGGAACCTAGAGTCATGAGAATACTCAGAGCTACATAAGATTCATAAGTAGGAGTGAAAACTGAAGAGCAAAGCAGGAAGAAATAAATTTGCTCAGGCAAAATCTCAATCTGAAACGGGAAGCTTTTATAGCCCTACCTAGATGGTGTAACTGTGGTTGGTTGGTTGGTTGGTTCTTTCTTTCTAAAAACCGCAAAACATTTGTCAATATTAAAACCAAGATTAAAAACAATTTTAAAATCTCCAGATTCAATAAAGATAGCATTCCTGAAACTCTTACTTAAAAGCCTGCTTGAAAAGGAAGTTCTTTCCTTGATGATAGAAGTACAAGAAAGAGGAGAGGCACCAAAGAATGCAGCCCACATGTAAAACTGTCAGATTGTACCCTTGTCAGACTCTTTGTTATAATTGTGTTTTGTTTGTATGTTTGTCAAAAAGGGAGTAAAAGGGTTTTTGCAAAAAGATTTTTCTTAGATCAGACATTCATGAACCATTAGCTGTTGCAGACTCTTCCTCTTTTCCATTCAAATCCCTATCAGAGGCTTTTTAGGTTATTGTCCTGCCTGCTGCCTTTTTTACTCCTGCAGTTCCAGTGATACAAACTTCCAGGATGTTTGCTCTTTTTATTTTCATCTTCGCTTCACCTTGTCTATGTATGTCAAAACATCCCTGGTTGGAGGTTGTTTCCAATATAGTTTCATTTTAAATCCACCACCTTAGACCTGTGTACTTTTTATCAGGAAGTTTGCAGTTTAAGTTCACATACATAGTGAAGACTGTCTAGTTGAATGAGCTCTTAATTATGTCATTCCTAATCGGTGCTGAGGGATAATTACTAGAAAGTTATATTTCTGAACAGATTTGCATTTTCATCACAGCACCTGGAATGCACTTGAGGAGAACTGACAAACATGTGAAATGAAAAATACATGTCTTATACTCCTGTATTTTTTTCTCATTTATCAGTTAAATCAATGCTTCTCTAAAGCCCAAGAAAGAAAATTGTAAGAACACATGCTTGTCTGTCTTTGGAACTCTCTAGAATTAGCCTGTCATGGAATGTAAAACTAATGTGTGGTTGTACAAACTCACCGCCATTTCCTTTGCTACTGCTGATGGCTAAGTAGATTTGGAAAAGAAAGGGGTTTTTATGAAGTGAGTACTGAATAGCTAGGTATGTCATTTTAACCAAGCAACTAAAATGTCTCATAGATTTGTAATATAATTTTGTTTACATTCATAAGTTTTTTCATTTTAAAAATCTTTGTTCCGCTGTGGAGGAATAGGCAAGCAATCTAAGTAAAGCAAGACTGAACAATGCATTTTGTCTTGTTAGAAACATATTACAATTCAAATACATCTCCTTCAGAAATATATGAAAAGTCAATAAGAAACTTCCAGCATAAAGAGAATTCTGTTTATTATTGTCTGTACAATTTCAAAAAGAATCATTGGCTCTGTGGCAGAAAACAAGAATCTAGTGTCTTTAGATTTATGAAGAAACTTATGGATAATTATTAATCTTTTATCTTTAAGTTGTTTTTAACTTGTTAATTATTATTGGGATCTATTGATTTTTATAAATTTTAAAAACTTTTTAAATTTTATAGTTGTAATTTTGAAGTTTTTAATAATGGGTTTGTGTTGTGTTGTGTTATGCTTTTATGATGTTGTATAAACCACCCTGGGTCTCCCCGGTGAGAAGGGCGGTATAAAAATGTAAATAAATAAATAAATTAATTAACATCAAGGGCATTAGCTTTAAACCAGGGGTCCCCAACTTTTTTATGCCACAGGTGGGCTGGACCACATCCCTCGGAAGCAGAAGTTAAAACAGGACTGTTTGAATCAGTTGAACTTACAGGGGAGTTGCCTCAGTAAATCCCCTTTTGATTGAATGGGCCTACTGTACTAATATGATTTATTATGCTAAGTCACAGGATTTTGGTCAGTATGTTATTCATTTAGAAGTGAAAAGACATTTCCTTTATAGAATGTCTAATATAGCAATGTGAGTTATTGAGCAGACTGTACAAATTCAGCTAATAGTTTGGAGTACACAGATTGAATATGCTAGTGTTTGGAGAAACGGTCAAGATAAAGACCAAGACTTCTTGAACATTTTTCAGAAGCCAGAGAACTAAACTGTTCCTGAGAGTTTTGCAAAGGTGCTTTGAGGAAGGAAAGAACTATGTGACAAAGAATATTGGTGAAGCAGTAGCCAATAATGTAAAAGACATAAAATGGAACTCTCGTCTCTGTTGGATAAGTTCTGCTTGCACTTGTATTGTTATAGAAAGATATTGTCACGCCTGAGCCCACTGAAGATCTGCTTAGTGAAGCAGAGTGATACGTTATGTCAGGGAGATGTTGTCCTGCTGACATTTGACTTCACAGAAACAGGGAAGCTAGGGGTTGTTTTGCACAGTGGAAAAACACAGATAACGATTGTTGCTTTTACTACAGAACCAGTTTTGTTTAATGCAGCATAGAGGTTCAATCTTGTTAAGAGTATATTCCATCCCATATTATCATGTTCCAGAGGTGACGTACAACCTAGATGCGGCCAGCCTGCCTACCAATAAGTAACATCTCTCCCTTAATTAACTTCAATATTTACATAATTAATTTTATTAAGAAAGAAATTGCCAAAATAATGCTTTATATGTAACAATGTGGTTACAAATTTGCATACAAAACAAAATTCTATTGCAATCCTGTACATTCTATTAAAAAATAAATCTAATTGCTTTCAGTGGGGCTTACTTTAAGGTAAGTACCACCTACCAATGCAACACATGGTAACATTAATAGATGTAAAGCAGTTTAAAACAAATTCAAAACAAATAGCAAATTAAAGTAGTAATTCTAGTTATTCCCACAGTGTAACTTTTCAGTAATCTCTGAAACCTACAAATAGAATCACAGAATCCTAGATTGTAACTGAAGAATCAGAAGGGGATATGACGGTTATCTAGTGGTGTTCATTCTATCAGCTTAGAATTCAATCTAAAGCAGTATTCCCCAACCTTTGGGTTTTGGACTTCAGTTCCCAGAAGCCTAAGTACATTGGCTGATTGTTGCCATGGGGAATTGACTTATGTTTCCAGGAATTGAAGTCCAAAACCCAAAGGTTGGGGAACACTGATCTAAAGCATTCATCCAAGAGATTACCTGAACTCTGTTTTAAAACCTTCAATGAAGGAAAGTCTACAACCTTCTGAGAAAGCCCCCCCCCTTGTTGAATAGGGTATTTGCTAACTCATTTTACCATCAAGAAGTTATTCCTAATATTTATTTGAAATGTCCTTTTAAATTGACTTCCAGACCCTTTACTATTTTAATTGACTTCCTCGTAACATAGTCCAGTTTGTTTAGTATTCCAGTTGAGTTGTGACCAAAGCATGCACGCACACACACACACACACCCCCCAAGTTGTCATGCTGTTGGCCTTGTTTTAACCTGTGGTCTATTAAGAATCCTAGTTTCTTTTCATACATTCTGCTCCCGGGCCAGGTATCCAGTGTTTCTATAGCCATACTCCTATTGCATAGTTATGCCAGCAGAAGGGAAGTGACATAACTTAGATGAGCAAATTGCTGCTAATTAACAAGTCCCTGATTAAATTCCTGTTTGCATGCCAAGTCCCCCAGCTGACACAATGAAGCGTCCAAAAGGGCATTTCTTAATTATTGACAATTTGTTATTGAGGGTTACACCATTCCCCTCCTTTTTCTTCTACCTACTCCTCCCATGCCTGTAGATCTTTCCACTTATCCCTGCTGAAATAATTTATGTTATGATGTATCTCTGTTGATTATCAATCAAATGTCTTTTCTCTAATAATGAGAGAAAGAAGCACTTTGTTAGTCCCCAACTAGAGCAGACCCACCTAATCAATGGGACTTTTATAAATGTTGACTCAACAAGCCTCATTTATTTAATGGAGCTGCTTCAGTCAAGATTATTCATTGTAACCCATAATTTTTGATTCTTGTTGACCTATTTTGTTTTTGTCTGGGGCTTAAAGGAAACTGGAGAAAATGTTCAAATATGTTCTCAGTGAGCATTAATACAAATTACTATAGCACAATCTCCAATAAAGCAGAACATTTCTAAAACTGTCCAGTAAGTATTTTCACAGCTTATTATTTTATTGATTATCGATACAATAAATATAGGTTACTCTCCCTGCCAACAGATAAAAGAAGCATTGATTGTTATGCCAGCAAACAGATTATAAAATAATTGTTGTGTTAAGTTTTAAAACTAGTTTGAGCAACATTTGAATATACAGTGGTACCTCATACAATGATTTTAATCCGTTCCATGGGGCTCGTTGTTGTATGAAACAATTGCTATACGATATATGCATCATATAGCGATTTTCCCTATGGGATGCATCGTACAATGATTTTTTTTTGCTAAGTGTTTTTTTCCGTTGGAAAATTGTTGTACAATTTTTTCCATAGGGAAAATTGGTATGGGAGATGCCATTTCCCGCAAAACCTAATTTTTATGCAATTTTGTTGTTATGCGATTGTTGTATGAGGTTCCACTGTATAGCCATAATGAGTCATGTAAACATATATATATATATTGAGTTGCCTTTTATGATATAAAAATTAGGGCTTATGGAAGTCCCCATCCAAATTCTGGAGTCATGTTTGTATATTGGGGTAGGCAAAATGCTGGCAGGAATCAAGTTGCAGAGCTTCATCACCCTGTCTACCATAAGCCACACATGCGACCTTTAAAAAAAAAGGGGGAGGAGGGTAGTCTTTTGAGCTAAAATCTCACTACATGGAATTTTTTTTTGCAGTGTTTTAAATTCTCTCTTAGCTGCTTTATGTTTTGAAGACTCTCCCCAAAAAAAGAAACAACAAAAAGTTACTGAAAATAGCTCATAGCTGAAAATTGCTTCTTATGGCCACCAAAGGCCATACGGGGCTTTTTTAGTTTAAACAAACAGAAAAATACTGTAAAAGATATGCGCTGCCAGACCAGTTAAGTCTCTAAGAGTCCTGGCGGAGCAGTGGTTAAACTTCTGTAATGCAACCAAAAGGTTGTGAGCTCAATCTTAAACAGAGATGAAGTTTGACTCAGCCTTCCATCCATCTGAGGTCAGTAAAATTAGTACCCATCATGTTGGGAGCAAAATGCTAATTAACTTGTGAACCACTAAACAAGTGCACTAAGGGCTGTGGGGCAGTATAAGTGTGATTGTCTTTGCTTTGCATTGGTGTGTGTGTATACAGCTCCCAGACCTCTAGAGATTGCCCATTCCTGCTCTATTTGATCTGTAGATGCGTGTGTGCGCACATGCGCGCAGGCACACACACACACACACACACACACACGCACACACACACGTGCACACACACACACACACACCTCTCTACCATAGTTTTAATTTTCCAGACTTTACATTCAGTAGGCATCTGCAGCCGATGATGAACAAGGCTAGGAAAAAAATATCCCCTGCAGCATGAGTTCTTTTCTGCCAAGTTTTTGATTATCAGTGACAAAATCCTAAAATTACACTTAAATGTCTTTCACAGATTCTGAAATTGAGTTTCTGAAAAAGTATAGCAGTTGTAATAGGAGGTAAAGTATGAAGTTCTAGAGAAATGAGCTGTGAATTGAACCAGCAATGGAAATTGATCCTATCAGTCAGAGTCCCTCTGACCCCTCCTCCACCAGTACTCTGAAAAACACTGCCAAATGTCAAAGAAACCAGCACCATTGATTAGATATGATGCTAAAATGCCAGGGGCTACAACTGGATTTACTAGTTCCCTAAGGTTGTGAGCTGAAGCTGTCAGATTTCACTGCTTGATACCAAGATGAATCTGGTATGAAAAGGATAATACAAAAATACTACAGGTACCATCAAGGGAGTTGTGAAGAACTGTGAGACTGATATGCAAGCATGACAGACTTTCTTCTTTTTGGGACAGTAATCCTTCCTTTTTACCTTGGATCAGTGGATCTGGATTGGCCACATTATCATGTGATCAGGTCCGATTATAATAATCCAGCATGCTTATTCAGGCAGCTTTAAAGAAAGAAGAATCTAGTGTAACTGTATAATCTTCACAGTATTACACCAAATTAGAAGATAATAAATATGTTATTTCTGAAAACATAATTAATTATCCTGTTACCAAAGCCTGTGAGATATTTCTGTGGTTGCACAAAAGTTGGTCCTGCCATTTAAACTGTTTTTGGTGAGGTTTTTCTTATTTGAGTCTAATAAATGTGATCTACATTGTGATTAGCACTTCTAAATTACACTTCCTTTCCTACTAGGTAATTGGATTCATTAAGATGTTTGTTTGTTTATCCATTTTTTTAGAACAGTAGTCCACTCTGTGTAGAAAATAATCAGTACTGCCTGCATTGATATATCCAGAAAATGTGTGTTACTGGGTCTAAAATTTCTTGAGATCCTGGTTGTTTTGGGGCAAAAATGTGCACATAATCTGACATGGACTGAATCCTGAGCAGAGTCTGAGAGATCAGCGCTGAATCATATGAAAGCCTCAGTGCTTTTTATGGTGAATGTACGGTGACCAGTTCATTTAGTTAATGCCCAAATGTGACCTGATAAATGTAGTTTATATAACTTAGATATACAGTTCCTAGAAAATGCCTTTCTTGCTTTCTTTTTAATGTCTTCCATCCTGATAACACAGATACCACATCAAATGCAGGGCGTTGGTTCTCTAAAGTATTCTTGTAGTTTTTTCATACCAGAAGAGAATACTAATTCCATATCTTCCTCCTTCATGTGTATTTTTGGAAGTACAGAAAGGCCTGTCAACATAAAATAAGTATTCCAGTCAGAATAGATACCACTTATTTTTAAAGCATTGTTCTTTATCTCCCACTCTGGATTTGAAATAGCGAATGTTATAAGTAGCAATAAGAAGAAAAAGGTGTTCATTTCCTTTAGGTCAGTGCCTGGAATAAGGCAAGTATCAGAGGTTGAAGCCTAACGTGAGATTCCTTTCTGTGACCTTTTTTACTTTATGTGTGAGCTGTCTCCCCTACTAGTTTCTTTGTACACTCTGATATCTTTCATCAGTACAGTATCTGTAAGATACCATATTGGTATTGACTAGTAGTTCCCAACGCGGGGCACATGCCCCACAGGGGGATTTCAATTCCAAGAAGCTTAAGTCAGTACATTGGGTGATCAGTGAATTGACTTAGGTTCTGGGCATTGAAGTCCAAAAACCAAAGGTTATGAAGCACTGGTATAGACCATATTAGAATATCTTTCCTGCTTAAATTGGCTTGGAATTAATCTTCAAATCATCCTGACCAGAGCTTGGAAATGTTATTGTTTAGTCTAAGAATCACAAAATTCACTAGATGGACAGAGTTACTGGCTATGGAAATCTAGAAAATGTCATCTAAAAGATAACTTGCCTAAGCTCCAATTGTGATAGTATAAAATTTTAAGAAATTCAGTTCCTAAGCTTAATGGTTGGGTAAATGGGATCGGAGACAAGGAAAAAAGCAGGAGGAATGAGTTACGACAGAAAGGGTGGAGTTGACTAAGTACAGATCCATTTCTTCACAGATTTCTTGGCGAGAGCCCTGTGACTGTGTGCAGGAATTTCCACATATATTTGCCAAACTGATAGCTGGCTCCAGATAAATGGGTAGACAAAACTGGAAGGCAGAAAAATGTTATGCATACCAACTCTCAAAAAGTATATTTATATGTATAAGAGAGAGAATGCAATTTTTTTACTGAAAGCATTAGCAATAGATTTTGAAGGCTATGTTGTTTGTGATTTTGCTGCATTTTCTTGAGAATGTGAGGCAAGTTGAAGAATGTCTTTGAACAATATTGCAAGCTTGCAGAGAATTATTAGAAGCCAGGAGTGATGGAATCTTGTGGCAAGCATTTAGAACATTCTTAGTGAAGATGTGTTGATTAATAAACATGAGCCAGACGATGCATATTAATCTGTTTATGTATAAGAGCTTTCTAGCTCATTAAAACTCTTTTTGGCATTTCAACTACGGAAGCAGTAGATAAAACTAGTCATTGTCTTTTATCTTGTTGAAGAGTCTCATATGAAATAAAAATCAGATTATTGCTAAATTTGTATAATAGCTTCACTGATGACAGTCTTCAGAGCATTTTATTAGACACGTTAAGGCAGGTTCCAGCCCATACCAAGATATGAGGAAAATGTCTTTTTTCCCCCTTTCTTCTTTTCAAAGATTCCATGGAAATTAAGGATGTAAATCTTGACCTGGTTCATTCTCATGCACTAAAAAAAGCATGAAGAATTTATAAACCAGAGTGGAATGGGGAAGCAACAGGAGCTGAGATCTCTCACCAGGGTTTGAGAATCTTCAACGGTTTGTCCTTCTGTATTGAGATACCCTGCCTGAGCCATAAAACCTTGGCAAAAAATTCCTCACATTCTTAAAGCTTCTTATAGTTTAGAAGATTGTATAAATAGAAACAGTATTTTGCTTTTCCTGCTATCGGCCTGTGGTCAATTCTATGTCAATGGTAAAATCATAATTTTTATTGCCTACAGCCCAATAGGTATGGTCACCTTAGCCACAGGATTTACTTGCATCAAAAGAAAACACACTGATAGTGTTGGTAACAGTGGTGTTGGTATTCTTTATAGTTTTCTGCTGTTGGTTCAGAGCCTAGGGAAAAAATGTAAGGGTACTTTATCAGCATTATGACTTGCATGGTAAAAAGGAGTTAGCTGTTTCTATTAGAATATTTTAAAATCCTCATATTTACCACTCAAAAGTGTCAGTGCTATGTACATTACGGGGGCAGCAAACTTGGCACAGCAGATGTTCTTGGACTTCAATTCCCAGAAGCCTTGATCAGTAGGTGTGCTGACTTGGGCTTCTTGAAGTCCAAGAACACCCGGAGAGCCAAGTTTGCTGACTCTATTATATCTGATATTACAGTTCCTGATAGATGTCAAAAAATTTACACCACTGAAGAACAGGACTAAATTCTTCCAACAGATTGTCAAATGCAGGTAATGCTGAGAATACCAATCATCTGTTCAGCTGGTATATATGCACAGATAATTCTATGGAAATTTAGCACCTATGGCTTTTCTTCTTTCTCATTTTCTTATACAGAATTAGTTTAAAAATCATTTACACTGCTGTAAAAGAAAGTATTAAAAATGTATCCCTTTGTTTTTTATAGATCCTGTGCGTGGTCCACGGAAACTAGAAGTTGTAGACATCAAATCCTGGCAAATCACTATCACTTGGGAACCATTTGGCTACAATGTGACTCGTTGCCATAAGTACAACCTTACAGTCCATTACCGCTACCAAGCTGGTGGGCAAGAACAAGTCAGAGAAGAAGTGAGCTGGGATACTGACAATTCACATCCTCAGCACACTATTACAAATCTATCCCCATATACTAATGTCAGTATCAAACTAGTTCTTATGAATCCTGAAGGAAAGAAAGAAAGCCAAGAAATTGTGGTGCAAACAGATGAAGATGGTAAGCTTTGAATTGTAATTTTAAGGTTTTGATTGTTTAATGCAGTTAGCATGAACATGCATAATTTTAGACTCGTTTTTGTAATTCTATCTGAGGGAGCAAGTGAGTATGTATAGCTCCATATAGAGTTTAATGCCATGTGTAGTTCCAATGTAGATCCCACCCCCAAAGCAAAGCTAAGTGTCAGCTGAAAGCATTTAGTGAACTCAGCTGCAGAATTTGATCTACAAAAATTTTCTTCAGAGAGAACTACTACTCTTGATAAAGTCTCTTCTTCTGAGTAGCCCTTCCTGTAGGTGAAAATTTTATCTGAGGGGATCCAGTTGAGTTATACCTTTATACAACAGCATTCTTGTGAACTAAGAGGGAATTCAGTCTCCTCTGACTTAAAAGCAAAACTACCATATTTGCTGGCGTATAAGGTGCATTGGGGTATAAGACCACCTAGTTATTACCAAAATAGTCCACTATATACAATACAAGATACACTCAATTTTTCCAGTATATTTTAAGTGGGGGGAAGTGGCTTTTATACGCCAACAGGGTTTGGCTTCCTGACTCTTAATTGTTCTGGGGCTGTAGAATCCAACAGTTCCTCCACACATCAGGTTTGAGATCATACTTTCTGGAGGACTCATACAGCAGGGCAACAAGAAGTGGAAGAATACTAAGAATCAACATAGGCAATTGAAATTAGCATAGTCTTCAATAACATGCAAGCATGGTTGGATCTATCCAGTTTTTTTCATAAGAGTAGAGTTCCTTCTTCTTATGGAAGAAATGAAGAAGGATGTTTCTTTCAAAATTCTTAGGAAAATTATCAGCTTCATACCGCCCAAACTAGTTGTGTAACAAAACATACTCTTGCCTCAAATATTCATACCAAGTATACATGCAAAAAAAATGAAAAGCAAAAATTGATAGAATTGAAAATATACACACACTTGCTTTCTTCAAATAAAAATCAGTTTTGTTTTCCTTGCATTTCTTAGAAACCTGCTGTTATTTTCATCTTGGACCAGTTCCTTATCAGGTTGTGAGACTGTTCTCGCATTCTGTTGAGATGAATACTGTCTTTTGACATGAGAGCACCTGGAACATTTTTAACAGATTTTCTGCATAGAATGAAAGGTTCAAAAATTATAATTTTTCCAGAGAACATGGTATCTCAGGGAAATTTCAGCATCTTTTATCAAAGAAAAACACAATTTTCCTCATGTATTTAATGTGAGAAAGAGTTGACATACAGGATAAAATGAGTTGAAACTCAATTTTGCTTAATTTGTTTAATAACAATAACAACAAGAGAAGACTCAATCTCAGTACTTGCATAACTAATCAAGATGTGTTTATCTAAATATGTCAAGAGGTACTTTAATTAAATGGAGTTCAATTACTAACTATAGTTGCTGATCTAGGGGCTGCGGTGGCTCAGTGGTTAGGAAGCTCACTTTATTAGCTGAAAGGCCAACAAGTTGGCAGTTCGAGACCCAGGTGCTGCATGACGGATTGAGTGTCTGTCTCTGTCCCAGTTCCTGCCAGCCTAGCAGTTCTTGGAAAGCAAGAAATTGCAAGTAGATAAATAGGGATCACTTTGGTGGGAAAAAATCTTGGGGACGTGAAAGGAGCCTCATTTAGGCATCCCCAGAGCAGAGTTTCTCCAGCAAAAATCATTTCAACCCAGAATAATTTGTGACACAAAATTATTAGTTGCCGATCATCTAGCACTTCTTCCCTTACTGGCAAAATAGTATCTGAAGGCTTTCACCTATATGGGTTGCTTCATTAACCTGGTTAGAAATCACACAGATGACTCCCAAGACCCCTGGTAGTGTGTTGCCCACATAGTTATTAACCATGGTATTTAAATAAACCCTTTGTATGGAAGTGTGTTCATTCTTTTATCGTTTATGGCCCATTATTTCTTTAAAGCATTCTTTAATTTTCTTCTTGTGCTGTACAGTAATACCTCGGATAACGTTTACCTCAGATAACGCTAAAATCGCATAACGTTAAGTAATCTGGGGAGGAGAATAACGTTGGATCGAATAACGTTAAGGTCCTATGGGATGAATTGGATAACAACCGCTAAAGCCTGTGCAGTTACAATGTATCTCTATGGAGCTTTAACGTTATCCGATACATCCCATAGGATTTTAACATGCATCGGATAACACTAAAAATCGGATAACACCAACACTTGTGCAACCAAGTCTTAGCGTTATCTGAGGTATTACTGTATCTGATTCCGAATACTGGCAATCATCATGGTGATCAGCCATTAAGACTGTCCTGCGAATATAATCTCATGCAACGTGACCCTTAATTATACTCTGGCTATATTGTCTCTTTGGATATGATTTGTTGTTATCATAGCAATACAGCTTTGACACTTTTAATGGTACTTTCATAACATCTATATATTCGTTTATTAGTTCCAGGTGCTGTACCACTTGAATCTATTCAAGGAAGCACTTTTGAGGAGAAGATTTTCCTTCAGTGGAAGGAGCCTGTCCAAACATATGGTGTGATCACACTATATGAGGTACATAGTGCTATTTTGCTTATATAACTTTTGATTTTCACAAAACTTTAGTCATTATTGTGCAGTATATAAAGATATATAAATATACTCTTTTTTATATCTAATAAGATTTATGAATCTCTCAGGTATTTGCATTGCTTTTTTTTTTGGGGGGGGGGGGTCCCCTACATTTGTTGTTTGGTACCAAAAAAAAGGTGTTTATCTTCACAGCATTGTCTTCTAGACTGGAGGTGAAACAACATTAATCTGAAAGCCAGGAAGCTTTCTTCAGGGATTTCCAATTGCCTAAATGCTGCCCTACTACAAATGAGTCCCATACCAATATCAACAAGCCTTTTAGTTGAAAGGGTAGTGAAGAACAGAAAGCTTCTGCTTGGGGAACAGTAAACTTCCAACTGAGAAGTTTCCACCATAGAGATATCTACTGCAGTTGGGTAATTCCATGGTACTAAACTCTGCACTCACCCCACCCCACACATGAAGAAAAGAATACAAACTACAAACAGTTAAGAGTTTTGGAAGGGTCAAAAGGTTTTGGGAGACTCATGGGAAGAAAGTGGTACAAAGAAAGATAAAACACCATCAGGATACGAGGAGGTAGAGAGCTTAAAAGGGTCCATATGCTGTATCTAGAATAACCCTTATCTGACCTGATGTTGCCTAGTGCAACTTTTAAAAATACATTCCTAGTGCTTGGGCATTCTTCAGACATTTGAGAAGCACAGATGGTGTGATGCAGAGAAATCAAACTGAAGAGAGCTGATTTTATGCAGTGGTGGTATTAGTGCTGTTTGAGTTTTAGCAGCTGTTTTGTGTGTGTGATACATCAGAAAGACCTATAGGTTCCAGCTCTACCTACTAGTCATATTATTTTTATTATTTCACATGACATGGCAGTAAGCTGCTATCTGAAGTGTTATGGATTCAGTAAGAGTTTATTCTCCATTTCTAGAAAATGATGCTTGGGAGACAAGTTATGAGAAACCTGGGGAACATAGTTAAAAGTAGAGACATCACCTTGTAAACAAAAATTTGCATAGTCAAAGCAATGGTATTCCCAGTGGTATTGTATGGTTGTGAGAGCTGGACCATAAGGAAAGCTGAGCACAGAAGAATAGATGCCTTTGAAATGTGGTGTTGGAGGAGTTTTGAGAGTCCCCTGGACAGCGAGGAAAACAAATAAGTCGATCCTAAAAGAAATCAACCCTGACTGCTCCTTAGAAGGTCAAATAAGTAAAGATGAAGCTAAAGTACTTTGGACATCAAATGAGAAGAGAGGATTCGCTTGAGAAAGCCTTGATGCTGGGAAGGGTGGAGGGCAAAAGAAGAAGGGGGCAGCCAAAAATGAGATGGCTAGATGGTATTGTAGATGCAATGGCCACAGAGCTGGGCGGGCTGAGGAAGATGGTGAAGGACAGAGGTGCCTGGTGGGCAATGGTCCATAGGGCAACTGTGCGACTGAACAAATAAAAACAGGATATTTATTCATAGGTCACCATCCCATGATAGAGAAAGAGTGAGAAAGGGGAGAACAGACATGTGTTCTTTTTCATTTTAAACGTTTGAGCAAGCAGCTGCTAGAGAATTTGAGCACATTAAAAGAGGAGGAAATCTCCAGGAGACATCAGCATAGGAAATTTGTGAAAAGCAGTTACAGGACTCTACTTAGTAGAAGTGTTGCAATCCTCCTTGCTGCCATTGGTTCAGCTGCAGAGATGTAACACAGAGATTATACCTAGAACTGTGTTCTAAAAAAATCTTGGCAAACTTTAATCTTTTTTACCCAAATTTTGGTAAATTAATTATACTGTGTTGATTGTGAAGAACTGAGGAATTTGGGACTATGAAATATGGAATTCAGCTTCTGGGCTCTTCCAGGCTTCTGTGAGCACCTGAATCATACAAGGAGGTCATCATATCAAGGGATAATCCCTGCTTTCTACTTACCTCCTATCATTAAACACTTCAAAGATAGTTTTGTGAAAAGAAATGACACCACCATGCCCAGCTGTTATCAGAAGACGTATCAAAGCTACCCTTGACTAGAAAGGAATCATTTTGCTTCTTTTCCCTGAACCTTATACAGATTTGGCAGAGGGTGGGAAGGTAGGCAGGAAGATTCCTTTTGTCCTAAGGAGAGAACAAAGAGGATTAATGGATTGCTGGCCACAGGTGCAAATGGCACATTACCATTAAAGAGTTAGCAATAAGGAATTAGGGAAATTGTTTGTCATTTCAAGCCAGTCCGTGCCTCCTCCAGCTACTGGGATTCTGGCTTTTTTTTTGTTTCTTTAATATTTTTATTTTGTTTTTGAGGAATAGTAGCAGCCTACCTCACAGTGTTTAAATCACAGATAGTGTGCCAACACTAAGTGCCTAGCTTGAATATTTTGTTTTAAACTCCCTGCAGCATACCAATTAGGCAGGTTGAGAAGTGTTGGGAGCAATCAAAGCCCCAGTCAAGTCCCATAGCAGAAGCAAAGTGGGTTGCCTGAATGACCATTGAGTGAGGGCTCATGGCATTGAAAAATAGCAATTCTAGGTTCTTTGATAAATGGTCATTTTCTACAAACAAATGAAGACAACAAAACCTATAGATCGTGATATATGTTACTATCTATAGTTTAAATCCTGTTTAATGCTATCTCTAGTTTCTGGTTAACTTTGTGTTCTAATTTGTAAAGCTGGAATATTACAAACTTAATCTCATAGAGATGTGATTAAGATGTTTACTGCAAACCATTCTAGATACTAGAAAGGGTCTTATAAGAGAGGAAGAGCTAGCCATGTATGATTAAAGAGCATAAACCCAGTGGTGTCGCGTACAGGGGGCTAGGGGGGGCAGCCAGCCCCAGGCAGCACTTTTTGGGCTATGTATGTTCTTGGACTACAATTCCCAGAAGCCCTAGAGGGAGCGGGCACCAGCATCCACAAGGGGCGGCAAATTTGGCTTCAGCCTTGGGCAGCTGAAATCCACGTGACGTTACTGCATAAGCCATATATTGGATTGTGTTTAACAATTAAACTTGAATAGGGTATGACTGTTAATACTATAGCTGGCTAGTTTGTTCTATGGCAAATAATTTGGCTTGTTGAAAAACAGCCAATTCTACAGAGGTCTAGATAGCAACAATGCTGTAGCTCCCTTTTTTCTTGGCATATGTCTTTATATTGTTATGATGAATTTTCTTAGATGCCAAAAATAAGTAGTCCTGTTCAATGAAGTGCACCTGTAGATAGATCATTTTAAACTGTGTCTATGCCTTGTTACCCCAAATCTGTTTTTATGGATTGTATTTTTTGTGCAAAGCTAACAGTAATGCAATCTTGCCACCCATTACAAGATAAAAGACGTTAGCAACCTAAATGTATTAGCTTAAGTCCGACCTTAGCCTTAATAGTCATCATCTTGGTATCTTTAAGCCTCCTGTGTCTATAAAAGTAATAACTCATAACAGTTTTGTCTGTTTTTCATTGGATTCTGGATTTGATGCATACAAGGGAGCAAGATAACTTATCATAAAATGTCTGACAGTTCACACATCTGAAGGGTTTACTGGATAAAAATGCAATCTTTGTCCAACTGCTGAAGATATTTTATAACTTTGTTATTCTTTTGTAGATCACCTACAAAGCTGTCAGCTCTTTTGACCCAGAAATAGATTTATCCAACCAAAGTGGGCGTGTTCTAAAGCATGGGAATGAAACCCACTATTTGTTTTTCGGCCTGTATCCTGGAACTACTTACTCTTTTACTATAAGGGCCAGTACAGCCAAAGGGTTTGGACCTCCTGTTACAAGTCAATTCACTACAAAGATATCAGGTAGCATTTTGAAACTACAAACATTTCTCTTCAATAAGCATTCAGGAAACTATTTTGTTTGTATAATTTCATGACTATTATCTAGCATGTTGGGAATGTAACAGAATCTGAATATTTTCTATGTGACCCTTAGTGAAAAGTATAACCCAACACATATATTTTACTTTGCAAGCTTCAGCTGTATTAAATTTAGCACATTTAGTTCAGATTTAGGGAACCTGTGGCCAAAATCAAATCATGTATGGCTGTTGCATGAAACTGGCAGAAGTTTGACCTTGTATAGATAATACAGTAGTTTGTACCAGTGCCCATACAGTGGTACCTTGCTTAAAGAGCATAATGCATTCCACAGGACTGCACTTTAAGCGAGTTTGCTCTTTAAGCGAAACACCATTGTAAATGACCAATTGTGACTTCTGGGGGGGGGGGGGGATTGTGAACCCCAATTTATTTGTTAAGCAAGTTTTTGGTTGGTTTTATTTGTTAAGTGAAGCGAACATTCAGAGAAAATTTTGCTCTTTAAGCGAGGCGCTCTCTAAGCGAGGCGCTCTTTATGCAAGGTTTGACTGTACAGTACTTTGTAACTTAACTTGTATTGTCTTATTATTTAAAGATTTCACAAATACTGTAACATTTGTGTGTGTGTATGAAACAAAAATCATTTTTATTTTTTGTAGAAGGCCATTTTAAAAACAGAGTTGTAAAACAAAAATTATATGAAAGGTACAAAATAAATTATTCTGCTTTCTCTGTTCTTGTTTTTGTAGCACCTTCTATGCCACCCTATGAACTGGAAACACCTTTAAATCAAACTGACAGTACCGTGACAGTTCTGTTGAAACCTGCACAGAGCAGAGGCGCTCCAGTCAGGTATGGTGCTATTGGGGAGCCTTTATAAGGTGATAACAAAAAAAAATTGACAATGTTTTCTGGGGTTCCTTTTTTAATTCAGCAATCAGCGTTTAAAACCATGTTTGCATTACCTCTAATTAAATTGGAAAGAAAGCCCTTTGATGTAGAGTGTTCAGGTATTGTGCAGAGGATTTCAAAGCTTAGTCTGAAAACAAAGAGCAAAGCTGTGGGGCTGTTATGTGGGTGGCTCCTTTTTATAAGGTAATTGCTTTCTGCAGTGTTATGAGTTCAAGGGTGCATTATTATTTTTATTCTCTAGTACTATATTTTCAGTAATCACTCCTCTTTTTTCCTACCTTTGGGTTTAATCACCATTAATTTAAGTAATCAGCTGAAACAAGTTTTTAGATTTAAGAATTAAAATGTGTCACATTCAAGATTAAAGGTTTTTTAAAAGCATGTACTTTAGTATTTCAAACATTTTTTTAGAGAATTAATGCAGTGTGTGGCTGACAATAGGCTCAAGATGTTCAGTCTCACATGTACTGTGAATTCACTGGTTGGTGTTAGACAAGGACCTTTCAGTTTCCGACCTAAAATGAATGTATAAAAATATTGAGAGAAATTGTAGGACCTTGGACTACACATTAGTGGGACCACACCGAATTGACACCTTCCAGCCAAGAAATCCAAGATTTTAGCTTGCCTTCTCATATGTCTTGACCTACATCTAGGCTGTAAGTAAGGTAGCAAATAGGAAATTAAACCACTCCAGTCATCTTCATGTTTTTAATATATATATATACACTAGTACCTCGGATAACGCTAAGACTTGGTTCCACAAGTCTTAGCATTATCCATTTTTAAACATGTGATGCATTGATCGCACAACGTTTTTTAAAAAAGCCCTGTTCCCTTTCCGAAGAGTAATGGGAACCAGGGGGTTGATCCGCCTGCACGCGATCGCTGGTACTGCGAGGGTGTTTGGGGAGAGAACCATGGATCTCTCCACAAACACCCCTGCAGTCCCAGTGATCATGTGCTGGGACTGCGGGAGTGTTTGGGGAAAAACCACATGCAAATGGATCTCCCCAAACACCCCCACGGTCCCAGCGCACGATCACTAGGACTGCGGGGGTGTTTGGGGAGAAACTGTGTGGGCGCGCGGATCTCCTCAAACATCCCCGCAGTCCCAGCGTGTGATCACTGGCAGACACCCCTGCCCACTTTCCCCCCAAACAGGTCGGGGATCACAGTGTCTGATCCCTGGCTTGGTTTGGGGGAAAGCGGAGGGCGTGTGCAATTCCCCAAACCAAGCCGGGGATCAGACGCTGTGATTCCCAGCTTGGTTTGGGGAAACTGCTCATACCGCCCATTTCCTTGGGATGAGAGCCTGTCTGCTCACTTTCACCCCAAGGAAATGCGCAGGCTCTCACCCCAAGGAAGCCATGTGCCTGAACCTCAAATCCGTAGGGTTGGTCGCCTGGGAAGGTGCTTCCCAGGCAGAGAACAGCCCAGTGGGATTGAGGCTTAGCTCTCCACCGGTAATGAACCCTTGCTTTTGTGAGGTTTGTTTCGCAAAAACAAAGGTACATTACCGGTGGAGATCCCAGCCTCAATCACACTGGACTGTTCTCTGCCTGTTGAGGCTGGGATCTCCACCAGTAATGTAATGTTGCTTTTGCGAGGCTTGCCTTCAGTACACACACACACACACACACACACACACACACACACACACACACACACACACACACACACACACACACACACACACACAAATCATTACAGACATGAAACACACACACACACACACACACACACACACACACACACACACACAAATCTCCATTACAGACATGAAAAACACACAGGCCCCATTCTAACCATGACAGAAATAGATTATCCACCATTTTTCATCCTTGATTTCTTTTTATTAGATTTGTTTATTACTATTGTTCTTTAAATTATAATGGATATCATGTATGAAAATGCCATAGGAAGGGGGTTGGAGAAACAGAATTTCCCAGTAGCTGTTTTCCTTACTCTGTATCCATGGTTGGGTAGAAAAATGTAGTTGAATTTTATTTATGCACTTCACTAAGTACAGTGGCAGTCTATTGATTCTGCTGTAACTACCTAGCATGGTTAATGCAGATTCTTGGAACTGCGCTAAACTTTTCAGTGTAAATGATTGTTGTCACTTTATTGATCAACACATCAGCTCTGTCACATAAAAAATCTTTAATTCGTCTGATGCATGGAGAGAGAAAGGGAAGGGGGAGGTAAATATACATTCTAGCACACTGCTGCCTAGGTTTACTTGTCAACAGCATTACTACCTTTTCCCTTTCCCCATCCTTACCTCTGGGGAAAATATAAAATAACTATTTTACTTCCCTTTCTTAAACGATTTGGATCCACTCTATTATATTACACTTACAATATACTCAAAATAATTAAGGCTTAGTGGTATGAGTCATTTGAATGAAGATGAATTTATAGATGTCTTCTATGTTACTATTGCTAGTTCTACTATCAGGTAATAGAAAGTGAACATATATCCAAGAAATCTGATTATCATCTTTTGCAAGAATAGTTGCATTGATGATTGTATAGTATGATGAGATAGGATTAGAGACAGATACTTTGCTTATGCTCACATCTGCTTCTTCTGCTCAGATACAGAGATGAGATATTATCCAGTTTGTGGTTTCCTATAAAATAATTGTAGTTAGTTACTTTGAATTTGTTCCCCTTTAAGATATTAACACATTCAGACAGAATCTTGACAATGGTTTTGTTTCTAGAATACAATTGAATTAAAATAAGGGCTTTCCTACCTCTTTGAAACACCTGACTGAGTTTATCTGAAAGCCTATAGATGGAATTTTATTTCCATTGATTTAAACAGCAGGGTTTCATGAAAGAGTCAGATAATTTGAATTTTAGACAGCTGCAGCTTCTCTTTTATTCCTTTCTTAATTTATTGCTTTCTTGTTCATTGCATGTTAAGCCCACCCACCCCTTTTGAGGTGTTTTCCCTGTGTGTTTTCTTCCATGGGGCACTTTTACTTATTGATGCAGTACACCATAGGATTTCTAAACTTCGTATGGCTGGACAGAAATTTTGACAGACAGGAAGTAAATAACTTAAACAGACCCTGGAAAATAGATGGGGAAGAAGTAGAAGCAGTGACAGATTTTACTTTCTTAGGATCAAAGCTCACTGCAGATGGAGATTGCAGCCATGAAATAAAAAGGCGAGTGATTCTTGGGAAGCAAGCTATGAGAAACCTGGGGAGCATAGTGAAAAGTAGAGACATTGCAAACAAAAAATCGTATTGTCAAAGCAATGGTATTCCCTGTGGCAATGTATGGTTGTGAGAGCTGGACCATAAGGAAGGCTGAGCACCGAAGAATAGGTGGCTTTGAAATGTGGTGTTGGAAGAGCATTATGAGAGTCCCCTGGACAGTAATGAGAACAAATAGGTCAATCTTAGAAGAAATTAACCCTGACTGCTCCTTAGAAGGTCAAATAGTGAAGATGAAGCTAAAGTACTTTGGACATCAAATGAGAAGAGAGGATTCACTTGAGAAAGCCTTGATGCTGGGAAGGGTGGAGGGCAAAAGAAGAAGGGGGCGGCCCAAAATGAGATGGCTAGATGGTAGACACAATGGGCACAGAGCTGAGCAAGTTGAGGAGGATGGTGGAGGACAGAAGTGCCTGGCGGACAGTGGTCGATGGGGTCGCAAAGGGTTGGAATTGACTGTGCGACTGAACAACAAAAAATACCTACTCATTCAGTAGAGAGGTTCAAGACATCTAAGAGATAATCCTCCAGGACCTGACTGGCACTAATCCTGGATGGTTTATGGTGCTTTGCCCATGTCTATTTTTGCTTAAGTTATGCTATTGAATCTAGTTGGATAGCTGATTGGGTTAGATAACTGGCTGCAGAACCACAGGTTAGAGTTCAATTGCCCATTATGCTTCCTGAGGAAAGAGCCAGCTTGTGTAGTCATGGGCAACCAAATCTGTATATTTGCTAACTAGAAAACCCTGAAAAGGGTCACTATTAGTCAGAATAGACTTGATGGCACACAATTATTGTTATTATGCTAGTGCACCAACTGATCCCTTTCCTGGAAAGAGATAATCCAGCAGCTGTTAAATTTGTACATCTATTTTAGATTAAAGTGTTAAACTGGTTACAGCTGTATGTTTAGTATAAAATACAATCTAGGGTTATTGTTGGGTATGTTCATTATATGAGCTTCATTGATTTCCAGTCTTACTGGAATCAGTGCAGAATATTTAAAGTGTCATTTCCTTTAAATTGAAACACAGTAGATAGATATACATCATAGGATGTTCTCCGTTTGTGGGCCCCAGTTTCTGGAATTTTCTGTTGAGAGATGAAGGCTCGGAAAAAACTGTAACATTTCTGAGGAAAAAACTGATTTCTTAATTTCGAATGGAAATTAGAAAGAAGTTGGGAGAGAAGGTTAGGAAACCCAACATTTCAAATGTGGGAAGGATCAGAGCTGACAGATGTGTCCACCCTGGCTGAGCACCTTTTGTACTTAATTTTTAAATTAAGTTTAGAATTCTTGGAGAGTCCTATGTTAGCACTGGATTGGAATTGTTACTTCTTTTTTCTTCTTCATGGCTTCTTGTATTTAGCATCTGTATGGTGGAAAGGTACAACATGGGTCTTTCCATGCAATGAATAGCTGTATTTACATAATTTGGCCAATATATATTAATGAAACATTTGTTCCAGCTCTGTTCTAATTTTTGTATCAAAATTATATTACATGCTGGAGAGAGGGGGTTTTTTTCATAGTACAAACAAACAAAACTAATTGATCTTCCTATTCTGAGTTACATATTGGTTGTAAGTAGTCTTGAAACCAAGAAAAACATTTTATGTTTTATAACATGGTACACTAGTACCCCGAATAACGTTATGACTTGGTTCCACAAGTCCCGTCGTTATCCGGTTTTTAACGTTGTGCGATACATTGAACACACAATGTTAAAAAAAGCCCTGTTTCCCTGGAGGCTGCAGGAAGCGAGAACGTCGGGATTTGAATCCTGACATTTTGGCTTGCTGCTGCCTCCAGGGAGGTGGGGGAACTTTGGAAACAGCTTGGAGCAGGTTTCCCCACCTCCCTGGACCCGGCGGGGGGGTCAGAGACCCCAAAATTGGTAAAAAAAACGTCCTTTTTTTTTTTACCAATTTTGGGGTTTCTGACCCCCCCCCCCCCGCTGGGTCCAGGGAGGTGTGGGGACCCACTCCAAGCTGTTTCTGGGCTTCCCTGACGTCCTGAGCCAGTGCAGCAAGCCAGAATGTTGGGATTCGAACTCTGACATTCTGGCTTGCTACACTGGCTCAGGACGTCGGGGAAGCTCAGAAAAAGCTTGGATCGTGTCTGCCCACCTCCCTGGACCCGGCGGGGGGGTCAGAAACCCCAAAATTGGTAAAAAAAAAACGGACTTTTTTTTACCAATTTTGGGGTTTCTGACCCCCCTCCCCACTGGGTCCAGGGAGGTGTGGGGACCCGATCCAAGGTGTTTCTGGGCTTCCCCGACATCCTGAGCCAGTGCAGCAAGCCAGAATGTCGGGATTCGAACTCTGACATTCTGGCTTGCTGCACTGGCTCAGGACGTCGGGGAAGCCCAGAAACACCTCCAGAGAGATCAGAGGACCCGATCTACAGCTGCAAGGTGGCTGGGGAAGCTGACGGGGACTCCCTGTCGGCTTCCCTAGCTACCCGCCCATGCCTCCGCAGCTGTGGGGTGGCTGGGCAAGCCGATGGGGGAGCCCCCGGTCAGCTTTCCAGCCTCCCCACCCCTGCCTCCGTAGCTGCAGGGTGGCTGGGAAGCTGAACGGAGAACCCCGTTCAGCTTTCCAGCCACCCTGCTGCTAAGAACGACTGTATCGTATAACGTTAAAAATCACGTTATTCGATACAAGATTTTTCTGAAAATCTTGTAACGTTATGGGGTTTTAACGCTATATGATACTCGCGTTATACGGGGTATTACTGTATTACAGAAAGACCTTTAGTACAGGGAAACTGTACTGTAGTTGTGTTTTTTATCTTCTGGTATCTTCTAGTAGAGTTCTGTGTATAATCTGTCAAGGGGGAGGGGGACTGTCCCTTGCCAGTAACCTCCAATTACTCTCATCAGAGTGACACTAATGCTGATCAGTTAGTTTTGTACTGTTGTGTCATGTTAACACAAACCATCCATTTCCACAACTATTCTGAGACAAAAATATAACTAAATGTTCCTGAGCCTGAACTGCTGTTTTGGACAGTGCAAGCGTAGCTGTCAAATTCAGTGCTGTGATTCAATAACGCATAATTGCCTATTTGTGCAGCCACTTAGCTTAGGTATATGGGGAGAGATTTTCTAAATAATAACTGTCAAACACAGATATAAATAACAAGCATGAGATCTAGATTGTAATAGGCGTTGTGTAGCAGGGTGAGAAGTGGAAGAGATGGTGTTTTCCATATTAAGATAAACATCTCCTTTCTTTGAATGGATAATTTAAGCCTTTCTGACCAGAATTCAGAACGTTGCTGCTGGCAATAATCCTTGCCATTTTCTTTATGAAACCACAGCATTAAAGCCCTCATTTATTTATTTTTGAAAGATAATCCCAAACCTATGATGTACAACAGGAGTCACGCTCCCTCAGATAGCTTAGGGAACCGGACAGCCATTTTGCCTTTCCTTCACTACATGGCACTTCCTGGTGTGGTGGAGCCACATGAAGTGGTGCTGCGGACCGCATCAGGCCCATGGGCTGCAGTTTGAGAATCCCTGATGTACAGTTTCACAAGGCGTTGACAACTGCATTGGAAGAGGGAATCACCTCCTCTATTCTGCCAGCAAAAATGCTTTCTTAGTTGAGAATTCTTCCATTGAGAGAAAGAGTCCTTCAATGAGCAGGAGGAGGATGCTAAATCCAACTCAGTGATGTCTAACTAAACATCCAATTCTGGAGAAACTGGTCCTAAAACGGCTGGTCCTACCATTAGCCTGAGTGAGGTGGTTTTCAGGACCTTTGGAACTGGGAATTTAGGTGTTGATCCGTTCTTTCACCTCTTTGAGGGGTCGCATTGACAATGCTGCCTGAATTGACTCCTCCAGTAGCGCAAGTCCAGTCTTTATTCCCTGCTATGTTTTGGTGGAATTCAACCAGCATTATGGTATGATATGATACCACTGCAACAATGTCTTTTTTTTAAGGCAAGAGGATTTGTGTGGCTGTGACATCTACATGTTAGCAATAGCAATTACATTTATATACCACCTCATAGCGCTTAGAGTATTCTCTGGATGGTTCACAAGCTAATTAGCATTAGCTGTGCCATCTGCATACCAGGGAACAGAGTTTTTGCTTTGCCACTCAAGGATGGGAAAGGTTGAAAAGCCCTTAATTCCTAAACTGAACTAATTAGCTGTGTAAAAACAAAAAAGGGAAGGAATAGATGCTTGAATGCTGCATCCAAACCAGTCCAGCGCATCAAACTTAGAAATCTTATTAAGGATTCAGGGACTGAAAGCTCCTTCCTCATATCATAGTTTCTATGAACAATGACTCTTTTAATGGAAAACATAGACCTATGACGTCTTCCACCTACATTATGAAATACTGTAATACAGCCCAGGAAAGTAATGATTTTCTGTGAAGTGCTGTTTGTTTAGATTGGCCTTTTAAATATTCACCTGCACCTCAGCTGTAAAGATTAACTTGATGATGTCCTGGAAATGTGAAACTGATGTCAGTGTTGCGTGGGGAAAAAAGACATTTTGAAATAATTTTGATATTTTAAAAAAAATATGTCAAGCTAGGTGCTATATTTCTAAAATTTTGTTTGTTTTCATGTTTCTATGTAAATTCACCATTTATGGTTTTATTTTTCTGGATGATATCATTTAGCTTTACTATAAAGTTGCAGGCATGCAAGGTAAAGTACAATTCTCTGTTGTGGTCCCTGTGCATCCATACTAATGGGTTGTTCGCTGCATGCATGTTGCCTCTCTAGCCACCTACTATTATGTGTTGCAAAACATCACCATAGACTCCTAGGTACTAAAGATCATTCTACATGGCTATGCCATAGAATTTGTCCAACTTCCCCCTCAAGGGATTATAAAAACTACTCTCCCCATCCCAGTCCTGGTCGAGGAAGTAGGCACCCTCCTTGCAAAAGGAACAATCCAGGAAGTTTCCCTTCAAGATGCTCAAGGTTTTTTTTTTTTACTCCCAATACTTTGCAGTCCCCCAAAAGGATGGAGGCCTCTGTCCTATGATGGACCTAAACAGTTTCATTGCTGTCAGAAAGTTTTGTACGGTCACTCTACAGACCATCCTACCTTTCCTGTTTTAAGGTGCATGGTTTACATTACAACCATCAACCTAACCAACACATACTTCCATGTGGCAATCAGAAAAGACCACAGGAAGTACCTCTAATTTGTACTGTCTGGCCAACAGGCTGCTTTTCAGTTTGTCAGCTGCCCCGAGGGTATTCACAAAGTGTGTAGCTCCTGTTGTTACTCATCTGAGGATACTGGGGCTGCATGTTTACCCATACTTGAATGACTGCCTTATAGTATCCAGGTACATACTTTCAGCACAGAGCGACACGATGCTCATTTTATTACTTTTTATGAACCTTGAGCTCAAGGTAAATTTGGAGAAATACTCTCTGACTCCAAGCTGATCTGTCCACTTTATTGGGATGGTCCTCAGACTCCACTGTGGCCAAAGTATTTCTTCCCCAGAAAAGGAGGCTTGACATTCGTCAGACAACGAAAGCAGTCCACCTCACTGCAAGGCTGACGGCCCTAGTGGTCCAGAAGCTGTTGGGACTTATGGCCTCCACCACACGGTCCTCCACTTCTAGAAACTTTACATGTGGCCTCTCCAGCAGTGGTTCCTCTCGGTCTATGATGGCCTAGATAAAAGGAGCCTCCCTGGCCAGGGGAGGCCCGAAGAAACGCCGCCGCCGCTGCCGCGCCAGACGCCGCCGCCGCCGCCGCGCCCTCCCGGCCCCCGTCACCGGCCGGGAGGAAGATAAAAGGAGCCTCCCTGGCCGGGGGAGGCCCGAAGAAACGCCGCCGCCGCCGTGCCCCCCCGGCCCCCGTCACCGGCCGGGAGGAAGATAAAAGGAGCCTCCCTGGCCGGGGGAGGCCCGAAGAAACGCCGCCACCACCACCACCGCGCAAGACACCGCCACCGCTCCCCTTTGTTGGACTTTGTTGGACTCTCCCTCAGCCACCCGGCCTCGAAGGGAGAGAACTTGGGGGTCTTGGGCGGCAATAGAGGACTTAATGGGGGGGGGGTTGGTGGGATATTGTTTAGTTTAGTATGGAAGCCGCCTAGAGTCAGGTTCGCCTGAGCGAGGCGGGGTATAAATTTGAAGAATAAATAAATAAATAAATAGTAGAGCCTCAATCCAAAAAAACTATTCCTACCCTGACATCTGGCCTTTCAGTTTCAGTGGTGGCTGAACGGCCACAATCTGTGTCAGGGATGCCCATTCAAAGACCCTTGTCCTCAGGTCCAAGTGGTCACAGATGCAAGCAACATAGGCTGAGGTGCCCACTCACAAGGCCTCCACACCAACGGAACATGGTTCCTGGACAAGAAGAGCCTTCACACCAATCAGTTACAGCTACTAGCTGTTTTTAAAGCCTTCAAGGCATTTCAAACTTCCTTCAAAGGTTGGGTGGTGCAAGTTGCCTTGGACAACTCCACAACCATTCGTTATATCAACAAGCAAGGTGAGACACACTCCTGATGCCTCTTCAGCCTGACACTACAGCTCTGGGACTGGTGCATCCTCAGAGACATCTTTCCCATTGTTGTTCACCTAGCAGCCACAACTCACTTGCGGATGCCTTGAGCTGAACACATTCACAGTCCCATGAATGGGAGCTGAATCAACAGGAGTACCTAGAGTTGATCCACTGTTGGGGGACCCCTTCTGTGGACCTCTTCACATCCAAAGACAATGCAAGGCTGCCTCGATTCTGCTCTTGGGAGATGCATTCCTAATTGACTGGGCTGTAGGCATGGTCTATGCCTTTCCACCACCACTGCTGCTATGCAGAGTAGTGTCTCTGTTAGCATCTCAGCCAATCAATGTGATTCTGATAGTCCCATGGTGGCCCAGGCAGACATGGTTCACCACTCTCCATTACATCTCAAGGGACGATCGGCAACTATGCAAGAGGCCACAATCTCCTATCTCTGAGCACTCAAGAGATTCTCCATCCTTCACTTGACAGCTTGGAGAAATCTCCAATGCTCATGAGGATTCTGCATGACTCTACTAAGCCTTCCACCAGGAAAGCTTACGCATATAAGTGGGTGAAATTTCAACAGTTTACCCTGTCGCTTGGAAAGACTGCCATATTCCCCCATCTCTCTACCATCTTCAAATTTGTTTTATGTTTAAAACAGTCAGGTCTCTCTATAGCCTCTCTCAGAGTTTACATGTCAGCAATTATCGCTCACCAGCCCCAGGACTCTCCTTCTAAACATTTCTTTCTTAAAGGTCTAGAAAATACCTATCCAGATGTTCATAAGCCACTGCCTCATTGATCCTTGCCACTTGTTTTTAATCAATTGACCTCAAAACTCTTTGAACTAATGGCTACTGCGGACTTGCACCTCCTTACTTTTAAGACTGACTTCCTGTTAGCTATTACCTCAGGATGAAGGATCTGTGAACTTACTTCCCTTTGGTCAGATCAGCCATACTTTTAAAAATTTGCAAATAAGATGCTTTTGCACCCAGACATTTCCTTTTTGCCTAAGGTTGTCTCGGCCTTCCACCTTCAACAGCCAATCACCCTACCAACTTTTTCCTCCTCACCTACATCAGAGTTAGAAAAGAGCTTTGGCTTTTTATTTGGAAAGGACTAAGACTTTCAGAAAAATTCAAAAACTTTTTGTCTGCTATGCTGGCCCTAAGAAGGGCTTGCCCATGTCGTCTCAACGCCTCTCCAAATGGGTCACAGAGACTATCACCCTTTTGTACAGGCTGTCACATCAGAATCCTCCAAAAGGACTGCTTGCCCTTTCTACTAGAGCCATCTTCACATCCGTCACCTTCACTGCTGGTGTCGCCTTGCACGATTTCTGCCAAGCTGTGACGTGGGCTCAACCTTCCACTTTTGTGAGACATTACCAGTTGGATGTGAGATAGTACTGGCAGGTTGCCTTCGGCAGACAGGTCCTCTCCACTGTTCTCCAATGACAAGCTTGCAACTCATCCATTAGTATGGATGCACAGGGACCATGACAGAGGAGGAAAGGTTACCTATCTGTAACCGTAGTTCTCCGAGTGGTCACCTGTGCATTCATATATCCCGCCCTACTTCTCCTCTCTTGTAATTGTAGAGCTGTCCTAGCCTAAGGCAGCAATATAAATGGAACTGAGGAGCAAGGGTCAGGGCACTGGTGCTAGGCATGACGGGATAGAGTTTCCTTCCAGAAAGAAAAAACTCAGCTTGGAAGAGCCAGCATATTGCAACTGCGCACGAACAACCCATTAGTATGAATGCACAGGTGACATGCATCGGATAACACTAAAAAGCGGATAACACCAAGACTTGGGGAACCAAGTTTTAGCGTTATCCGAGGTTTTACTGTAGTTTGCTATTTATAGTCATAATGTATTGTGTGAAATGGTGTTCACCAGCTTTTGGGGTGAAAATTAACTATTATAAGCTCTACCCAAATATTGCTAGGATGCAGACTGGTTAAAATGAGTGTGAACTGGAGGCAACTATTCCAAGCAGAAAATTCTTTAGAAGGTTTTTTTTTGTTTCCAGAAAAACTCAGATACAGAAAATAAGGGCTGCTTTAAAGAATTATGATAATGTGAGATTAATGTATTCATAGAAAAATTCATCATACTTTCTTTGTATAAATAGTTTTGGTTTATATGCTACAGTAGGCTCAGATTCACATTGTTACTTCTTATCCTTAGGTAAATGTGAACTTTGTTTCTTCAGTGCTAATTTAAGGAGTTCTATGATCATCGTTATAGTAGTTAGTTCATTCCAGTGAATTTTTCCAGGCAGTGTTTTGGCTAATAATAATAATAATAATAATAATAATAATAATAATAATAATCATCATCATCATCATCATCATCATCATCATCATCATCATCATCATCATCATCATCATCATCATCTGTAAAATAGCTCTTGGTAAAGACGCTTAGGAAGCTGTGAAGATTCTAATTCTGAATAAGGGAAGTTCTGCTGTTAAGCTAATTAGTGTATAACCTTAGTAACATTTGTTTTCATAATCTCTCTTTTGGGTGAATTGTGTCTAAATATTCTATTTTTCAACCTCAAATGGCAATGTACTGTTATTAAAATATTAGTTTTAAAAACTAAAATGTTATTGTGTTATCTGAATTTAGAAAAGTGACTTTTTGGACTAACAGCTTCCAGAATCTGGCCTGTTGGGCTGGAGATTCTAGAATTTCTGTTCCAAAAAAGCAATATTTCACAACTCTGGGTATAATAATATGGGGAATATCAGTGCGAAACAAATCCAGCAACATTGAACCCACCACTGATATTTCTTCATTCTTAGATCATAAGTGCTGTGTGAACCATACTGGGCTAAATTTTCTTGTGGAGACTTGTATTCTGTCCTCTTGATGGCTGCAACAACGTATAGTACATGGCTGGAAAGCTCCAAAACTACCTTCTAAAACCCAGGCAGGGCAATTGTAAACAATAGAGCAAGCAGCATTTGGAGAGTAACATAATCAGCACTTTCTCTGCTCTAGGTCTCTTTAAAATAATGTCCCAGAAGCAGAAAGAAATTAAGTCTATAAAAATATAAAAATGAAAATGAGTCTATAAAAATATAAATGTTCTCCTTCTTTCATGTCTCAGCCAGATGTGAAACTGCCAAAATTAAGACACTTTTCGGTGAGTTCATTCTGCAGTTCGTTTGCCTGACCTAGTGTGAGAAAGATTGGTCAGCAACACAAGGTGGCCATTACCAGGGTTGTGATTCAGCAATACCACAAACATCGAGGCTCTTTCTGTGTATAAACATACAGTAAAACCTCGCATAAAGAGCACCTCGCTTAGAGAGTAACTCGCTTAAAGAGCAGAATTTTCTCTGAATGGTCGCCTTGCTTAACAAATAAAACCAACCAAAAACTCACTTAACAACTAAATCGGGTTTCACAATCCCCCCTGCCAGAAGTCAAAATTCATCACTTACAATTGTTATGAGTTGACTGTGTTTTTTCTACTCATGCTTAGACAAAAATCTTGTGTTTAAAAATCTTATGTTTAACAATTTAAAAACCTAAGATGAGGCATGCAAGCTAGAGTGTAAGAAAGTCCAAGCAACTTTCCTGCTTTGTGTTTTTGGTGTACCTGGCTGCACAAGATATGCATCCATGTGTCTAGGGACCAAATTTATTATGAATATCTAAGTTATGTGGCCCCATATTAATGGGCACTTACACTTTCACTTCTGGTTCAGTTCACTTGGTATCCCTCTTAAATCTTTCTTAATACTTGGTCAATAACAACCATTTAGTGTCAGAATTCTGGTTGCTTAATAAGTTACACTAGAGAAGGCCTATTAAATCATTACAGATTTGGTGCATCAATTCCTCTGTAAATTTCACTGACTCAAATTGGCCTATTCTACTTGTAAGCTAGGGACTGCAGTGGCTAAGATGCTGACTGGAAGGCGGGACAGCAGTTTGATTCCCAAGTACTGCAGGATGGAATGAGCTCCACGTCTTTGTCCCAGCTCCTGCCAACCTAGCAGCTTGAAAGCAAGAAATTGCAAGTAGATAAATAGGGACCACTTTGGTGGGAAAGTAAACAGTGTTCTGTGCATTCCGGTGTCTAGTTATGCCTGCCACATGACCACAGAAACATCTGCAGAAGCAGACAGCGCTGGCTCTTCAGCTTTGAAACAAAGATGAGCGCTAAACTCTAGAGTCGGATACGACTGGCTTTCAAGCAAGGGAAACCTTTACTAGTTGTAAGCTATATGAATCAGTGGGGCTTAAAGAAGTGTAAACTTACCAAACCCCACTGTTTCAGTGGACCTACTATAGTGAGACTTAGTATAGTAAGCAATAGGATTTCAGTCAGAGTGTTCTCTCAAAGGTTGTATGATATTAAAAATTGTATTTTATAGCACATAAAACTAGTTCCAGATGGTATGTTGCTGGTACATGTAACACCTGCACCATATTTAACAATTCAGAATACCCTAACCTCACAGACCACATATGCTTTCTGGGTTCAATAGTTTGCCCTCAGTGGTGCTCCAGGACACATTCTTAGGACTTTCTAGGCCATCAAATATATCCCCTATGCATGGCTGGAGTCTTTTTCCTTTTATGTATCAATGAGAGACTGTATAATTTATCCCCTTTTATTTAAATTATATCGTCATCCTAAGAAGTAGCTGGCTATATATTTGCAACTGATCAAGCTGTTTTTTTAACTCCTTGCAAAGGCAAGTTTAGTCAGTCAATGATGCTGCAAAATTGCTGTTGTTTCTCCTGCGTTTCAGTGTACATTCATTGTGTTCTATCTAAATGATTTGGTGTGACCTTGAATGAATTGTATGCCCAAGTTACTGGACTGTGAGTTAATATTTGATAATTCCTTCCCTGCTCATCATTCCTAGCTCAGACACATGGAAAAGGTCCTCAAATGTTTTCCAGCCTGACACAAACAGTACAGGATGTTGTCTAAATAAAAATACTTTCACAAAACATAACCTTTAGTGAATAGAACACCCACAATTGAAATCTGACCTGAAAAATGTGTATTGCATTGTGGTGAAGGGAAAAGTTTAAAATGCAGCTGTAATGTATTTAAATTACCTGAAAGGTGGGGTGAAGGTGAGTATCAAAGAGCTTCCACCTAAGGCTTTCTCACTTGAAATTCCATGCCTGATGTAAAGATTAATAACAGGTGGCCTTTTAGAGAACTTTCAGACTCATTCTAATGTTCTGGCTGTTACCTTATTATCCCAAATGTCCATAACTAACCGATTTTTTCACCCTGCCTTTTTGTTCACAATATGGGGCTGTAATTGAGTTCATATTTTTCACCCAACCTTTCAGCTGTAATTAATATTTTATTATATCAGATTTTATCACTAAATAGCCTAGCAGCAGGGTATTGAGCCACATATAGTTTTTAAAAAAATATATGCTAGTGATATACTGATACCAGCCTACTTTCTTATAATGAGTTGTGGTTCAGAGAACACAAAATGCAGTTATGGTATCCAGCTAATATTCCAAAGCAATTTATGACTGATCTTATCTAGATCACAGCCAAACCAAGAAAAATTAAAGTTACAAAAATGGAATATATATCACTGAAGATCTATTTGTGATATCCAGTATATGAGGCATATGACCCCCTCCACCTCCCAAGAAAGGGCTGCCTGTCTCTCTTTTGTTATTGCATTTTATGAACAAAATCTGGTTAGGTCACATGTCTTTTATTCTATAGACTCTCTGCTTTTCGAAGTGAAGTTCATTGTAAAGGCCACTGAAGCATGAAAAATATTAGTGCAAATATGTATTTTGCTTATGTTCAAACTATAAATTTATGTAAATCAAAATAAAAAACTAAAATAACTTAGTGTTGGCTTAACTTCCATAATTTAATTTCCTTATTAATACAGTTGTAGTATCCTATTTCAGATAAAATCATAATGCTTAGCCAAAAAAGGAAAGTAGAATGACATTTTTTCTTTTCTCCCCAATCTGGATAGGCAATTGCTACATAAATGTAGATTAAGGGCAATTAGCTTTATTTATCATTTAACACATACAGAGTGCTTTGCAGAATTGATCTTTATAATCCTCAAAGCAATTCCAAGAGGGATTTCATTAATATTTACAAGAGAAAACCTAAGTAGATGGATTGTGGGTGAGAGTAAAATTTTATATGTGTTTACTCAGATATAAGTCTCACTAGTTTAGTAAATTGCGCTAGAGCAGGTTAACTGAGTCAGTGGGGAATAGGTGTGTTAACACCTGAGCAATGTTGATTCAAATGGCTTACTTGAGTTGCAACTTCCTTTAGCATTGTAAGATACAATTATAGTAGACCCATTTGAATGAATTGAACTTACGGATGAGATGACTCACCAGATCTCCATTGATTCAATAGGCCTACTTCCGTATGTTGTATAGAGTGTCCTCTTTTAAATCCAGAGATTATCACATTGTGGCCCTCCTAATGTTATTGACCTCCCATTTATTCCATCCAGCATAACCAATGATGAAGCACAATTGAAGCAGCATGTGCGGTTGCTGACAGTCAAAAGCAAAATTATTTGTTGAGTATAAACACCAAAGTAGACTTCAAAGCAAATACTGATATAGGTGAGGAAAGGTTGCATCTTTCATATAAACACCCCTTCTAAAAATGGACCATGTGTATTGTGTGGTTTGATTCCTACTTATTCCAAGTTGTTTACAATCTTTTGAATAGTTCCCCTTAGTGATCGAAAGCATGATCTCTGTATAGTGCAGTTCTGTACTCCCTTACCTAACAATAATGTCCAGTTAACATAAGACTGCTTAAGTGCAAATAAACTGGGCTGCAGTTGCATTGAGATGAATCTATCAACTAAGGGGAAACATTCCATTAAGATAACTGACACAAAAGAAGCATTCGCCTAGAAACCCTAGCAAACTTATTTTCTGTGTTAATCTGATAGCTAATTGGGTGATCCACCACTTAATGGTATTGGACTGGTTTTGTAACATGTGGTGGTAAGTAATGTATGTCAAATTTGTATCCTGGTCGGATTCAAATGATGGAATCTCATCTTCAATATTATTAATTTTTTTAAAAGTCAGATTCATTTTTAAAAAGTCCATACAGAGAAGAAGATTGGGCTGTATTTTCCCTCCTACCATCTGGCTTCCCATTTTGTTTTTGAGATTTTTTAAAATTATTATTATTGTATGGAGAAACATTCAGGCATCATCTTCCCACCTGCAGCAATTCAGCTCAGGCATGCAGTTAAAATCTCCATGAAAAGTAGGCCAAAGTCCACAGTCCATCATGTTGGGCAGATGTCTTTAGGATCATAAATTTAATGTCACTAACAGAACAGTAAGGTAAAGGTAATGGTCACCCTTGGTCGGAAGCCAGTCGTATCTGACTCCAGGCTTCCGTGCTTATATCTGTTTATAGCCAAAGAGTCAGTGCTGTCTGCATCTGCAGACATTTCCATGGTCATGTGGCAGACATTTATTTATTTAAATTTCTATACTGCCCTCCTCGCCAAAGGCGACCCAGAGCAGTTTAACACATCCTAAAAAACATAAAAACAGTACAGGCTAAAATTCTAAAAGTTCTCAAAATCCACAGTTAAAACCAATTAAAACTACGACTAAAACTTTAGATGATTAAAAAACTTAAGAACTTAAGGGAGCAGGGGAGGAGGTCAAACCAGCCAGCAGGCTGAGGTCGTTGTGCCTCCAGTACCCCAAACATGCCCTGCCATGACTAGACACCGGAGTCTACATAATGCTTTTACCTTCTCACCAAAGTGGTGGCTACTTATCTGCTTGCAATTTCTTCCTTTCAAACTGCTAGGTTGGCAGGAGCTGGGACAGAGGCGGAAGCTCACTCCATCGTGCAGTACTCAAGCCATGAACTGCTGACCTGTTGTCAGGTTCAGCATTTTAACCACTAAGCCACCGCTTAGGGATTAAGTCCCTATAGTGTCATGCAAATAATAGGGTCAGGTCTTTTGCATCAGGCATTAATGGATTTATATCTGATGGTTTCTCCGGTTTTAATGAGTAGTTATTTGCTATGCCATGATTCTTACTTTAAATTCAGAAAAATGATGTAACCTAGTTTTCTTTTAAATGAAGAATTGTGTTTTGCTTGGCAGTAAGGTAGCACATTGTGTGACTTTTTTATTGTATTCATTTGAGTGAGCTGTTGATGTGGATTTTACTTCTTTTTAACTAATACCTAGCATTTGGGAGAATAATACAGTGGCAAAGATATGCAGCCTTTGAAGCTCCCCAGGTTTTCCTGAAATCAAGATATCACATAAATAAACAAGCACATTCCCTCCCTCAGGAGGTGAATAATTGGTCTAACTCTTATTGTAAATGCCCTTCTGGTGACGTGCAGGAAAAAATGCATTTAACTTCCACTGATGGTACACTCTCCTTTACAGAAGAACCCTAAGGATTTCATGTCTTGTGCACTTAGGAATGCTAAGAAAAGAATTTGCTTATATCACGTTTTGGCAGAAAATCCCCTTTGTAAATAGCGACATTTTAAATCTTTGAAAATATTTGTGTGAAATGATTGGGCAACCTCAAAGAAGCTTAAAGGCTTCTTTTTCTTCTTTTTTTAAAGCAACAACTCGTACTAGATCCCTTCCATTTTCATTCCCTCTGGTCTGGGACTGAAAATAAATCTTATCCATGCTACTGGAAAGTTTATATTGGACTTTTATCTCTAGATAAGAAGAATTAAGCCATCTTTTATTTCGTCTCTTTTAAGGCTACATGGGCATTCCTTACTTGTGAAATATACAGTAAACTAGACAAATACTTTGCTTTCTTTGCCTGTGTGTGGTCTGTTCAGAGATTTTTTGGTCACCTGGGTTTGAATGAAGAACATCAGCTTCTAGTTGCTGGTAAATATGTTAACATAAGATAAGGGAGCTTTAAATGTGGCTGTGGCAGAAATGCTTTTGAAGAATACAGACCTTAGTTTCACAGTTACATCTTAAACCAGCAAGAGGTAGGAACTGCCAGCAGTAGAGCATTCCCTATCCCATCCATCATAGTAGAATGTAGAATCTGGAATCTGCATCTTGCTGTAGAAGAATTTAGAGTAGACAAAGACAAAATGCCGTCAGTTTCAAGAAGCAAATTGAAATGCCTAAATAGACCGATCTTTAGCATGTTTAAATGGGAAGAGAATCCATAATTCATGATGTACCAGTTAAAGTTTAGTAAAGCAGAATTTGAATGTACCATACTTAAAATCTGCATAGTTTAGTCTTCAGTAAGATATTGGAGCACCATGCAGATCTTTTAATTCCTTCTTTTATTAATATTTAAAGTATAGTTTCATGCAGAAGTTGCATGTCATAGCACGGTAGTAGTGCAAATGTTTACTGTATGACCGCCCATCAGGCTATATCAGTAAAGATTACAAAAATAACATTGCTGGGAGACATTTCTATCCAAAATTGGAAATAAATGTTTCTGGTCAAAATAGAAAATACAGTAAAACCTCATATAACACTAAAACCTGGTTCCACAAGTCTTGGTGTTATATGATTTTTAGTGTTATCCGATGCATGTTAAAATCCTATGGGATCCATAGAGATACATTGTAACCACACAGGCTTTAGCGGTTGTTATCTGAAGCATCCCATAGGATCTTAATGTTATCTGATGCAATTCTTCCCCCCAGATTCCTTAATGTTATGCGATTTTAGTGTTATTCGATACTAATGTTATATGAGGTATTACTGTATCTAGGTTGCATGGAAGATGCGCTGAATTCAGTTGAATTCAGCTTTTTAAATTTTGATTCTACTAGGTCCATTGTTAAGACTTGGTTCCACAAGTCTTGGTGTTATCTGATTTTTAGTGTTATCCGATCCACGTTAAAAAACTCTATGGGATGGATCGGATAACGTTAAAGCTCCATAGAGATACATTGTAACTGCACTGGCTTTAGCGGTTGTTATCCGATACATCCCATAGGATCTTAACGTTATTCGATCCAATTCTCCACCCCAGATTACTTAACGTTATGCGATTTTAGCGTTATCCGAGGTAAACGTTATCCAAGGTATTACTGTATGTAAGTATTAAGATGTTCATTCAAAAATTGTGATCACATATATACACACACTTTTTTCCCCTTGTTCTTCATCACACACACAAACATTCATTCATCAGAACACAGAATCCAAAGTAACCTTTTAAGAAACACACAACCCAAGCATGCTTTGTATTTGACAGTGAATGACAGTGAAACAGTTTAAATATAAGAGAGCTATTTCAAGCCTTTTAAAAAAATATTCCGGTTTTATCATGTCTCTTCTCTTTTCTCTAAATGAAAATTATTATTATTATTATTATTATTTGTTCAAATTTATTATCCCGCCCCAATCAGGTAAACCCGACTCTGGGTGGCTTACAACAAGAATAAAAGAGGCATAGTTTAAACAATACATTCCCAAGTCAGTGTAAACAGACTGACCAATCTCATCCTACCCTACACATACTATTGCTATAAACATTCCAAATGAGTGACAAAACAAAATCTGATTAACATGGTCAGATTTCAGCTAATTGAAATTTCTCACAGAAAAATGTTTATAGGGAAGCCTATTTCTGACTTAGGAGGGTTTCATATTTAGAAAAATAAATAAATAATGATTGAAATGGATAGTTGTGGTGGCAGTAACACAAAGGTTTGTGTTAGGTATATTATTTTTATGAAATTGATTTGTTGTTGTAATTTATTTTAATTTTTGTATTTAATTGTAGGGTTCCTTGAGTGGCACATACACCAATAGGGCAGGGTATAAATGCAATTCATCCACCCATCCATCAATGCAGTTGCTTCAGATGATATATTCCAGCTGGAAATGACAAGTGGATTTAGTCCCCAAATATAGGAAATGGCAGTTCATAAGTCCCACTAAATTAATGGTAGGATCACAAGAGCACTGTTGTGTTATATTGCATTCCTTCCATTAATTTTCACAGAGTAGAAAATACAGCCCGTCAGGTTTTGCCCAGAGAGTGTTGTAGCACATTAAAGATGCACTAGTCTATTGCAGCACATGTTTTTGTTGCTGAGTCTGTATTTCATATTCAGAAACTAGGAGGAAGTAGTGTTGCTGCTTGTGCAACGAGATCAAATAAACAAATGACGTGAGACTCAATACAGCAAATGTCAAAATATGCATTATTTATGAAATGCAAGCTATAATAGTATATAACACTACATGTATTAATTGTAAAATAAACATGTTTTTGCAAAATTAGTAATTTTATTGGACATATACTATTTTGATACATTCTGGGTTAGAATATGGTTCATACCAGTTACCACTACTTAGTAATGCTACGTAGACAATTTGAAAATACAATCAACATGATGAAGGATTGTAAAGATCTGGTGACTGCTGATTTTACCATGCTTGAACCTGAAGACTTCTTTTTCATCTTCGCTGTATTCTCCTGTTATATATTATCAAGAAGCATTTCCAATTGTAAGATTTAAAGAGGTATTTTATGGTATAGCTGTAGCTGAAATGGTTTTATAAAATTCATTTGCAAGAGGATCTCATTTATACAAATTTAAAACACATAATTCATAATATGCTGTCAGATTTCAGTTGACCCAGGTGCTTATACTGCGTTAATTTACGCCAGGGAGATAGTCCTGTAGAAATGGGATAGTAGACAGGGTTTAGCCATTTTTCATTAGCACTTCGACTTTGATAAAGAGGAACAGAAAAGAGCTTTCTGACCTTTCAGCGCTTAAATTATTAAAGAGCAAATAGATTTGAGGTCTGGTTGCTCACAAATCTAATTTGTCTTTTAGAGCAAAGATGAAAAGATATTTTAGATTTGAAATTGCTCTAGTCAAGTTGGTTCTCTCTTTAATGAGTCTGAAATGAATTTAGGTATTTAGAATGCAGTGTATATGGTGTTCTCAGTGCAATAGAACCAAGCATAAACTGAATAAAGCTAAGATTGAGCACTGAAATCTACTTCTGAATTTGAAACGGCTGTTCAAAGTGAGTGCATGTTGTAGGATTAAAATCAGGCTTCAGTCAGGTCATGGAAATAGCCACTGCTCTGAAGAAGTTAGAGGGTGGTGGAATCTTCATTAAGGGTTATAAATTTTTTATTATCTTGGTCACTAGATGAGTGACCTTTACCTGAAAATGTTTTAAAGACAGGGAAATTCTTGGAGATAAGGGCCCTCTTCAGACATTACAGATTTCAGTTTCTTGATTATGCTTTGAGTGGAGTTGCTTGTCATGCCCCTCTCTGTTGTCACCTCTTTCACACAAATTGATAACAAACAAAAGAAGAGACTCCTCACATCTGTGCTGTATAAATGAGCAAGAACCCTGGAAAATGGAAGATTCTTGTTTGCATGTAAATCCCAGACATAAGCAAGAGCTCCCCCCCCCCCTTAGAATTGGCAGTTCATATGGAGAGAGTGACAATGGAGGGGCTTCTGTAATGCCTGACTAGGGCTAAGCTTAGTACCCTTCTTGGGTGTCACACAGTGGACACAAACAGTAACTGTTTTACTCAGAGGTAAATATTAAAATGTGGAACAGACAAATATCAGATACATACTCACAAGCTCTAGTTATACCAGAGAACAGTACAAAATATTGACATATCTTTCTTCATCACTTTCCATATTGCATATAGTTCTAGCACAAAGATAAGATTGAAAAGGGAATGTCGTTACTGTATATGAAAACACAGGACACAGCAATATTGCCCACTGTATTGTTACAGTAAAACTGTGGGCAACCTGTTTTTCTTTTATCTCTCCTTCATGACTTCTGTAGTGGATGCAGTCTGATGCCTTGAAAACTTCCTGGCCTTGATTATAGAATGGAAAAGAGCAGGCAAGTTGAAATTGAATCCCAACAAGAGTGAAGCACTGTTGAGGAGACTGCCTGCTCAACTAGGGGGTTTGATTCCTGCTCTGTGAACCAGGTTCACAGTTTGGTGCTCATTTTAGATTTGGCTCTTAAATTAGATCATCAGATTGTGGCTGTAACTAAAGCCACATTTCCCCATATTTGCCAGATCTGCTGGCTGTGCTCCTACTTTGTCAGGCAATCCTTAACAACCTTGTTCTGTGCATTGGTAGTCTCAAGGATTGAATACAGTATTGTTGTCTATATGGGGCAGTCCTTGACCATGACGCAGAGATTACAGAGGGTCAAAAACGCTGTGGCCATTTTGAGCTCCGGGATAAGGAATTTCGATCACATTCCCCCAATTCTGGCCCAGTTACACTGGTTACCCATTTCTTTCTGTATCTGGCACAAGATTTTAATGTTGACATACAAAGGATTTTGCTATCTGGCAGAGGTTTCTCCCAAAGAATAGTCACTCCGTCTCTTTCTCCATAGAGCAAACTTAAGACTGGAAAACATTTATGTTTTCAGATGTATATTCCTACTCACAGTTGTCTGTTCTGAATCATTGAAGATTGGTCATTTTGGACAAGTGCGGCACTGCCTTACCTCAGGCTATTTCTAGCCAGCCTGCTCTTCAGGCTGTCTTGTTTTGGAGCCACCTTAAAAACAAAATATAATTGCTCTTTACTGCTTTCAAATGTAATTGCTCTTCTGTGCCTGTAAATGGCTTCCAGCTCTGCACAGCCTTTGTGGTTAACATAAAAGTTTTAATTTGCCATTCTGCTTAGATGTTGACCAAAATGTTTTACCATAGAGGCCTGTCACCATGGACTGGCAAGCAAGGTCACACTGTCTCCAGTTACTTGGGTGTTAATCTTATTGCCCTAAGGATCCCACCCCCCTCCACTGTTTGAGATATGAACATAGACAAAAACTGGCCATTTCTTGCCACTACTTTTTGTATCTTTGATTCCAATTTTGGGAGGGGTCATAGTACAAAGCAAGATCCCTGTATTTATTTTTCTGTTGTTATATCCTACAATGTTTTGGAGAGCAGAACATAACTTTCATTCAGCAACTATAGATGCTTAACTGTAAAGCCTTCTGCTCCACCCTATACCTGGAAGCTGTCCACTAAAGGAAAAGGAAACTAGCAGTGAGGGAGATGATTGCTATGTATAGCATTCACAGAAGTAATGTAGTATTTAGCAGAGATAAATGAATGTTCTATTTGTCCCATATCCATTCCCTTCTTTTGGGGAAAGTAGAATATTTTTTTTTAAAAAAAATTGCCCTTGACTCAATCTGTCTTCATTGCTGTTTGTATCAGAGTTGTGAAATGAATGAATTGGACAGAGGTGAGAAAGAATGTAAATAAACACCTGTTTATGTGTGTATGAATATGTATGTGCATTTATGCAAGCATGTATTGTGTGCCTTCGGTGTATATAGAAGCCCCAGCTACACACACCATTGGCTGCTGTGTCTCCCCCCCTCCCCCCAAGAATGATGGACATCAGCTAACACTGGCCAAGATGAGGTGTGTTTGACTCATATACTTCACTGGTGAAGGGACATGATTGATGTAGAACTTACTGAGAAGATGTAGAGTTTCTTACTGACTAGAAAATGTATCCCAGACTAGAAATACACTGTCCACAAGCACTCGCCACATGAGCCCTTGACCCTGATTTCCAGAGTTCCAGCTCTGATGACAAGCATTCACAGATAGCAGAGCTCTCTCTTATAAGGCTCATTGCCTTTAACTTGTAGAAACTGTGGTCAGAAAGGGGCGAGCTGAAGCATTCTCTCCATTTGCATAGATAGATTTATAGCATCTGAGTAGATGTACTGCATGCTGACAAGGCAAAAACTCTTCAAATTGGTTTTATATGTTTGTAATTCAAGTCGTGGGCACATCAAGAAGTACTTTTTTCAATGTAATTCATTCCCTTCCATGAACTACGTCTGAGTTCATAGTAGCATCATCTTAGTTTGACAGGCCTCCATCATGAGTGAAATTAACATTGGAGCACTGCAGCCATCTTAGGCTTTATAGGAAAAGAGCTCTCTTTGCGAGCACGATTGCAGAAAACAGTTGGCTGCAATACAGCAAAATACGTTTTTAAAAAATTGGTCGCAATGGGCCGGACTCAACTATGTGACTGAACAACAACAAAAATCCTAATAATTTCAATAATTCAGGTGTTTTTGTAAGTGGAACATCCAAGTGATGTTTATACTTCTCTGTTTGAATATCTGGCATATCATGTGATTAGAATTCCTTTTTATTTTAGCAATTGATAATCTTATTACTAACTTATTTTGGTGTCCCAAATTTGTACTGTGTTACAAGATAATTAACAGTCTACAACCAATCTTTTTAAACAATGATGTGATTGTTATGGATTTTTTAACATTTTGATAATTCATAGACACAATTACTAACAATTAACAAAGGATTCCTAAATGTTACTTCCAAAGCTTCCTGCCAGCCACATTAAATAACAAGCAGTTCATTTGTGGAAGAGAAAATAAAACTTCTCCTGTTGTACTACCTTTAGTGTCCTGTTCTCCATGAGACAGTCCTGTGCTATATAGAGCAGTCTTTTCTCACCCAATTTTTTTGGGGATTTATAAGAAACACTTCTAAAACATCAAAAAGATTTTTTTTTTTTTTGCATAGGTTCAAAACTGACATAAATGAAGGGCCCAATACATGTACCTTCTGGGAAATGATAACATTTTAAATTAATGGTATTATTTTTGGAGATTTATGCTTGTAAACATTTCCATGGGTATTCTGGGAACAATGAGGGAAAAAGTTTTTCCTTGTCAGAACTTATTCTGATCAAGAGTGATTGTCAGTCACCAAATCTAACCATAAGCATCGCGTCCTAAACTTCAGTGGTCAAAGAGCTTGGGTTATTCAGATCTTATTTTCCTACATTTTTATTCAGATAAACCTTATACTGTATAACTATTATTTTGAAGTCAAGTGGCATGAAATACAGCATTTGTGACCTTATATCTATCCAAAAATATTCAGCACTAATAGATACAAGCAAATACACACACATGCATATCTTATCTGATTGCATCAAATAGACATGTTTCTCCCCATTTTTATCTAACAAATGTGCTTACAATTTTATGGTAAATGTTATTATATTGATGCATATTAAGAAGGAAAGTATGCAGGGACATGTACTTTAACACTCACATCTTGACTATTAACTTAATTTTATTCTGTGTCTTACTTACAAGCATAAGGTAGTTTATAATAAAAAAATGGCTTATGGCGATTTTTAAATGAGTTTGTTGCAGGTGCCATAAATTAACCAATAACATTTCCCCTCTCATTCTTTGTTCCTCTACAACCTTATCCCATTTGTTAGTGTCTACCAAATAGTTGTGGAGGAGGAACGTCCCCGCAGAACGAAGAAAACTACTGAAATCCTGAAATGCTATCCTGTGCCAATTCATTTCCAAAATGCTTCGCTTCTGAATTCTCAGTATTATTTTGCGGCAGAATTTCCAGCCAACGGTATTCAAGCTGCTCTACCTTTTACTATTGGAGACAACAAAACCTACAGTGGCTTCTGGAACACTCCTCTTCTCCCTCATAAAAGCTATAGCATTTATTTTCAAGCTGCCAGCAGAGCCAATGGGGTAAGTCTTTGGACATGGGTCTAGATTTTAAAGTACTATCAAAGTGTAAAATAAATTAATGTGTATACTTAAGTATACATATCTCCATGTTAAATTTACAATGCCTAAAATGCAATGGAAAAAGAAATTGAAATTTTGACGTGTAAATACCATACTGTGACCAATTGTAATGAGGGGGTGGTGGAGGAAAGAGGGATGGGTTACATATCTCTGTCAACTGAGAATGCATAGGCAGACATTTCTTTGCATATTACTGCTATTTTGACCTCTATTCAATCTCACTGCTCCCATTAAATGATTTTTGCTGTTACAATATCTGTTTGCTTGGCTTGGTTAACCTTGTTATATTTGTTTTCATCAGCTTGAACACCTATTTTTCCCTCTCAATACCTCTGATGCAGACATGTGTCTTTTATTTTTTGTTTCTTTTGAGAAGATTGTAAGAGAAATAGTTTGGCTGAACCAAAAGGAAAAGTATTTAAAAGGTCCCTTGGAGCTGATCACCTTTTATCCACTTGATTCAAGAATTTCTTTCCATTTTCTGGGCAGACCTATCCAAAGCCCGACAACTACTGATAAGCTTTGGACATCTCCTTTGACAGAAGGAAAATGTTTTCTGCCAGATACTATAATGGCTCCTCTTTTACAGTGCACTGACAGTGCAGAAATGTGAAACACCATTGATTTTTGTTGCTTTCTTGCATTGTCTAACATGTTGCTTGGAACTGTGTAGCTGATTGTAAAGAAAAGAAAATAATCCAAGGTCACCACATTGTCAAAGGAGAGAAGGGGGAAATACATGTATCATGTCTAATAACATCTCATTGATCTTCTAGGGTAATGTTAAGTGAAGTATTGATGTTACATGCCCAAGTGCATTCTCCTTCCATTGTCCATAACAGGGGAAGCAGAGTCAAACTAGCACAGGAAGCTATTAAACCTGAGAAGAAACACATGAAGCTGATGCTTTTCTTAAATTTTAGAAAACACTCGAGTTAGAAGCAGTGCATTGTTTTCTTGCTGTGGGTGCAAACCATCAGATGATATTTTCTTTCTTTATCTGCCATAGGAAACAAAAATTGACTGCGTCAGAGTGGCCACAAAAGGTATGCTTCAGTTCTGTCTCTTTTCCTAGTCTGTTAAACTTTATAATAGGATGTTTACATTGTTAAACAGACACATAGAATTCAGTTTGAAACTATAAGTCTTAACTGTTTGAATCAGGGATGCCCAAACTTTTTGGGCCGTGGGCCGGTCACATGGTTCAGGGGTGCTCAGAGGCCGGATCCAGCCCCTGACGCCAATTCATTCAGCCTGTGTCACCCTCGTCGCTCCCAGAAGTGGAAGTAAAACACACCTGCACATTTTACTTCCGTTTCTGAGAGCAATGAGGGTGGTGTAGGCCAGAGGAATTGGCCCCTGGGCTGTAGTTTGGACACCCCTGGTTTAAATAGAAGAATCAAAAACAGAACTTACAGATTCACCTGTTTTGAAAGAGAGCCTTAATGTGGATGTTTATATGAGCAACAATTTTTTTCTGAAAGTTATGGCATGATGTCATGCTAATGATTTGGCCATCATAATACACACCAGGTTGTGGAACAGCTATTAGTAATACATTCATTTCAGTTTATCTATATAAAAGAGGGATTTGTTACTTTCTCCTCATAAATTCATATTTCATTTATCTGCTAAAAGTTGTTTTTTAATCGGCATTTTTGCATTAAACATTCAGACCAGTTGAGACTATTAGGGCTCTTGGACAGCTGGTCTTGGAAGCAGTAGTTATAATTTTTCCTTACTGCTCCACCTATATTTGGGAGTAGTTTGTTTAAAGTTCTTTGAGTAAGAGAATCACTGTTGGGCATGAAATTCTCAGTGATCTGATGATTACTATTTCTGGCTGTCTGATGTAAGTGTTGGAGAATTTTTACACAGATTTTTTTCCCAGAAGCATCACACTTGGACCACAACAATGGCTTAGTCTTCCAATATTTGAAGTGGGAATAGTGTTGCCAATGTTCTATCTTTGCAGCCTTCTTTCTTTCATGCACTGGTAGTCGACCTCCCATTTACTGTAGTGACAGCACCAGTCCTTCTCATTTTTGTTTGGCTAACTGGCCACTTTGCAGAAGTGATTCTGCAGAGAAGAAAAGTTTAATGTATTGAAGAGGAACAGCAGTAGGTACTCCCTCACCGATGGAAGCAAAGGAGTGTTCAGAACTGGGGAGGTGGTGATTGACAAAGTGAGGCATTGAGATAGGTTAGGTTGCGGAGAGAGAGAATTGTGTAGTACAGTTCATTGATCTACGTGTCATGCCTTCTGAGACAGTTGTCTCATCATACCCCATGGCACAGCTGGTTTTATTGCTTGTTCTGTTCATTTGTGTGGATCCTTTGAAAACATTATGTTATTACACCAATTTGTGCATGTCTTCCCTTAAGTCATTAAAGTATGCTGCAGAATGAGTTAATGCAACATAAAAAGTATTAGAGGGATAGCCAGTTATTCTGTTGCAGCAAAAACACAAAAAAGTCTTAAGTCTCTTACGTTCTATTTGGCATAATCTTTCAGGCACTGTAGTCTGCTTCCTTCGAGGCATGGAATAAAGCCGTATAGACAAACATCTGTAGAAACAAAATTTATTTATTTATTTATTCAAATTTCTATTCCACCCTACTCACAAAGGTGACTCAGGGCAGATTACAAAGGTTCATGAAGAAACATGGAAAATCACAGATCATAAAAACAAGACTATTTTGATTGCATATATTGCTGTCTACTGAGCTCTGCATCTGCAACTCACTTCGTTTTGAAAGATGTCCTTGGTTAGTAAATAAAGTACAGTGGAACCTCATACAAAAATCATCCTGTATAGCAACAAAACCATATAACAATTAGGTTTTGTGGGGAAATGACATCCCACATAACAATTTTCCCGATGGAAAAAATCATACAACAGTTTTTCAGTGGGGAAAAACCACTTAGTGAAAAAATCGTTGTATGATGCATCCCATAGATAAAATCACTATACAGTAAAACCTTGAGTTATGAATAAACTCAGTTCCATGGCATTGTTCGTAAATCGAATTTGTTCGTAACTCAAGGCATCTCCATTCAGATAAAGAAAAAGTCTCCCCCCACCCTCCAACAATCAAAATGGGCCACCCCCACCCTCCAAAAATCAATCAAACCACCCAAAAACAACAACAGCATTGAAAAGAAAGAATGCATGAGCAAAAACGCTGTTCCTTACCTTAAAGAAGCTTTAAAAATGGACAAAAATCTCAGAAAACTCTAGCAAGAAACAGCAACAGGCAGCTGTTTTGGTGTTGAAAATCCAGACAAAGAACTCCTCTCTAAGCACTCTACTGCCACCTACTGGGCTCTGAAAGGCTGCATGTATATAAAATATAAACCCATAGGGGAAATGCCGTTTTTTGCTTCACTCGAGGCAACACAGAGAAAGAAAAAAAAGAATTCATTCATAAATTGGGGCATGTTCGTAAATCAAGGCATGGATTTCAGTGCAGAACTAATTCATAAATCGAATTATTCGTAAGTAGGGGCATTCGTAAGTAGGGGTTTTACTGTACGATGCATGCATTGTATAGCAATTTTTTCGTACAACAACAAGCCTTGTGGAACGGATTAAAACCATTGTATGAGGTAGCACTGTAACATCCTAGGTATTTCATCACCATCTCAGAGTTTCATATAAGAACCTGGGAATGTCTAATGCAGTGGGTCTCAACGTGGGGCCCAGGCAGACTTCAATTCACAAAAGCCTAAGTCATTACACCAGCTGATCAGTTGGGAATTGACTTAGGCTTCTGGGAATTGACGTCCAACAACCATAGGTTGGGAAACACTGGGCTACATACTAGTGATTATTTAATATAAAGAACTACATTTACATTCAAAGTTTACTTTAACAGAAAGTTTCTTCAATCTGGTCATTTTGCTGAGCTTTTCTACTGGAATTTTGAAAAATGAACACTAAAAAGTCAAGGAAGAATGTAGTCCAGTTTATTATAAATGGCTGAAATGATCAATTAATATTGCTTGTCAATTTGTGTTCCAAATCTTTAAAAGTTATTCTACCATTTGATTCACTGTTTGAATAGTTGAACTTTTGTTTTATTTTATATATTTTTTACTTAGAAAAAGTAAAAGGGTATTCTCTGCAATGAAACAACTACCATAGCAACAGATGAAATCAAAGTAGCCTCTTAGGGAAAAGAGAAGAAAGTGTTTCAGCTTTTATTTAAAACATACACTTATTCATTTTATGTTGTGAATGTATATTTGTGAGTACTTTGTAAAATCTCTGAAAAGTCTGTATCATTCTCAGAGAGATACCCTCTAGGAAGTGAAAACAAAACTGCTGAAAACTGCATGTGAGGATTGAAAAGATTTAAATCTTTGTAGGGAATCCTCTGCAAATAATTATTTATTTTTAATATACAGTAATAACAATATCAATTACACCTATATACCACCCCATAGCACTTATTGCACTTTCTGGGCAGTTCACACGGTGATTAGCAGTTTGCCCCAAACATGATGAGTACTCATTTTACCGACCTCAAAAGGATGAAAGGTTGAGTCAACCTTGAGTCCCATCAGGATCGGCTTCACAACATCAGATAGAGTACAGCAGTTTAACCACTCCATATTTTATTGCTAAAACCAGAAATAACATATGAGGTACATATCAGCCATTCTACAGTTAAGTCCTCTGTCAGTTAAAAAGAGAGGGGGCACCATTTTAAATTGATGTACAATAATAAGATCTTGCACTATTTTTATAAAAAGGGGGAGGGGCAACAGGGTAAGTTTTTACCTTACAATAGTGTTATTTTGTTTACTTTGAGTATACCAGCGTTTGGAAATACTGTACTTAAAGCCAAGTTGTAGCTAAGGAACAATGAGATTCAGGAAAAATCTTGATTAGTTTCCCTATATTAGTATAATTCAAACATGGAAATACAGAGGCCAGGTGTAATAAGTTTGAGAACAAGTAACAACAATTTTCAAAAGTCCAGCTAACCTTTTAGACATGGATTTGGCATCTTTTTTCATGAGTGCATGAGAAATCAGTTAGTTTACATGGTATAGTTTGTTTGACCATCCTTCCCTTTTATGTAATAGATATGGTTATTGAGTAACAAGCCTTTGACTCGTGGCTTGTGTGGAAAATCTATACATTTGAGATTAAAATATATTTAAATGTTATACTTATAAGAACTAAGATGTTGCATAGAATGTGTTGTTGTTGTGTTTGTGTCACAACTGTTTCTACAATTTGTTAGTAAGGTTGCTAAAGTTTCCAAGGAAAATTGTTCAAGTTGATAATTAATCCTGGACATATACTGTACAGGAGAAATGAACAATATTAATTTTATATGATAAATTGATAAGAAAATTACATTGCACTTCATTCAGCAGTGGTGGGAAATAGGGGCAGAGCTTTTCTGTTTACAAGTCTCTTTTTTCATTTTTGTTTTCTTTCATAGTTTCCCATAACTAATCCTCTAAAACATAAATCATGTTCCATGATAGGAAATGGAAGTACAGTAATACCCCGTATAACGCGAGTATCATATAGCGTTAAAACCGCATAACGTTACAAGATTTTCGAAAAAATCTTGTATCGAATAACGTGATTTTTAACGTTATACGATACAGTTGTTCTTAGCAGCAGGGTGGGTGGAAAGCTGAACGGGTTTCTCCGTTCAGCTTCCCAGCCACCCTGCAGCTACGGAGGCAGGGGTGGGGAGGCTGGAAAGCTGATGGGGGGCTCCCCCATCGGCTTCCCCAGCCACCCCACAGCTGCGGAGGCATGGGCGGGTGGCTAGGGAAGCTGACAGGGAGTCCCCGTCAGCTTCCCCAGCCACCCTGCAGCTGTAGATCGGGTCCTCTGATCTCTCTGGAGGTGTTTCTGGGCTTCCCCGACGTCCTGAGCCAGTGCAGCAAGCCAGAATGTCGGGATTCGAACTCTGACATTCTGGCTTGCTGCACTGGCTCAGGACGTCGGGGAAGCCCAGAAACACCTTGGATCAGGTCTGCCCACCTCCCTGGACCCGGCGGGGGGGTCAGAAACCCCAAAATTGGTAAAAAAAAACGGACTTTTTTTTACCAATTTTGGGGTCTCTGACCCCCCCCCCCCGCCGGGTCCAGGGAGGTGGGGAAACCCGCTCCAAGCTGTTTCCAAAGTTCCCCCACCTCCCTGGAGGCAGCAGCAAGCCAAAATGTCAGGATTCAAATTCCGACGTTCTCGCTTCCTGCAGCCTCCAGGGAAACAGGGCTTTTTTTTAACATTGTGTGATCAATGTATCACACAACGTTAAAAACCGAATAACGACGGGATTTGTGGAACCAAGTCATAACGTTATTCGGGGTACTAGTGAGTGGAACCTCATACAACAATCGCCCCGTACAGCAACGAAATCTCATAACAATTAGGTTTTTTGGGGGAAATGGTGTCCCGCATAACAATTTTCCCTATGGAAAAAAAATCATACAACAATTTTTCAGTGGGAAAAACCACTTAGCAATTGTTTCGTGCAACAACGAGCCCCATGGAATGGATTAAAATCATTGTATGAAGTACCACTGTATTGAATTTGTAAAACATCTTGGAACTTTATCAAGAGTTGCTTGTTTGTATGTTTTACCAGCTTTCTTGCACTTCCATCTTGTATCATTTACTAGGTTGCCATTTTCTTGATTTTGGGAACAATTTCACCCTTTTCTTTGTATTATTTTTCTTCTGCCATGCAGCCGCCCTGCACAAGTGTCTTTCATGGGATTACCATATATGCTAGAATATAAAACAAGTTTTTGAGCCCCAAAAATGAACCCCAAAAAGGGAACACAGCTTATACTTGGGTCAATAACCATGAGAGTCCCAAGACTGTGCCAGATTGAAATGTACTGACAATTTAATTAATTTTACGGTATTTTAATGTACTTTGATTATTGAAACTCAAAAGCAGCTGCTACATTTCCCACCCTTGGCTTATACTGGGGTCAATCTATTTTCCTGGGTTTTCAGGTCAAAATTAGGTGCATCGGCTTATATTCGGGTTGGCTTATATTTGAGTATATGGTAGTTTTCCTGTATATTTCTTTTAATAGTTTCTCCATCTTCAGTCCATTATTTTCTTAGATTAGTTTTGCTGCCTGCTTAGCATGTCTACTGGACTCTTAAGAAGAGAAGACATTAAAAGGCATCAAATGATAGTCTCCGACTCATTATTAGAGATAGAAAACCTTAAACAAAGGAACATGAAATAAGTTTTTCATTTCATATTAAATAAAAAGATCTGTCTGCTAAAAACACAAAAGAAAAGAAAATGAAACCGGCACCTGGAAAAATTAAACAAAAATTTCACTGTGGACATCTATAAAGGGGACAGGTAGGAGCATTTTGGCCATTGTGGCCAGATTAGACAGAGATAAATGTGAGGGAAGGGGAAGAGGCATCAGAACCTGGACAAGATGCCAAAGAATAAAAATGACTGGAATTACTGGAGGAGAAAGTTGTTGGAAATAGCAATGAGATTAAGACTTCAGAGGCAGCTCTGTAAGAAAGTTTATGTCTAGACTCTAGATTGACAGCAGGAGATTGTAGTTCTCAAGAAGACATTAGAAGAGGTAGCTGACTACTTTTTTAATGTGCCTTGAACATCAAATCTCTGACTAGAGGGAAGACTTCAAGGAAGTTAAACTATGAAAGATCGTTTCTGTTGAAAAGCTGGAAGTCACCTAGAGAAACAGCTGAGATATTTCACTTAATCTTGTATTCTTCCAGTGAATTCTCTTTTTAAAATGTATTTTGGCACCTGCTGGGTTGGAATGAGGGGCTGGGATGGGGACATGAGTCAGGGAATTAAAGTGGACCTCAGTGATGGAAGGGAAGTTGAATAAGATTGAAGCAGTTTCTTTAAATAGCGTATGGTACCAGTTAAATTAGACAATTAACAAGATACACTGATAAGATTTAGTTTTATATATTATCACACCTTATTACATGCAAAAGAATTTAAATACAAATTGTCAAATTTGTTTGTTTTAACTTTTAATATAAATATTTGTGTATGTTTGTAGTCTGTAATGTAGTGTTGTGGATTTCTAAAGATTTAATTCACTTAAAAATCAGGTTGGAAAGTTTATGTTGTTAGTTGGCATTTAAAGGATAAAGAGCTAAGGAATATTTTGTAAAAAATAACTTTGGACTGTTAAGTTACATTATCCATACTTGATAATTTAACAGTCACATCCAGCTTCATTTCATTAGTTCAGATTTTTATGCAGTAACTACTTTCAGGTTCATAAATGAGTCCGGTTCAGAGAGGTGTTTATTGCTTAAAGAGGCAAAAGGGAAAGGATAATAATTAAAGTGAATCAACAGTTTAAAAGTGTTAATTTAAGTCTGTAAATAAATGTATGTTTATAGCAAATAATTTCAGTGAAAATGAGCAAGTAGTATCTCATCAGTATTCCAGGGTCAAAGAACTCTCCCATACATCATTTCTAAAGTAATTCACATTAAATGAGGGGCTCAGAAATGGATGACAAAATTATGCTTCCCATTATCCCTCATACCACAGGCACTGAAACACAGAAATCACTAGTGAAAAAGGGATACAGTGCAAGAAACATTTGAGACCTTGTGAGCTTTAGGAAAAGGCATGCAAATCCAGTGATGTCACCAGGCATACAGCAGAAATATTATTATTATTATTATTATTATTATTATTATTATTATTATTATTATTATTATTATTATTATTATTATTATTATTATTATTATTATTATTATTATTATTATATGCCGCCCTACTCGATGAAAACCGACTCAGGGCGGCTCACAACATACAATCAAATACAATGTAACAATTCAATAGAACAACACAATGTCACAATATAGTGAAATATACATAAATAATTCAAACAATAGAATATCATAAAATACAATATAGTAAGATAAAACCCCAATATACGTCATAAAGTTACAAAAATATTACAAAATCATAGGAACATTACACAATCTTACAAAGAAAAAAAAGTTACAAAAAGGCATCCCCACCCTACCCACCCCAGATCCTACCCATTAAGGTGGTGGCTACCAACCGACTATTCCCCTTCCTTCTGTCCAAGGGAAAGGAGAAGGGCAATGTGTCCATCCAACATGTAGGTGCTGCCACAAAACCCCAGCCTAGAAAAAGTTTAGCAAACATAACAGTCAGACTGGCCGAAGGAGGGTGGGGCTGGAATCAGCTGGGGCCTGGTGTTTTCTTCCTCCCAGAACTGCAGCCGGCTTTTTCACTCCTGGCCTCGGAGGGTGGTGTTGGAATCAGCTGGGGAATGGTGTTTTCTTCAGAATCCAGAATATGTTACTGGGCTTGGTGATGGGGGCTGGGGATAGTGTTGTTGTTGATGATGATGACAGTGACAACTTGGAAAGTGCCGGATTTGTTATGGAAAAACTTGAAGAAAAGGGAATTTGCATATTACAAGTTTCATATTTCCTAATTCTATAAATGGAAAATTAATACAAAAGGAAATACACTTGTTTGTACAACATTTTGTGAGAGTATGTGTAGTCTCATGTTGACAGAGATGTTTTTTTAAAAAAAGAAAGCACTATACATTTTTATCATACTAATTCTAAATAATAATAATAACTGTTCAAGTCAGTTCTGAACTATGACAAACTTTTCAAGGTTTTCTGGGTAGAGAGCTCTCAGAAGTGGTTTACCATTCCCTGCTTGTGGAGGTATCCTGGGACAGTGCAGTTTGTCCAAAACCAGACAGACTGGCTCTTCCAAAAAGCATAGCAGGGAATTGAAGTTCCAACTGCTCTATTTGCAGCCAAGATAACTAACTCAATACTAAGTACATTCCATTAACTTTGAGGTCCTGATTGAAAAAGAAAAAGACACTGGATGGGTTAGTTTTCAAGACATACCTATTTTCTTTTCTCTTTTGTGACTTTCAGAAGACAGTAATACCTCGGATAACGCTACGACTTGGTTCCACAAGTCTTCGTGTTATCCGATTTTTAGTGTTATCCGATCCATGTTAAAATCCTGTGGGATGGATCGGGTAACGTTAAACCTCCATAGAGATACACTGTAACCTCACAGGCTTTAGCGGTTGTTATACGATCCATCCCATAGAACCTTAACATTATTCGATCCCATTCTCCTCCCCAGATTACTTAACGTTATGCAATTTTAGCGTTATCCTAGGTAAATGTTATCTGAGGTATTACTGTAATTATATTATTTAAGCAATAATATGCAAACTTCCTCTCCCTCCCTCCTTCTTGACCAGAGTGAGGAATGTCACCTGAAAATTTGGGTTGAATTTCCCAATTCCAGTCCACAAACCACCTTGCTTTTTCACAGGACTATTCATTCTCAAGCCATTCACAGAAATTCTGTTCATTGCAGAATGTGATGGATATTTGTACAAAATGGAAGGTGGGATGTGGTAGCTAAAGGTTAATTTGTTTCATTTTTACTTTAAAAATAAGATTTACTTCCAGAGTGGGATTAGTTCAGCATTTGGACTTGTAGGTTCTATAGCATGTTCTTATTCTTCTATGTCTAGGCCAGAAGCGAAACTGCCAAAATGAAGCACAAGGTTGTCACTACCAGAGTATGCCCGATTGTGGTTCAAAAATAACACAATCTTCGAGGAGGCTCTTTCTGGGTTCCGTTTTGTTATATTTGATTTATATCATTCAGAAATTGAAGTATTACACAGCAGAAGCAACCTCCAAACTTTATGGAATCAATGTACAGTTGTACCTCGCTTAAAGAGCATAATGTGTTCCACAGGATTGCTCTTTAAGTGAGTTTGCTCTTTAAGCAAAACACCATTGTAAGTGACCAATTTTGACTTCTGGTGGGAGAGATTGCGAACTCCGATGTATTTGTTAAGCGAGTTTTTGGTTGGTTTGTGAACATTCAGATAAAATTCTGCTCTTTAAGCGAGTTACTCTTTAAGCAAGGCGCTCTTTAAGCTAAGTTTGAATGTAATGGAATTTTGAATAGTCAATAATGGCTAAAAGTTTTAATAATGCGAGTGATTTGCTGTTTCCTTTATGGGGAGCATGCAACTTGTGAACCTTGTGTCAAAATTATATGCACCTGTCACTTGTAAAAGGAAATCCCTAACCAGCAGTAATGTCTTGCTGTTGATGAAATCATTCCTGAGGTACAAACTAAGCAACCCAACAGGATTTTGGCTACACAATTTTTAAGGATAACAGAATTTCTTTCTCTAACCTGAATAGTCACATGTTTTCAATTTCTAAGTCATGAAGGATTTTTCTGTCTCCTACACCCAGTTTCCAATTACTGAGATTTTTTTCTCCTGTACATTTTACAACACACTTTTTCAGACCACAGGTGTCTGTTTTTATTGTGTTAACCTTCCAAGATGGTTTGGGAAATGTTCCATCAGTTGAAGAAAATAAGCCTTATTATGATCCTATTTTAAGTCTTGTACCAATAGTGCAGAAACAGCAGCAACAGTGTGTTTGGGGTTGCATAGAGATATTTCAAAATATTATGCAGCAGCAGTTTTGAGCTTAATTGTTTGCAGATGGTGGATAGTCTCTTTTACTCCTTTATTGCCACATTTCTAACTGCACTCAGGCTGTTCCGTGTAAATTTACCAACCTTCACATTTTTTTCCCCTTAATAGCCTTGGATGGGTGTTTTTACTCTGTCTTCCAGATGTAGTATGCTAGATCTGACCTTTTAAAAGTTGTTTTTATATTCTTTATTTTTTAGCCCAGTGACTAGTGTGTATGAGAGAGAAAGAGAATTTTATTGGAAATGTACTACATTAGGGGGAATCCTGTATGAGTTGGTTTATGCCCTGTTGTTAGGGCAGGATGCTTTCCTTACCTCATATAATTTACAAATTAGCTTGATTTTTATTTTTGTTTGGTCTTCAGTCCAGAAACAAATTCCAGAATATTCTTGGTTTGTAGGTTTAATTTCTCTAACTGAAAAGACTACCTCAGTTCTGTCTCTTCAACACAAAGAGTATATCATCTGTAGTGACTGATCATCTTAAACATGTAGTTTGGCTGTTGGGGGAAGAATTTTACATCCTTCTTCTTTCAATGTTGGTATTCCAGTGTAGTTTGAGCCTCCCTGTATCCTGAGCTGTTGTAATGTGCTGTTCGCAAAAGTTTTAAAAGAGAACATTCTTATTTATACATCTGGCCTTTAAATAGCTCAGCAAAAGCGCCTTCACTTGGTGTACATAGGCATAAGAATTTGTGATTTAGAATTTAGCAATATCAAATTGTTCTTACATTTTAAAAGTAGAACGTATATTTTATTACAAAAAAAATACTGCTGAATTTTTGACACATTGGTTTTCCAAATAAATAAAACTGATACCCAGAAAGCTTTTATGGGAGAAAGAATGTTTGGAAGTCAGTACATTTCACCTATTAATTTTGGGGTCATTGTACAGGAAATTATATATTTATGCTGATTCAATGCTGCCTTTGCTCATGAATAGTGGATTTAATGTGTTTAGATGCTTGAATTTGTTTATTTCTGTTCATTTTTGTATTGGAAGAATGAATATCAGTGAGTATCACAGAATAATTAATGAGTGGTTTTCATTACTAAATTTTAGGAATTGTTCATAGAAGTAGATGGAGACTGAACTGTGCACAGGGATAGCCAGAAGCCACCTACTTATGTGAAATTTTGCTTTGTTTCCAGTAGGCATAATAATAAAAATAGATGCTATCTCACCTGTGTACAGCCCAGTTCATGCTAGTATTTATTCAAAGGGTTGCGTTCCTAAACTATCATTCCTAATCTGTTTTCCTTCCTTCCCTCCTCCTTTCCTTCCTTTCAGTTTGTATGGAAATGAAGCAATAAAAATTTGAAAAATTGTTTCTTGCTAGCTTAGCTTCAGTCTGGCTTTTTTTTCCCCTCATGCATGCTGACCTGGAAATCTTCCTTTGCCTTAGCTGCGATAATCGTGACGCAACTTACAACACCATACATTCGCATCGCCCCTGCTGCAGGCGACGACCAACTAACAGGTCAGACACTCAAGTCTAGAGAAGTCATCTTACCCATTTCCATCTTCCTTTGGGGGCTTGTTTCCATTTTGCTTTTGGGGCCTGTTTTCTTCCACTTCCTCATCATTCTTTGCTTGTAGTTGATTTACCACATTCTAGAGTTTGTTGTTGAGAAATTTGCTTGGTACTAAAAGATTAGACACTTGTATTCATGAGTGCAAAACTATTCCAGTGCATGCTTCATTGTGTATTTTAGCAACGAGTTGATCCCTTTTAATCCAAGTTTACAAATAATTTTCTCTGTCCTAAATTTTCATCGGTTAGGATTTTCTTCACACATAGCATGGGATTTAGAGATATCCCCACAGCTGTTGGAAGTTGACTGTACAACACCCTCCTTGCTCTGCATGCCCTCAGAGTCCTGTGAAAATGCTGTTCTAAAGATTAGTGAATTGTGAAGTTGGATGCTAAGAGGAAAAGAAGGGTGGGAAGCGGGGCTGTCAACTTCCCTCAGATGCATTATTTGGACAGATACTTGGATCCAATCCACAACATTTAGATATATTTTAGTTTTATTTAATTTTTATATTAAGATACAGTTATTTAACCCTTGACTTCTGTGATCAAGTAGTAGAGTTCTTTTAACTGGATGAGTTGAAAAATATTTTTGAACTGCCTGAAAATGTCAGACAAACCAAAAACAAATATTGAATTAAAAACAAAATAATTAATTGCTATTTTATATTCCCTATGTGAGCTTTTGTGCATCAAGTTCACTTTGCCTCAATATAGTTAGTATAATGCCTAAACATGCATAGAATTAAATAAATATGTCACTAGAGTACGGTCTTATAATGCCATACTTAGTAAAATGTAAAATCTACCACAGTGTAAATTTTCAACTTAATTTACAAATTATTATAGTGGTCAGCTGAGATTATTGGCTTTAGGGTATTTAATTGACCTGTTTTCTAAGAAAAACATTAATGATAAACATGAAATATAAAACTGGGGAAGAAAATCTTCACACATTAGCTTTTACAGGAATTTTTGAACCTGTAAGCAAATTCTCAAAGAAGTAGCCATGTTAACCTGTTTTAGGATGTGTAAGAAAAACAAAAATATTGTGACACTATGAAGACAAACAGATTTATTTCAGTGTGAGTTTTACCTTACATTGACACAGATTTTTAGTACTAAAGGTGCCCCTGAGGCTTAGGTTTTTGATTTTGTTTCTTTTATGCATTAGTTTTTACACCTATAGACAATGTAGCAATTTCTTCATGGGAATGCAGGCGATCTTACTTCTGTGGAGCTTTCTGTTTCCTGGGGTCAGACATGGAAAGTTCAGTGGGAACGTTTAGGAAGGATGGAAGTCAGGGACCAGAGATGTTTGCAGGGTCAGATGCTATGATAAAGCATCATTTAAACAGGCCAGAATTTGTAGCTAACAGCATATGATGGGTTCAGATTGTGATTTGCACTTGATTACAAAAATAAAGTGATTAGCAGAGATTATCCATACAAGCCTAAATTTAGTGTAATATTAACAGACAGACACAATGTCTTTTCCTTCTTCTTATGTCCTTACATGCAAGGACGTGTATTGGGTGATCAGGAAAAATGTGGTAGGATGATATCTCTTAATTTTTTTAGCTGTACAAATATTCACCTGCTTTTGTGTACTCTATGTACAACACTGATTGTGCTAATTCCAACTCCTCCCATTTTGCGTAGTCTAGAACAGGGGTTCCCAACCTAACGGCCCATGGGCAGGACCCGGCACACAACACCATTTCATGTGACCCATGCCACTACCACAACAGAAGCAGAACCGGATGTGTTTATGACACCCTCAGATGCATTTTATGGCAGCGTTTACGCCTTGAGAAACCACGTGCCTGGCCTGCTCAGTTGTCTGAGAGGCATGGCATGGCCCATGGCGTAAAAAGGTTAGGAACCTCTAGTCTAGAACCAGGGCTAGACTTACCATTAAGACAGATGAGACAGTTACCTGAAGCGATACAGAGCAACAAAGGGTAAATTCACTAGTGTTCCCACAACTTATCTGATCCAAAAAGGCTGCTGCTGATCTGGAGAATATCACAATGGGCAGCACCACAAAGCTAAACAATTTTTGGGAAAGGAAACACAAGAGGAGGAGTGGGGCAGGAGGAGGAAAAGAAGGCATAGTAAAGCAGGCTGCCTCTGTCTTCCTCCCCTTCTTAAAAGACAAGACAGGAAGAAGGATATGATTTTCTATAGCTGCTTCCTCCTCAGGTGGTAATAGTTTTGTGCACTTTTTGCTATTGTCGCCAGGCAATATTGTCACCTTTTGTTCCCCTCCTGTCTTTGTCTTCAGTTCTGTCTTAGTCTTCAGCAGTTGTGTCTTTTCCTCTCCTACCGCTCCCTCCAACCGCTGCCTCCACTGGTTGCAGTCTTTGCTACTGTCTCCTCCTATCGGAGAGGTGGCTCTCTTCTGTAGATGCCTCTGTTATTGTGCATGCAAATGTACACATGCAGTGTAGAGGCACCTTTCTTTCCATCTCAGCAGCAGCATGGACTGGCCCCATCTAGAATGTGGTCTTTGGCAGCACAAATGTTATTTGACTAACCGTGATACAGTTAGATACTGACCCAGCCTGATAATTTGTGACCCGTGTTTCAAGGTATTCGGGCATGGCCTTCCAGATGGATGGATGGTGTTTCTGTATCTGTACAGTCACAGCTACCCACCCTGATCTAGTTTCTTTGCAAAGACTGCCTCAATTGATAAATGAGACTTGAGATTTTACCTCATCATAGAGTTAAATTTGACAAGGGATATAAAGACATTCTCCCTTTTTAAATAACTAGAGAAGGGGTTTTCTAACTTAATTAGTCATTTGCACTGGGGACTAGGCTGTTTACATATTTCCTAGACTTTAGATTTTGTTTCAAATGGCATACAAACAGGCAAATACTCCCAGAAATGTTTATGTAGTGGGAGAGTAAAATAAAATTTTAAGACTTTTTGTATATTTTGTACACAAATTTTTGTAAGATATTGCATATCTTGTCTCTTTTCTCACATCATTTGCATATGTTATTATTTATATAATGCCCATGAAAAATAAATTTGTAATAACTGAAGATCAGAAAAAACAAAAGGTACGGAGAGTCTAGATATATATTTGGGCCAGGTGAACTAAAATAGTCTTGTCCAAAAGCAAAGCTGATAGATTATTATTTGTTGTTGTTCAGTCGCACAGTCGATTCCGACCCTTCGCAACCCCATGGGCCACTGAACTCCAGGGACCCTATCTTCCACCATCCTCCTCAGCCTCCCCAGCTTTGTGCCCATTGCGTCAACAATGCCATCTAACCATCTCATTCTCTGCCACCCCCTTCTTCTTTTGCCTTCAACCTTTCCCAGCATCAAGGCTTTCTCAAGTGAATCCTCTCTTCTCATTTGGTGGCCAAATTACTTTAACTTCATCTTCAATATTTGATCTTCCAAGGAACAGTCAGGGTTGATTTCTTTTAAGATCAACCTATAGATTATAGTACCTCCAATTCTTTGTAGTGATGTGTTACATTACAGTGCATGAAATAAAAGTGCCTCTTTTATATCTTTACACCACCAAAAACTGACATTATTATAGGACAGTGATGGCAAACATTTTAGAGACTGAGTACCCAAGGAGGAGGAGGGGACAGCGTTGTCACGTATGTGCACGTGTGTGCGCTGCTTGAGGCGTGTTGGCGACATCACTTGGGTGCATGCACATGCATCTGCCTACCCACGTGCCACTGCCTCCACACAAAATTAAAAGTATAGGAGGAATGTGTGTGAGGTGTCTGGTCGCCTCACCTCCATAGGTTTGCCACTACTATTAAAGGAGGTAAGTTATAGTCAAGAGGACATATATTCAAATGGTTGACATCTCAAGATATTCATACTAGATCTGGAAATAATAATATTCAACATGATTTCAATATGAGGCTTTGTGGATGAAAAGGACTGAACTTTTTTTTGGGGGGGGGAGAGCTGAAAAAGATAATTATATTCTCTAGGGACCATGGGGGAATTTGCCATTGTTAAAGCGCCCTTAGTATCCCTGGTCCTCCCAAGCTCCCCAATTAAAAATAATAATTTTGGGGACCTCTAGATGGTGCAGTTAATGAAACACTTATTTCATTTAATAGAAGTATACAATTACTGCATTTTAAGCATTTTACAGATTTGGAAATGATGCAAATTAAGAAATGCAGTCCCTCAGGTTGCCCGCAATCTGAAAAATAACACCCAGCTCCACTAAAGCCCCCCAATCCAAACTAAGGGAGTAAAATGCTTTCTAACTGCTGGATAGCTCGGCGGTTTAGGTATCTGATTGGCAGTTTGATTCCCCACTGTGCCTCCTTGTCGGGCTGGACTCGGTCCACTGGGTCCCTTCCACCTGCAGTTCTAAGATAAAATTCTAAGATTCTTATTTTGAATTAAATACATGGGTACACTTGGAATAACCTTTAAAAACCTCTGGTATTCTGCTTAATTTAGAACAAAATGTCATTCCTACATTGTAGAAGGTAAGTTGGTGGGGGGAAATTCCAGTGCTAAGTAGAATATTTCACCATTGCTTTTCCTGAACATCTGTTCTCTATATTCCCTGTCTGCAAATAGCATCCAACTGACTTTTCCTTTTTGTAGTAGTTTTTCCCTCTTGTATATTAAAGTGAATTTTCTGGTTGAAGAGGCAGCAGACAGTAGTTGCTAAGCACCTTTAGTTGAAACATGATCTAAATTAGTACCACATGGTTGTTGCTGAGGCAGCTTTTTATCTTTGTCAGCTAAACAGCAGAATGCTTAGCTGAAACTAGCAGAATTGATTAAAAGGTGGATGTATAATGGGGTCTGAAAGTAAAATCAAAACACACACATATGCACACAGAAAATGTAGTCAACCAGAGGAATGCAGTAGATTTAGTACCATTAATACTAGTAAAATATATTTATCAGTTCTGTCACAGTATCTTCATTTGCTAGTGTTGCCCAAGAAGATCTGGAGATGAATAAATTCTGCCCCATGCGGTTTAAATGTCGATACTCCTTATCTGGTTTTCAAATTCTTTCTAGTGCTCTCATTTCATATAAGATCTTGATTCATTCACACATACGTTTGTTCATTTATTCATTCTGTATATTGCCCATCTGGGTATTATGCCCATCTGGGTATTATGCAGTTTACAGGTCAAAGAACAAACAAACAAAATAAAATGACATAAACCCACCTTGTGACAGTGTATCAAATATAATCAAATTATACACTGTACTGTACCTGATTTTTCACCATTTCTTTCTTACCTTGGTTCAAGTCTTCAATTTTTTCCTTCTCGGAGCATGTCTATGCCTTCATGCACAATCACACTTGCCTGAGCTATACCAGTGTTTCTGTCAACAAATGTGTGAACTTGTGAATGACAGTAATGTATCCTTAAACACTGTATTCAGATACCAGTTACCCACAGCTCTATCAAAATTCCCTGGAGAATGCACACTGGTGCTTGTTGCTGTATATCTGTTGTTCACACTAACATATTTGCCACAGCTATATGTAGCAAACTTAATTATGCTGTAATGTGAAGTGCTTTATTAGTTTAAGTTACAGGCAGTTGATTCTGATGGACAGCCCTTCTCAGTTGCCAAACCTATCTCTCTCACCACTCTTATTGCTGTTTCGATTAGACCTGCAGCATTTGTTACAAGAGTCTGCCCTTTTCTGCTCTGCAGACTAGAATGTATAGTGAATTGGAAATACTCTCCTTTCTGCAACACCAGCTGAATGCATTTTAATAGGCTGCGATGTCACTTGTGATTTATTGGCCTTTTTTGTTCTTTTATGTGTTGTATTTGTCATTTCTGCTGTGGTCATTTTATCTGTGAAACAGTATAGTTACAAGAAAATGCTTAGAGGATACAAAATTGCCATAGGAGCTCCTTTTTCTTCCACCTCCGCCCCCCGGTGCTATATTTCTCCATTTTCTTTTTGCAACAAACCACTGGTTCAGGTAGTGGGTATTGAAACCACTGGTTCAAATAGTGGGTATTGTCTTCCAAACATCACCTTTCTCGATGGAAATGTGTTTGTCCGTGTGCAGCACAAATAAATAACTGAAGTTAGTGAATAGGGGAGGAGGGTAAGAGGGACTGAGAATCTTCTGGTGATGATGGCAGTCCCCACAAATACCAGAAAATAGCAAATAAACAATCCTGTTTCAATCCTCTGCAAATATAATGAAGAGCTGATAGTTGGCTTTGGGATTTTATAACTATTTTCCTACAATTTTATTGCAAAAAAAAAGGGGGAAAGCTTGGGAGGGGAACATGGCAAACATCTAGCCCCATGATGGTGAACCTTGGCACTCCAGGTGTTCTTGGACTTCAATTACCAGAAGCCCAAATCAGCACACCTGCTGATCAGGGCTTCTGGGAGTTGAAGTCCAAGAACACCTGGAGTGCCAAGGTTTGACATCACTGGTCTAGCCTGATCCTGAGAAGGAATGACCATTCACACTTCAGCATTTCATTCAACAGGAGAGAGTTGATATCCCATAGTCCTCAAAAAGAAGGAGGTCTTCCCCCCTCTCCTTTAATATCATCAAACTTCAGTTTACATTATGGGGCACATAATAACAGATGTCATTCTTTAGGAGGTGATTTCACATTGTAGCTTTTGCAGTGAATAATAGTGTTTGTGTAGTTCACTGAGCCCACCCAGACAGTTTTATTCCACTTCATTTCCATTACTTCCAGGCTTTGCTAGCCAGTTTTCTCTGCAAAATAATAATAATAATAATTCTGAATTTTCTATGGCTTTTGTTAGTCTAATTCCATATTATTTAGGACGTCTCAGTGTTAATCAGAAACAATGTAGTATAGGTTTTTATATCTCTGTGATGTCTATCATAGCTATTGATGGGAAGAGAGTCTAAAAAAATGTCATCTGTTTTTATCCTACCAAAAGTCTTGTATGTAGCCAGTGTATTTGTGGTAGACTTATCAAAATTAGCCACATGCTTTAGCTTCAAACAGAGGAAATGTATTTTTCTGATTTCCGGTAAAAATCTTTCCAGCTTAGAATTGATCTCAAATTATATAAAGTCTGGTAGGAGAATTTCAGTGTATTTAAAAAAAAATACCTATGTTTACAAAACCAAAGTAAACTAGTACCTCGGATAATGTTAAGACTTGGTTCCACAAGTCTTAGTGTTATCAGGTTTCTAACGTTATGCAATGCATTGATCTCACAATGTTAAAAAAAAATCCCTGTTCCCTTTCCCTGACTCTGTGGCAGGCGCCAATCTCTCCCCAAACACCCCTAGCGCTCGATCGCTGTCAGAGACCCCTGCCCTCTTTCTCCCAAAACAAGGCTGATCCCAAAACAAGCCTGATCCCTAGCTTGGTTTTGGGGAAAGCGGGCACCTGATTCCCAGCTTGGTTTGGGGAAACCGCCCAGATGGCCCATTTCCTTGGGGTGATCTGAATGATGGCAGGCAGGCAGAGAAAGCCCAGTGGAATTGAGGCTTAGATCTCCGCTGGTAATGTACCATTGCTTTTGCAAGGCTTGTCTCTCAAAAACAAAGGTACATTACTGACAGAGATCCTAGCCTCAACAGGCAGAGAAAGCCCAGTGGAATTGAGGCTTAGATCTCCACTGGTAATGTACCCTTGCACTTACAAAGGCTTGTCTCGCAAAAGTAAGGGTACATTATCTGTGGAGATCTAAGCCTCAATCCCACTGGGCTGTTCTCTGCCTAAGAAGTGGGACTTCAAGGGATTCAGCTTCCTAGCGCCAGTTTGGTTGGGAGGAGAACGGGCGCGCCCAATCTCCCCCCAACCAAACTGGCGGTCTGAGCCTTGGTAGATCTCTGCCCTAAAGCCTGCAGGTTGGTCTCTAGAGCCGTGCGGGCTTTGGGGTAGAGATCAACATCGGGGAATTTGAGGCAAATATTTGCATTGTACAACGTTATCTTAAAATATCTCTCATCCTGTTGCAAAACATATCTGTTGCAAAACAGATTGCAAGGCATGTTTTACTTCCGCTTCCAGTAGGAGGTTCCACTGTATTTTAGTGCAAGGGTACTTTTAACTCGGATAGCTGAACCTGGCAACCATAGTTTGTTTCCAGTAATCACACTAATCTCTCATATGCCCAGATTAATGTCCTCCATGGGTAACTAGTTGCCCCACCATCACCCATTGTAAGAGAATCCAGTCCTATCCTTTTCTCTACAGGGTTTGTCAAAAACAGTAGATGTGGTATAGTGCTTATGTATAAGACACAGCAGTCTCAGAGATGCATTAGTCTCCCTGGGGACTTTTGAAGCCCATCAGAAGGCCACTAGTGAGTATAGTCCATAATCTAGAAAGGACTGTGTTCTAATTAGTATTTCCCCTTTTGATTTTACAGAGAATTTAAAAAAACAGGCCAAGTTAGCAAGCAAATGTGACTTTGTTTAGCCAAACCATTTCAATTTCTATCAAATTTGAAATGCATTTTTGCAATCTAGGTGATACAGATGTCAACTTTGTCAACAATTGTACATTCCAGAATAAAAATATAAATAAACATTTTTTAAAATGTTGTCTAACTTGAGTTTAAAAGTGGAATCAACTGGGAACTAGCTTGTACAATGAAACCTCAACATACGAACTTGCAATATGAATGGAAATCTCAGAAAAAATCAGGTTCAAGATATAATTTTTAATGTAATTTTTTTGAGATATGAAAAAAAAAATTGGGGGGGGTGTCTTCTGATGCTTCCCATGGGGACAGCAGGGTGTTTGGATCATTTCCACTCCATTTTTGCATTTATTTTTATTTTTTTGTTATGTTTTGGCACTGCCAGAAGCTGTCTCCACAACCAGGAAGTGCCAAAATCCTGCCTCCCCTCAACAGCTGATCAGCTGATGTCTGGAGACTAGTCCTGCAATTATCACAGCTGGTCACTAGAGGGAGATGCCAGAAATGTGCCAGATATGCATTGAAAACCAGGAAAAAAAATTTAAAAGTATATTTTTTTCTGTTCAAAAGTCTTTATAAAATGCACTTTAAATGCATAGATACTGCGTGGTACATTATCTATGCCATTAAAATCCACTTTACGAAGACTTTTGAATGTAAAAAAGATGTTGGGTTTGGGTTTTTTTACATTTTCATACCTCTGGAACCAATTATTTGGTTTTCAATGCATTCCTATGGGAAACTACACTGTGAGATACAAATTTTTTTGAGATACAGTGGAACCTCGTATAACGAATGCCTCACATAACAAAAAAAAATTTACAACAAAGAGGATTTGCGCTAACCGCTATCTCCCACATAACAATTTTTTTCATTATACAAAGCAATGCATCTCTATAGGAAAAATCATACAACAAAAATCCCTATGGGATGCATTGTACAATGAAAATTTTTCATTGCACAATGTACCCCATAGGGATTTTCGTTATACGAGGCATGCGTTAACAGTGTGCCCACTCAACCCTACATTTGTATACAAGAATAAAATGAAGAAAAAAGTGCTGTACCTTGGTCATATGTTACGAGTGGGGCTGTGCCTCTTTGCAGCTAACCACCAAGAAATGCAATTTCTCTTTTTATTGCAATGGTATAGTTCCAGCTCAGAATTTTAAAAGCTTCCTGTTGTGTATAGCCAAGATAACATCAGGAAACAGTGGACTATATGGTGAGCATCTGCTGTGATTTCTTTTTTATAACCCATAAAAACTATAACAATATAGTTCTCAACACAAGCTCACCCCTGTCTTTTAACAAAAGGTATTTGTGCCACTTTTACACCTGTTAGTACAGGCCCTGGTTTTATTTATTTAATGACTCTCTTTAAAGTAAGCCCCTATATAGAAGCAATATGTTGTCCAGAGATAGAATTGGTCAGTAGGAATAGTCACAGAAAATTTGAAATACGGAAAAGGCAGGCTACCAAACTTACCTAAGGGGTGGTATTTTAAATGTTTGATGCTTTCTTCTACTTTTTAGTTGCTCTTTCTGCAACAATTTCTGTAAAAATGAAAGTTCTGCTTATGTTGTTTATGTACAGTATTTGTAACATTTCTATCTCAGCTTTTCATCAAAGAGCTTAGCATGGCTTACGTTCTTCATTGGTGTTTCCTCTAAGGGTTGAACTAGACAAGACACTTGCTCAGTAGGTGATAACGTGTTTTCCCTTTAGAATGTGATTTCGGCATACCTTCATGGTTAAGGAATCTTACTTCCAAATAAACCTGCACTTACTTTTTACATGCTACTTCTTGTACAGAGAAGAATGGTTATACATTTAAGGGTGCAATATACATTTCTCTGGGAATGAGTTCCATTAAACACAAGATTTCTGAGTAACCATGCAGAGAAATCTGGTATAAAGAATAGATAGCTAATAATCCAGAAAAGCAATTCACTTTTTAAAAGTTTATTGTTTTTTCCTGTAGTGTAACAGAACAAGATCGTAGTTTAAAACAAAAAACACACCAAAGCAGTACATGATATAATGTGTATGCATTATTGTTGTTGTTGTTGTTGTTGTTATGTCATTTCAGTGTTTATTCTTGCGACCCCAGCTCTAATTTTGTTCTACCATAGCATCAGGTGGCTGTGGTGGCTCAGTAGTTAAGAAGTTTGCCTTCTTAGCTGCATAATGGATTGAGCACCTGTCTCTGTCCCAGCTCCTACCAACCTAGCAGTTCGAAAGCAAGAAATTGCAAGTAAATAAATAGGGATCACTTCAATCGGAAAAGATCTTGGGCACATGAAAGGAGCCTCATTCTGGCATCCCCTGAGTGGAGTTTTTCTAGCAAAAATCCTTTCAACCCAGAATAATTTCTGACACAAAATTATTATTATTACCACAGCATCTAAGCTATTTTATCCAAATGTTCTAAATATTATCTAAGTAACTGTAATAGCACTAACCTCACATGCCAGGTATTAGAACCTGGTTATCCTAGCAGCTCACAATCTTCTCCAGACTTTCCAATGGGGCTTTCCAACCCTTTATTGTTGTGGTCATCTCTGAATACGCTCCAGCTTGTTGATAGCCTTCTTGAACCATCATAACCAGAACTGGACATAGGATACCAGTTAAATTTGACCAAAGTAGAATTGGATGGTGCTATTATTTAACCTGATTTGAACACAATACTTCTATTCATAAAGCCTAGCATTAAAAACGTTCTGTTTCTGCATCACACTGTTAAACTAATGTTTAGCTTGTGGTCTGTTAAGATCTTCTAGAACAGAAGTTTGCAACCTATGATGCCGAATAATCCAGCCTCAGGCCTCAGGCCAGACGCCAGAGGTGGCAGCGGAATCGGCTGCAGACTGATTTACGGCCATTGTAAACGTGTTTACGACAGCTGTGGATGCATTTTATGGTGGGGGAAACCACCATTCTGGCCTGCTCAGCTGTTTGAGGAGGTGTTGTCCGGCCCACGGCTGAAAAATGTTGAGAACACCTGTTCTAGAACCTTTCTATGCACGCTCCTTCCAGTTCAGTTGTCGCCCTCTTTCTAACTTTTGATTTCATACGTCTAAATCAAGCTTTTTCAAGGTTTTTGGGCTGCGGGCCTGACCATGCCTCCTGGACTGCTGATTGGGCCAGTCACATGGTTCCTCCCACCCAGAAGATGAAGAAAAATGCATGCCACACATGCACAGAACGTATTTTAATTCTGCTTCTTGGATTGGCAAGGGCATTGGGGGCCGGCTGAATTGGTGTCAGGGGCCAAGTTTGGCCCACAAGCCATAGGTTGAGAATGCCTGGCCTAAATGTACATTTGGTTCTTTCCTTGTTATAACAAATTTTATTTATTTGCCTGTTTTCCAGTCTGTGCAGGTCATCTTCAATCTTGATTCAAGTTTGGTGACACCAGTCTGGTGCCATTTGCTAGTCTGATAGGTTTGCTCAATTTGAGCATCTGTCAAACTCCTTTACCCGTATCATTTCTAAAAATGTTGAACAACAGCACTTCCAGGACAGAATCATGGGGAAAAACCAAATGAATTTTCTCTATGGCTGCAAATCCACCTAAAAGTTCCATATTTTAATAATCAGTTTGTCTACAAGAATTTCAAGGAGGAGCTTGTTCAATACTTTTAAAGTAACAATGCATGAACAGCATTACTCTCATCTACCCAGTCTGTAACTGTTAAAAAGAGATAAAATTAGTCCACCATGATTTATTATTATAGTCCACCATGATTTATTATTATTTTTCAAAGCCAATGCTGCCTCTTAGTACTCATCTAATTCTTTTTTTTCTATGTGATGACAGATTAAATGCATAATTATCTGTTCTACAATCTCTTGTTACCAGTGTCAAGTTGACTGGCTAGTAATAGTTCCCATTCTCTTTTTTCTTTTCTTTTTGAGAACAACATTTGACAGCTCTCAGTCTTCAGGAACCCTTAAGAATTACAGACAGAGGCATTATTGCATCTGCAAATTATTTTAGTAATCTTGGATGCAGTTCATGTTACTCTAAAGACCTGAGTTTGTTTAAAGCAGGGGTTCCCAACATGCGGTCTGTGGACCAGGCCTGGACCCCGACACCATCCCATCCGGCCCGTTGCTGCCTCCATCGCACCTGGAAGTGGAAGTGGGTGCATTTTTGCCAGCTGCAAAACACATCTACAACTGCACCCACAGCTGCCGTATGGAAGTGGATGCATTTATGACAGCTGTAAATGCACCCACTTCTGCTTGGGGGGGGGGGTGTCCGGCCTGCTCAGCTGTACAGGGGCATGGTAAGGCCTGCAACAGAAAAGGGTTGGCCACCCCTGGTTTAAAGTATCTTAAGTGTCCTATAATGTTTCTTTATGTATCTTAAAGATACAGTCCTTTCACTGTCTCTATTATTCTATTGGCAGTAAGAAAAGCATTATTTTCCTTGTGGGTGAACATAAAGGCACTGTAGGTGTTGAGCATTTTCACATTTTATTTGTCACCATTATTCTTTCTCCATCCTTTCCAAACAGTAAGCCTAACACTTTTTAGTTCTTGCTCTTGCTCCAAGCATAGTGAGGGGGGGAATGTCTTGCTGAGTTTATCCTCTCCATTAAGTCCGAACTCATTCTGAGTTTCTCTGTACAAATATTAGCTACATGTTTGTACTCTTCTTTGGTGATTTTGCTCATTCTTCAGTTTCCTATATACAGTGGTGCCTCACTTAAAGAGCATAATGTGTTCCACGGGATTGCTCTTTAAGCGAGTTTGCTCTTTAAGCGAAACACCATTGTAAATGACCAATTGTGGGGGGGATTGCAAACCCCGATTTATTTGTTAAGCAAGTTTTTGGTTGGTTTTATTTGTTAAGCGAAACGAACATTCAGAGAAAATGCTACTCTTTAAGCGAGTTACTCTTTAAGCGAAACGCTCTTTATGCGAGGTTTGACTGTATGTCTCTTTTTTAAAATCTCAGCTCATCTGAAAGCTCTTTATGCAGCTACTCTTGTTCACCTTTTCTTTATCACAGGAATTGTTTGTGACCATGTCTGCAGCATCTCTCATTTAAGAAACTCCTACCCTTTGTGAACCCTCTTCTCTCTGAGTATTTTTGACTATTGGATTTCTTTAGTTTTTCCTTCAAGCTAAATGAAATCAACATTTATAAAGTCCAGGATATGTGTTGTACTTCCTTCAATTTTCCCTTTCTTTGATGTATGAAATCCCAGTGGAACACAATTGTTTCTTCCTAAAGTTTCTATCATTTCCACTTCATTTATAAGCTTTTCCCTAATATTGAGGAACACATCCAGGATAGCTGCTCCCATATATGCTTGGCAGAGTTAGACTTCCAGCAGATACCAGAGTAGTTCAAATTTCTCATTATTATATCTTTCCTCATTGAATGCTACAATTTGTAGTAAGATCTAAGTCAGGGATTGGCAACCTATGGCCTGCGGGCTGAATCATCTGACCCCCCGCCCTTGCTCCAACCGCCGCCGGAAGCAGCCGCAGAAGTGTTTACGGAGACTGCTGATGTGTTTATGGCAGAATTTACAGCAGGGGGACCACCAGTCTATCCCCTTCAACTGTCTGAGGGAGCGTGACACAGCCCCTGACTTTAAAGGTTTGTTGACCCCTGATCTAAGTGGTCATCGTCCATGTGTTTCTGATCTGATTTGCAAAACTTTTAGGAAATGTCTTTCCCCCCAGCATTGTGAGATGCAGGCATTCTTTCCCAGAAGTCTGTGGTACCAGGAGTGTAGATTACAGTTCAACAATTCAAACCTTTCAAATAACATATTCTGTATAGTCAGTTCTTCCCTACTAGTATTTCCTGAGCCATGGTCTTTAACAGGAAAGAATGATGAAAAACAACAGTGTTCCAAGGTTGTTCACCTTTCTACCCAGAGTCTCATAGTCACCTGGAATACACTGCAGATTGGGTCTGGCTGTAACATTTCTTAACATTTGTTAATTTCCCTAAGTGCTTGAATTTTTAGTATGGATATCAGGTGCACTGGAAACACATTACTAAGAGCCTTTGACTGAATATTACCAACTTTATATTAGGAGCCAGAATGCTGTAGTGATTAGGTATCAGATAAGGGTCTGGGAGATGATAATCAGATTTCAGTAAAGTCATGAGAGTCACTGATCTTGGCAAGTTTTCTCTCTAAAGTAATTTACTACATAGGTTGTTGTCAAGGTAAAGGGAACGGAAACTACACTACCTTAAACAAGACCATATATAATAAAATTATGATTCATACACCCTTGAAAAATAGAATTTCCAGGGGTTGTGTATGCTGACATGAAGCCTTAGGTCCTTAGCAGGCAGAGAATATAATGTAAAAGGAATGTGTTTTGTTTGCGCTAGATGGATAGTCTGGCCAGATGTCCCACTACAGTAATGGAGTAGACCGTACAGCCAGTGACTCAACACCAAGTGTCAGTTGGTGGTTAACTAACCTGACTCCCTAAAGGGGCCAACACCTACGGGTGGATGAGCCCCTTTAGGTGTGATGATGGTCCCCCTCAGTGGAAGAAATGTCGCTGTAAACCATCATATTGGGCCCAATGGCAAAATGAGAGGAGGAGGAACTCTGATTCCCAATGGTCATAGAGGCGGAAAAGGCCACGCCAGATGGACTGGCTGTGAAGGCACACCTTGTCCATATCCTCAAGGCTGCAGCAGTCCATTGTAGTCCTGGTGTTAAATCCTGCATGTCGCGCTTCATGTGTTCTGTGGGTGATGGCTCTGAGCTCATAGTGTGTCTGTCACCTCATGGCAAGATGGGATCTACTTAAACAAATTCACGCCAGTGACATTTTTCCTGCTTCAGGAAAAAAAATGCATTCTTGGATACGAGTTGCAGTCGACGAGATGGCTAGCTCAAGGAATTAGGCAGCTGGTTGAGAAGCTAGGGGTTGTACATTTTAGCTGCACAATCCCAGGATGTACCCTAGAAGAGAAACTTGTACAAAGAAAACCCCGAAAAGAATTATCCTGATGGCACACAATTGCTATTACTGTATTAATATAAGTGTGGTTATGAAATTTGGCACCACTGGAATCTGAAGCAAAATCCACTCTAAAATGGTGATGACTGAAAACGAACCCTTAGCAACATTTTACATAAGAAATAAGGAGACCATGCTGTGCTGTTATTCTATCATCTACAATGCAGATGCCACATGTTTATCTCAAGTTGTTTATTGTGTTTCCTCTTTCTGCACTTGGGCAAACCAAACCCAAAAATTCAGGTTCCAGCATCATTAATCAACCTACTACTTGGAAAAGACACTATAATACTACTTTTTTCTCACCAATGGGTAGTTTTGGTTTTTTGGGTGCATCTACCATTGCAGTCATTCTGCCCATTGCTGTCCAACTAGGAATGCATGCTGAGACGGCTCAGTAGACACTCAGATAGACAGCAGGATTTATCTCATAGCTCATTCCTTTCTTTGAATGGTCTTGCTGTGCTTTTGTGTCCTTGGGCCTGTTTTTTATCCTAACCTATGCATTACCTCCTGGCCAGTTGCCAATCTTATATGCAACCTTTTTTTTTTTTTTAGAATTTAGGACCCCCTCTGCACCCACTAACGATGAATAGAGATTAGCTCTTATCCAACTGATGCCTTGATTAACTTTTTAGCATATGACCCGGTTTCTGTCTCAGCTACACCTCAGCAGAAACTACACAGAATCACATTCTACTGCAAAATGGAACGACTTCAGGTTCTTTAAGATAGAATTGTATGTCTTCTCAATCTCATTTCCAATTCTCTTGCATTGTGGCAGACTCTTGAATTAGACAGTCAGAGGCAGATGCACACCACTGTTCAACAATTTAGTCCCATCCTATTTTGCATTATTCTGTGCTCCTAATCACAATGCAGCTGTCATATGAGAGTATAACATTTCATTTCCCTGACCTTATCTGCAATGTGAGTTAAAGGTAGGTGTTGAAAAGGGATATTACTTGGATCCTGCTGCCTGCATAGTAATTTGATTGCATGACTCTTAAGTACATGACTTAAAAAAAAACCCAAAGATATGATCGTTTATATTGCCCTCAGGAGGAACAGATGGATATTTACCAGTTTTTGTGTTATACAGGTCAGAAGTTAGGACAAAAAAAGGGAAATTTTTAAAAAGCATCCAGGCCCCGTTAATAACAGAAAAAGTATGTTTCATTAATGACTAAGCTTTGCTATGCCTGTCTCCTTGGATGTTTTATAACTTTGCCATTTTATTTATTTGTCAGTACAGTACATTGATCCAAGACTTTTAGTTAGAAACAAAACTATATAGTCATGCACTGTGCATTTAAAACCAAAGAAGTAAAGAAACTGCCCAGCTTCTGATTGGAAGTGCAGCTACACAATAGGAAAAATACTAAGTACAGTAATCTACTGTGAAGTTGCATCTGGGAAGCTGGGTTTTCCTGAGTTAATTCACTTCAGCTCACTGCACAGGAGACAGTAAAGAGAGGGGAGGAAATCTATATTCTAAAGCAGGGATTCCCGACCTGCTGGCTGAAACCAGCCCATGATGCCATTCCATCAGGCCTGTCACCTTCTCCCTCAAACCTGGAAGTGGAAGCTGACGTGTTTATACATGTGTGGGTGCGTGCCTGTGGGTGCACAAATGCACCCATGGCTGTTGTAAATGTGGAAGTGGACGTATTTATGACACCCGTAAATGCACTTGCTTCCGGGGGCATGGTCCGGCCCGCTCAACTGACCAGGGGCGTGATCAGGCCTGTGGCGCAAAAAGGTTGGCCACCCCTGTTCTAAAGCCTTGTTTGCAGCAGTACAGATTCATTTAAATCCTCTCCTCCCCATGTCTCGGTCTGCTTGTTTTCCTCTTTCCTTAATGTCCCTTTCCATGCATTTCTTTTTCTTTAAAGGCTTGCAGCACTAACATTAGGAGAGAAAGGTGGCTGAAAATGGGAGGGGGGAGAGAGAGTATGGAAGCACCAGGGAAATATATGGTTAACTTTGTTTTCAGCTTGTAAAAACAACTCTGGTCTAACTGCACCTTCTGCAAATGTAGATGGCCAGATATCTTAACAAGCTGAGAACAAGACTGACTGAAACAGAAGCGTAGCTTACCTTGGCGGGGCCCCGTATAAAAATTGTTTGGGGGCCCTTTATATGTGGGGCAGAGCTAACGTCATGACATCATGACGTCATGGGGGGGAGCCAACGTCATGACGTCATGACGTCGTGGGCGGGGCCAAAAATAAAATAAATAAATAAATAAATAAAATAGAATTAAAATGTAAAAAAAAAAAAAACCACACACACCTCAACCCACCCACCCACCCACCCGAAACACAAAAACCTCACTTACCTTAATCCTGGGGCCTCTTCTTCCTCCGCCTCTGCTGTCACCGCCGCCGCGCCGCCGCTGCTGCCATCGCACGATCGCTCCCTCGCCGCGCACGGTGAAGGCAAGGGGCAGTTGGGGAAGGCGAGCGGGCGCAGCGAGGCAGCCCCAAGGCCCTCCCCCCGGTTGCCGCGGGGGCTCCCTGGCAGGCTGCGCCAGCCCGGGCGGGGCTCTCCACCTCGACGCTGGGGTGGGAGTCCAGCTGCAGGACCAGCTCGCACGCCCCATCCCGCACGCAGGCGGCAGGTGAGCTCCAGGCGCGCGCGGCAGGTGAGTTCCAGACGCGCGCGGTAGGTCAGCTCCAGGCACGCTCCAGGTGGCTGCGCCTGGCTGGAGCTGACCTGCCGCCTGCCGCGGGACGGGGCGCGCCCGCGAGCTGGTCCTGCAGCTGGTGGACTCCCACCCCAGCGCCGACCGTGGAGAGCGCCGCCTGGGCTGGCGCAGGCAGGGAGCCCCCGCGGCGACCGGGGGGAGGGCCTCGGAGTCGGGGCTGCCTCGCTGCTTAAAAGCTGTGGCTCCGACTCCGACTCTCCGACTCCGGCTTTTTTTAAAAAATTGGAGCCAAAAATGGCTCCAATAAAGTGCGCATGCACAGAAACTCAATCTGACACATGCGCAATGCATCAGATTGAGTTTCTGCGCATGCGCAGTAAATTTTTGCTCTTTTTTATTTTTAATTTTATTTTTTGCCGTTGGGGGCCCCCGTAGCCCGGGGGCCCCGTATAATTGATATGGCTGATACGGCGGTAGCTACGCCTCTGGACTGAAAATATCCTCCTTCCTTCTGCTAATTTCTCGCTTTTTTTTTCTTTTTCTCTTCAGTCACCTAGCTGTACCAGTGTTAGGTCAGCAAATGTTAAAAAAAACATAAAGAAATGGAATGGGAAGGAGGAAACAAGATAATCCAGGCACTAGATGTGAGATGGAAAAGATTCAAAAGTATCATTCTTAAATGCTTCTTTAGCTGGCTGGAATGGCTTTAGACAGAACAGCTACAACTCCCTCCATATTGTATCACACATTCACACTGCCTAAATCAGTGCAAATGCATTCAGTCCCAAAAAAGTCAAAACCCTAAAAGTAGAGGGGGAAATTATGGATTAAAGAGGAATCCTCTGGGTTGATTCACATTGGATTTTTTGTTATGTAGTTAGCAGAAAATAATGCAAATCTCTGTGTTCTAATCCTCGACCATTCCTTGCATTTGTCAATTCAAAAGTATAGAGAAACTAACGTGTGCTGATAAAGAAAAGGATTTCAATTCTTCAATTAAGTGGTACTGGGGAAAGCAAGGAGAACATAATGGCTTTTAGTATAGCTATGGGCATCTATAGCAAAACAACCTGATTCAATTTTAAATATGTTTTCTTTTTCATAGCTGGATATCATATTTCTTTTAAAAAGAGAATATTAATGCATTGAACTATAATAAGTGAGATTTACTTTTAAAAAGTTTAAATGGAATATCTTTTCCTAACTCTTGCCTGTTATCTGTTCTACTGCATGACCAGGATGAAGTATATGTGGACTTCTGACTTGTTGGACATCATTGTCCATTGCTTATGGTTATGCTTTAGAGCCAATGGGAAGTGTAGTCCAATGATATCTGGAAAGAAAACTTTCCACATTCCTGTACATACTCAGTCCACTGTTATTACAGTGGTATACTTCTCATAGCCATATTTTCAAATTGAGTCATTTCCATTTATTTTCTAGGAGGTTTCTCAATTTACAAACAGAAATTTGGTGGCAGACTAAGAGAACCCTTTTGAAGTGAGTTTGAAGTACAGTTGTACCTCGCCTAAAGAGCATAATGTGTTCCACAGGATTGCTCTTTAAGCGAGTTTGCTCTTTAAGTGAAACACCATTGTAAGTGACCGATTGTGACTTCTGGTGGTGGGGATTGTGAACCCCGATTTATTTGTTAAGGGAGTTTTTGTTTTGTTTTATTTGTTAAGCGAAGCCAACATTCAGAGAAAATTCTGCTCTTTAAGCGAGGTGCTCTTTAAACGAGGTTTGACTGTACTTGATTGTTTTTATTTTAACTTTACTATGAAATTCAATGGCATGATTTGTCTCCAGATTTTGAGAGCTGGATGGCATAATCTGAAGCTAAACCCCAGTCTCAGGTCTGTCAGAGTTGCCTACCCCCAAAATTGGATAGGAAAGTTACTTTGTAAAAATGTAGTCATAAATTTTGACATCAAAAGTTCTGTAAATCTGACCTTAGTGAGTATCCTTGAAGATTTGGCATCATTTGATATTGAGCAATAAAAATCTGTCCTGCAATGATTATTCATTACCATGGTTTCTAAGCAAATAACTTAGAACTTAATCAGGGCTCTCAAAGACCTTGATGAAAACAGGAATGTGCTAGTTCCCAAACGTTAAAGTTTAATTACATTTTACTCTTTCCCGCCTATCCTCATGTCAGTCCAAAGGATCTTTAATGAGGAAGCGTATAAATCAGACTTGTTTCCAAGATTATCTGCCTACCTTGTGAAGGTGACATGGTGCCTCAAGTGATGGGTACTGTCATATTTTGATTAAAAAGTCAGAAGTTCTTTAAGTGGGGGGATGGTCAGCATCGTGAATTGAATAATGCTACCTTAGCAGTTTTCTTGCCAAAATTATTTAGCAGAGAAAATTGATGTTTTGTAGACATGGATTCTGATGTTCCATCCCATTATATGGTAAACAGAACAAACAGTACCTTTTTTTTAATTGAGGAGGATGTAAAAGCTTAAGACAGTTGCTGCTGTAAGGCATTGGTTATCTCATTTAAACAGATATTAAATGTGGGTGCCAGTAGTATGATCATCTGCTGCTTCACGTTTTGTGAATAAATTGCTTAGAACGATGTTCTTTGCCTACCAGATGTGACCTAGATTTAGATTTCCAAAGGCAGAAATAGTCTATTGTGTAAAAACAAAACAATTGCTGGTAAAATGCATGGTAAATGAGCTTATCTCACATTTCCAGGTGTTTAAGCTAATATTTTAAGGAATTACTGCTTCATTTATAAAGAAAATTATTGTGAAAAATATTTGCAGAAAAGGTTTCAGCAAATCGAATTTGGATAAGGGCTTACAATGTTCATTGTGTTGTTGGTAAAGTATAGGTATTACAGTGAATTTGGCTCAATTTTATGAATAATTTGTTTTCTTTCAGTTATGTATGAATTCCTTTTATTAACAACAAAACCCAAAACATCAAAGTATTGCTATCTGCCAATTTTTGGTGAGAATAATGGTGGTGGTAGAGACAATGGTGATGAAGATGATATAAATCTATACAGTGTGTAAACTCTAAATTATTTTCCTCTTTCTTTTAAAAATATGCTTCCATAGGTGCTGCTACTCGGAAACCTGACCCTGAACCAGAAAAACAAACAGACCACACTGTTAAAATAGCTGGAGTCATTGCAGGAATCTTGCTTTTTGTTATTATATTCCTTGGGATTGTCCTGGTTATGAAGAAGAGGTGAGTAGTTAATAAATATTTCAGTGTATATATATTTGTATTGAAGCACTTCCTGCAGCAGTATTCAGTAAAATACATGCAAAGTTTCTAACCACTGTTAAAAGATGACAAGAGAGTCCGATGTTAGATGGAGTAGCAGTACTTGATTTCTTCTTCCTGCAGCATTCTTAGTGAATTAATGTTAGTTCCCTTGTATTAAAACTTCCTGGCAGCAATAGGTATAACACTTTGTATGATATGATCACTTCAAAAGACATTTGTACTATATTCTGTCTAGAAAGTAAAGTCAGAAACGATGGGTTTCTTGTGGAAACCTAAGAATATAAAAAATCTTCATAGACCCGATGATTTGGATTCAAACAATAAGGAAAGTAATCCAGATCTAAACAGAGTGAACAGTAAATAGCCACTCACACAGAATATCTACTGTGTTTTAAGTGTTTTTAAAGTTTTGTTAGACACCCTGGGTAACATGTAGTGTTACAATAATGTTTTTAGAGTTGTTTTATGCTTCATGTTGTCTCATGTTAGTGCAAATGGTTGCACAAGCAATTTAAAAAGCAAAGCAAGATCTTTGGACAGGATTTCACATTATCTTACAAAATAATGTTGTGGCAGGAATAAAACAGCCCTTCTGTGAGTGAAAAGCTTCCACAAACAAAAAGGAAATACTGAATTCTATGTGGTTAGAAGGCATACATTTTTAAGTTCCCTTGAAACCCATATTTCCCCCTATAACTCTATTCACAAAAAGAAATGAAGTAACCCTATTGTAACGATGCTGAACATAACTAAGGTCAAACCCACCTAGAGCATGCCCAGACTGGGAAAGGTGGGTCACCCTGAAAAGGTTTCTTATCAGTACTGCAGTCAAGATTATCTGTCACCAAGGACCACTTGAGTGCTGCTACCAGTCACACTGTAGATGTTTTGTTTTCCTGTGACAAGAGTCTTCCACCTTGTCCCCATGCTCATTTATGGATGTTTCCCTTCCATTTGGCTTCCATTCCCTTTTGCTGTCATCATTAATGGGCCTGGTTCCTTACCATTTCAACATCACAACTCCATGTGTCTTTTTCAGAGAAGAAGAGTAGGGGGCTAAAGTTAAAACCTTTTAAAAAATTATTTCTGTGTCTTTTTCTCTTGGATCCTTCTCAAGCTGTGGGGAGGGGTCAATTTTTTGGCTCACCCTTTTTTACCTGGGTACTGTATGACAGAGGGAGCTCCTGTCTGCCCCAGCTCCTGCCAACCTAGCAGTTCAAAAGCAAGAAATTGCAAGTAGATAAATAGGGACCACTTTGGTGGGAAAGTAAACAGCATTCCGCTGTTGAGGCATGCCTGCCGTATGTCCCCGGAAATGTCTGCAGATGCAGACAGTGCAGGCTCTTTAGCTAAAAACAGAGATTAGCACTGAATCCTAGAGTTGGCTACAACTGGCTTTTGAGCAAGGGCGACCTTTATCTTTTTACCCAATCTATTTGCAAGTAAATTTTATCAGTTTTCTCATGAGAAATTCTACCCAGTTTGTTCATAATTAAGGAGGTATCAGCAGTAACAGCAGAGCACAGCATGGCAGCTTCTTTTTTTTATTGTTAAATAAAGTGATGTGGCGATACTACAATACACCTAGAATTGCATCGATTAGGTAAATACACAAGATATTCAGAGGTATCTTTGAAAACTCCAAAAACTGCACAGCATCTTTTAAAAAAAGAGGGGTGAAGCACTCTTAACAAAAAAAAAAAAACACAAATTGTAACATTGAGTGCTGTAGCATTGAGCAAACCCAAAGAACTCCAAGTACTAAGCTGTAGGTTTTGAAGAGTGGCTGAATGGAGAAAAAAGGCATGTTCTGGGCATTTCTTAGAAGCTTGACAAATTGTAAGTAATTGCTTTGAAATTAGAGAAAAATGAATAAATTGGTTTTTGACAATAGGAGTAGTGAGAGCATTATATACTTCAAGAAGAAAACTTTCAGTCAGTATGTTTAAAACTGTGATTGAGGTACTCAGTTTCCTTTCTCAGTATATTTCTAGATTTACAGGATATAGTAGCTAACTTCTTTCTCAGAGACTTGTCTTTGCAATTTCTGCTTTCCCAAATGCACTGCTTACCACTTTAGTTTCTGTTGGCTTCCTATCCTTTAATCCAGGGGTTCTCAATATTTTTCAGCTGTGGGATGGACCACACCCCTCAGACAGCTGAATGGTCCAGACTGGTGCTGTAAAATGCATCCATGGTTGTCATAAATGCATTCATGACGGCAGCAGACTCATTTACAGCTGTAGTAAATGTGTTTACAACGGCTGTGGACTAATTTACGGCTGTAGTAAATGCGTTTACATGGCAGTAAATGAGTCCGCAGCCAATTCCAGTGAGGGCGGCAGGGTGGCTGGAGTGATGCCAGGGGCTGGATTACTTGGCACCATGGGCCGGTTGTGGCCCACAAGCCATAGGTTGCAAACCCCTGCTTTAATCCTTTAATCATATCAGATCTGTTTAGCAGGTGACAAAGACTCCCAGTTCTATCATTTGAGTTAGGTTTTGAGAAACACAATGTGTTTGGTTAATATCTTCATGGGAGAACCACGGTGAAGCAAATGAGTCCCTCTTTCTAAAGCTAATAGAAGGAACTTGGGAAAGAATACGGGAAAGAATTAATTAAATGAATTTTGTGAAAAACTGAAATGTCATATTTGAGCTTTGCTGTTGGAAAGGCCTTATGTTAAAAAAATGCATCTCTCCCATGACTAAAAATCCAGTATATAATAGACATCTTATGCAGATAGATAACTGCAGCAGCAAAATAGCAGTCTGAGATGGAACAGGCATATGACGTGCAGAATAAGCAATCATCTGGATTCCATTTAAGATTCTGTGTATACTTTGGGACTTTCAGACATCTCCAGAGGAGTATATTTTTCTTCTCAATAAATTATGTAAAAATGCAAGTTTTTCAGTTGAGAGAAATGTTTCTTCCTCTCTCACAGGCAGCATTAGGAATTAGTAGCCCAGATTGGGGGGAGGGGATAGCCCTCCCAATAGGTTTTATGACACTTAGAATCTGTGATTTGCCCTCTCCAAAATCTTTTGCTAGTTGTGGAGCTTTGCCATGTACATAATTTGTTTCCATTTTGTCTACTTTTCCTACCAAATACCTGTATGTGCTACTCTATCCCAATATTCATTGAGAGTAGGATATGTTGCTGTTCCACTTTGATATTAATCCTAGTTTCTATCTGTAACATCTTTTTGGGAACTAGCAGGGCCTTTTTTTATTAGCCCTAATAATAAAAAAAAAACTAGGACAATGAAACTGAAATGTCAGCATTTAGGTTTGGGAAAAATAATTTTGTTATTTTTTTACTCTTTCTACAGCTGGTTGAAAAAGAATAGAATATTCTTCAGTTACTACTTTTTGTAGGAAAGGCTTTATTACCCTGAGGGTTACAAAAGAAATGGAACAGACTAAATATTTTCCATCTCAAAGAATATATAAAGTTGCAAATTTTGAAAATTAGTGTCTGAATTTAAGAAAGCAATAAGTATAATTTTATGCATATTTGAGGATATATAATGGTACATCTCTAATCATAGTAAAAATAATTAGGTAACATACGTCCTGAAGTAGTTTATATGCATAAATTATTTCAGATATCATTCCTGGTTCTCTGCCAGTACAAAGAAGGGGTTTTTAAATAGTTGGACCTTGGGGACAGTGGTTAAATTGTAGTCTTTCAGCCAAAACTGCTGATGTGAGTTCACTCCTGATGGGATCCAGGTTGACTCAGCCTCCCATCCTTCTGAGGTTGGTAAAATAAATACCTAGCATACCAGAGGCAAAAATGCAAATTACCTTGTGAACCACCCAGAGAGTGCTCTGTGCTATGAGGCAGTACAGAAGTGTAATTGTTATTGCTATTGCTAAATATATATTAGTTACTCAGAATAGTAGCAAAAAATTCATCTACCCAAACAATGTTTCAAAATAATATTTTGAAAAAAATTAAGTTATACTTTAATAGATAATTTTTTTTGAAACTTTGCAATACTGCATCGTTAATCCTGTATATATGTGAAGAAACCAAAAGGAAGAATCTGCTAGGAACTCCTTTGAACTGTGCAATTGGACTTTCATATTCAGACTAATAGCAGATTATTATTATTATTATTATTATTATTATTATTATTATTATTATTATTATTATTATTATTATTATTATTATTATTATTATTATTATTATTATTATTATTATTATTATTATTATACCCCATCCATATACGAGGTTGTCCTACTCTGAGTGGCTGACAAGATAACATGTTCACACAGGCAGCATTGGTGGGAAAGAGATACTACTAAACTGCATATGTGTAGTCAATCTGGATTGGCAAAAGATGGTGTCTCATGCCTGTTGTTACTAATATCCTTGCTGGTAACTGATCAGAGTTTATACCCATAATTAGGGCATGTCATAGTTTCATGGTCTGCTCCTTTCTATAGCAACTCAAGCACACTATCCTTCTCTGGAGGTGGATGAGCCCAAGTCCGATCAGTTGTGATAATATTAGTCTGCACCTTGAATCTTATTCTCCCAATGCTCCAGTTCACTTTGGAATTAGTAATGCAAGGGTATTGCTGCCACCACATCCACTAAAAATACCAAAATCTCCAGTAGCTAGTTGAGACAAAACTTGAATTTAAGTGCCACAATCCTCTGAGCCAAAATCCAGCCAGTTGCTCAAAAGGATTTTTTTTTTAAAAAATTAAAAGTAGAGGGGAGACTGTAACAATGAAAAAACCCAAAAAGTTGTATAAAAGATTTCTCTAATTCATCAGAAAGTAATAACACTAACTAGCCTATCTATACTCACACCTCAATGGAGAGATAAGTTAATTCTGGAATATGAACAACATATTTCTCTTCCCAGCACAGCATCAAAGAACAGTAAGATAGGCCCCAAGTTCAACCAAAATTCATCCTAAGAGGTGAGCTTGGCTCATAGACAATGTCTCCCCTCCTTCTGAGTGAGACAGAGCCAATCATTAACTCACTAGTTTCATTATATAACTTAATGGACCATTCAGCTTAACACCTTGAATATACATGAGTTGTGTATACATACAAATATCTGTTTGGCATCTTCTTTTCACAGAGCAGTAATCTGTTGCCTTATTTGCATGTCTCCAGGCAAAGAAGCCAGATGGCCTTTGAAATCAGAGATAAAACTTGAGGAGGTAGTCTCATATCAGACCTTCTTTGAAGTGCCTTTCCTGCTGGTTGCCAATTGAATTGCAGTATGTTAACTGAAGGTGTTAATTGTTCCTTATTTTTCATGGCACACACTGTCTTTCACCTCACACACCTAGGTATGCCAGCTGTTCTTAGTCAAGTACACTGAAGCCTTCAGAGATCCAAATGGAAATGTCTATGTTCATTCTTCCTGTTTCTCAGTTCCATCGCAGAGTGTGACCACATGATTTTCATGAAATAGTTACATATACCATAACTCATAATTTACAGCAAGATAATGGACAGACCTTAGAATATCTTGTTGTGGTAGATATTCTCTGTGTTACCTTTATTCTCTTAAAGTTCTGATGAATATGATGATCAGTGGCTCAAGTAGCTAAGATGCTAACTGGAAGGCGGCAGGTCAGCAGTTCGATACCCAAATACTCCAGGACAGAGTGAGCTCTTGCCTCTGTCCCAGGTTCTGCCAACCTAGCAGTTCGAAAGCAAGAAATTGCAAGTAGATAAATAGGGATCACTTCGGTAGGAAGATAAACAGTGTTCCGTGTGCTCTGGTGTCCAGTCATACCTGCCACATGACCACAGAAACATCTGCAAACACAGACAGCGCTGGCTCTTTGGCTATGAAACAGAGATGGGCACTGAACCCTAGAGTGGGATATGACTGGTTTTCAAGCAAGGGTGACCTTTACCCTTAGGATAAATACAGAAGTTGCAGGAACTGTTGCCCTTACCCAATTCTGTGTATAGTAATGTAATAGTTGCTTCAGGGAAAACTAAAGGCATCCAAAATCTTTCCAAATTTATAGTTCTTCCTGCAACAACTTTGGTAACACTATTCAAATCAGATTGATAGGAATAATCAGTTGGGTTTTCTGAGTAATAAAAAAGAGAATTAGCCAGTTTCCATTTGTCCACAGGTTTGCTGTGAGAAGCATTGTGTTTATTGGAATTACATTAGTTGTATGAAAGTCATTGGAATAGGTCTTCCTGTTGTGCAACTACAGTAACCCTTTGAACAGAAAGAAATCCCGCTTTGAAGCAATGGGACAGGTTCCAGTTTGTACAACAAAACTGGAACCTATTTGCAAAAACAAATAGGCTGCTGGTTTCAGCTAATTAGATATTACAAGTCTCTTTGTTATTTCAGTGCCATAGATTTTAAGTTACCTCAATGTCTCCATGTTCCAAATCAAGCTGTTTTTGACACTTGAAAGTATCAATTCCAGTACGCAGTGCTTCCTAGGTTGTACTGGTAGTACAACAGTCTTAGACCCTGACATACTACAGTGTAGTATGAGACCATGCTTAAAATTCCTGTCCAGAGTAAAACTCCACTTGAAATATTGTTCCTAAATTAATAATACAGGTATCAACTTATTAACAAGGCAGTCCAAATCTCATATTATTGCAAGTCTATCTAAGGATCACCGGATATGGCAGAAATATAGCTCCTCATCTTCAGTAGCATATCTACCATACAGATACTGGAGGGGCAACACTTTCATCTACTCCTGGTAGGCCAAAGAAATCCATCCTCCATCCAGCCTATTAGAGTTGCTCTACTGTTGCGATACTTTATGTAGTCTTGGAGAAATTGCTGAACTAATTATAAGTCAAACATTATTTTTCCCATTTGTTAACATTTCTCTATTGTTTAGCATAAATAACACCAGCATCTAATTGACAAGTCTTCTCATACATAAAACCTCATGATCCTATTATGAAAATTCAGTATAAAAATATCTCAAACTGCTACCTCTTCATTTTTCTTGTATTAAATAAAATGTGAATCATGGGCTGAAATTAAAGTACCTGATTCTTCTACCATTCTTTATAAGAAACAATTTATCTCAATACACTTTCCGCAGAATTATGCATTCTAGGACTTGACAATTTTACATTGATTAATTATCTTTATTTTCCTTTCGGAAATTGCTATACAACTTAGAAAAATGTGGCATTATTTATATAAATTATATAATATTCCTCTCATTACATCACATGACAGGGAATACAGAGTACTATGTTATGAGATAATGTATGAGAAAGTGAGAGTGTATAATTCTGAAATGAGGAAAAATATAATTTTGTGTGTGTGTGTGTGTGTGTGTGTGTGTGTGTGTGTGTGTGTGTGTGTGAGAGAGAGAGAGAGAGAGAACACATTCTCACTCTTGTTCCTCATTATATTCAGAAGTATTTATTTATTATTATTATTTTGTTCAAATTTATATTGCCGCCCACTCACTGTAGCGACTCAGGGAGGCTTACAAGCAATACATTACATTACAATACAATATGTTGATGGGGGTCAGAGGGAGGGGCGGTGAAGTCCTCAACCTCCCCTGACTTCTTCCCTGGCCGTTGGTGTGGGCGTAGGGGGAGGGGCGGCAAAGTTCTCAACCTGCCCTGCCTTCTTCTTCCCAGCCACATCACCAGATTCAGGCAGCAAGACATCACACTGCACACAGGTGGAGGAGGGCAGAGCCCCACCACAATTAAGCAAAGTACTTTCATAGGACACAGCAATATGTTTGTTATCCAAGTTCCGCTTTTTATTATTGGGTTATATTTTGTTTTACATTATTCAAAAATACAAGAACATATATAACTACAGTTTTCCTCCTGGAACATCAGATTGCGTGCTTCTGAATAGAATTTTAGCAGAAATAAATTGAGCAAATATGCCACATGTGATTAAATATTAAACATGTAGCATCTTGTGTTTAAACAATAGTTAGTATCAGAAAAATAAGAATATATAACTGGCAAACAGTTCTACAAGCAAAGAAGATGAGAAGGAAAATTTGATGAAAGCCTCCTTTTCAAAGGGATGCCTGCAGCAGGTAGCTGGAGGCAAGGTAGCGTTAGGTGTAGTCCTCTGTAAGGCCTATTTATATCGGAAGGGGTGTGTGGGGGGGGGTAGTTTTCCCCACAGTAAAAAAAATATGGAGCTGAAAAGATTTGCATTGCTTATAGTGCTTGATTCTGTATTTCGTCTTACTGGTCCTTGAATTGATGCGTGAAATAGGAGAAAGGCTAGATGAAAGCGTTGCCCCTCCACTTCCCACCCACCCCATTTTTAACAATTCAGTTAGTCTCTTGTTTACTAAAAAAAAGAGAGAGAGGAAAACATGGTTATATCAGAACTGGTGATGTAATTATAGTATAAATACTGGATATGCATGTTCAATTGTAGCCAAAGGGGTATATATTTTTGCATTTGGAAGATCAGTAACTCTTTGATTTCCTAAGGACAAAAAAGCCTGATGAAACTAGTGCCAAGTCAATTGGTGAAGAGTACCTATTGTTGCATACATCTGCTCCGCTCACAGTTTTTCACTCAAGAGGAAGCGGTACTGACTTTTAGCATGCCTAGTAGGCTTGGCTAGGTCTCTTCCAAACAAGGAGTTTGTTTCTCTAATTGCTAGATTTACCAGAATTTATGTCCTAATGAAAATGGTCACACTTCTTAATACCGACTTTTTCCACCCGGTCACACTCCATCAAACAGCTTCGGGGACCAGGCGGCCATTTTGCCTTTCCTCTACCACCTGGCACTTCTGGGTGTGGTGGAGGCAGTGGGGAGCCACATGAAATGGTGCTGCGGGTCGCAGGTTGAGAATCCCTGCTCTAAACCATACCAGAATTCCTCTTTATGTGGAAGACAGTCAAGATCACATTTGACACTGCTCCCCCTCATATGTTTATCTTTATTGTTAATGTTCTCTTTAACTTGAAGAGGTACCTTAATGCAAAAATATCACCTAGAGCTACAGGATACAGGTGTTGAGTTGTTTCTAAATGGAAAGGCAAGGGGGGGGACAGGAGGGGGTAAAACCAAGAGGAGGACAAGGGATACAAAAAGTGGGAAATTAGGCAATTAGCAAGTTAGTTCATGTTCATACTCGTGTGATGTTAATATCATCTTGATATACCCCATGTGAAGAAGCAATTCAACATCTGATCAGATTAACTGTCCATTGCATTACAGCATAAATAAGTAAAATTAAAATGTAGTCTATAATATCAAACAGCCCACAGTACAATGGCAAAAAAAAAATTCTACAAGTCTTATGTGTTAGAGATGGCATGCTGCTCTTTATACTAAAAATACTATAATGTAAAATAAAAGCATGGCTCAGAAAATTAACGTGTGTCTTTGTGTTATGTATTATGCATGTGTAGAATATGTCTCCCCTTTAATAATGGCTATCCTGTGTGTGTGTGTTAAAAATGTTCGTGAATATTTTATTAGTTGTTTACACTGTTGTGAAGAGTGACTATGTCATCTGTCTGTTTCAAATGTAGTGCATGGTATTTCTAAAATGCATTCTTGCTACCTTTTCATTTGTTTCTCCAATTCTAGTCTCATCTTGATTTTTTTCATACATTAATATTTGGCTTTTCTTTCCTTCCATTTCATCTTTTCCTCCACTGCCTAAATCCTTCCACCATCATGGCAGAAGAAGCTATCACTCCTACACTTATTACCTGTAAGTAACTTACTTGTGCATCATCAGAAACATGCTTTCTGCCATGTTGTTCTTTTGTGCATGATTAGTAAATACTAATGATTCAACTTCCCTTGTGAAACCCAGACATCTTCCAGCTTTGCTTGAAACAAAGCACCTTCATGACATTGTGTTCCAATCCACTTTAGGCTTCTTTTGCCATGTACTGTGTGCTAAAGTGTGGAAACAAACCCACATTGGAAATGATTGGACAGGGGAAGTACAACTACTAAGAAGTCATTTTAAAATGTAAGCCTATGTATCTTAAACTAAAAGACTTGCATCAAGATCCAGTGCATGTTTACTTAGAAGTAATTCCCTCTCTGTTTCACAAGGGTTTATTTCCAAGAGAGATCTTAGGACTCTACCATTAGTTTTCTTACTTTTCTGTCCTTGTTGAAAATCCTAGTGCTGTATGTACATGTGCAACCATTTACCATATAACCATGATATACATTTGAATTGCATTCATAAATATATTGCTTAAATGTCATTGGATATTATGGAATAGGGATATGTTGCCATGTTAAACCTGGACATAAAAAGGAGGAAAAAGACTATCTCCTTAAGTTGGACAAAAAAATGGCATGTTCACATGATTTTCTTCTGTTTATTATTTTATTGTGAGACATTATTTCAAGGAGTGATGTTGGGTTTGTATGGCATATTGTGTCACAATCTTTTTACTGACTTCCTTTTACCTTTTTCCTTTTTACCTAGCTGAATAAGTTGTAAATGTCAGAAGCCAAGATTGCCCCTTTTATCTCTAGAGAACAAATACAAGATACAGTAATACCTCGGATAACGCTAAGACTTGGTTCCACAAGTCTTGGTGTTATCCAATTTTTAGTGTTATCCGATGCATGTTAAAATCCTATGGGACGGATCGGATAACATTAAAGCTCCATAGAGATACATTCTAACCGCACAGGCTTTAGCGGTTGTTATCCGATCCATCCCATAGGACCTTAACGTTATTCGATCCAATTCTCCTCCCCAGATTACTTAACATTATGCGATTTTAGCGTTATCCGAGGTAAACGTTATTCGAGGTATTACTGTACCACCTTCATGGAGGGCCAAAAGAGAAGCATGGGAATGAAGGAGGGTCTCATCAGCAACTCTAAGAATAGCAAACTAAGGTTGAAGGGCAGCTCACAAAGGTCACAAAGGATAGTCTAGGAAGCCCACAAACATCATCTTTCTCTTCCCTATGCAAAGACAAGTGTCTTCTCAAGTATAAACTGAGTTGAACTCAGTCACTTCCAGCAGTGCTCGAAAGGTATATCATGTCTGATCATTTGTTTAAGCACCATCCTTAGCTTCTTAGTTTCAGACCCTGTGCAATTTGAGTTAAGTTTGGCTCTGAATGAACAGATTTTTGATAACTGAATTTGAGAAAAGCTTCAGAAACCCAAGGTGTGTAGTACAAGGAAACCATAACTTGATAGGTAATTTATGTTGCTTGGGGACTGTAGTTTCATAACAAATTGAGCTCTAAGTTTTCAGGGTAATTTAATGAAATATTAAACCAAGTGCCAAGGACAGAATCATGAGTAATGAAGTAAATGCACACAAATCAGTGTGCAGGTAAAAGAGAAAGGGGAAAGCATTGGAAGAAGGTAGGGAAAATTAACAGAAGTATCATGTTACTCAGATATTTTAATACTAGTTGGATGAGAAGAGCTAAAACAAAATTATCCTGTCTCTGGGCTGAAATGTGTTCATTTAGCATGTCACTATTCGTTTTCCTATATAATTTCATTTTTATTTGAACTTTGAAACTGTTATCCTTTGAATTCCCCTTAAATGCTACAAAAAGTACCTTAGCTGGAATAATTCTATTGACTGTACTGGTGAATGCGATGATTAGATTAATGATAATCTGTCCCAAGATACGAAATGGCAATACTGTATTTGTATTTCTGCAAGGTACAGCATCTCTACTAGAAACATTAGGGCATGATTTTGTCCTCCCCAACTCTTTGAAGAATTTCTTCTTCACCTTAACATCATGGAGGTGGAAATAGTCAGATCACAAGATTAGTCATCTGGGTTGGACCATTAGTGCAAGTGGTATCAAACTTTACTAGGATAATTGCCACAAAATATGAATTGGGAATACAGTGGTATCTCGATTAAAGAGCATAATGCGTTCCATGTGATTGCTCTTAAAGCGAGTTTACTCTTTACGTGAAACACCGTGGTAAGTGACTAATTGTGGCTTGGGGGGGGGGGATTGTGAAACCCGATTTAGTTGTTAAGCGAGTTTTTGGCTGGTTTTAGTTGTTAAACAAGGCGACCATTCCGAGAAAATCCTGCTCTTTAAGTGAGTTACTCTCTAAGTGGGACACTCTTTATGTGAGATTTTACTGTATAAAGCAGGGGCTATACATATATTGAGACTCAATATAAAGAAAACCAAGATAATGGCAACAGGCCCTATCAGTTCTTGGAAAATAGATGGGGAAGAAGTAGAAGCAGTGACAGATTTTACTTTCTTAGGATCAAAACTCACTGCAGATGGTGATTGGAGCCATGAAATAAAAAGGCGATTGATTCTTGGTAGGCAAGCTATGAGAAACCTGGGGAGCTTAGTGAAAAGTAGAGACATCAAATTGCAAACAAAAATTCGTTCAAAGCAATGGTATTCCCAGTGGCAATGTATGGTTGTGAGAGCTGGACCATTAGGAAAGGTGAGCGCAGAAGAATAGATGCCTTTGAGGTGTGGTGTTGGAGGAGAGTTTTGAGAGTTGCCTGGACAGCGAGGAGAACAAATAGGTCAATCTTAGAAGAAATTAACCCTGACTGCTCCTTAGAAGGTCAAATAGTAAAGATGAAGCTAAGGTACTTTGGACATCAAATGAGAAGAGAGGATTCGCTTGAGAAAGCCTTGATGCTGGGAAGTGTGGAGGGCAAAAGAAGAAGGGGCTGGCCAAAAATGAGATGGCTGGATGGTATTGTAGACACAATGGTCACAGAGCTGAGCGAGTTGAGGAGGATGGTGGAGGACAGAAGTGCCTGACGGACAGTGGTCCATGGGGTCGCAAAGGGTTGGAATCGACTGCTACCGAACCAAAAAAAAATACATATCCATCATGGCTTGACAACAGCACCAGTTTGCTAAATGAAATGAAGAGGGCAATATTTTAATATAAATATTTGTTTATTCTAAATATTGATTATAGAGGTTTTCAAGGTTTATTCTCTTCCTTTGCACTGAATTCTGGTTATACAGGGTGCGGCAGCATAACTTCCTGTTTTCAATACTTAATAAACCCCATTGTATGAATCAGAGTGTTTTTATTTGTTTTTTATAATGTTGGCGCATACCTAAAGTTTTGTTTTACACAGTTTTGAAGATCAAATCAGGTAGGTGACGTTCCCCATTCTCCATACACTGAGTAAACCGATTTCTGGCATTTGTCATGACTCTTTCCAGCATAGCAGGCTGTATGCTGGGTTGTGATCACTGAACAACTGCTCGAAAAGTAGGCCTCAACGGCAAACGCACGCTCCACACTATTCCAACGCATGATGGTGACTGAACTGTGTCGGGACAAAACTTTATATTCCCGCCTCTCGAACGAGACCACTAGCGCTCCGCTACAACATCAACCGACTGCATTGCGCGCATTTTAAAAAAGGAAGTTATGCTGCCGCACCCTGTACTAAGACTGAACATAAAGATTCCCTATAGTGAATTCATTAGGTTATACCAATTATTGGTTGGGGAAATCCTGAGAACACTTAATTCTCTTTCAAACTACTTTCCTTCTGTTATTCAGTTGCCTCAAAAATGTCTCTATGAGAAAGGAAGGGTATTTTCTCTACCTTCTCTCTACACAATGGGTGAAAATTATTGCTTCTGTTCTATTATAAAATTGCCTATAGATTGGTCCTTTTGTTGGCGTTTCAAGATTCATTCCTCCAACATTGGTTCAGCACTATAGCCTTATTCAGACTTAATATCCTGAATCTAGGTAGGAAGGACTGCAGTGGCTCAAGTGTTTAAGACGCTGAACTTGAAGTCGGCAGGTCAGCGATTAGAGACCTAAGTACTGCACAATGGAATGAGCTCCCATTCCCATCTCTGTCCCAGCTCCTGCCAACCTAGCAGTTTGAAATCAAGAAATTGCAAGTCGATAAATAGGTACCACTTCAGTGGGAAAGCAAACATCATTCCATGCACTCTGGTTTCTAGTCATGCCTGCTGCATATCCATGGAAACGTCTGCAGACATAGACAGATATAAACAGAGATGAGCACTGAACCCTAGATTCGGATACGACTGGCTTTCCTTTACCCTGGTAGAAAGAATGGATGTATACACATATACAGTGATGGGCATCAGCAGGTTTGCACCAGTCTGCCAGAATTGGTAGCAGAAATTCTGGCTGGCCCTGCCCATCCAAGTTTTGAAATAAAGTAGTCCTAGTTCGGGTGCAACACAGGGCTTCCCCTCTGGCCATGCCCACTGTACCACGCCCACATTGTGGTAGTAAAACAAATTGGAGCCCACCACTGTACATATATCCCCTACATCCTATGTCCCCAACCCACCTGAACATCAAGCTGACCTTTATGTATTCATACCAAATTTTTGTAAGCATGGTCAACTGAGCATCCTAATGGTGTTTCTCTGATTGGCAGTCCTGCTTCATCTAAGCTTCCAAATATGGAAACCCTAGATGCACATTCAGTACAGTTGTGCTACAAGCACTGCTGGTGACCTTTGTGGTGAATAAATGAAGATCTGCATAAGTTACACATAGCACGAGGGTAGGACTTTCCTACATTGTATTGTCCGACTTTTGACTTTTGACTTCCTATGACCCCACCCTACTTAATATCCTATTTATTGGTTCAGAAGGGTTCTTGAATTTCATAGATATACATGCAGGTCGTGCTGTCAGCCAAAATTAAAAAGTTCACAAAGTTTGAATCTTTATTGCATGTGTAAGATTTCGTGTGTGGTTTTATGTTCTATTTGGTTCCTACTTGAAGCTTTGTTTTCACTTCGCTCCCAGTCAAAATAAGCCATTAAACATAGGTACTTGCAGAATGTGCCTAGTGCATGAAAGCTTTAATTAAATCTACAAGCTGAGCCTTAAAAAGAACAAGTATCACATTAATTGCAATCAGGGTCTGGCATTTGTTTCAGTGACAGGCCTTTGCGCTTTGAAGAAAGTGCAATCAGTGTACCCTGAATAAGTAAACTCAGTATCACTTTTCATTAGCATAGCAAGTCGTTGCTATGTGTCTTATGTCTAATGCTATTTACCTCAGAAATAGAGTCTATTCCAATCACTTTGCCATAGGATCCATAGTTGTAAATTCATGAAGTGGAATAAACTGTTTTCAGTTTTCTGCACTGTTGGTTTTTGTGAGCTCTTTTCCAGACTGAGCTTCCTAATTAGGCAACAGTGCAATTAAGGCAAATTCAGCAAATGAAAATATGGTATCAGGGTTTATAGCAGATTAGGTTTATTATGCTATTTTAGAGATAAAATAATTTATACACTTCAGTGATTCACAGGAAATGTATATAAAGTAACAGTAGTTCTGGATCTAAAAATACAACCAAATATGATAACTGTAGAAACATATCTGATTTCACCAGTCCATTAAAACGATGGAAATATTCAGCCATTGTTTAATCAGTGTTGCATGCTATTTATCGACCTGCTACTTTCCTAGTTATCTGTCAGTAGGTTTGTGGTGTGCTTATGCTCAATGACAAGTCAGGCTTGCTACTGGGATCATGTCTACCATTATGGTGATGTGGATTCCTGTATGGAGAATAGCTACAACTCAAAAGATTTCTGTACTTGGCATTTGCTTAGAAGGGTTAAACAGGCATAATAATAAGTATGTAACATATTTAATTAAGCAGAGGATCCAGAATTCTGTCAGGCTGTATTTCTTAGTAGTATCCGGTAAATCATGTTCCACTGCAGTTTTAACTTGAAACATCTCTCCTGGGAATGTATGTGCTCTCTACTGGAGCAAATTGCCAATGTCCAAGTATTGGAGAGTCTTCTTTCCAGCTAGAATTACGGTAATACAATGCCCTCTACAATGAAGGAAGGACAATTCCATCGAATACTCTGCCATCATAGGTTTATATCCAGGTGGCACCTGAGCTGTTGAGATGATAGCATATTTCTATACTGTAATTTTTACCCAAATACGATTTCTGCTGAGCTACTAAAAGCATGTTTAAATAAGAGCAGCTCTTTTCATCATAACATTGCAAAATTTTCCAATCTTGTGGTTTGCAATAGGCTTCAAGTGCTAAACAATCTACAACCATCTGATAGTCTAGACAAGAGACAATGTGTGATTATTCTCTTTTTTAAAAGTTTGATTGATAAAGCAATTACCTCTTTAGCTGAAGCCTTGTTGGTACAGTCTTATGATGTGTAATGTTCAGGATGTCATCAGCCATTCTCCCCCCCCCCCAATTCCCTCTTGAATTTTCCCTTGGACACCTTTCACTGTGCAGAAGCTATTAGGGGGGCACAGGACAGTGCAGGGTCATTAACTTCCCAAAGTTGTCATCACTGACATGATAGGTAAAGTTGAGCAACAGGATTTCAGTCTTTGTGTGTGAATGGGGAAGTCTCTTTAAATATGCATAGTATTATTTGTGGTAGGATCAGTACTTTTTATAATGAGAATAATCCTTCTTTGTCTAGCTTGGACTACTGAACATGCATCTAGCTGTGGGATTTAATAGGATATATCATATGATGTGATTGGTTACATTATCACAAGCATTATTTACCGCAGAATTTGTTTTTGCTAGAGTTCTATCATCAGGCAATCAAGCAAATGAGATCACATTAGCGACCCTTAGAAAAGTAAATTAACCTCAACAATAAATAAAAGGTTAGCAACCACTTCAAGCACTCCCAAACTAGCTAATTTTGATTAATCATATCTTTCACTTTGGGCTATACATCCTCTTTAAAATGCTATTCAGATTATTAATGCATGGTGGCATGTTAATGCAGGCTAAAAATGATGCTGGCTGTTTTTCATTATTAAAAAAAACCCAACCATTTAACTGACTTATCAGATTCAAATTAGATTGCTATTTGTGCTTATTTATTCTCCTACCCTTACTCAAAGCTGGGCAGGCTGAGGAGGATGGTGGAGGATAGGAGTGCCTGGAGGGTGGTGGCCCGTGGGGTCATGAAGGGTCAGAATTGACTGTGAGACTGAACTACAACAACAAACCTTTACTCCAAGGTATTTGGCATAGTTAACCATTTTATCTTTACAGCAGTATTTCAAAGTAGCTTAGTCAAAGTGATTATAATATCCCAGTGTACCTAAAACACATTGTGGATGAGTGGACATTTGGTCATACATTTCTCATTACCAAATCAGTCAGACCCAAGCCATCAAGCTGCATTTGGGAACATGAAAGGAGCCTCATTTGGGCATCCCCTGAGCAGAGTTTCTTCAGCAAAAATCCTTTCAACCCAGAGTAATATCTGACATGAAATTATTATTACTTGAAATGTATGGCAATTGTGAATTAATGAGTTCCAAAAAGTCCTATAATACTACTTTTCTCAGGGTTTACAAACTCAAAATCATGGCTTCCTTTCTTGAGTCAACCAATCTTCCATTCAGTCTTCCTCTTGTTATGCAGCCGTTAACATTTCCCAACAGTATAGTCTTTTTTCTTCTCATGGTATACCCAAAATATAATAAGCTCAGTAGCCATCAGTGATATTGAATACATCAGAAAGAAATATATTTGTAATTGATAATCATTTTTTTCAAAGTGTACAAGATTTGATAACCTTCATATCACAATGTAATTGAAAAGTTCAATAAAGGGGGTTGATTACAGTTCTGTAAATTAAAAGGTAGTAAACAACTCCATCAATTTTGGTTTATTTATTATAGACAATTCTTGGGCTTAAAATAGGCTCTTCTCTCTATTTTTGTAACAATAGTGAAATAGTGCTCTATTCTGATTTCAATGATTATGCTAAGGTAAAATAGTTCTCATGGTGGCGTAAGATTTTCGGAGGGCTAGTCCCCAAATGTAATTTTTTTTTGCATTTTCTGAACATGTTATTGTCTAGCCAGTGTGATCTGCTTTAAAAGTAAAGTACATTGTGTGTCATAATGTGTGAAGTAGTATTTTGTTACAGCATGTTTGTTTAAGAATTTCTTGCAGTATATAATTCACTTGAAATACTGGCATAATTATATCAACTTGTTCTCTCTTCCCTCCTCGTGCAACCCAGTTTTCCATTCTGGGATCACTGCACAGGTGGCATCTACATCTTAAAGCTTCATTTCTGTTCATTGATGGTATTTTTAAAGGCATGTCTGCTGTTCTTTAAACTAAAAATAGATGCTATTCAAAAATCAGACTGAAATTAACAGTTGATTCAGAAATGTATGGAAGTAATCATGTACATTTCCGTTAATTATTGTGTGGATACTTTGCTTGCAGGAGCAAACTGCTGAATACTTTCATTTTTCTGTATACAGTATCTGAAGGCATGTGATTAAAAACACTGAAGTACATACTGGATGACTGTCACAAATATATCTAGACTTGTGATTCACTGAGAGGAAAATCATGCTTGAACCTAAAATATTAGCAAACCTAATTGTATCCTTGTTTGTTTGTTTAAAGCTGAAAACTAGCTCTTATTTTACTCTGGTTGTTCATCACTTTATTGCCATTTGAAGAAAGTATTTGCAGGTGAAAATGGATGTGCTCTCTCTCTCTCTCTCTCTCTCTAACTTTAATTGCTAATCTCAACAAAAATAAGCCAGTGAATCAACCACTGAATGGTAAGTTCTATTGACTCAGTAGGCATTTCCTAGTTGGGACTAGCTATAGAATTTAGGCAAAGAGAAATAGAAATAATTTTTAAAGTATTCAGCAGCACTTCAAATAAGTCTGTTTTGCATTTCAAAAGGATGCTGCTAATAACTTGGAATGTGTGGGGTTTTTTAGTGACTACCAAAACAGAATTATTAAAATACTCTTTTGTTAAGTTTCAAAGAGCGAGTCTAAGAAATAGACTCTGGCTTCTCTTCTACTCCTGACTTCATTGTGTTGACAAGGAAGGTCTGAAAAGCATCTGTAACTTGTTTGGCTGAACACGTACAGCATCATTAACTGAAAGGAAGTCTGAATCCAATTTGTCAGCAGAGATCAATAAAAGTGTGGTCCTTCAGATGTTTTTGGATTGCGGTCCCCATCTGCCCTAGACAGGATAAATTTATTTATTTATTTATTTATTTATTACTCATATTTACTATCCCGCTCCAATCGGGCAAACCCGACTCTGAGTGGCTTACAGATTAAAATCATAGGTTAAGCCTATGATAATACTAATTCATCTTAAAACTTAATACTTAAAACTTTAAAAAATTCATAAAAGCATTAAAACCGCACCAGAAATAGTTGGGGGCGGGGAGTAACAATAGTTGCAGTCCTCCTCCTTCCATGTCTCGGCTAGACATGAAACTGCCAAAATGACAGCATCTTTTGGTGAGTTCATTGTGCAGTTCCTTTCACCTGATCTAGTGTGAAAAAAGATTAGCCGGCTCTGTAGCATCTGGAGAGCTGTATATTACCCATTCACCCTGATATGATTTTGAGAAGAAGTGAAAACAAATACAAATTAATTTCTGAAATATTTTATTTAAAATGTACAGTATATTGTTTGTTTACTAATTTAACATTAAGACCATAAAATGTGTGGAGGGAGCAGATTAGTGCTCAGAAACCTACTCCAAAGTAGGGGGGAAGTCTTCTGGATTGTGTCTTTGTTAATTGAAAAAGGACTCTCAGGTGGAGGTAGAGATGAAAACGCCTACATTTCTGTGTCAAGCTGGATTTAAGCTATAGTGTAAATGTAACAAAAAAGTTTTCAAAACTAGCTAGTCAGGCAATTTGTAGAGCCTAATTTGAAGGTTATGATTAAGGACAATATTAGCTGAAATCCTCAGGAAAAAAAATACACCAGTGTATGCCACCTGTTTTGGAATATTCTGAAGATACATATAAACCATTAACCCAACTTGACTGGCCAGTTAATCTGATGAATGATAGCTATGTTTTGCTTTGGTTGCATAATAGAGGTGGAACATACTAGTGAATGAGATTCTAGAATTATAATAGAGCATAATTTGAGATTAAAGGTTGGATAAACAACTGTTTATGCCAGGGACTGCGGTGGCTCAAGTGTTAAGACACTGGAAAGTTGGAGTTCAATTCCCGAGTACTGCACGACGGAGTGAGCTCCAATCTCTGTCCTAGCTCTTGTCAGCCTAGCAGTTCGGAAGCAAGAAATTGCAAGTAGATAAATAGGGACCACTTTGGTGGGAATGTAAACAGTGTTCCATGCACTGTTGAGGCATTCCTGCCATGTGTCCATGGAAACGTCTGCAGATGCAGACAATGCTGGCTCTTTGGCTATAAACAGAGATGAGCACTGAACCCCAGAGTTGGGCACAACTGGCTTTTGAGGAAGGGCGACCTTTACCTTTACCTAAACAACTGTAATTTACTTTAAAAACTGCAATAAAAGGTTTCCTCTGTTCCTTGTAACTACAAAGAAATTTGGGGCGCAAATACATGATACAAGGTATATTATATGGCTATAGCAAGATATCTTTTTATGTTCAAGCACTATCTAAGTGGCTGAAAATTGTGTGGCCAATAAAGTTGTTATTGTTTAATTCCAACACATCAGCTATTTTCAAAAATACTTTTGTAGACTTCTTTTTGAAGTTCCATAACATGTTTCAGATTATTTACAATATTAATGGCCATATAGATAAAACAGTTGACAATGGGAAAGAGATGTTTATGTGGGATCCAAACCACTGTTCAATAAGAGTTGCCATTTGAGACCATGGACTACAAGTCAAAAATCATGGGATCTTTGGCACACAGCTTTGAAGTGGTGCAAAAACATGGATCCAATGAATGCATCCTGTTGGATCCACATGATTTTTACATGTGATCCACCCCAAATGACTATCTAACCTCAGATCCTACAAACTACAAATCAGAAATCATGATACCTCTACTGCAGGGCTTTGCTTAGTAATTTCTAAATACTTGAGGAAGAAAATACTATAGTCCTGCCCAGTGTATTGCCTTGAACTAGGGTCAAGTACCAGGATGCTTTGTCTTATATAGCTTTGGTCATTGTTGAAAACTGTGCATTAGAGCTAAAATTCCTTATATTTGAGTATCATTTAGTCTCTTTTTAGTTTAGCTGTGTACACCTTGTACAGTACAGTAATACCCCGGATAACAATTGCATCGGATAACACTAGAATCGGATAACAATGCAATTTTTTTGGAAAAAACTTGCATCGGATAACGATTCTGGATAATGATTCTTAGCGTTATCCGAGGCAATGGTCTGCGGATGTGGGGTGGTTTGGGTAGAACTACCCAATCCACCCCCCACCCGCAGAGGTCTCTGCGACTGCAGTAGGGTCGGGGGAAAGCATGCGCCTTTCCCCCGACCCTACTGCAGTCACAGAGACTGCTTGTGTCTCTTTCCCTCCCTGTATTTAAATTACAGGGAGGGGAAAAGAGAGAGACGTGATTGGGTCTCTAGAGAACCAATCACGTCTCTCTCTTTCCCCCTCCCTGTAGTTTAAATACAGGGAGGGAAAGAAAGAGACACAAGCAGTCTTTCTCTCCCTGAAGTTTAAATACAGGATGGAAAAGAGTACGATGCGATCACGTCTTACTCTTTTCCTCCCTCTATTTAAACTACAGGGAGAGACTGCTTGTGTGTCTTTCTTTCCCTCCCTGTATTTAAACTACAGGGAGGGGGAAAGAGAGAGACATGATTGGTTCTCTAGAGACCCAATCACGTCTCTCTCTTTTCCCCTCCCTGTAGTTTAAATACAGGGAGGGAAAGAGACACAAGCAGTCTCTGCGACAAGCAGTCGCAGAGACCGCTGCGGGTGGGGGGTGGCTTTAAAGGCAGGGAGGAAAACAAAGAGACCCGATCAGGTCTCTTTCTTTCCCTGCCAGTCTTTAAAGCGGTTTGTCCCTGAAGTCAGGGCTTTTTTTTTTTAGCGTTGTTCGATGCATGCATCGGACAACGCTAAAAATCAGATAACGTCATGACTTGTAGAACCAAGTCATAACGTTATCCGGGGTATTACTGTATTCCCAGCAATAAACAAGCTATCATGAAAATAAATAGCAAGAGTTTTTTGTGGTCTGATGCTGAAGTTGAAAGTGTCTTCAGTTCCTTTATAATCCTCCTCTCAGGGACCCAAACATTTACTTAAAGTTAAGGGAAGTGGGAAATCTTTAAGGCTTCAAACATTCAGATCATTCAAGCTGCCACTTTTAGTTTTCTTGAAATATCAAAACACTACACAAATCCAATCAATCTGTGATGGCTGTCTGAAGATAGTGAGATTATATTCTATATGCCATTGCAAGCTATTATTTATTATAGGCTGTTTTGTTGCTTGCTGCTTCTATTGTTGCAGCTTTTCTCTCCTCTCTCTCTCTTTCTGTGTGTGTGTGAGAGAGAGAGAAAATCATAAAGAAATTACTGTCAACAGTGTGCAGCACTTACTGTTATTCTCAGAGTTTCATCAATAGCCATCTACCTATATGTGACTTTTTGACTGGTAGTCATTCTTGACACTTGGATGTATTTTATCCTTTTCTTTGTGTGCACTAAAAAGCATAGTAGGGAGAACTGAGTCTTGACATTTTGGACTGAAATGGTTTTGTTTTCTTTTTTGAAATCCCAATAGTTATTTGGTGAAATACTGCAGTAGAGACTATTTCCCTCCTTCCTGTAAATAGAAGGAAGATTAGTTTTGAAAGCACAATGGCTTCTTAGAAATTTTTAGGGAGACGATACCTTGATGTCAGTGACAGCTTTGAGGGAGAGAAAAATTGAGAAATGAAAGGAAATGGCCTACAGCCTAATAGCTATCAGTGAATGGTTCCATAATGAGACAGAAATGAAAAGTGGTGTGATAAAGGTCATTTTTATATAATTCACTTCACTTAAAACTTGCCTAAACTCTGTTTTGAACCCGAATGAAGATGATGATGAGACTGAAATGTTAGGATCCTTGGCACTCTAGGTGTTCTTGGACTTCAGTTATCAGAAGCCCAAGTCAGCATTCCTGCTGATCAGGACTTCTGGGAACTGAAGTTCAAGAACACCTGGAGTGCCAAGTTCACCATCACTGGTATAGGATTATATACGCCTTGACTTATGCTTCATGATATTTCAGTCATTTTCTTTACATAATTTAGTGTTTAATGGTGTAAGCCTCTGCATCTCAGCGCAGAAGCAATCCCTGTTAAATTGAAGGAGTTTTACTCCCAGGTAACTATATATGAGATTAATGGCAAAGGGATTCATCTCCATTGAACTTGGAGCAATTTATTTCTAAATATGCACAAAAATGCACACCAAATGCTGTTATTTTTCAGACTACATCATCATTCATTTGTTATAGTTAACCAAGCAACAAGAAACAAAATATCTCAAGTAGAGTGGGGAAAATAGAAAGTAATAGCCTGAGGAGAACATCTGGCACAATCTTTGAACCATTTGCCTTTAACTAAAGTGAGGAACTCCAGCTATATTGCTAAAGAATCCCTAGCCAGTGTACACCGTTGTCACATTCTGATAATCATCTTCATTTTTAGGGGGTCTGGCTGGACATTCTGCTATGGCAGTGGTTCCCAACAAGGGGTACACAGCCCACTAGTGGACTTCAATTCCCAGAAGCCTCAGTCAGTACATTGGCTGATCAGTGCTTTGGGGAAATGACTTAGGCTTCTGGGAATTGAAGTCCAAAAACCAGCATTTGGGAAACACTGCGCTATGGTAATGAGTAGACCATACAGCCAACAACACAGTGCTAAGTGTGATAAATAACCTGACTCCCTAAAGGGGCCAACAGCTATGGAGGATGAGTCACTTTAGGTGGGGTGATGGTCACCTCAGTGGAGGAAATGCCACTGGAAACCATCATATTGGGTCCAATGGTGAAATGAGCAGAAGCGTGGACTGGCTGTGAAGGTGCACCTTGATAATATCTTCAAGGCTGTGGCAGTCCATTGCAGTCCCAGTGTCAAATCCTTTCATATAAGCTGCAGGAGATGGCTCTGTGATCATAGTATGTGGGTCACTTCATGGCAAGCTGGATCCAACTTAAACACATTCACGCCAATGGCATTTTTCCTGCTTCTCGGATATAAGTTACAGCTGATGACAAAATTAAAATTGAGGTCCACTTACTGGAATCCCAAGTAGCCAATAGATAGTCTTTAAAGTGACGATCTCATAATTAAACCAGCTTTTTCAAAGGTTGAAAAACAGTAATCAAGGCTATAAACATAGGATGGGCCTCAGCTGATTAACCTTCTCAGCCCCAGGGGAGGAAAAGTAATGAACAGGTAAGTAGCCAGATGAATTAAAGCACCTATGTTAGTTTAGCCACAGGATGAGGAATACCCCACTGGTAGAAAACAACTTTCCGGATAAACAATAAAAATAAACAGCTGTGAGGCCATAAAACCAACAGGGGCACAGGTGACATCCACTGCATTACACAGTGCCGTGTAAACATTATTGTTGGATAAAAGTTGTTCATATGAGTTTGGCACAATGCACATTTGGTCTTTAGCAGTCAAGTTTGTTCTCTTGAAGTTAGGTTAGCATACTTGTAGAATGAGAAAAGTAGAATGAAAGGGAAGGTTGGTATTTGAGATGTAGTGTTCCACTCATATGGTCACAAAGTCTTGGAACAATAGGGAAGTGAATACTCAGTTTCATTAACAGACATCATCTCACACAAAGAATTTGCCGGGAAGGAAAGTGGCAGTCAGGACTTCCAGAGCAACTTAATACCTCCAATGATATGCTTGGAACCCACTAGACAATCTCCTTGTCTGATTAAGAAAATGTTATAGGAAGTTACTGTAACTATGGGTTACTTTTGGGTGGGTGCAGGAATGCAAAGCCTGTGCAAAAAGGATAGGCTACATTTGAACCAGGATGGAACAAGATCCCATTTGTTTAACATCAACAAAATAGCAGAACAACTTTTTAACTGACCCTGGAATAATGCTGTCAGGAGCTAGGAAGCATGCTCTGGAGAAAATGGACTAGGAGAGATTTTCCTTTCTGTTTCAAAATACTAGAACCTGTGTTTATATAGTGGAGCTAACAGTGGGGGATTCAGGGAAAAACGAGTTCTTCACATGAAGAACTGCAATGATGGAATCTGCTACAGAAGATCGGGTGATGGCTACCAGTGGTGGGTGGTTTAGAAAGTGATTAGCCAAATGATTACCAATCATGACAGGTAACTGATTATTTTTGGTACGAGAAGCATCATGCTGAATGCTTTGAAACATTTTCAAGATGGCCCTGTTATGTTTGTGTCCAGCTTACAAGTTTCCCATGGGTTGTCAGTTGTGTGGTCTTGATATTTCTTGCATCAGATCAGTGTTCTCACATTCTTTGTGTTTGGTAGTAGTGCCGTAACCTAGATAAGGGCCAAAATATATATTATTCCAAAGCTGAACAGAATTCAAGTAAGCAACAGTGTGTGAATTTTTATGTCCATATGCTGGAAAGTTTGCAGTTTATTTAGTTCAGGATAAAAAGGCTGAGTCTACATTACAAGGTTTTGCACTAGCTGATTCAGCAAGTTCACAGTATGGTATCAAAAAAAGTACATTATGTAGGTCACTATATAGGTAATAGAATGTCACTTATCCTCGTTCCTGACAAACCCAAAATGCATTGATAACTAGATCACAGCAAATAATGCAACAAGGGCAAAATAATTTTTACAAGATGTTTTATATTATGAAGAGTGTTTTTCTCTAGAAGGATGTTCTACCATTTGTAATCTTTGCCCAAGCATCTGTTTACAATTTGCAAGCTTTGGCTTTCCTTTACTATGGTACCAGTTAATGATTTATGTTTTCTATTCCTCACCCCAATGTAATAATAATATTGCACAGTAGCAAAAGGGCTGAATTTCCAATTCAAGCTTAAAATCATGTTGGGAAAGAAATTTAAAATAGCAAAACCACTGTTTGATTTCAAGGCGAATCAAAAAAAGGCTTAATTTAAATGTTAAATAATAAAGACACTGGCAGTACTTTATTTGCATTTAGCTTGTGTGCACTTTAATAGACTGTCTGTGAGAGCTGTATGCAAACTCCATTTAATGACTGAATAATCCAGGAGACTTCCGTGCTTGGTCGGTTTTTCTTGTATCTGCAGTCCCATTTTTTTATAAAAAAGTCAGATTTTTTTTTTACTAAGAATGGTTTAGTTTACAGTCAAATGATAGGTACAAAAAGCTGTCAAGTTCCAGCATATCATCCATCCGTTATGGTTTCCCATTAGTCTATAGGATGCAAAATGTCACACACAGTATTGCTTACTATACAGAGATTTCAAAGTAACTTGACACATTCAAATTGAATGTTACAGCATTCCAGTCAGCTGAAATGTTTACCCATAGTTAACTTTCATACATAATTGCCTACCTTTTCATCTCTGAACATAAGTGTTTATAGATATAAACAAGTTTTATTTTAGGTGCATGCTGGTCTTCAGATTTCAGTGTGTAGCTTGCGTTTCTTGACATTTTTTCCATGTTGAGTAAGCTGTTTTAGTAGAAGTAGTTTTATGAAAGTTGGTTAAAATCAGAAGTTTTGAAAGTTAGTCAAAATCAGTACTTCTGAAGGTTTTAACCAAATGGTTGCTAAGTATAACAGTAAGAAAGCAGCCTTTATCTGATGTCATTTAAGTCTGAAAACACTAGGTCAAGTATCTTCTTGGTGTTGGACAAACTAAGTCTCCAAATAAACAGCTTATCCTAATCACAAATTTTTCCATTTCTCAAGATGCCTATTACACAAATGGGTATTAGCTGTCTCCTTGTGCAGGTTCCAGAATAGATTGTTATGCAAGAGAAGGCAGGAAAGAAGAACTGGAGCATGGTCAGATGGTGAGAAAGATGTGTACAGTATCTGATTACACCAGAAAGAGTCGCTTTGCCAGGAGCTACATCTTTTCCAGCAACCCTCAAAAGCAGTAGCCCTTTCCAATGTACTAAAAAGATCCAGCTTGAGCACAGACTAGAGTTGTGCCCACATGTCATGTGGTCGTGGGGAAACAGTTCACATTAGATTGCACCACATGTGTTCCAAAATGTAAACTCTTTGCCCATATGATCACTCCCTTTGTCCTCAGAGTATGAGATTCTCTTAGGGATATAGAGTTGTACGTTGCTTAAAGAGCATAATGTGTTCCACAGGATTACTCTTTAAGTGAGTTTGCTCTTTAAGCGAAACACCATTGAAAGTGACCAATTGTAACTTCTGGTGGGGGGGATTGCGAACCCTGATTTATTTGTTAAGTGAGTTTTTGGTTGGTTTTATTTGTTAAGCAAAGCGAGCATTCAGAGAAAATTCTGTTCTTTAAGCGAGGCACTCATTATGCAAGGTTTGACTGTACAATATTTAGGCCTTATGGAGTCAAATCTAGATGGCCTTTAGTTTTAATGACTTTCTGAAGAAGCATTACATGTGTGATTAGGGAAAAAAAGCTAGAAGCAAAAATGAAAAAAGGTAGAAAACCTTTTAAAACTTTCTGTAGGAATATTCTCTAAACTTGTGACAAAAGCTTGTCTGCTTATTTAATTATCCAGGATAAAACCAAACTAAAAAACTTCTACTTAGTAATTTTCATTAACCAGTCTGGCCAGGTTATCCTGCTATGATAATAAAGTAGACCATACTGCCAGCGATTCAACACCAAGTGTCAGGCAGCGATTAACTAACCTAACAACCCTGAGGACTAATGGCCTTGGGTGCTGAAGTCCACAGAGAGGGTGATGAGCCTCAAGTGGATAAAATCCCACTTGAATCCATCTTGATGGAGGGCAGCAGCTTCATCAATACTTGTCTGGGGCTGATAAGAACTTTGCATGCCAAAAGGGCTCAGGACCAGAAAGTGACTCACGGAACTGGATCAGTAGTACGGGTGTGATGCAAAAAGTAGATAGCCATTGCATTATATTCTCAGGACAGTCTTCATGTTGATTGCCATGATGATCACCTATATTCAGATACAGATACAGCAGAGGAAGAAGAGTCTGATCTCCCAAGATCAGAGTTTACCAAGACATATCCCTTTATATGTACTTGGAGGTTGCATTATTCAAAATATTTCCCTTAATTCTTACACAAGGTTGATAGTAGACAAGCTCTATCAGGCAGCCTCCTCAGTCACTCATCCAACTATGAAAATTTGTGAAAAGTTTTTAACAAAGATTTGGGGAAGTCAAGTGAAAGCTGACATGGTTTTTGTCCTAGCTACTTTCAGAAATATAGTTGCATTGGCACAGTGCAGTTCAGCTTCAGTTTGCTTCTAGTTGAATTTCATTGCCATTGCGGTATGAGCAATGAAACTAACATAAAATTGTCTTTCTAAATCATTTTGTCCTGCCGCCCACTGCCATGTATCTAGACATACAGTACATCCCTTTGTTATCGCAGCTAGAGGGAAGAGTTTGGAGCTGGTCTTCAAGAGGTACACCAGCTTGCAAAATGTTCCTTTTTATCTTTTCAAGGTTTAGGCTCCATAAGTCATTTGGGTTGGGGAGTATTCTTTCTCTGGGAGCAGAATGTAAAACAATTGAAACAGATTGAAGGTGGCAGTGACTAATGAGGAATTGTGAAGAAGTCAGGCAAGTCAGTAGCTCTACTGTGTACCTTGGACTGAGAAGAGAAAAGCAAGAAACATTATGTCAAGTGTGTATTCTTTCCAGGGGATGACTTTAGATTGTCTGTAGAAGCATCAGGTAGAACATATTTTCTGTTTTCCCTTTGCTTAATTCTTCCTTCTTTCTTAAGTCTTTTCTCTCTCACACACAAGCACATGTGCATGCAAACACATACACATATATTTGTTATAAAACATAATTTTGGGCTTCCGTGTTTAATGAGCCAGTGTAGTTGCCTAGAGGTGTTCTACATAATAATAATTTTAATCAGTCACACAAAATTTATGAACCCAGAATTCTAGCCCAGATTAGCATAAATTAGTATTGTAGTCATTTATTTTCCCAAGAGATGCCTACCCATGAGCATTTTGACTACATAGTCCCATTGTCAGTTGCTCTTGTGTGGGAAATTATTATTTGTGTGATTTTGACCAGACAAGTAGCTAGAATCAAGACTTTTTTATATTGATTGATTTTTTTTAACTAGGACATATTACATTATGCTTTCTGTGCCAAGTATTTGCATTCAGAGTTGCTGAAGAAGCAGACATTAGTATGTCTGTAGTATGTCTTTTTTTGTAGTTATTTTTTGTATGTGCTGTCAAGTTGTTTCTGACTTACAGGAAACTTGTGAAAAAGATATTTAAAATATCCTGTCCGCAACATCCCTGCTCAACTCCTGCAAGTTATAGCCTGTGGCTTCCCTTAGGGAATCAATCCATCTCATGTTTGGCCTCCCCCATTTCCTTCTGCCCTCCACCTTTCCCAGCGTTATTGTCTTTTCCAGAGAGTCTTGCCTTCTCATGATGTACCTAAGTAGGACAAGCCTCAGTTTCATTATTTCTGCCTCTAGCAAAAAAAATTGCTTCAGGCGTGTCTTGTTCTGAGACCCACTTGTTTGTCTTGTTGGCAGCCCAGGGAATTCACAAAGCTCTCCTCCAACAACACATTTAAAAATAATTCTTTTTTTTTCTTGTTAGTTTACTTTACTGTCCAGCTTTTGCAACCATATATGGTGATCAAGAATACAATAATGTGGATAATCTATATCTTGGTGGACATCATTACACTTGATGCTTTTTCTAATTCCGTCATTGCTGCCTTCCAAATCTTAGTCTTCTAAATTCTTGGCTGCAATCACCATTTAGATTAATGACTTAATGTAGTTATTTTAAAAAAACTTCACTATTTCAATTTTTTTTTATTGTCAGCCTTAGGAGTATGAAATTCTCTTTGAGTGATTATTGTTTTTTCCTTAATGTTCAACTATAGTCCTGCGTTGCCACTTTCTTCTTCCACTTTCATTAAAAATTGTTTCATGTCATTGCTGCTTTCTACCAATAGGATGGTGACACAACACCTGCATATTTTAAATCAGGAGTTCTCAACCTTTTTAAGCCAGGGGCTGGGTCATACTTCCTTGACAGCTTCAGAGGCCGGATGGCCATTTTGCCCTTCCTCCACCACATGGCACTTCCTAGTGTGGTGATGGTGGACACATGAAATAGCCCCATGGGCCTCTCAGCCCACAGGTTGACCCTGCCTTAAATTACTCATGTTTCTTCCACCAATTTTGGCTTTTCTTCTAAATCTAATTCAGCTTTCCATATGATATGTTCTACATACAGATTGAATAGATAAGGGGATAAAATGCACCCTAATACCTTTTCCTGTGAGAAACCATAGGAAATACAGGAGTTAGTCTTTAAGGTGCCACAACATTTTACTTCTTTTTTTGCTCTTCTATTTTATTTACTCTCAGATATGTTTGCACAGACTAACACTGTTACCACTTCAAACATTTCATTCTATCTCTATATTCTGCCCTCATTGTAGCTTCCTGTCTACCATATACTGTAGTTATATGTCAAGACAATCAAGAATTGAGGCACATCATTTCCTTTGAGAACCACCCATAGTTTCTCATGATTCACACAATCAAAAACTTTCCCGTACCAGTGAATCCCAAACTAGTTCTGCAGGACACCAGTGGACTTAAGTTCCCAGAAGCCCCAGTCAGTACATTGGTTGATCAGTCCTTTGGGGAATTGACTTAGACTTCTGGGAATTGAAGTCCAAAAATCAAAGTTTGGGAAATGCTGCATGTAGTCTACAAAGCATAGACTGATCTTCTTTAGTAATTATTCAGTATGTTCCAGTATCCATTGAATATTTGCAATATGGTCTCTAGTGCCTCTTTGTTTTCAGAAGCAGCTCCCTAAAAGATACACCTTTTGTTGCTATACCTTGAGCATCACCTTGCTTGCATGGGAAGTTAAAGCAATGGTCCTATAATTACTGCACTCCTTGGCATCTCCTTTCTTGGGGATTGGAATATATATTGAAACATATACAGTAAAACCTCATATAACACTAAAACCTGGTTCCACAAGTCTTGGTGTTATATGATTTTTAGTGTTATCTGATGCATGTTAAAATCCTATGGGATCCATAGAGATACATTGTAACCACACAGGCTTTAGCGGTTGTTATCTGAAGCATCCCATAGGATCTTAATGTTATCTGATGCAATTCTTCCCCCCAGATTCCTTAATGTTATGCGATTTTAGTGTTATTCGATACTAATGTTATATGAGGTATTACTGTATATATGTTTCCAGATTGTGTGCCATTCTTTTGTTCTCCATTTTTTTTTTTGTTGAAATGTTAACAGATACAGTCTTTGTGGCCTGTAATAATTCTTTCACTATTCCACCTATCTCTGCTGATGTATTTCTTCCTGGTACATTCAGAGCAGTTTTCACTTCACTTTCTAGAACTACAGAATCTTCATCATAGGATTCCTCTTCAAATGAGTCTGCCATCTGTTTATCACTTATTTTACTTTTGCTTATCACCTGTATTTTACAATTTGAAAAGGTTTCTTCTAACATTCATGATGATTTTTCTTTTCCTTCGATGACAGAGATTGGCTTTTTGCATTCTTATGGTCAGTTGAGTTTAATAATGCAAATCTGTTTCTTATGTGAGCTTTACATTCATCAGGAATGTTATTTTATTATTTATTTAGATTTATATGGCCACACCTATCGCCGTAGCGACTCTGGGCCGCTCACAATTCATAAACCACAATCACAATAAAATGGTCCACTGTCATTAAAAACCATTACAATAAAGAAATAAGGACCCGATTTTAACTGAATGTTGGGACTGTGATTATTTTAGTGTTCTTTTTCAGCATTGCTAATTTCATAAAAGAGGAAAAAGAATGAATTGATTCTCGTACAGGATCTAGTGAATTCCGATTATTGTTCCTGTAGCACAGAGGCAAAGAAAAATCTGTCGTGTTTAAGGACAGAAATCATGCTATATATTTCTGCTGCACCAAGGTATCTTGTAGAAACAAAACTTTTGATTGCCCTCAGAAATCTTTCAGATCTGGCTGACATTAAAGCAAAGAATGTGTAAATTCCAGTAGCCATACTGGCTGGAGAATTCTGTACTGTATTATAATATTTCAATTTATCCTGTTTCATCTATATCTTTTAAAATTAATTGAGTTCTAATTTTGGAAAACAGGTGAGATACAAATCTAATACATAAATAGTGGCAGTAAGCAATGCCCCTGGTAATTACTGCATGTACTTCAGTGAAACACACATACCCACCTAGATTCAAGTTGGGAAAATTTGCAACACATTAAAAAATCTGTTTTCTCCCAGTTCTTCTTGTTTTATTATCATGGCCATTTGTTGAAGTGGATCTGTGAACAGCTATCATTTTAATGTATCACAAAGATGTACAACTTAGTATGTTTCTATTTTTGAACCCGGGTTACAGTAATGTATGGGACTGCGGTGGCTCAAGTGGTTAAGACGCTGAACTCACTGACTGGAAGTTTGGAGTTCGATTCCTGGGTACTGCATGACGGAGTGAGCTCCCATCTCTGTCCTAGCTCCTTCCATTCTAGCAGTTCAAAAGCAAGAAATTGCAAGTACTGTAGATAAATAGGGACCACTTTGGTGGGAAGGTAAATGGCATTCCGTGTTGAAGCATGCCTGCCACATGTCCAAAGAAACGTCTGCAGAATCAGACAGTGCTGGTTATTTGGCTATAAACAGAGATGAGCACTGAACCCTAGAGTTGGAAACGTCTGGCTTTCGAGCAAGGGCGACCTTTACCTTTTACAGTAATGTAACAACAATGTTAACATTTTTTTTTTTTGCTCCTGGTTATTTATAAATTATACCTATTTAGAAACTACATGTATAGTGTTTTTATGTAACAGCTAGTAGTAATTTATAGCTTTGAATAAGATATTTAAAGTATTAAAGGGGGGAATTGTGTTTTCCTTTTAGTTTAACCATTGAGCTCTGGATCCAGAGGATTGTAAGATTTGTGTTTTCCAACTCATTAATCTGACAGCAGAAATTAGTTTGCAGTATTAAATTCTAAAAAAGTTAAATTACAGCTACACATGTCATTTATGCAGTGGTGCATGTAGAAGATGTTTGATTTTAATGTTTGCTATAATGGAGAATTTAAATTGCAGTGTTTGTCAAATCTCTAATCTTTGTTTCAGAGTGGAATATTAATTACGCTCTTAACTATGAGAGGTAAATAAAATGAGCATCCACTGACTTCCTAGGGGTAAACTGCAGATTACTGACAACGTGACATGATGCGTTAAATGTCAGTTTTGTCAGACAAATTTAGAGGAACAGTTAAACTATTAGCTTCCTGTTGTTCGAAGGGTCTTTTATGCAGAGAATGGCTGTTCCAAACAGCGGGGCTCTGTACCATATGGAACACTAACAAAGCTAAATTGAAAAAGTGAGTTGAATGAGGAGATAGCAGTACAGAAGCACTCAGTTCGTTTATAAATGTCTATTAACTCCTGTTGATGGTTTAGAATAAACAATAGTTAATCTGTTACACGTTTTGGTGTAGAAAACTACGTGGAAGGCAGTGGTGATATACAAGAAACTAGGAACTCATTAGAGGTTTCTCTTAGGGCTGCTTCTCACAATATAGTGGTGCAGTAGTTAAATAAGAAATCACAAGTAGATAAATATGGACCACTTAGGTGGGAAGGTAAACAGTGTTCCGTGCACTCTGGTGTCTAGTCATGCCTGCCACATGACCACAGAAATGTCTGCAGAAGCAGACAGCACTGGCTCATTGGCTTTGAAACAGAGATGAGCACTGAACCCTAGAATCAGATATGACTGGCTTTCAAGCAAGGGAAACCTTTACCTTTTACTTTAGTGATTAAATTGCTGTACTGCAACCAAAAGGGTTGTGAGTTCGATTCCTGACCAGGTTGACTCAGCCTTCCATCCTTCTGAGGTCGGTGAAACGAGTACCCAGCACGTTGGGGGCAAAATGCTAATTGTGAACCGCCCAGAGAGTACACTAAGCGCTATGGGGCGGTACATAAGTGTGATTGCTATGCTTCCATGTGAATACTGTTAAAGTAACGGTGTCGACTGTTTCACATTGCACTAAGTTAGGCCTATGGTTACTTCATTTTAAAGCACTGTTTTAGCCTTCCTTTTGGGGCACTGTGCAGCTGGAATCAAAAGGGAAAGCCACCTGCTTATATCAGTGAGAGGAAACAGGAAGGCAGAAAAGAAAGGGAAATTAGAAAGGTGTCCTGTTTTCTGCCCTTTTTCCACCAAAGTGTGTTTGGAGCATCTTCCAATTTGCCACTGAGTCTTGTAGCACTGTATAGTGCCTGACGGGTGTCGCAGTTTGGGATGTTGTTTTTAGAAGGAACTCACAGTATTATTCATTACTCATTGCTGCTTGTCCCCCTGTTTTGCCCAAATATAAACCAAGGTAAAGGTAAAGGTTTCCCTTGCTCGAAAGCCAGTCGTATACGACTCTAGGGTTCAGTGCTCATCTCTGTTTCTAAGCCAAAGAGCCAGCACTGTCTGCTTCTGCAGACTTTCCATGGTCATGTGGCAGGCATGACTAGACACCGGAGCACACGGAATGCTGTTACCTTCCCACCGAAGTGGTTCCTATTTATCTACTTGCAATTTCTTGCTTTCGAACTGCTAGGTTGGCAGGAGATAAACCAAGGTACTGGTTGCTAATTTAACTAGCAAGAGAGCCTTTAGAGAGGAAATAGAAATGTTGATTCTCCTTGGAACAGTAACTCATATTGGTTATTATTTTGCTGACAATTGTAGTGGGCAGCACTACATAAAATGTTGCACTTTTGTGCAGAGCAACAAAAAAAGACTGGTGAACAATTTTCTTCCATTTGTAAATAAGAACTTTCAAAATTCACAAATTTCTGGATCAATTTAGTAGAAAGAATTTTACATTCAAGAAAAAGTGAGAGAAACCAAAATGGGCAGAGTTCTTAATCTAGGTTGATAAACATATTTTTGCAGTGCTGAATTGAACTTGCTGCTTCAGTTTTCCAGGCTCCTCATTTTTAACTGCTCCATAGTAGGCATGTACAATTTGATAATCTTTACCAAGTTAATTTGCATCTGCTGAAATTACAGCTGACTTATTTTCATAAACATTCAATAGAAATAGCAATTACACTTATATACCACCCCATAGTGCTTAGTGCACTCTCTGGGTGGTTCACACGATAATTAGCATTTTGCTCCCAACATGCTGGGCACTGATTTTACCAACCTCAGAAGACTGAGTCAACCTTGATCCCTGTCAGGATCAAAATTACAATGTTTTGGCTGCAGTACTACAGTTGAATCACTGCACCACTAGGGTTTGCTGCAATAAATTTTACCAAAATAATTTTAGATTTTAAAAAATCCATCAGCAAAAGAGTACAGTAATACCTCGGATAACGCTAAAAATCGCATAACGTTAAGTAATCTGGGGAGGAGAATTGGATCGAATAACGTTAAGGTCCTATGGGATGTATCGGATAACAACCGCTAAAGCCTTGTGCGGTTACAATGTATCTCTATGGAGCTTTAATGTTATCCGATACATCCCATAGGATTTTAACATGCATCGGATAACATTAAAAATCGGATAACACCAAGACTTGTGGAACCAAGTTTTAGTGTTATCCGAGGTATTACTGTAAATGTATTTCTTTATGTTGCCCCACGACTGTTTAGTAGCTCCATTCATCGTGCTGTTTCTCTGCGAAAGGCTGCTCACATCAGATCGATCATCATGACCTAATACAATATCAATCTGATCTAGAATACATTCATTAAAGTGAATCAGTTATTAGCAATTTATTTATTTATTTATTTATTTATTGGATTTCTATACCGCCCTACTTGGTGTGACCAACTCAGGGCGGTGTACAACATAATTAATATACAGTCGATCAATAGAGTCCAACAATAAAGGCAGAAACATACAATATATAAAAAATGTAACAGTATAATAGCAAGATAATATTCCAATTCAGCATTACAAATATGATTCAGTGTCATAAATACAAATATCAAGTCACAAATACAAATATCATCAACTTTCACAAGTATAACATACGCCCGCCAATAGCTGTTCCTAATCAGCTGTCGGGGAATAGCTGTTCCTAATCAGCTCTCCTCACCCCCGCCGCCAGTCTTTTATCGGCCTCCGGGCCGAGATGGAAAGAGGTCCCGGAGGGAGGGCGGGGGGGGGGACGCCTCACCGGCCACAGCTGCGGCAGCTTGTTCCATCCCCGGGCGAGGTATCTGTAAGATCCATTGATTTTGGTAAGTCTACTCCAACTAGGCATGTCTGGTCGGACATCCCACTATGGTAATGGAGTAGACCGTACAGCCAGCGACTCAACGCTGAGTGTTAGGTGGCGGTTAATTAGCCTGGCTCCCTAAAGGGGCTAACGATACAGGCAGATGAGCCCTTTTAGGTGGGGTGATGGTCTCCTCAGTGTAGGAAATGCCACTGGAAACCATCACACTGGACTCAACGGCAAAATGAGCGGAGGAGGAACTCTGATTCCCAAAGGTCATGGAGGTAGAAGAGGCCATGCCAGATGGACTGACTGTGAAAGTGCACCTTGTCCATATCCTCAAGGCTGCAGCAGTCCATTGCAGTCCTGATGTTAAAGTTGGTGCCTATACCAACTGCCAGGGGAAGAAGCAGCCAGGGTAGGATGAGGACCTTGCCGCCCTTCCCCCTGTGCCTATACCAACTGCCAGGGGAAGAAGAAGCCAGGGCAGGATGAGGACCTTACCGCCCCTGCCCCTATGCCTATACCAACTGCCAGGGGAAGAAGCAGCCAGGGCAGGATGAGGACCTTGCCGCCCCTTCCCCTGTGCCTATACCAACTGCCAGGGGAGGAAGAAGCCAGGGCAGGATGAGGACCTTGCCACCCCTCCCCCTGTGCCTATACCAACAGCCAGGGCAGGATGAGGACCTTGCCGCCCCTGCCCCTGTGCCTGTGCCAACTGCCAGGGGAAGAAGAAGCCAGGGCATAATGAGGACCTTGCCGCCCCCTCCCCCTGTGCCCACCCCAACATATTGTAATGTAATGTAATGTATTGTCTGTAAGCCGCCCTGAGTTGCCACGGCGAGTGGGCGGCAATATAAATTTGGACTAATAAATAAATAAATAAATAATAAATAAATCCTGTATGTCTCATTTCATGTATGCTGCAGGAGATGGATCCATGATCACAGGGTGTGGGTCACTTCATGGCAAGCTGGGATCCACCTTCAACAAATTCACACCCATGACATTTTTCCTGGTTCAGGAAAAATATGCATTCTCGGATACGAGTTGCAGTCGACAACTCCAACTCGGACTTCCATAGAATTAAGTGGTTTGTTTTCTCTGGTGTTGCAATTCTGGGCAAATTATCTGGATATTTTGTTTTTCACAGTCATAATCTGCATGTCAAGCATGCACAGGTTTTTTGTCATTTTGAATGACTGCATAACATGTATGCCCATCTTTTCCTTGTTTTATCTTCCTGACACACTGCCATTTCCTCTCTTATGTACTCCTATGAACCACAATGGTACTGTGAGAGCTGGTGATTTATTTCTATAGAAGAATATGAAAAATTTCATTTTCATTGTAGCTCTGCCAAATACTGTGATGTTATTGCAGACTTCTGCTTGCTAATATTTTTGAAAGATATAATTCAAAACACTCTAATTCACTGACACATTTATCACCATCTGTAAAATGTCATATTTCAGAGCAACCAATGAATAATACAAATAATGTGACAAGAACTATTTAATTTATCTGGATCAGCTGGTGTAACAGATATTTCTGTTTTTTTTACCATATGTTTTATCTTATCTGACAGTTCAGGCTCTGTCTCCCAAGTACCAACAATTTATTTCCAAGAAAATGCAAGCTGTGTAATACAAAATGTTGTAATATGGACCAGGATTGTGTTTTTTTAAAAAAAAAAGCCCAGACTGAAGGAAAGATATTATCCTATATGGTGGTTGTGCATAAAATCCTGCTTTATAACATAATAGTGAAATAATATTATAGTGTCCTTAACTATACAATGTTTATGGTGAAAAATGCTTGTTTGTAATACTTTTATATCACCTGATTTACAATAATCCCAAAATAACCAAATCCACAAACAACTCACATTCTCTAATAAAATCAAGAAAATTAACAAACTAACAGTCCATAATCAATTTAACCAACAGCAGTTAAAACTAAGTAAAACACTGATTAAGCAGCCCTGTGATGGGCTGGATATCTCCAAAGACCTTCTTAAAAAGTTCTAACATCTCACTCAAAAGCTTGGGAGGAGGAAACCTAATGAATCTCAGAATCTAACATGTTCTATAATAGCGGAGCCACAACTGAGAAGTGCATGGTTCCAAGTCAATACTCATTTAACCTCTTTCAGGGTGGCAATCCACAATGTCAAAACGTATGAGGGTCAGATAATACAGGTAGATGTTTTCTGGGAGAGGTGCCTTGAGAGTTACTGAGACTCCAAACCATTAAGGGCTTCAAATGGGAACCTTGAACTTGGCAACGTTACTCAACAGACCTGCCAGAATTGGAGAGATATGATCGAATTGTCTAGTCCCACTCACTGTATTCTGAACCTGATTCAATTTCCATACCAATTCCAAGTGTAGCCCTACATAGAGCCCCATGTTAGCAATGATCTTTCAGTTCTAAGCCTAGCTCAAAAAATTCATAACCTTTCCTGCCAGGTTATCCTGTTGTGATAATAGAATAGACCCTGCTGCCAGCAACTCAACGCCAATTGACAGGTGGTGGTTAACTAACCTGACAACCCTGAGGACTAATGGCATTTGGTGGCAAAGTCCGCAGTGAAGGGTGATAGTCCCCAAGTGGATTAAATCCAACTTGAATCCATCTTGATGAAGGGCAACAGCTTCATCCATACTGGCCTGGGGTTGATGAGGACTTTGTGTACTAAAAGGGCTCAGGACCAGAAAGTTACTCACGGGCCTGGATCAGTGGTATGGTTGTCATGCTGCGATACAGAAGGCAGATGGAAGACTACTGCATTATATTGTTCTCAGGGCAATTTTCATGGCTTATCACCATGATGATAGCCAATATTCAGAGTTGGATGTGGCACCTGAAGAAGAAGAAATTACCAGTTATAAATAGTTGGCCTAGTAGTATATCTGCCTGCATAGTCATCTAATCAGCCTTGTATTTATTTTGCTGTTATAGGCACATCATAGATTATTAATATGCATTTACTTAAGAGGTTAGCTGCCTAATATATACATATGATATGGCCATTTTAACTGATAATATGTAACACATCTAAGCTCAATGACTGAAATTATTTTGCTTAGCATAGAAAAATTAATATCATCCAATCCATTCATTAATTCGTTCCTGGGGGCCAATATCATGCTAATTTGTTGCTTGCACACATGCCCCTGACAGTGGAGTCTTTATTTACCAGTTAGGGATGGACTCTTTATTTGCCAGCTAGGAACAGACAGAAAGCTATGGATTTCTTTATACTAAGGAATTGTAGCCATTATCTAACTATATACTCAACTCAGCTTTCATTCCCCAGAGTAGAAGATACTGTCCTATTACCTGCACATGAGTTTCAGTAATGCACTAATTCAGATGACAGGCTGTCAAGACACAGAAGACGTGGATCTTTATTTTGATCGTTACATGAAAGTTCACTTACTACTTCTACAATGATGGTTATGTTTCACTTTGGGTAAAATACATTCAAAGTTCGAAATATAACACAAAGCCCAAACTGTATCCATTAATATTGTCTATTCTTTGTCTCTAATCTAATAAACTGCAATGGCAATTGAGATTTTTTTTAAAAAAACTGAAGTCAATTTTAAAAAAGGAAAATGTCTATTTGTAATTACTCGAGCTTTATAAATTAACATACAGTTGTATTGGCTACAAAGCATTGGGCCAAGCAGAAAAGTCGATATAACCTCCAGCTCAGAAATGTTAACATCATGCGTATTACAGGCATCCTTGAGCTACTGCATGGATCAAAGATGGCTGTTTCACAGAGGTGGCTTTCGTGTATTACATGAGGACATCTCAAAATGTATTTGCATTAGTTTAAAAGACCTCCTACTCAGCTCTATAAAAGGAAAAGAGAGATGGATGCCTACAGCGCAAACTTCCCTTACCCTGTTTCAAGCTCTGCACACAATTGACAGTTTGACTGAATAAGAAGGTGGACTCTTTAATCACTAATCTTTTTTTCTTAAAATGGTAATTAGTCTCAAGATGAACATTTCAGAATATGCCATAAAGGAGATCCAGTGAAAACCTTTCATGTCTGTGTTGTCTCTTGCTGTATATCACACAGCTACCCCCTGAGTAGGCCTCAGCATTGCCTGTTTATTCACTCTTTACTATGTTTCTTTGATATTAGAATTAAAAAGGAGATGGAAGAATTCTCTACACATCTGAATTAATTTTTAAAGAAAAATGACTAACTTCTCTGTTAATAAGAAAATGACATAATGCCATGTTAGAAAAACCTTTTATTTTCATTATTTTGGCATGCCACATACATTTCTTTCTCACTATAACTTTTGTAGGAGGGGTAGAGATCCTCAGGTCCATGAGCCGGATGTGAATAACAGGAACTCACCATCCAGCCCTCAGGTTTCTTCAGTTATTTTCAGTCAGTAATTGGAGATAGAGTAAAGGTTAAGAAGCTGTTGTATGGGATTCAGCTGTGCCTTCCAACCTAGAAAGGTGCTGAATGAATATTGGATTGGACTTTTCAACCAAGAAAGCTTTTCTTTATAAAGATGTCTTTGCGGAAATTCTCCTTCAGTTAGAGGACTTGGTCTGCTCTTGGGGATGAGATGATAAGATCTGGATTCAAGAAGTTCAATCCTCCATAACATGACCTTGTGAGAGGGAGGATAAAAAAAAAACCCAGCAGAGGAGAAGTGGAAACTGCTCCTCCTAGATTTTAGGTGGCTCCTAGAATTTCCTAAGTGGTTAACCTTGGCGCTCCAGCTGTTTTTGGACTTCAGTTACCAGAAGCCCAAGTCAGCACTCCTGCTGATCAGGGCTTCTGGGAATTGAAGTCTAAAAACAGCTGGAGTGCTTAGGTTAGACATCACTGTATGAATAGCCAATGTCCAAGAAATGCACTCATAGCTGGTGGGGCAATGTCTTCCATATGATTTCAGGAAAATTGGTCAGAATGTTTTAAATAGGGATGCTAAAATAAACTTAGTGTGATTAAGGAGTCATAGAGGCAAACTCAACACCTTCAGAGTTTTATGCTGCTACAATTCTGCTTCTGTTATGCAGAGGACTAAAGGCAGAAATCAGATGTTGCTGTATCATGCCTTCTGTATATTACTGGTGGCTCTTGTTTAGCCAGCTCTAGAATGCACTCTGTTAGATCCAGGTTAAGTCTGGGTTGGAACTACACTAAGTTTGTTGTGTTTTCCTCTCGTTGAATTAAGTGAGACTTAAATCATAACTAAGTTCTCACATTGAAAGTGTTAAATGAAATGAAAAGAAAATAAGTAGACTAGAAGAAGAACGTCTGAAATAAGAACAGGCCGAGGCTGTTGGTATACTGGTTCTATCACCCTGCCAAGGTTTTTCAAGACTTCCCCCTCCCTCCCCAAACCCTTTTTCCAGTGCAGAATTGTTCTTGGGCAGGCTGTCATTCATTGAACTTCAGGGGTGGTCTCTTTAAATGGGCAGCTAGACCAGCATGTAGCTGTTAGATTCATTTTTACTTGCGACCTGAGTCCAAAGTTGAGCAAAGTTCATATATGAAATAATGTAAAGCTCATAGCCCTGTTATATAAAGTTTTCAGATCTTTTCAAAATGTTCTAGAAAGGCTAAAATAGCTTCTAGCTGACTTCAAGTCACCCATTCTTCACTTTTCATGGATGCAGAGAAAACGAATTAAATGCAAAAGTATTTTTAAAGTCTATTGTAATTAACCTAGCAAACAGAATCGTGCATGTACATATTGCTTTAGTTTGTTTTTAAAGTAATACAGTAGTAGATTATTTAAATGTCAAACAACTTCTCAGGCTTTTGCTTTTAGACATACAGTAATTGGGTATTATAGTGCTTGCTTGCCAATCACAACGTGACCCTAAGTTTTCCATCTGCTCTCTTCTTGTCACTTTTCAGATACTCATTAGAGTGCATGTACAATGTAACAGTGTTATTTTGATCTATATCAGGCATCAAACTGGGATTGCCCAACACCTTTTCAAACCCATTTTGAGAAGGTTAAAGTCTAATATACATACCTGTGAAAGAACATGGAGGTTTGGCGGGTAATGGGGTTAGTCTTCATTTCTATTTGTTCTTGTTAGACATTCAGTCAATGCAGAGTAGTAGAATTAGGACTGAACCTGTTGACCTCATTTTTTTATCTTCAAGACTTCATCCAAAGAGAGCCTACACTTATACCACTGTATACTTTCATTGTGTAGTCAGAAATTAAGCTGAAGGCAAAGTGTGCATAGTTTTTGCATTTGCTGCATTCAAATCTTTAGATGAGGAGTTCTCAAACTTTTCCAGGCGGGAGCTGGGTCACGCTCCCTCAGATAGCTTTGAGGGCCAGACAGCCATTTTGCCCTTCCTCCACCACATGGCACTTCCTGGTGTGGTGGAGGCGGTGTGGGGGACACATGAAATGCCATCATAGGCTGCACCCAGCCTATGGGCCGCCGGTTGAAAATCCCTGCCTTAAGATAGAGAGCAGGAACAGTGTGAGTTTGGTAATCAGCATGCTGGTATGTTCATTGAAAACTTCTGGAAAGTTGGTTCTACCAGCTGAGAAAATGACCTCCAGAAAAAAATGTGTACTCGGATACGAGTAGCAGCCAACAACAATGACGACAAGATGAGAATTGCTCCCTTATTCTACGTCTTGAATTGTTTGTGGGTAATGCTTGTGATGCCCTGCAAGCCAGCATTAGCCAGTGCAATCTTATAATGTTTACTCAGAAATAAACCCCCTAAGTTTCAGGCCTTGGACTGGTCGCATGGTTTAGGGTGCTGGTCACGTGGTTCCATCCACTGGAAGTGGAAGGAAATGTGCATGTGCGTGCGCATACCGATGCCATAAATGACCTGTGGCTGTCATAAATGCATTTATGACAGCCGCGGGTCATTACAGCTGTGTTATGCGCATGCACAGGCACGTTCTGTGCACACGCATGCACATTTTACTTCCGCTTCCGTTAGCAGTGATGGTGGTGCGGGCTGGATTAGTGGGTGCTTGGGGCCAGATCCGGCCCACGAATCATAGTTTGTGCACCCCTGCCCTAAGTTAATGAGATTTATTTGTAAGATAGTGAATAGGATCTGTGTATGCCCATCTCTGTGTTGTTGTTTTTTGCATTCCCATGAATGTTCTATTATATATCTGCCCTACATTATACAGAATGCTACAAAGGTTCCCAAAATGTTATACTGTAAACTAAAACAAAATAAAAGCAATTTGAGCTGAGTTCTTCACTTTCACTCTCTGTTGTATTATCTTATTGAGAAGAAACATCCGTGTATAGAGCTACCATTTTCATATGCTTTATGGCATAGAACAGGAGTCAGCAAACTTGGTTTTCCAGGTGTTCTTGGACTTCAGTTACCAGAAGCCCAAGTCAGTACACCTGCTGATCAGGACTTCTGGGAACTGAAGTCCAAGAACATCTGGAGAGCCAAGTTTGCTGACCCCTGGGATAGAACAACAAGAGGCCTGTGTGTAGTTTCTACTTGTCTATATCCTTTTTATACTTTAACATTTCAACAATAGTGGCTTTAACTATGAGCAGGAATAGGCTAGTTAGGGATATGGCAAGCACATGCATCTATCTCTTTTCTTGAAAGAACCTACTATACTTTCTGCATGTGTGGAGAGAAGGAACAAAGTATACAGAGTAACTTCAGGGCACAAACCGTACAGAGACACATTCTAGTAATGGTATCTTCATTTCTTGGTGAGAGGGAGACTTCCTTCCATCCTGGTGGAAGCAGAGAATTGTTTGAAGACCTTTGAGGAAGCAGTGGTATAGAATTGTGATTGCTATACAGTTGTACCTCACTTAAAGAGCATAATGTGTTCCACGGGATTTCTCTTTAAGCGAAACACCATTGTAAGTGGCTAACAGTGACTTCTGGTAGGGGGGATTGTGAACCCCGATTTAGTTGTTAAGCAAGTTTTGGTTGGTTTTAGTTGTTAAGCGAAGTGAACTTTCATAGAAAATTCTGCTCTTTAAGCGAGTTACTCTTTAAGCGAGGCACTCTTTATGCGAGTTTTGACTGTATTGCTATTGATGGGAGTTCTCTTTGAGACTTTAGAGAGGTGTGTTGGACATATGTTTTGCACCTGTGCAAAATTGGGAGAGCATGAAATAGCCAGTCATGCGCTTTAAGGCTATTTTTGGCTATTGGCTATTTTGTGTTATTTCCTGTTTTTATTTAGCACTCTAGAGTAGTGTTTCCCACCATTTGGTTTTTGGACTCCTATTTCCAGAAGCCTAAATCAGTTACCCAAAGCACTGATCTGCCAATGTACTGACTTAGGCTTCTGGGAATTGTGGGCCCCACATTGGGAACCACTGCTCTAGAGAGACTATATTTCAAATCTGGAATTGGCTAAATATGTCCATCAGGGAGGTCCAGAAGGACTAACCACACTGCATAGAGGTAATAGATTAGTTATTAGGATAGAGGGAAGCTCTGGGCAGCTGCATGGGGCAGCTGCATGTGACTTCTGGGCTGTAATTTGCCCTTTTCAGCTCCAAGAAATTACCTATGCAGGGAAAATGCTCAAATAGTTTCCTTCCCAACCCCATTGCCAGACAAATCCATGCAATAAGTGTAAGCCTTAATAACTGAATTTACTCTTACTACTTTTCTCGTGTATTAATTTTTAATGAAACTGATTAGGGGATTTTGAATTTTCATTAGTGGTCTGTGTGTGTTTGGGAAATCCATATAGATACAACAATTATAAATGCACAACTGATATAAGAAGGCAAATTTCCCACTTCCTAAGTATAGAATCTTCTCCTTTTCTGAAGGAAATTGGCTAAAAAGCGAAAAGAGACATTGAGCAGCACACGGCAGGAAATGACAGTGATGGTGAACTCGATGGATAAAAGCTACACTGAACAAGGCACCAACTGTGACGAAGCTTTCTCTTTCATGGACACACACAATCTAAATGGAAGATGTGAGTATATAATGCATGGGGATGATGCTGCAATTACTTTTATGTCTGTATGGTAGATGGGAAGGGGAGGTGTAAATGGTTCTTAACATACTTCTTGCTGCTCGGCCACTTCCATGGGTAGGTTATTGACTAGGCTGTGGGCCTCAGAGTCTCACAGTGTGCAACATATCACAGCATGGCTTGCAGTGAGAAAAGATTGGTAATAAAGATAATATTTCATTTCTGTCTTCCATTTGATTTCACCTAAAAATCACAGACATCAATGCAGGTGGTAGGTTCCATTTTCTCATTCATGTTTACAATGTTAACAGCTTTATTGTTTCCACATTGTCAGCCTGTCCCCGTATTCATTTTGGACATTTAAGAAAAGTATCATAAAGCGTTTGGATGGCAGGTATTTAGTCCATCGTAATAATCAATTCATGTTACAACTGAGTTCCTATTGCTAAAAAAGAGATGAAATTAATAATTGTTTTGGACTCCTATTTCTCAGAAATTTCTTCATAATAAATATTAACAAATTATTCAAGTTGAAAGGTTGTACCTTACAATTATTGTCCGATGGAGTGGTTAGAAGAGTGAAAACAGGAATCTGAGCTGTCATGGATCAGCCTGGGGTTTATTTTTCTACTTAGCTTGGCAATGTCTACTTGTGATTGAAAGCAGGTCAAAGCAAAGGTCTGAGATCTCAGACAAAGGTCATCCGTTCTACTGCTTGAGACACTTTTGAAAATGCCAAAGGCTGAAATGAAGACTTTATGTGTACAAAACAGACTATGAGAAGGTCTTGATTGTTCACAAAACTCAGAATGCCCTACTGAGGTCAGACATATTTTAAAAAATTAATTTTTGAACTCTGATACAGAGCACAGGATCACACATGTTAAAGGAATGCATAAGCAAAGCTATAATCAAATAAATAATTCTCACCACTATTTAAAAGTCAGAGCAAGATAAGTGGGACAATACCCATCCTTGAATTAACATGGAATATGCATGTAAAATGTGCTGTTATGGTCTCAAAGTTTCATAAATTTACAAGGCTTCAAAGGCAAGTACGTACTGTATTTAGGCTACATAAAAATACTGTTGACCAACTGTAGAAACATTTTAATATTTCTCTTAAATTTGTAAACTGTTCAGGTTTTTTGGCTTATACTGGAATTTTGTTATTACTTGGTTCCACAAAGTACATCAATTTAACAGGACAGCCTGATATATCTCCTCAGAGGTAGCTCCCACTGAGTTCAATGGTTTTTAGCCAACATTTTAAAGTTTGTAGCCTACAGTCTATCATGACATTCCTTTTGGATCGCTGCCCCGATCATCACTATCAAAAAATCTAGCATCACTAGCTGCATATTAAAAATCTAGCAGAAGCATTTGTTGTTTGATACTGAGTCATATAATTCAATATGCAACAGCAAATTCTTATGCTGATTTCAGAGTGTGCAGCAGTTGGTTACCAAAATGTACACTGTCTGCGTTATGCCACCTATCATTTAAATAATAATATCAAAAAAAAGTCTACAGTCTCCATTATTCACTTTTCATAATATACCTTTCTCCCAACAATCGGTTTTCTTGATCAGTTGGTTGGGGGTTTGTTGAATAAGGATAGTTGAGCAGATGTGTTTTAGTTTCCAAATGCCTTTGATTTGCTGAATAAAGTAGTTTTCTTCTTTTTTTTATGGGATTGTGGTGGCTTAGTGGTTAAGACACTGAACTAGATGACTGGAAGGTCAGCAGTTTGAGACCCGAGTGCTGCATAATAATGTGAGCTCCTATCTCTGTCCCAGCTCCTGCCAACCTAGCAATCCAAAAGCAAAAAATTGCAAGTAGATAAATAGGTACCACTTCAATGGGAAGGTAAACAGTGTTTCATGCACTCTAGTCATGCCTGCCACATGCAGATGCAGACAGTGTTGGCTCTTTGGCTATAAACAGATGAGCACTGAACCCTACAGTCAGATACAACTGGCTTTAGAGCAAGGACGACCTTTACCTTTCTTCCTTTTCCAGCAGTATCATCGCCATCTTCATTTACAATGAAGACGAACACACTGAGTACCACCGTACCTAACTCCTACTACCCAGGTAAATAATATTCTTTTTTTCTTTTTGCTACTGTCTTTTAGGAATTTGTGGATCATCCACTTACAGCACAGTTACTGACATAGCAGGTGTCAGTAGGGCTCACTAGAGACCTTTATTCCCCCCTCTCAAGGGCAGCCATCGCCACTACACTAAACAGGAAGCTCAGTGGCCATCTCACAACCCTCCAGCAATCAACCTTCTCTAGGACTTGAGCCTTTGTTTTATTGGAGTGTGCACTACAGTCCCAGTCCATTTTGAAGAATAACATTCTTACGGTTTTGGAGGGGGGAAATGATTAAAAGAGCTTTTGCATGTTTTAACAACTTGCTTGTTTGTGGCTTTCTGGCAGAAATTTTAAGAACATTTACCAGTCATTTACTTTTCTTTCTCTTTTTTGATTTTTCTGCATTGACCTTCTTATGATGTTTGACAGATCCATTTGTGCCAACTGCAATTTTAGGTGAGAACATTTCCCTTTATCAACATATGTTACAGAAACAGTTTTAAAGAGTTTAAAATGAAGCTGCAGAATGTTGTGGGATTTTTTAAAAAAGGTTATTTGCTGCTGGATAATACACAAACTGTTTAGTGTGTTTAATTTCAATGCCAGTTAGCATATTAAATTCTTCCAGTCATCAGAAAATTCAGTAATAAGTTTTTATCTTTTGAGGGTTGGTACTAAAGTAATGAATTAGCAAATTACTAAAGAGTATAATGATAATAATTATAACAATGTCTTTACAATAAATTACAATTAGATATAATTTAAAGAATCTTATGTAATATGATTTCATATAAAATTTGGCCATCTCTCTGGTTATTATTATTTGCTAAAGGTTTCCACTTTGTTTTTTATTAGCATGTCACAGACAGACTTTCAGTGGGATTGTGACCATCAATAGGATAGCATAATAAAATAAAGTTTATTATGTGGCATATTGCACAAAGGATGAAATAAGATTGTTAGCAGTTTAGGAGGGAAAGCATTTTGCATCTGTCTTACAAGACACTGCAAACAACTCCTGATTATCCAGTATAAAATGAAACAAGGGAAATGGATTTACCATGCTGAGATAACAAAAATAGCATGAAATGTTGCATTTCTAATATGGTATATAACAAAAAAGCTGGCCTGTGTTTTTCAATGCTACCAACATACTAACCACCTAACGCAAACATAATTGCAGCTCTTAAAAAACAAACAAAAACAAACATATAATTATGAACTGTGGCAAGAATTCTGTTCTGATACTTTAGTTGCTTCTTTCACACTGTCCAGTGGATTCTTCACTTTTCTTGTTCTTTTTCTCAGTTCTTACTAGTGGACACTATTGCCAAAATAATTCTGGGTTTGCTTATTGCTGAATTCATTAGATAAAACATTTTTGAACTGTACTGTAGTGCATAGTGAGAGGCTGTCCTCTAAAGATTTTTGCACACCAATTGACTGGAAGAGAACTTGTGACATGAAACATTAGAGGCGGTGGCAGCTGCAACTCAGATTCAAGAATGTATTTTTTCCTGAAGCACGGAAAATGCCATTGGTGTGAATTTGTTTAAGGTGGATCCCAGCTTGTCATGGGATTCAGAATTCCTACTCTGCTCATTTTGTCGTTGGGCCCAATCTGATGGTTTCCTCCACTGAGGCGACCATCACCCCACCTAAAGGGGCTCATCCGCCTGTAGCTGTTAGCCCCTTTAGGGAATCCGATTATTTACTGCTGCCCAACACTTGGTGTGCAGTCTACCGTAGTCGGACATGAAACGTAAACCATTTTTAAAACTGCAGCTACTCAGAAGTGATTTGTGGTGTGAGCAGGGGGCATTATTGGGGGGGAAAATGAAGTCAAGTCTTATTAGTTGTACAGCTGATTATTAATATCTCTTGTTTATGGTCCTGATGCCATTTCCCCCATAACCAAAGCATATACTGGAAAATCAATAGAGTGAAATTGTAATTAGGATAGTTCACTTATGTCTGATACCAAAAGAAAATAATTTCTGCTAAATCAGAGCAAATGACACCGTAGTTGTCATAGTAACACAATAACGTGCACTAGTTTATAGTGATTTTTAACAGCCTGCATTTATTGTGCTATATTATGACATTTTAATAGACAAAGAGAAAAAACATTTACAACAAACTATGAACTTCTGTAATAAAATTCCATTATGCTCTATTATTTGACTTATTCCAAAATTTCACTGTACAACAAAATTGTTAAAAATATTTGTATCTGATAACGCAAAAAAGAACATAAAATGGGTCGAGTGGGGCTATAGTGTTTGTTTCTTCTTGTTTAATGGAGAATCATTCAATTCACTGTTAAAATATTGCCATTGTACAATCTGCCCTCTATATTGTCCTTCTAATACACTGAGATTGTGGATGATATAGCAGGAATAACACAAATGGTAGAAAAGCATCACCTTCCTTTAAAGACAAGATTTAGTTCAGCTTGAGGATTTTTTATTTAGATGAATGCTGAATGTGTAGCAATACACAATGGCCAACTTCCTTCAGAATTTTTAAGAGGGACTCTTTTTATAGAAAGGTACGAATGGACCTCTTCAGACTTCTTATCTTCATTCCCAGTGACCCATTTTAGAACATTGGTGAACATTTCACACCTGAAACATGTAAATGCCTACAAAAGATGAGGAAAATAAATAACAAGGAACAGCAAAAGCTGTTATTTCTGAGCATTAGCTGCAATCTATCTTCCTGCAGGAATGGGATGGATATTCTCAAAATATAGCTTCAAACTGTAGCTTGAGTTTATGAGAAAAAGTAAGCAAGAGCCTTAGGCTTACACACCATTCTTCTTTCTCTTTACATGCAACAACAAGTGACTTAGAATCATTATGGGATCCAATGTTGATTGTGTTGTAGTCTCCGGAAAGTCACACAGTTAGATATCTACATTGAACATGGCCAGGAATTTATTGAATTTTTTACCAAAATAAAAGCGGAGACAGGAGAAAAGAATTTCCACACAGTTTTTGTATGCCTGTCATTCCAAAAGGGCCTCTGAGAATTCTCTCCCTGACTTTTCCAGAAAGAAAAGAGGAGTTGCCATTGTACAAATAAATGTCTTTCCTCCTCCAGGAGCCTGCCTTTCCTCTTCTAATTTTTTTTCTTGACCATGTGAGGAAGGAAGGAGGGAAGAAAGAGATGAAGTAACTAATATAATCAGGGAAATTGTGGACCTATTTTCTCTTTTAGAGAGATAGTGATGTAAGTGACTTTTTAAAGCTGTAGGTAAAATATAATTGGCTCTAGTCTCTAGCCGCCTTAACATATTATACTTGTTTATGTGAAAGCAATCCACCACTTGTTGACTTTGGTTTTTAACATGCCACTAAAAACCACTGTAACTGGAGCTCACTTGTATTACCTGCAACCATTTTGGCAATGAAACAGTCCCATGCGCACATGCAGAAATATTTTTGACCATAGATACCATGCACACAACAGTAAATGCAACTCCAAATACAAATGGAACAATACTTATCAAATATTGTATTAAGAGGGCTTTCTCACATTTTGAGTTACATTTTTTCCCTAGTAAATACATACAGTATTCTCAAAAAATCAATTTCTTTTAGTTCCTGATTTATTCACCAAAGACCTGGTCTAGACTTTATCAACCTGCTGCCCTCCAGAGAGATTGTGCTATATTTCCATCTCTACTCAGCATGGCTGAACTGGCTGAGGATGGTGGTTATATAACTGATCTCATCTGGAGGTGTTGATTTGATTTGGTCTACACACTTTAAAATCAAGAACTTTGCTACACTTCCTTGCAACCAACTAGTCTCTTACTGGCTGTAGTTAAAAAATGGAGTATAATTGGGAGTGTACATAAAATATACATTTAAGGATGTTTTGTTTTAAGTCTGTGGTGCATTTTCCAGGGCTGTGTACACTTGTGTGATTTTTTAAATGAGAGCCATCTTGTTCTTTGCTTATGTATTTCAAATGCATACATTTATGAATTTTAAACTTCTGTTTATCATTGGCTAAGCGGTGTTTAAGCAGTGTTCTGAATACATTTGAAAAGTGCACATTTTTTCTTTGTAGGTTTTTGCATGCATTTTTCAAATTTATGCATTTTATATGCATTCTTAGAGACTGATAAATATAAAGATATGTAGCAAAGACTGTATCCCACCCATATATAGACTGGAAAATGGAAAATATTACAAACCCATCAAATATCAGACTAAGTTCAAGTTGCTCGCATATCCTTCTCTGTAGTAGCAGTTTTTCCTGGTGGTCTCTGTGATTCACACCTATGAATGTGCCAGAGCCTGAATAACACATTTCTAAATCTTTCATAGCTGAGTTGTAGCATATTGGCACATAACTCCAAATATTCATTACTAGATTGTAGAAAATTGTTAACTTAGTCATTTGACTCTTGTATACTTATGGCACCTTAACCATCTATAGGACATGTACAGTTTAGAAGCCAAAATTCCAAGAAGCCACTTTATGTCTTCCTTTCTTTGGGAAATTCACAACAATCCAACTTGAAAATGTTCTCTTGCCTTTTTCTCCACAAGGGAGAAACTGAGATTCCATCTTAGAGCATTGTGTGAGAACAGCTAATTTTCCCCTCCCAAAGCCTATGAAAAACAACAACCTACTGATCCCTTTGAATCATCGGCAGTAGGGTCCTAAGTTCCCTACATACAAGTCTTGACAACCTTCCTTGCAAAAATTGATTCACAGATCTTACCATTGAGGGAAATATAGTCACCATCCAACAAGAAGTATTCAAATTTCACAAAACACTATCTTTGACTGTCATTGATTTTGACATCTCGCTCAGAAAAATGTTTCAGGGACAAGCTATACCATCTCCATCAATGGCAAACCATCATTATGGTCACTAGATACTGATATTTATTCAGTGAGGTTATTATGTCAGATTTTACTTCTTCCACCACAGAATGTATTCGATGTCACTCCTACTTCTCCACAACAAGATATTATTTTCTTGAAGAAAAATATAAAGCCTGTCTCCCTTCATTAGACTACTATAAATTTTTATTCAAGACACTACTTCTCCAAAGATAATAGATTATGGCTGAATTTGGACCTCAGAATTATCACACATATAGTACCACCCAAATACAGTATTGCTTTTGAGTCATACCACATAACCTTTGCATATTTGTGCATATAGCACAACAGAGGTCAGTCTATGCATTTCCCAGAGGGTTTCTTTGTTTCGAGAAGCAACACTTCAAAACTACGGTCCTTCCATTCAGATTTGCCACAAGCTATGGGTATTTTATAAAATTGGTGGCTGAAATTATACCTATAGAGAGAGACAGGCTTGTAGTTGCCTCCTCAAAATCACAACTTTATATCAATGCACCAAAGCTAATTGAGTTTGAGGGTGATTGGGAAGAATAACATTTGACCCTGTTGAAGTTATCACTTTCATAGATGCTGACTTTGATTCTCACTGTAGATTTTGCAAGTAGGAATGAGATATTCTAATCTTCTGAAATACAAATATAATTCTTTATTCTGAGAATTCTACGTACATTACCATTACCTTACCAATATCTGAATGTAATGTAACTGGGAGAAAATTCCAAATTAGAAATATTTTTAAATCAATTTTTAACTTTACTAACAATTTAAAATAACACTGTCTCTTAGTTTCTTCTCTGAAAACACAAGCATACTTTACAAAATAGGACTTACTTTCGTGTATCTTTCTGTCTTCTATTTTGTCACCCTTCATGTGATACTTTTTCCGGTTTCTTTTCTGCCATCTCTTTACCAATCTGCTTTACACTGATCTTATTTCTAAAATTTGTCATATTTTACTTTATTTTTTGAGAGAGGTTCTTACTCTAATTATAATAATTTTTCCACTGTCTTACACATTTTTTCCTTCACCGTACATTTTTCTTCTAAATATTTCTTTACTCCTCCCCATTGCCATTTGTATTTTGATGTTGTCTTTCCCTTTATAATGTCAGTCAGTTCATCTAAGAATTAATTCATGTAACTTTAATACACTTTTCTCAAGCTAAGGTTCTTCTTTACCTCTGCACTGTTGTGCTTTTTGAATCCTGGCAGGACTTGTTGTTGTTGTTATTCAGTCACAGTCGACTCCGACCCCGGTGACCCCATTGACCATTGCACTCCAGGCACCCCTATCCTCCACCATCCTCCTCAACCCGCCCAACTCTGTGCCCATTACATCCACAATACCATTTAACCATCTCATTTTCTGCCATCCTCTTCTTTTGCCCTCAACCTTTCCCAGCATCAAGGCTTTCTCAAGTGAACCTTCTCTTCTCATTTGATATCCAAAGTACTTTAGCTTCATCTTTACTATTTGACCTTCTAGGGAGCAGTCAGGGTTGATTTCTTCTAAGATTGACCTATTTGTTCTCGCTGTCCAGGGTACTCAATAAATAAGTTTTAGTCTCCAGGATTGATGTTTAACTGCATTATATTTAATAAACAAATCTCTGGTTTTACTCTTAAATTTACCTTCAAATCTTTAGTTATTTCCTGTATATCTCTCCAAAATTTCCTAATCATTTTACAGTCCCATCACATAAGATACATTGTTTCCTTTTCTGATTGTTTCATTTTTTCCAACATTTGTCTCTCTCTTTTGTCATTATTGTTATTTTTTTTCTGGTGTCAAATATCATCTATATAATATTTTGATATAACTTTCTTTCAGATAATTGTTTTTTCATTAACTTTTGATTTTCTCTCCAGGCCCTAATCCAATAATTGAACTGGATTGTTCTATCTATTTTTGCATCCATTTTATTATATTTTCTTTCACTACCTCCTGTTCCATTTCTCTATGCAATAATAGATTATTAAATGGTCTTCTTTTCCCTATATTATCTCATCTAATTCAGTAGGTTCCTTTATCAATATGCTTAATTTATTATCCATTTTCATTCTTTAATAGAGTTGTCTATATGGAAACCATTGGCATTTAATTCCTTCTTGTTCTAGTTGTTCTCTAGGTTTTATTCTTAGTTTCTCCTCTGTTATGTTCCCATACCTATATCCATCCAAAATGCCTCATGTGAAGATGTCTACACTGATATCCATCTGTAAAAAGTTTCCTTATGTTTGCCCTATGTTCTTCCTTATGCAACTTTCCTCAAAATCTTTATTTACTCTCTTTTGTACCAAATGTACGCATACAGTCTGCACCTTAGATCTTTACTTTCTAGTATTAATATTTTCTTATTCTCTAATCTAATCCTTGAACCATAGCAGCAGTGATGTCTGCCAACAACCAGAATTGCAGGATGTCGATCTACAAAACTGTGTCTGCAGGGTAGCTTTTTTGAGAAATGCTCCATGCTGCTACATAGTTTGCAACCCACTAAATTGGTTCAACATTTTGAATTATTTGCTAGATTTCATAAACATGCATCACTTGACCAAATTTTGCTTTCATTTGTTCTTTGTGACATCATCCCACCTTTCTAACAAGTGGGTTTTCTAACCTTCTACAAGTGTGAGTCACATAGACCATAAAGAAGAACAGGTTGCTTACATGTAACTGTGGTTCTTCAAGGGGTCATTGTGAACATGTGCCACCTAACTTCCTACCTTCATCTGGATTTCCTGGTTCACTGCTAAGGTTTAGACTAGGGTGGACTAAGAATGTAAGCAAATTGGATAAAATAGCTGTGACCACTTACGGTAAGGTACATGGGGATCCCATCAAAATGTTATAAACCAGCTATGGAAGATTCCAGAATATTCTGTGCAATAAGACCCATAGGTGTGAATTCACAGATGATCACTTGAAGAACCACAATTAAAGGTAAGGAACCTTGTTTTTCTTGCACGCTTTATGTTTTGGATCAGTGTGTAAGTGTCAAGTGCATAGCTTAACAAATTAATTAGCTAAACTAATGATTTTTCATATTCTTTAAAATTAGTGCGGTATAACTTTAATTTATAAAATGCTTTTGTTTGCCAGTAATAGACATAGTACAGTACAGTCAAAGTAAAACATATTTTAGTTCAACTGAGTTGAAGCCCTCAACAGTACTTGATTGTATCACATATATTTAAAAGAAACTGCAAAATAGTAGCAGAATCCCTTTATAATTGTTGAATGACTGGGAATCTGAAATGGAAACATTAGAGTGTGCATTCCAACATCAATGATGTACAAATGGAAATGAACAGAATCACTAGAGCCAATGATATCTGCAAATTTCCTATCACGTGTGACTATTTCTTTCTGAAATTTTGCATTACAAAAGCAACTGCTTTACATATCATTTAAGGGCTCAGAGAGCTATTTAGTAAACCCTGTTAATGTTGAGGATATCTGGCTTCACTGTACAGTAAAACCCTTACCTACATAAAAAGTCTGTTCCGTAGGCTTTTATGTAAATCAGTTTTTTACATAACTCAAAGCAAACCCACAGGAAAATGATATTTATGTAAATCAAAATAACCCCATAGGAAAATGAATTTTTTACGTAACTCAAAGCAAACCCATAGGAAATTGTGTTATGTAAATCGGGACATTTATATAAATCGGGAAATAGCTTTAGTGCAAAAATCATTATGTAAGTCAAATTTTATGTAACTTGAGGCATATGTAATACTGTATATATTTGCCAAATTGGTTTTCTCATGGTAAATGCTATTCTAAAGAAAAACAATACCCTTGCAGGTACTATTTCTGTACCTAAAGTAATAAATTTCACTTCAAATGGCTTGAAAATTGCTCTTTTAGGAGAAACAATAATAATGGTTCAGTTAAAAAAAACCTTAGGAGTATTTACATTTCATCTAAATGCATTCTAATATATCCTGACACTTTGATGCAAAAACATATAAAGCTATGAATATTCAACATATAAACAAAGTTTACACTGATCTGGTTTTACATTTCTGATCCAAATCCTGACTTTCCCTAATTATAATATAATAACATAAAGAAAAATCTATGACTCATGTGAATAAATTTATTCTAACTTATCATAAATCAACTTCCAATTCTTTTATTTATTTATTTATTTACTTTTTTATTTATTTTGTCTTTTTGTGTCTTAGCCACCTTGTAATATTCAGGTGCCATTTCAACAACAACATACTGTTAACAACACTTGTATATCGCCTTCATGCCATGCATTCCAAGTGCTTTGCATCACAGTTTTGCTGAACAGTATATAGCAGGAACTATCTGTATCTATGCCGGAATAGCACAACTATTAGCAGAACAGCTAAGAAAAGTATTTACATTCCTGTATTTAAATTGATATATATCTTACTTCAAATTAAGAATACAGTGTTCATGGGCTTTTCAAGGATAAGATTATATCACTTTAAAGTGCATTTGGATGACACATGAGTTGTTCCACTGGGCTTCAATAACTTTATTTTTGTTTCCTTTATGCCAACCAACAGTTTTTAGAACCTGGTCTCAAGTGTCCTATTTCTCACCTGTTCTACTAGAACAATTCCATTTTGTTAAAAAGGTTAGAGTTGGTAGGGATGTTTAAGTATCACAGTTTTCATGAGGAACTGTACGATTCGAAAAGAGACTTTAGCAGCAGATGTGATAGTGATGTGGATCCCAAGGTGCTTTTCAGTTTTACATGGGGTGGGGGGGTTGGGCTCTACTGTCTGTCTGCAGCCCCCTACGCTATGTCCCATATCAGTTTCAAAGATCCCATGCAGAGAGTCAAACTAGACCGTATATTACCATGATATCTAAAAATGGTGGTCCCTCAAGAGGTGAGATTATCTGCTTGTCATAGCTCCATGTCTTCCATCTAGTTACACTTTGTTTTGTGATTTTTTTATTAGAAAGTGAACACAAGTTTATTTTACAAGTCAGATTACTGAGGCACATGTCTTTGAGGAAGTCCTGTCACTGTAGGGAAATGTGTTCCCCATATCATATAATTTGACCACATTATTGTATCTTTGGGAATTTGAGAGGGCTGGAAAAGGAAAGGGAGAATGAGAATACCAAATTTTGCAAACATAAATTCTTTCCCAGTTGAAAAGTTATATTCTAAGCCAATATCTGTGCAGTATGATGTTAATGGAGCCAGTTCGAAAGCAAGAAATTGCAAGTAGATAAATAGAGACCATTTCAGTGGGAAAGTAAACAGCATTCCATGCACTCCGGTGTTGAGGCATGCCTGCCACATGTTCATGGAAATGTCTGCAGACGCAGACAGCGCTGGCTCTTTGGCTATAAACAGAGATGAGCACTGAACCCTAGAGTCGGATACAACTGGCTTTTGAGCAAGGGTGACCTTTACCTTACCTTAGATAGGCTCTGATGAGTGTGCAGAGATCTACACATTCAGGGGCTTGCCTGTTGTCTTCTGTGAGCTACAATTTCTTTTTTTTCTGCAATGAAGAGAAATACTTTATGTGTAGAGTATTTCTCATTGCAGGCAAAACTTGGGAGTCTTAAAATGGATCTGCAAGTCACTGTGGCAAACAGAACTCTGCTTCTAAACATTGAGGGAGATCATTGCTTGTCTGCAGAGATGCTATGGATTGATAGGCTGATTAATCCTTCATTTGCCCCTACTCTTTTGCAGTCGTATATCAAAGATGCATCTGCCAATGATGGGATGAGGATGTTAATTATTTTTTTCATTAGTGTAAGGGCTATATCAGAATATCCATAAAGCTTTGATTATTCTGTTAGCTTAGGGTCATTTAAAACTGTTTTGTAAATGCTGAAGTTGGCAATGAAAAACCATGGAGTTTTGAGAGGCACAAATTCTGGACCAGGACAAAAAGATGGGCATCTTTACCTCAACGTCAAAGTGAGAGAGAAAGGCTTGGGGTTGGCATTTCAAGTAACAGTACCTTAATTCCCCACTCTTCAACAGCTAGATGCAACTACCGTATACAGTAATACCTCGGATAACTCTAAGACTTGGTTCCACAAGTCTTGGTGTTATCTGATTTTTAGTGTTATCCAATGCATGTTAAAATCCTATGGGATGGATCGGATAATGTTAAAGCTCCATAGAGCTACATTGTAACCGCACAGGCTTTAGCGGTTGTTATCCAATGCATCCTATAGGAGCTTAACGTTATTCGATCCAATTCTCCTCCCCAAATTACTTAACGTTATGCGATTTTAGCGTTATCTGAGGTAAACGTTATCCGAGGTATTACTGTATACTCAAATATAAGCCGAGATACCTAATTTTGACCCGAAAATCCAGGAAAATAGAGCGACCCAAGTATAAGCCGAGGGTGGGAAATGCAGCAGCTGCTAGTGAGTTGCAATAATCAAAATACATGAAAATGACTCGAGTATAAGCTGTGTCCTATTTTTGATGCTAAAAAACTCAGCTTATACTTGAGTGTGTACGGTAATTGAGGGAGATAAATAGAAAACAAAGCCTGATACTTAGCTTGAGTAATTGTTAGATATTATTATAACATAAAGCCAACGAGGCTGGTAACAGTCTAGTCCATTGTTTCCCAACCTTTGGTTTTTGGACTTCAAGTCCACAAAGCACTGATCAGACAATGTACTGACTTAGGCTTCTGGGAATTGAAGTTCCCATGCGGGTCATGTGCCTCATGTTGGGAACCACTGGTCTAGTCAGAAAACATGCATTAAATAAATTAAACAAATACAGCAAATTAAAAAACTGCTACCTCATGACTTTGACTATCAATCAGTGGACAAGGGTTACAGTGATAATATATACAAAAAATGTATAAATGTTTCTTTGAAGGTGTATGCAATAAGAAATTGGCAATATGTGCTCTCCAGATGTTGGGGAGTTGACATTCAGCAATATCTAGAGCAGCGTTTCCCAAATTATTTTCCGTGGAACACTGGAGGACTTCAATTATCAGAAACCTAAGTCAGTACATTGGCTAATCAGTGCTCTGGGGAATTGACTTAGGCTTCTGGGAATTGATTTCCAAAAACCAAAGATTGGGAAACACTGGTCTATAGGGCCCACTCCATTGTAGTGAACCACAGAACAATGCCATGGTGAATTCCAGCAGCAGTTTCTTGTTATCATCCTCTGGTTTGCCACTTTATAAGAACACTTAATGGGTACACTTTCAGGGTTATTTTTACACTGTAGTAAGATTTTCCTGTAAAAGTTGTGCAGATTTTCCCTACTGCTACAATCCATACACATCATCACATGGTGAGCTACCATTTAACTTTGTTTAGTCTCACATAATTGAATAGGACTGTGTCAGCCAAAATACAACTACTTGTAGATTTCAGAGTAACCCTGCAGCTTTGTAAGCTGAAAGGTTGTAGTTAAAAGTGCATTGTAGCAAAATTGTCCAGGATCCAAAGGATTCAGGAGGTGGGCAACTCCGTCCTCCTGAACCTCCTCCCTGAAATTTCTTTCAAGTAGCTTGAGAAGGAAAGAAAATCCCTTGTAGTTATTAGAGAGCTAATAAATTCTGGGGCTTAGTTTTGACAGTACAGTGGTGATGGGGGGGTATGATATTTAGGTCTCAGTTGCAGTGTGGGGGGGTCACATCCTATACTGAAGTGCCATCTCAATTTGATAAAAGAAAACAAATTTATATTCACTATTTAACCCTTCCCTTTATAATATATTAGTCTATTGTGCTAGGAAGCCATGCTGATGGCGCTTAAACTGCAAATATAAAAATACCTGTAATTATAAACACTGTAGTACTGTTGCTTATGGCCTGTTTCCTTTTTCTTCTCCTCCTCTTTTTCTCCTGATATGTATCTTCTTTAAAGTGCCAATAAATGGTAAGTTGCCCTTTTGCCCCATTGAAGAGGTGTGAAAGTGGTGGGAGATTGTTGCCTTCATACCAGTTTTAACAACCCAACGGGGTTATGTTGTGTGTTAGCTTGCATGTCAGTTGACATATAACATTTCATGCCTCATGTGATGGCCTATGTTGTATTGTTTATTTAATACTGCAGCATGCTAAATTAAGTCAGAAAATTAACCCCAGCCAAATTATTCCTCTCATTTATCCTCTTGTATTTCTTTCCTAGCGTGTATCCAATCTACATTTCCATTTCCCCCCTCCCAGCTTAATAATCCATATCATTTTATGCATTTAAACATATATATACTTTCATTATCATGTGTCATGAACCACAATGAAAGAGATAATTTAAAAATTACCAATCCAAGAAGTATTCAAGTCCATTTTTATCTAAGTGGGACTTGATGAAGTTTCAGCCTGAAACTTCTGTAACATTTAGAACTAAACACCTAAACAGATTAAATTTCCTAAGTTATTAATTTTCTTAAAACAAACAACATTATACCTTGTCACCTATGCAATATTTTCATTGTAAACCAACAGAATTTTTGATCTCTCCAGTACATTAAGTTACCCCCCTAAATAAATCATTTAATGAAATTCACTTTTGGGAGGGGGGAGGGTGGCTTAGATAGAGATTTTTTTAAAATGCTGATAGTGTCAAAAGCCATCCTTATAAAAGCAATATATTATAGACTGCTGTTGAACACAGGGAAGAGCCTGGTATATTATTCAGTATTTTTTTTTCTTAGATGAAACCCACACAATGGGCAGTGACACAAGCAGCCTGGTCCAGTCACACACCTACAAGAAGCGAGACCCTGCAGATGTCCCATACCAGACTGGGCAGCTCCATCCGGCCATCCGTGTTGCTGATTTACTCCAACACATTACTCAGATGAAATGTGCAGAAGGCTATGGATTCAAGGAGGAATATGAGGTAAACTTTAAACTATGCATGATGTCCAGTTGTATTTTCCTTTTTCTTGACATATATTTTCCATTGGAAAATTCAAAGTAGGGTCCAAAACAATGATGGAGATGGAAAGTGTGATGACATAAAGAGGATGCTCGCATATAGATATATTGCTGGTATTCACTGATTGCTCAGCCTCCATGGATTTGTCTCTTCTGCTTTTAAAGCTCCAAGTTGGTGCACATGCTATAACATATCTGAAAGAATTATGTGGTTTAACTCTCCTCTGCTGAAGTAAGTATTTTCTTCTGTCTGTCTTTTCATATGGGATAGTAGCCTGCATAATGGTAGGAAGGGTGCCTTCATCTGAAAAGGTTTTCTGGGTACTTATTCCATAACAGCATACTCTGTCAGTGCTATCACTTTCAGGGCCGTAGCCAGGATTCTAGATGTGGGTGGGCAGATATTTTTTAAGGGTGGGCAACAAAGCCTCTTTTCAATGCATTCCTATGGGAAACCACAGCTTTGTCATGGTGGTTAAATTGCTAACTCAGTGTGAGCCATGCCTACCCCCTGGCTACAGCCCTTATCTCTTTGTTTCTAACATTGCCACCTGTAATGACTTCTTCTCAGCATAACTATAGGGATCTTATTCAGCATAATTATAGAGATACCCCTAATATGGAGAATGGCATTTTCTTCCATGGATTGTGCAACTCTTGTGCCTGTGCCCAGATGGGAAAAAAACATTCTTTTGAGCATTGTCTTCTGTCTAAGGTACTGTCTGAGGGAATTTCACAGTTTTTATGGCAACATCTCACTGAAAAATAGATGGGGAAGAAGTAGAAGCAGTGACAGACTTTACATTCCTAGGATCCAAGATCACTGCAGATGGAGAGTGCAGCCATGAAATAAGAAGGCAACTAATTCTTGGGAAGCAAGTTATGAGAAATTTGGGGAACATAGTTAAAAGTAGAGACATCACCTTGCAAACAAAAGTCTGCATAGTCAAAGCAGTGGTATTTCTGGTAGTGATGTATGGTTGTGAAAGCTGGACCATAAGGAAGGTTGAGTGCAGAAGAATAGATGCTTTTGAAATGTGGTGCTGGAAGAGAGTTTTGAGAGTACCCTGGACAGCAAAGAGAATAAATAGGTCGATCTTAAAAGAAATCAACTCCGACTGCTCCTTGGAAGGTCAATTATTGAAAATGAAGTTAAAGTACTTTGGACATCAAATGAGAAGAGAGGATTCACTTGAGAAAGCCTTGATGCTGGGAAAGGTGGAGGGCAAAAGAAGAAGGGGGCAGCAGAGAATTAGATGGCTAAATGGCATTGTTGACACAATGGACACAAAGCTGGCCAGGTTGAGGAGGATGGTGAAGGATAGGGGTGCCTGGCGTGCAGTGGTCCATGGGGTTGCGAAGGGTCAGAATCAACTGTGCGACTGAACAACAACAACTCACTATCATCCTACTACTACCAAATGATCTAGAATGGCTGCTCTTTAAGTGGGCATGCCCGCTTGAATTTTCCTAACCGTCTTTGTCTTATGCCTGTCTGTTAAGCTCAAAGTCTTCAGACAGACTAAAAGAGAGATCCCAGCATTTCAGTTTCTTTTGGTGAATAACAATGTAGAGATGAGATAAAGTTTATAGGGAGGGAGATTTTGAGGGAAGATATAACACTTCTTATGTCTGCCCCATTACACTAAGCTTTCCCCTAGTTTTATCTTGATTTAGAAAGCACATAATTTTTTTCTGCAGGAGAGAATATAGAAAGCAGCCATATTTTCTGAAAATAGTTGATGCATACAGAAAACAAATTTTTGTTGTACAGCCGTTTACGAAGCCCAGTGGGCATTGGTGTTTCACATGCATTAGCAGTGGCAAAGCACAGTCAAATCACACCTCCCACCTGCACACTCTTCAGATGTTCTTATTTCATATTCTGTAACACCAGCTGAGTCAATCAATGGCAGCAATCGCTATATGTTGCTTTTTTATTGTGTAGTCTACAAATAAGGACCATGACAAAAAGCAGTAGGGAACATTGGACAGGAGCAAGTACAGCCAGGAAGCCTTTTTAATAAACAACAAGACAAAAAAAGCATATTTAAGATGTATTGTTTGTTGTCGCATTCGTCTGCTTACATAAACTGAGGTTGTGATTTTAAAATTGCATCCAAAACAATATGGACCTGTTCTAGTTGGACTATAATAGATATAGAAAAGGAATTCACAAAGGAAGTGGCTATAGTGAAAACTGTAAGAATTTGTATTTGTGTTGAGAATTATTCTACACTGCTTTCCCAATAGATGTAATTTACAAAAGCATTTAAATAATAACTAAATACATTGTTAGGCCTGGTAGTGTCTCATTTAGGGTTATTGAAGGCTTCACATTACTGTAGAGTTTGCCATTTGTAATACTGTATTGGATACCATCATGCAAGTATTCACAGGCTAAGGTCACAATCCTGAACACAGTTACCTCTGCACAATTCTTACTGAAATCAATCAGAGTTAGAAAAGTAAAATTGAATTATATACTTAGTGATTCTCCTTGAAATGTTTTTATTAATGAGAAAATGTTAATCTTGAAGTGAGACCACTTTACTATTTTAACAGTTACTCTGCCTTTTTAATTCTATTCAGCAATCCATTCATTCACTCAAATGACATTTTCCCCACCTTACTTTATTTGTGCTTGCCAATTGAAAACCTCAGAGTCCGCTGTCAAATAGGAGCAAAATGACAGCCAAATCAAATGATCTGTTACAAGAAGAGAAAATGGTTTGTAGATTGTAAAAATATACCGGTAACTATAATTATGATAACTAGTTTAAGTAAAGTATTCCTGTCTGTCTCCATGTACATAAAAACATTCCAGTCTTACTGCATACTTTCTCTGCTCACATAATTAACTACTTTGGTCATTCAGTATTCCTTGCCATGGTTTGTGCATTTTTTGTTTCATAGTTGAAGTGGTAAGTATCTTTTCCGAGTTGTCAGTGACTAAGTGTCTAAAACAGTTGGGATTGAACCGTACTGAGCCTTACTGATTTTATTTGAACTTTAGTTTGAACAATAGCTTGTTTCAGCTGGATATCATCAACCAGTTTTCAGATAATATAGTAACCTTTTCTTAATCTGGAACAGAAGCAAGTGCTTTCCTGATTTCTGCTGGAGGAAGATTATGTGAGTCAGTCATTTCCTTTGGCTGGTTATCCGATACCATAGTTTTGTAGCCTTTTACTTTACATTTGAACCAGCTAAGTATATTCAGTTTCATTTTTCCCTATTAGAATAGTTTTTTGGCCATGCCCCACCTAAGCATCTCTAAAATTCTGATGCCACCCTGGGACATATAATTCTTATTATTTAAAAAGTGAACTCCTATTCACATGGAGGAAGCCTATAAGGCCACTCTTTGTTAATAACTCATTTTCAAAGCTCCCCTCCTCCCCGTGGAGCGAATCATGGCTCTAGAGGTTGATCTTTTTTATGAATGATTGCTCCCTATTAACATATAGCACTTGAAAGACTAGCATGGTAGAGATACAGTAAAACCTCGGATAACGCTAAAACTTGGTTCCACAAGTCTTAGTGTTACCCGATTTTTAATGCATGCATCAGATAACGTTAAAATCCTATGGGGTGAATCGCATAACGTTAAAACTCCATAGAGATAATTGTAACCGGCTCAGGCTTTAGTGAACGTTATCTGAAGCATCCCATAGGATTCTAACGTTATGCGATGCAATTTTTTCCGCCAGATTGCTTAACGTAATGCAGTTTTAGTGTTATCTGATGCAAACGTTATCCGAAGTATTACTGTAATATAATTCTAGAGTGTTTCTTTTCAGCATTCTACTCTTCTGCTTATATAATGTCCCCTTGAACTGTGATTGTACAATGAACTATCCTAATAATTAAACTAGATAGCTGTGTTCAGAATAGCACTCTTTTGCTCACTTAGGAATCCTATTAAGCTTCATGGGACATAAAGTAACATAGTGCTAAGCTGTAAAGTATCGCTGTTTATGTTCTGGTTGAACAGCAGAGATCAGGAAAAGCAATATTATTAGGATGGCAGCTATCAAAGTGTCAGGCTATATCATTAATATCAATTATAATGTGGAGTCTTCCTATATGTTGCTCATGTTGTTTGTTATGACTTTGTAGTGCATTGGATGTATGAGTCTCTGCATAAGTTTTCAGGTCAATTCCTCTTTTAACTTCTGTACGTAAAAAGTCTGTTTCAGTGTACAGGAAATACATCTTCAATTATAGATCTGACAGATAACATTCAATATAGTAAAAATGACATAAAAAGTAATAGAAAAATGCAAAGCAAAAATTCTCAGGCTGATGTATGTGATATTGATATTGAAGTATGGCACAGAATTTCTCATCACAGATAATAATCTTCTTTTTACATATCATCTTCTTTTCAAAAGCATAGCCATCTTAATTTTCTTCCAAAACAAATTGATTCCACAAATGCACAATCAAATCAACTGTGTTTTTATTCACTTGGATACATGCATTAATTTGTATTGGATGTAAAAGAAATAAAACTTGTTTTATATTTTAATTGTCCTTAACAGAACATTAAATATCAATTTATTTGTTTGCAAATTATGCTATTCCTTATTAATTGTAAATATACCCATCTTGTAAGGTTTGAATGTGTTGTTTGCAAATAATTATTAATTTTTAAAAAATTAATAAATAATATTCAGCTAGTTGATTTTAAATTGTAGTGGGATGATTTAGCTAGAGTTATTTTTAATTTTGAAATAATGTCAGGTTTATATATGATTCATTCTCTTTGAAGATTTGATATGATGATGTATACCTAAATGTCCAAAGAGGTTGGCTTTTAGGTTTGTCTTCTGATAAGCTATTAAAAAGTAGCATGTATTTCTTCCCAACACTTTTAACACAGAGGAACACGCACACACTTCCCACTAAAAGTGTTGTTGTTTTCCATGTTGACACGTTGCATAGAGAGATGTTTTAGCTGAGAAGTATCACTGAAACTGTGGAATTTAGAAATCCAAGATCTTGCAGTATAATGTTGTTGTTGTTCAGTTGCACAGTCCATTCCGACCCTTTGTGACCCTATGGACAATTGCCCACCAGGCACCCCTGTCCTCCACCATCTTCCTTAGCCCCCCCAGCTCTGTGCTCACTGACTAGCTATATAAACAAGGATCAGGCGGGTTTTTTGAAAGGGAGACATATGGCGGATTTAACAAGGTGGGTTGTGGACTTAATGTATACAGCAGAACAGAAGAAAGATAAGTTTGAGGTTTTGTCCTTGGATATTTTTAAAGCATTTGACTCACTTCAATGGGTTCCAATAAATGAAATAGTTGAGAATTATGGTTTTGGAACAAAGTTTAGGAAAGTAATTGAACAATTGTATCAGCAGGGTTCTGTCAAAGAGAGGGTGAATGATGTTTTTACGGAAGATATTCAACTTAAAGTTGGTATAAGACAAGGTGATTCATTATCACCAATCCTGTTTATTATGGCTATGGAGTTATTGGTGAATGCCATAAGAGAGGACAGAATCATTGAGGGAGTAGAAAGTAATAAAATAAGTTTGTATGCAGACAATACTTTGGTAATATTGAAAAATCCTAGGAAATCGTTAGAAAGGGTACAGTTACATCTTAATGAATTTGAGAAAATGACAGGATTAAAAATAAATTGGGATAAGTCTGAGATAATATTTTGTAATATAGGTATAGATGAACAAAATGAGATTAAGAGTAAATATAATATTCAAATTAAAAATAATTTGAGATACCTGGAGAGATATATTTCAAATAAGTTTGAGGAACTTAATAAATTGAATTATGAAAGACAAGAGAAGGAATTAAAGAAAAATACAGCAGTATAAAAAGTTGAATTTATCTTGGGTTGGTAGGATTGCATTATGTAAAATGAAATTATTGCCAAAAATTAATTTCTTATTTGATGTGCTTCTAATTCAAAAATTGTTAAATAATTTTTGTAATGGAGGAAAAAACCAATAATATCTAAAAAGTTGTGGTATTTACCACAGAAAGAAGGTGGATTAGGATTACCGAGTGTTAAAAATTACCATATAGTTTTTCAGTTAAAAAATGTGGTTAAGATATTAATGAAAGAAGGGGGGGATGAAATGAAGGAATTGAGTGGGGTAGGAAAAGCATATTTTTTTTAGATAAAGATAAATCAAAGATTAGAGTTAAGGGTAAAATGTTAAAGACAACAATTGAAGTGGGGGGGGGGGAAGGAAAATTGGCCCCTGACATATCTCCAATTATAGAAATGGGAGAACTAAAAAGTTTCCCAGTAAAAATAGATGAAAAAAGGGAAGAAATTTTAAGCAAAAATGGTGTGTTCCTGTTGAAAGATTGGATGCAGATATGCAAAGAAAGAAGGAAAAACTAGAATTATATAGACAAATGGAATTGAATTGGTTTCAAACTGCGTTAGTAAACAATTGGAATAAAAAGTATATAGATGAACCAAGTTTAGGAAGAGAAAGGACACAATTTGAAGAAATTGTGCATCTTATAAGAAAAGGACAGATAGGTATAAAAAGGGTTGGTTAGTAAAATTTATAAGATTATAAATCAAGAGGGCAATGCACAGGAGGTGTTAAAATGGGAACAAGATTTAAATATAAAAATTACAGAAATGAATTGGAAAAGTAAATGGAAAAGAAGAATTATGAGAACCTTGTCTGTTAGAGTCAAATAACATACATACATGAAACTCACAAACTACTATTCTGCATTCTATAGTCAGTAAAACAGAAATGATAAATGAAAGTAAGGTGTCTTCCATAATTCTGGTTATTATAACTTGACTTATTGCATCTTTCAACCTGTGTGCTCAGAAGTAAACTTCTGTGTGTTTAACAGAGTTGTCCAACAATTGTAGCCCCAGTGCCTTATTAAGGATCTTATTTGATGCGGCATTTTGATCACAGAAGAGCAATAAACAACAACAAAAACTGGTTGGAATGCCTACCTTGTGTGGTATTTGTCAAGAGAAAGTGCGGAATCTGCAAAATATTTGACAACGTTCCTGTTTAGCAGGAGTAAAAAGACTCTTCCTGTTCATCCAGCAGCATCCTCTTTTAATTTAGCCTTTCTCCATCATCTGTGTTTTCACCAGATCCTCATGAACAACCTTCTCATCACCTTGGCTGTACTGCTGTTGCCAACTGGCTTTGTCTTATCCCATTTCCACTACTTCTTTGCTCCAGCCTCTCTTGGCACATCTGTCTTGTTCACTGAGTAGACACTATAAATCCCCTGAGCAGGATCCCAGTTCAGTATAGAACCAATAACCCAGTTTATGTTGAATAAAGCTAAACAGAGAGTGGTGTGATGATAGTTATCTTTATATGTGATCATTTTTTAAAATGGAGAAAAGCTAAAGTTGTTTTAGAAATTTAAAAAGTTTGGTTGCAACTTACCCTGTTCTAAAGACTTACATTAATAAGAGGGAAATGTTCTGCCCTTGAGTGCAGGCTTCACAGGCTCCTAATCCAGACTGGTACTCAGTATGTAGCGAAGGGCTTTTATTCTTTACCTTAGATATTTTGTGAATGGCTGTTTCTATTTTGTTCTTGGGCAGGCAAAAACCTCTGCATGAGTTTTGTTTTTCTTTTGATGGCCTCTCTAGAAGTACGAAAAGACAGTTCTTTGCTGCCTTCTAACACACCTCAGGAGTTAGTGCGATGTAGTGGATAAAGTGTCACTTTAAGACACCTGAGTTCAACTTCCTGTTCAGCCATTCCTTGAACATGTCACATACTTTGAAGACCTTATTAGAGTCGCCACAGGTCAGAAGTAATTGGCAACATATAACATAACAAAGATGTTCAATTGACATTTAGCTGCTATTTCTAGAAAGCTATTTTTACTGTTCTGAGCACAGAGAAGGAAAACATAACTAGCATTCAATTTTTCCTTAAGTTGCTTCAATAATATTTCTGAGCAACTAATTTTGGCAATATATTGTTGTCATTGTTACTTCATGATTTGAAGCAGCAGCAGAGTAAAGTGCATGAGTTTCTTGCGAAAGCATGGAACCATTTTAAGAAACCTTCCCAAGTACAAAAAAAAAGATTCCCAGATTAGTAACAAAATTATCACATTTTTGGAACAGCAACACTTCCTATGTACTTCTGTGCCTGAATATCCTCACTGTTGGTCCCCTCTTGATGTCTTAGGTAAATGTAAAGGAATATTGGTTCTCCTTTGTGTTGTTTGGGGATGCACACTAATGGGCTCTGTGCCTGCGCTGAATCCGAGCAGAGCTGAAAAGCTGATTGGATACAAATTTTGAAGTTAGGACCGCCCACCATCCCTAACCGCCTCTGGCGCCATTTCGCGCTCTTCCCTCAGTTCTCTTTTTTCCGCTGCGCGAGCAGGAGCCTGGAAAAAGAGCTGTGTGTGTTTCTCTCTGAGATTGCCTCAGAAAACCTAAATTTTTTCTTCTACAATTTTTCTCGGACCAGGGGACTCGCAATCCCTTGGTCCTTGTGCAGCTTAGGGATTTCCCTCAGCCGCCAGTAAAAAAAAAAAAAGACTCTTTGAGGTAAATTTTACCTCAGAAAATCTCGTGTCAGGGCCTCCCAGCTGGAAAAATTTTTCTACCAGGCCATCTACTTCGGTGGATGGCCTCCGCAGCATTTAAGCAGTATTCATCCTGCAACGTGAAATTTCCAAGATCGGACAGACACGTGCGGTGCCTTCGTTATCTGGGAGAAAATCACCCCGTCCAGACGTGTGCGGTCTACAAGGGCTTCTCTAAGGCCACCCTTAAAACCTACCAATACCGCCTCCAAGCATTTTTAATGGAGGCTGCTCTGGCACCACCACCGTCCCCCTTCAAGGGAGGCACCTGCTGCGTCTACCTCTGCTCCTTCTTTGCGGCTGTCTGCCGCAGAACTGTTTAAGAGGAAGAAGGAGCAGGAGAAGAAGAAACACCACCAGACTTCTTCGACTTCTCTTCCTCCAACTCCGTGCGCGACGCGCCCGTCGCCAACTCGATTGCTGGCATCCGTTGCCGTCACAGCCGCGATCTCGCTGGGCAGCTCGTCGTCAACCTCTCTGGTCATCATCTCCCCGGAGAAGGTCCCAAGTCTGCCGCCTCTGCCGGAGACTCCTCTGCCACCACCACCGTGGAGGACTGCATCCCTGTCGGCCCCTTCTGTGGCTCCGGCTCCCGAGCCGTCCATACAGTTGAGCCTCATCGCCCCATTCCTGGAGGCAATGGTGCAGAAGATGGCCGAGCAGTTCCGGGTCCCTCAGCCACCACCGTTGGCTGTTCCGGAGGCACTAGTTTTAGCGTTATCCGGTGTTTTACTGTATGTCTATATGTCCACAGAAACGTCTGCAAACGCAGACAGCGCTGGCTCTTCAGGTATAAACAGATGAACACTGAACCCTAGTGGCTTTTAAGCAAGAGTGACCTTTACTTATATTTTGGGGAGGGTAATCATTTACAGTAATACCTTGGATAACGCTAAGACTTGGTTCCACAAGTCTTGGTGTTATCCAATTTTTAGTGTTATCCGATGCATGTTAAAATCCTATGGGATGTATCGGATAACGTTAAAGCTCCATAGAGATACATTGTAACCGTACAGGCTTTAGCGGTTGTTATCCGATACATCCCATAGGACCTTAACGTTATTCGATTCAATTCTCCTCCCCAGATTACTTAACGTTATGTGATTTTAGCGTTATCCAAGGTAAACGTTATCCAAGGTATTACTATATAAGTAACCTGTTGACCCTTCTGCAGAACATTCCATGTACTACTACTTCTCTATATATTTGTGTTCTTTGCATTCCATGTGAAGGATCATGTTTGCCCTTAAAATGAGTTGATTGACCTTGTAGACCAGTTGCCAAGGAAGATCAAAGATCAAACAGGAGATTAGATTAGATTAGATTGTTATTCTATCCTACAATTATATCTTCTTATGATATTCATAGGACCCAGAACTAAACTTCACAATATGGAATGCTCTGTTAAATTTTTCCTCACAATGAGCTTTTATTTTTCCATGCTTTTCTCTTTAATAACCCAACATTTTGTAGCCAATGAGCACAGTGAGTCCTCAATGAGCTGTTGGAGGTGTGCCCCTTTAGATTTTTTTAATTTAAATATTTTTGTATTTCTACAAACCTTGTTGCTCCATCTATTCTCTACCTTACTCTTATGCATGGGATGATGTCATTTTTGCTGCATAAGGAATAGCACTCATAGTTTCATCCTTGGAAACATGGTTATTGTTGGGACAGAAGACATGTTACAGTATTAATTCCAAAACTGTGATTAGGGGAGGGGACATTTCAAGGGGAACACAAAATAGCAATATTAATAAGAAAGACATTTTATCTGCTTAAATATTTGTTTTTGTTTATTGCCAATTAAGAATCTGCATGCTGCCACATTTTCAACAAAGACAATTCAATTTAAACAAAGCAATGCAGTGCATTAGCGATGATGTACCAATATTAAATCCAGTCTACATATAAACAAGCAGTCTGGACTGGCCTTAGTGTTTTCACCTGTATCTGTGGAGGAGAGTAATAAATATTAGGTCTGAATTTGAATGTTCAAGCCGAGAGTGGTGCTTTGGAGAAGAATGGAGAATTAAACATTTCCCAGTTGAGGATGGGAGGACAATACTGTGAAGGCTCAACAACTTTTCCTAACTTTCTGCCATGATGGTCTTATGCTACTTCAGGAACTTTTTTTTCCTAATTAGCACATCTTCTTCCTGAAGTAGTGACCTGGAAAATCTCAACCAAGCAGAAACCCTGTAATGGAATGAGATAATGTTGCAGTACTGATGCAAGGCAATATTGGAGAAAATTAAGAGAGCCAGTTCAGAGTGAGGACACTTACCAAATAAGCAGATACTGTACTTTCAAATCATTTCCTTTTTAAATTGTCGAAAAAGAGAAGGGATTTTTTCAGTTGGCACAAATGCTTACAGGAAGTAATGAAAGCTTACAGGCTCACCTCCCATAACAGCTGTTTCAGTTTTTTTTAACTTAAGCATAAAGGTATTAACTGTGCCATTTGTAGCATAATTTTTATTACTCATTTTTGTTAACATATACAGTACTGTATCTCAAAACAGAATATCTCTTCCTTTGCTGAGATATGACACTAATCATATGTGATGTTAAAAATAAGATGCTCAATCTGGTTTGGAAATGAACTTCCTTGCATGTTTTTGGGTTTTTGTTTTTAATTACTTATTTCATGAAAAATGACCATGGTTTTGCCATGCTTTACCATTGTGGGTTTTATTTTTTATTTTTTTATTTGGGGGTGTGTGTGGGTTTGTTTATCGCTGTGAAACATGGACCCTCTATCACCAAGACATCAAAAAGTTTGAGCACTTTCACTAACAGAATATCAAGTGGGATGACTATGTCACCAACATTACAGTTCTTGAGAAGGCACATGTATAGCATTGAAGCGTCCATCATAGACTGTTACTACCACCACTGGACTCTTCTCTTGGCTGGCCGGCTGGGGGAATCAAGAGCAGTTGAGCAGTGCAGCTGGCCGGCCATAAAATTGCTCCCTTGCTGCTGTCGCTACTACCACCACCGGACTCTTCCCTCAGACTCTTTTTTTCTCAACCACTTTCTGTGGTACTGTACTTCTCATATGAGTGCTGTGGGATTTAGATAATGTGGTTTTTTTTTGTTTTGTTTTTTTGTAATTTTGTTATTGTAATATTGATACTTTTTGATTGTTACTGTAATATTGATATTTTTGAAACTGTGATGATTTGTGATAATGATACTGTATGTTGTATTATGATAATGTGGAACCTGTAACTGTATATTCTGTATCTCTGTTATCCGCCCAGAGTCGCTCTGTGAGTGGGGCAACATACAAGTATAATAATGATGATGATGATGATGATGTATGTGGTCATATGTTTCATGCCAGGATTGGTTTATTGAGTTGCCAGAGACACATACATCAACAGAGAAAATGACTTCCAGGAAAAACGTATGCTCGTACAGTTCCACAAGTCTTGGTGTTATCCAATTTTTAGTGTTATCCGATGCATGTTAAAATCCTATGGGATGGATTGGATAACGTTAAAGTTCCATAGAGATACATTGTAACCGCGCAGGCTTTAGCGGTTGTTATCCGGTACATCCCATAGGACCTTAACGTTATTCAATCCAATTCTCCTCCCCAGATTACTTAACGTTATGCGATTTTAGCGTTATCTGAGGTAAACGTTATCCGAGGTATTACTGTATATGACAACGACGACGATTATTGCTACAATCCAGTGCTGCTTCTATTATATTTAGAGTAAAATCCTGCTTATTTGTTTTGCTTGTGCAATGGTGTTTTGCTTGAGTGGTAAAACATTTGGGGGCCTTCTGCAAGGGCTACTGACCATTGCCCCCTTAAATAACCAGGGCCCATTGTTGACTTCAGTGAGAGGATCTCCACAGTCTTCACTTGCTGTGCCAGAAATCAACTGGATTATGACTTTAGTAATTATTTATTCAGTTTGCTTCCTTGGTAGTTGTGTCCCTCGTGGCACAACTCATGCAGAATTGCTCCTCCAATGTTTTGGGGGATTGCATACCCAATCTTCTCATTGTTGCCCTTCATGGTAGGCAATGACAAAGCAAAGAAAGTGGCTGCATAAATTTCATTAATTGTTTTCTTTGATTTTTGTTGTTGTTGCTACTTTTCCCCTTTGGTTTTAGGAATGATGTTACTCCCTTCCCTGAAGAACACATCTATATTTTTCTTTTGCAAAGAAGCCAGCAATAGCATGTTAATCTCCTTGCAATAAAGCCACAATGCTCACCTTTCTTTTTTTGGTTGCTGTCTGATCACACATGATTGGCACAGCACTGCAGGTTGCTACAGATAAAAGGAGCCTGTGTACCTATTTTTGTGAAGCACATACATAGAAGGTTCCATAAGCTAGTTAAGTGTAACTTTTCTCAGATGCATTTAACAGTTTAGGAAAACAGCAGCCTTTGCTATTTGACACATTTCAAAAGAGAACAATAAATATAATTGCATTTTAATATATTTTTATCAGCTTTGCCATTGCTGCTTCACCTTGCTCTGCTTTAGTAGTTTCACTGTTCTCTTTCTTTTGCTACTGTCCAGATCTGTCCAGGTTAGAGAGCGGCGCACATGAAAAGCATTCTGGTAAAATATGAAAAATACAGAAAAGAGAGGCTGCTTCAGAATTCACTACATTAAACATAGTAGGGGGGAAATCAATTAAATTTAGTAATAGTACATAGTGCCTTTCTTTTTAAGCATTGTTAAAATTGGTAGATCACATGGGAAAAGATGGGTGGGAAGCATGATCATTACAAGAGAGAGGTTTAAGATTTAGAATCTACCTTAAATGAATTAAAATGCCCTAATAGTGGTTTAAGGTTTTATCAATACTTTGATCATTTTATGGATTATTTGACAAACTGCCTCACAATGTGCAAAATGGAGAGAGGGCAGAGAAGGGCAGGGTCAAAAGCACAGGTATCTACATTTAGCAGAAAACAGTTAAAGGGATTATATTATTTAAACTGCAATATTACTTGTTTCTATATCATGCTGTAGATAAATGGGCCCTGCCTATTTAAGAGTTTGAGGTGATGGGGATTTATATGGTGGCATTCAACCTGCATTCTCCTAACAGCCATTTTTAGTCATACTGTGCAGCCCAGGAAAAGCGTTATGGCTTAGTTTTGACACATGCGTAAAGCTCACCTTAAAGAAAGATGCAACATGTTTTGGTCTTCCATTTTATTTCACAATACAGTATTTATTTAAATATGTCTGGCCTGACAATCCCGCTACAGTAATGGAGTAGACCGTACCGCCTGCGGCTCAACATCGAGTGTTGGGCAGTGTTGGACCTTAAAGGGTCCAAAGGCTACAGGTGGATGAACCCCTTTAGGTGGGGTGGAAGAAATGCCACTGGAAACCATCCTGTTGAGCCCAACGGCAAAATGAATGGAGGAGGAACCACTTTACTATTCTGTTTCCCAACAGTCATGGAGGCGAAAGAGGCCATACCAGATGGACTGGCTGTGAAGTCACACCTTATCAATATCCTGAAGGCTGGCGGCAGTCCATTACAGTCCTGGTGTTAAATCCTGCATGTCTCATTTCATACGTGCCACAGGAGATAACACCATGATCACAGTGAGTGGGTCACTTCATGGCAAGCCTGTGGCATTTTTTATTATTTATTTATTTATTTATTTATTTATATTTCATACTTGCTAACCCGCCCCAATCGGGCAAGCCCGACTCTGGGCGGCTTACAACCCAAGTTAAAACACATCAATAAAAAATTTAAAAATTCATAGACTAAAACAGTATCTGGGGGTGTCGTCAGAAGGGTAAAATCCTTAGACTAACCACCCCACATGGGATCCCACATCCCTGGAACCCCACACATGTCCTGCCAGCCAGGTCTTTAAGCTCTTCCGGAAGGACAGGAGCTCTGTCTGCATGCGCAGCTCAGTTGGGAGGAGGTTCCAGAGGGCCGGGGCGAACACGGAGAAGGCCCTCTTCCTGGTGCTAGCGAGGTGAGCCTCCCTAGCCGATGGTACAATGAGAGAGCCCCTCCGATCCGCCCTGGTGGGACGGACAGATGTTCTTAGGGTGATGCATTTTTTCCCCTGATTTCCAGGGGAAATGTATACCCCGATATGAGTTGCAGCTGACGATGATGATTTATGTAACAGAAGGGACCTGCCTCTCAGGTAGGCCTTTTGTTCTTCTGGATTGCCTCTCCTTGGCTGGGCAACCCAGGGTCTGGATATATGTAGAAAAGGTAGCATTAGGCCAAATAACCACTCCGTTTCTTCAAGAAATATATTGAAGGCATAGTAAAATACAGGATACAGTTCATCAAAAGATCAGCAAGCATTTCAAAGCAGAAATTAACCATTAAGGTTCCAGGGAAAGCCCTCAGCCCCCCTCCTTCCACAAGTCTTACATTTTTCAGAATGGCCACACAACATTCCATAAAGAGCAAACGCTGTGTCTGCATCATTGGGTTACATCTCTGGCCCTCCCCCTTTGGGATTCTAGCCCATGATCTTACAACAAGGCATGTCAATCACACATTGACTTTCATTTTTGCAATTCCATGTGGTTCCGTTGTTTTGAATTCTTCTATCTCCCCCAGATCCAGAATCGTCATTTTAAGTGTACTTAAACTCAATTAAGTGGGTAACAAGGCTAATAGAAAAGCACCTTTTAAAAAGGGGCTATTCTATTACAATTTATTTGATTTGTTTTTACAGAAGTGAATTGTAAAAAGTAGCAAACTTCTGAAAATTGTAACTATACTGAACTAGATGAGAAATCAACTGTATATGATATATAATCCTGACATCTGCTCCCTTCTGGACAATAATATATCCCTATGTGGATATTGGGTTCTCTCAGCTTAAATGCTACTGTACCATTTTGTACTTGTACTATCTTAGGTTGTGCAATATGATGATGTAATTACATCTTGTGGAAATTGATGGGAGGGAGGGTGAGATGGAGAAAGTTATTAAATCACAAGGTATGTGTCTTGTTCATGAAAAAAATATGTTTGTCTGTATGGGGTGTTCAGTTTCCTTATGCTCAGCGATGGGTTCTGAACATTCAGAGTAGTTGATATTCATGGAGTAGTTTCACGTTATTGTATTATAGACTTTCTACTATTATTAACATTTCCAAGGTTCACTGGCTTCCTGCAAAATATATGAGATATTACCAGAAACAACACTTTAATCATATGCTATAAAGAATGAAAAGTGGGGTTTATTTGTGATAATGCCACATATATTGCAGTGAAGACATCCATTCAGCCCTCGTATTAGCACTGCTCAAGTGGCTAAGACGCTGACTGGAAGGTGGGAGGTCAGCGGGACGGAATGAGCTCCTATCTTTGTCCCAGCTCCTGCCAGCCTAGCAGTTCGAAAGCAAGAAATTGCAAGTAGATAAATAAGGTGGGAAGGTAAACAGTGTTCCATGTGCTTTGGTGTCTAGTCATGCCTGCCACATGACCACGGAAATGTCTGCAGAAGCAGACAGCACTGGCTCTTCGGCTAGGAAACAGAGATGAGTGCAGTAGTGGGCATCAGCAGGTTCGCACCAATTCGCTCGGACTGGTAGCAGAAATTATGGCTGGCCCCGCCCATCCAAGTTTTGAAATAAAGTAGTCCTAATTCGAGTGAGACGCAGGGCTTCCCCCTGGCCACACCCACCATACCAAGCCTACAGTGTGGTAGTAAAAAAAAATTGAGCCCACCACTGGATGAGTGTGATGAAAATCCTAGCTTTGGGCTACGGGGTTTTTTCCCCATGATCTTTTGCTCACTATACAACTCTGTGCTTTTGCTCATCCAAGGATGGGACCCAGTTTGTTTAGAATTGCTTGCTAGAACCAGAAATGTTGCTATAGAAACCTGTATTAGAGAAACAGCCACCTGTGTGATAAGGTGGACTATGGATTTTTTTTCCCGTGTGAAGTCAATTAGAAACTAACTCCAATTGGATGAGATTCCACATGTGAGGAGGTTGATATCAAAAGAATAATACCAAAGTATGAGAAATTGTACTTTCTCTTTCACCATGGAAGTCCGGGGAGGGGGGGAAGCCTCCCAGATAGACCTGTGAGAACAAGGGAAGCCAAAAGGGCCAACCCAAGATAAATTTCTTATTTTTGTTTGTATTCTTTGAATGAATAGATTGCAGGTTTGATTTCCTAAGCTAGTATACAGTAACACCTCGGATAACGTTTACCTCAGATAACACTAAAATCGCATAACGTTAAGTAATGGAGGGGAGAATTGCATCGAATAACGTTAAGCTCCTATAGGATGCATTGGATAACAACCGCTAAAGCCTGTGCGGTCACAATGTATCTCTATGGAGCTTTAACGTTATCTGATGCATCCCATAGGATTTTAACATGCATCAGATAACACTAAAAATCGGATAACACCAAGACTTGTGGAACCATGTTTTAGCGTTATCCGAGGTTTTACTGTATTTCTTTAACTTACTTAAATAAACTTCATAAAATATAGATCCTTTGTGCCTGTTGAATTGGAACAAAGAGCTGACTGGACCACACTGAGAGAACCTTGTTTGTGCTACCAAATTTAAGTAATATGAGTAATCTAAGCCCTGCGCACTCACTAGCCTGAGGCCACGTGAAGTCACAGGGAAACCCATAAGGCAGGGTTGCCCTACAAAGTGGTGACAGACACAGATGGTAAGGAGGCAGAGAGTGAAGTGTGGCAGGAAGGAATGATAACATCTCTCGGTAAAGAGTTCAGAATCATGACAATGAGTACTGTACCCTAGAGTCAGATATGACTGGCTTTCCAGCAAGGGTGACCTTTACCTTTACTTAATTTGGGAGAAGAAAGAATTATCTAAATTTTAGGTGTGCAGATTAGAAATGATAAACATTGTACATTAATTATAGCATAAATACGTATACTATATGTAGGAGATTCCTGTTGTAAGAGGAGAATTATAAAACCCTGTTAATACACTGTTGTTTTTTAAATAAATCTGAAATACAGTTTTTTTTAAAGTTACAGTTAACCAAAGTGCCAAGGATTGTGTTCTTAATTTAAAGTTTAACTTTTCTTTGTAGTACCATCTTCAGACTAATGCAAACTAAAACATATAAAATGTTTTTTTTAAGAAAAGTGTTTTATAATTTAAAAAGGGGGAACCTTTTGAGAGCAACTTTCAAAATAAAGTTTATGTCCTTAATATTTTGTGTTTGACTTATAAAACTTAAAACACTGTTCAGAAGTTATAACTTAGAAAATTAAACATAGGTATCGGAGTAGTAAGGAGAGTGTAGTAGAGTTATTTTTCTGGCTTATATTTGCCAGAATACTTCAAGCAGCAGAGCCACAGGCCATGCTAACTAGGATATTCTTGGAGGTGTAGTATAAAACAAGTACAGTAGAACCCCGCATAATGAAAAATCTCAGTTCCACGGAGCTCTCCGAGAAGGTGAGGAAGAGGAGGTGGCGCACATGGGGGGGGGGAATTGTGCACACACCCACGTGACTTCACCAGAAGGACACCAGCAACATCACATGAGTGCATGGGCATGCCTGCCCGCACACCTCCTCCTCCTCCTCGGGCACTGAGTCTCTAAAAAGTTTGCCATCACTGTTATAGAGGCTACAGCTCCTAGCTGGTTATGATAACAGAGGATCTGGGAATGGAAGGTCCTGAGAACAACTATTATGAGATCTAGTTAATGCTATCAAGTTGTTGCACTTTGGTTGAAGGAAACTAACGATACAAATGATCATTACCATGGGAACTCACTATCTTGCAACTAGACATCAGAAGCAGTGGTGGGATGTCAAAAATTTTACTACCCCACCGTAACATCATCACAGTGTGGGCGCAGCTAACATCATGACATCATGATGTCATGGGCGGGGCCAAATAAAAAACAAAAAACCCCAAAAGAATAAAAAAAATAACTACACACACACACACACACACCCCTCAACCCACCCACCCACAACACAAACCTGTAAATAAATAAATTAATTAAATAAATGAATAAAATAAAAAAATACATTAAAATACAGCCACACACCCAAACACCCAAATACCCCAAACACAAATCAACCAGAGCTTTTAAAACAGAGCTTAAAGCTTATTCTGGCTAATCTTTCTTACATTAGGTCAGAATGAACTCACCACAAGATGGCTTCATTTTTGCACTTTTCAACAGTTAAAGAAGTTAGGTACTAAGTATTTGCCTAACTAGTTCTCTAGGATAATATGCCTTAATGTAAATGTAAAACAGCTGTACCTCCTTAAGGGTTCTCCAATTGGAACAGCACTTGGAACAGCACAGGTGTAGCTTATTGCTGAAGTAACTCCAAGACTTTGCTTAAAAACCCCAAGCCAAGACACTAGGCCTTTTTAGGAAGTACAGTAAAACCTCATATAACACTAAAACCTGGTTCCACAAGTCTTGGTGTTATATGATTTTTAGTGTTATCTGATCCTCTATGGGATCCATAGAGATACATTGTAACCACACAGGCTTTAGCGGTTGTTATCTGAAGCATCCCATAGGATCTTAATGTTATCTGATGCAATTCTTCCCCCCAGATTCCTTAATGTTATGCGATTTTAGTGTTAGTCGATACTAATGTTATATGAGGTATTACTGTACGTCATTATAGGTAAAGGTATTAAATACACATTAAAATACACACAGACTCACCACATCCAAAGGTGAGTCACTTACCCTGGGGAGCAGGCTATAGGGAGCTTCAGGCTAGCAGCTTCTCTTCCTCCTCTCCGCTTGGGAGGACAGCAAGGAGGCCATCCATACACACCAAGCACTGTAGACGTGCATGCACACCAAGTGCTTGGCGTGCATGCGCAGTGGGGGAACCAGTGAAAAGGTAAGCCCCGAAGGTGTTTCCCCCCAAAAGCTGCTACCGGTTCTCCAGGACACTGGGAAAAGTTACTACCGGTTCTGGCGAGCTGGTGAGAACCTGTTACATCCCATCACTGATCAGAAGTCTTTACCCAGTATGTACTTATGTTTGAGAAAACTCAGCTCAACAAACGTTGCTTAAAATTCTTGGGGTTTGTTGATGGAAACAACTTCTTGTGCCAGTGCTCTTATGCATTCACCAACTGTTTAAAATGTGATGTATTTTGCAGTAGAGGCATTTTCATTTATTCTGATGTTTTAGGCCATAATTAGTTCTCTCATTTCAGTGGCATTGTCAATGCTTGGCATTCAGTACAAAGCGGCCTTAAACTTTGCTTCAGTTAAACACTTCAGGATTATTCTTTCATCCCTACATGAATGTGAGAGATCTATTTTTGTGGCCTTAGACATAGGAGTAGGGCATGTTACCTTTATTATAGGTATTTTTAAATAATCAATTTTCCTATGGGATTCTAGCACAGTTTTGTTTACCTTCAAAGTTAAAGTTCTAAAGTGTATCAAATAGATCTCAACATGCACTTCTCTCAACTTCTTTTGGCACACTCTCCAGTCCTGCATAAGTCTTTGTTTTCTCACCCACTCACCCTTTCTTTTTTCCTTCCCTGAGCAGTACGATTTAGGCATTCAGTGCCATCTGATTTTTGCCTGACAAATTGGTATACCTAAACTAAATGGATTAAATTTTATATAAGCATGATTAAACCATACAGGGTTGTGGTCAAGTAAATATTAAACTAGCTTAGGCACATAATGAGACAATTTTTCCTTCCTCGGATTCAATAATCTTATGAGGTATTGCAAATAATGTTTTTAATAAAACATACATGCACATCAATTGCATGCAAATGATGAAAAGTTGTATTATACCTGTGAAAACTCTGGTTAGTAAGTACCATCAGTTATATAAATCTTGAGTATTTTTTTCCTTTGCCTTTCATGGACAGAGTACACCACCAGATTATGTTTTACTGGGGCTGTCATGCCTAGAGAAAGGAACATAATCCACTTGCCTAGGCATTTGCCTGGAGGGGGGGGGACTAGATGTTTGCTCATTATTGCTCAAATCTTGGCATAATTAGTCTTGCCTATTTTGGCTATTATTACTGAGGTTTGGGCAGCTTGACTTGACTGGCCTCCCTCTTTCAAATGACAAAGCTCTTATTTGGAGAAATAAAATAACCAGTCTTCAATTGCATGTCTATTTATTTTCCTGGTGCATTACTTTGTTTTATTATGCGTCACAGACAGGGGCATAGCTACCGCTGTATCTGCTGTATCAATTATACGGGGGCCCCGGGCCACGGGGGCCCCCAACAGAAGCAGCGGTGTCAGTTTTCAAAAACTCAGGGAAAGTCCGTAAGAGAGCGTAGGCTTCCACTCCCACTCTTCAAACCCACCCGCCATGCCCCATGAACCCACCCACCCTCAACAGCACCTGTTTGTGTCACTTTCCTGAAGGCCCAAGTATTAACGACTAGCGGCAAGGCTGAAGAAGCCCCACCGCTGGTGGCAGCCGGATCAACCCTGGCCGCCTCCAGAAGCAGCAGCAGCAGCAGCCAAGGCAGCCCACGGCGCCCTCTCCTCGCGAGAAGGCTGCGCCGTCCCATCCTGGCTCCACACACTCCAGGAACTGAGCCCAGCCCAGGCAGGGAGGCACTTTCATTTTTGTGGGGCCCAGGGCCTCGTGACTGCCCGTGTGCATGCACAGGCGGAGGCCTACGGCGGGGCTCCCAACTGCCGAGCGCGTGCCTTTGCCGGGGAAGGCCTCTCGCACTGGGGCGGTTAGAGCCCGTCGGGTTCCTCCTTCTCTTCCAACCTCCCCTGCCCACCCGCTTCCCCCATCCCAGGCTGTGGTGGCTCAGTGGTTAAGAAGCTCGCCTTCTTAGCTGGAAGGCTGGCAAGTTCGGCAGTTCGAGACCCGGGTACTGCGTGACGGATTTGAGCGCCAGTCTCGGTCCCAGCACTTTGGGACATGGAACTTCCAAGAGGTAAAAAAAAAAAAAGGACACGTCTTGAACCGGCCAAACCGCACTTGGTGTATTTTTTTTTTCTGGACCTGGAAAGGGCGGGTGGATGGCCAGTGATCTTGTTTTGGCCAGTGGCTTAGTGATTAAGACGCTGAACTTGATGCAATTTTTTTTTCTTTTGTGAGAAATATTTACCCTTCCTAAGGGTCCCCAAACAAATTTCTATACGGGGCCCCGCCAAGGCACGCTACGCTTTTGGTCACAGACCAGCATTGTTGTGCCTGTTTGAGATCTTCATCACATTAAAAATCATGACCCATTGAATACTTGACGTACCAGAAGGAAACATTTCTTTTTCCTTGCATAGAGTACAGTTTTGATATACAGGTCATCCAAACACCTCTCTTATGAAAACCAAGGTGATTTTTCTGATTTTTAATATTTTAATTTACAAGTGTTTATGTTCACAAACATCACTGGAATAATATGAAGAAAGTTAAAAAACACAGAACACAAAAACACAAAAATTTATACAGTAATACCTAGGATAATGTTTACCTCGGATAACGCTAAAATCGCATAACGTTAAGTAATCTGGGAAGGAGAATGGGATCGAATAACGTTAAGGTCCTATGGGATGGATCGGATAACAACCGCTAAAGCCTGTGCGGTTACAATGTATCTCTATGGATCGGATAAAATCCTATGAGATGGATCGGATAACCATACAGGGTTGTGGTCAAGTAAATATTAAACTAGCTTAGGCATCCGTTATCCGATCCATCTCATAGGATTTTAACATGGATCGGATAACACTAAAAATCGGATAACACCAAGACTTGTGGAACCAAGTCTTAGCGTTATCCGAGGTATTACTGTATATAATTCAGATTATTCTAGAAACAAGAATATGAGTATATATATTCTTGTTTCTAGACTAATCTGAATGGTTTTTAACTACTTAATAGACAAATATTGTGCAAGGTGGACTAGAAATACAGAGGCGATATTAAGGAAGTATTAATTAATTGTGGAACATGATTTACTATTGTTTTGTGCAGCTTACATGGTACCTTATGAGATTGTATTGAGATAATGATGGACTTTGTTGTTCATCCATAGTTCACAGATTGACTATATTACTAAGGATTTTTTGTATTAGTTTCTCAAAATCAGATGCCTAACTCTTAACACAGGAAACCATACTGCCTTCTGGTGGTGCATCTTTTTTGTTGTCATGTAAGTAATTAGGGCATTTCCAGAATATTATATAATTTTGCCTTGGTATGTTGGGCAGGGAAGGCAACCATTTAGCCTTCCAGAGATATTGTTGAACTGCTGCAATTTCCAACATCCTTGTTTAAGGGTTGTTGTGGGGGGAAACGGAAAGTGGGGAATAAAGTATGCTCGAAATCCAGTTGTATCCGGCTCTAGGGTTCAGTGCTCATCTCTGCTTCATAGCCGAAGAGCCAGCATTGTCTGCTTTTGCAGACATTTCCGTGGTCATGTGGCAGGCATGACTAGACACTTGAGCGCACGGAATGCTGTTTACCTTCTAACCTTAGAAGTGGTCCCTATTTATCTAATTGTAATTTCTTCCTTTCGAACTGCTAGGTTGACAGGAGCTGGGACAAAGACAGGAGCTTATTCCATCCTGCAGTACTCAGGAATCGAATGCTGACCTGCTTCCTTCCATGGTTTGGTGTTTTCTGTTCCTGACACAGTTTAAAGTTTATATGAACTCTACATTGACTGTGACTAATTTATGATAATCAAAGTGACAACAGTCTTTTGAACTGAATTTTGATAGAAAAACCCTCCCAAAGTTCCCAGACATTTCTTTAAAACCTTTCACATCTCTTTGCTGTCAGTACTCTACATGGTTTGTTCATTTTGTCCCCATTAATCTTTGATGTTACTTCACCGCATGCCCTTTATGGGAAATATGATTATCAAGAAGGAAGGCGCTGTTGTTAAATTTTAAGGTTAAATAATAATAATAGTTCCTGAAATGTAATTATCAACCAATAGGTCAAGTAACAAAAATCATTACAGTTCATGTATTCATTACATTTTATTAACATTCGATACATTTTCCCCCTGTCTTTCAGTTACCTCTGTTTTTGTAGTTACATAGTCTTTCACATTATTTTTGCTTTCCATGTTCTTCTTTTCCTACAGAGCTTTTTTGAAGGACAGTCTGCACCATGGGACTTGGCTAAAAAAGATGAGAACCGAATGAAGAATAGATATGGGAATATCATTGCATGTAAGTGTTGACAGCATAATTGTACTACTGTGTAAATCCCTTTTAGTAACTGACAACACTGTCCACTGATATACAGCTCTTTGTGTCTAGAGTAAAAACAGAGCTCTAAGCCCCATAACAAAACAAAAAAAATAAGAGAAGTAAATGTTTTAGCATTTGAGACTTTGAAGCAGCAGAGGTATGCTTAGAGAGCCAGCGAGAAGGTTTGCTAAATTGCCACATTAGGATTGAGAAGAAGTGAGTTACAATCCTAAATCACCAATGACATTAACTAGGCCAGTCACTATCTCTTAGCCTAAACCACATCACCGGATTATTGGGGGGGACAAAGTGGAAGGAGGAACTAAGGCATTTAAGCTTGAGCACTTAAAAAAAGAAGGGTTGGATAAAGTTAGGGTGGCCAGATCTTATTCCTTAACATAGTAAATCTCACAGAAGTAGGCCCATTGAATCGGTGGGGATTTAGTGACTTAAATCCTCCATAGATTCCATTAATTAAAATAGGCCAATGCTAACTATGGCTTATAGAAGAGTTGATTCAGTAATATCCATTGAGCCAATGGCCCTATTCCACTATGAATGACTATGCCAGGTAACAAGATTTAGGCCAGTGCATAGTAATGGTTTGGAGTGTCAGTGGCTTCTGTTAGAGGAGCATTTTCCCCTTCATACCATCCACATGCACTTCAAAGAATTTGGGACAGATCTGAGAGAACAAAGGACACTAAAGCAGTGATGGCCAACCTTGGCACCCCATGTGTTGTTGAACATCAATTCTCAGAAGCCCTGATCAGCTGGTACGCTGACTTGGGTTCCTGGGAATTGAAGTCCAAGAACACCTGGAGTGCCAAGATTGGCCACCACTTCTCTAAAGTGGGGGGGGGGGGAGAGCTTCCCTTGTGCAAATGAGCATAAACCAATGTGTTTTTTAAAACATTAAAGTTTTGGACCCAGCTGTACAAATCAAATAAACAATAGAAACACTTCCCCTTGCCCTGAAAGAATTACATTTGAAACATGAGACAAGTTTTTATATGCGCACCTACCCACAGAGATACAGTATGTTTTTATGAGTGTGTAGAAGAAAATATATAATACAAAGTGAAAGCATTTTACTCAACCTTTTCTTTTCTGATGATCTCCATGGGAATTTTAGGGCCAAGGTTGATAGATGAGGAGATAGATTATGTGTCTCTGAAGCACATGTATGTGGTCAGCTTACTACACAAAGAGAACCATGGAGGGCTGGAGAACAAAGGCTGCCTCCCACCTTCGATTTTATTTTAGAAAATCTGCAGTCTGTAGATTTTAAGCATTCGTATCACCTCTTGCTGGCATTCAGCTGGCCAAGAAGAAAGCTGCTTAAAAACTACAGCATGGCAAGGTACAATTGGGAAAGTGAATGTATTTTGTTATTGTTACACTTCTTTTTGTATAACAGCTAGAATCCCTAGACACCACAACTGGCTCTACTTTCTATTTAAATGTGATGTTTGAGAAAATTAGAACTGGTTTGTATGTCTCAGGTCAAAATACAATAGATACACAATATGTACCCTTCTTTCTATTCTGGAATCAGTTAATGTGGTCCTGTTTTGTACTGTAATCAGTACATATTTCTAGGGGAGGTGTAAACCTCCCACTTGTTTAGTTTTTAATTTTAAAATGCTCCCTGCTAGAACTCTATAAAGGTGGGAACACTCACAGAGGCCAATTATTATTATTATTTATTTATTTCTTCAAATTTCTATTCTGCCCTACTCGCATAGGCAACTCAGGGCAGATTACATAGAGCCATGAAAAGACATTTAAAAAATCACAGTTCATAAAAATAAGATTAAAATCTAAGAAACAGTTAAAATAGCAATTAAACAGGTTAAAAACAATTCCTTGACATTAAAAGGGAGAGAGAGGGTACGAGGTGTTAGATAAACCAGTGGGGAGGGGTCAATGAACATCACTGCCTCACACCTGTCCCGCCAGCCAAGTCTTCACACCCTTTCTAAAGTAGACACAGCTCCAAAGGCAGGCGGTTCCAAAGTGTCAGGGCGGACACGGAGAAGACTCTCTTTCTAGTATTAGAGAGGCATGCCTCTCTGGCAAATAGCACTACTAGGGAGCCTCTCCGGTCCACTCTGTTTACCTTTCATGAAGCAAGGCCTATTTTAAGGGCAAAATTATGATAAGTCAAGATGCATGCTTGTCCCATTTCAAATCAAAGCCTTGTATGCTTGCTCTAGATTTTTAAAAAGGTGGCATATATAGCTGCATGCTACATGTTTGTTAAAATAATAAAACTATTGTGTTTATTTTGTGTGTGTGTTTTGCACTGCGCCTGCATCAGAATACAGTATTTTTAGAATTAGAATGCTGTATTCGTATTGTATATCCTATATTGTATAGAATGCAATGGTATTCCCAGTAGTAATGTATGGTTATGAGAGCTGGACCATAAGGAAGGCTGAGCATAGAAGAATAGATGTCATTGAACTGTGGTGCTGGAGGAGACTCTTGAAAGTACGCTGAACCACAAGGAGATCAAAGTTAGTTCCTGAAGGAAATCAACCCTGACTGCTCATTGGAGGGACAAATACTGAAGATGAAGCTCAAGTACTTTGGCCACCAAATGAGAAGAGAGGATTCACTTGAGAAGGCCCTGATGCTGGGAAAGATCGAAGGCAAAAGGAGAAGGGGGCGGCAGAGGATGAGGTGGATGGATGGAATTTCTGATGTGAAGGCTGTAGATCTAGCCAGGCTGTGGAGGATGGCAGTGGGCAGAGGAGACTGGTGTGCAGTGGTCCCTGAGGCTACAAAGGGTTGGACTCAACTGTGTGACTGAACAACAACAACCATTTTCTTAAAGGAAATAATGCAAAATTCGGATTTTCTTTTGTTTTTTGAAATAATACAGAAATACCTTGGAATTTATTTTCCCTTTATTAACTTTTATTCACCCCTTAGGAACTACAGATGATTCAATTCTAGTTAAGTCTCAGCTGTGTCAGCAACCTCTGCACATCTAATTGCTTTGGCCTTCATGCTTTAAGCTAAGAATGAGACTCAGCACTCCATAGATTAGTGATGAGTAGAGAAGAAGAAACAAGGCAAAAATATTAGATGAATGGATCATTTGTAATTTACAAACTGTTTTAAAGACTTTAAAAGTGGCAAATGTTTCTTTGATCACTGGGATCTCAGTTTAATTTTAATGTCATCAGTATTTAGCAAATGAGAAAGTGTGATCTTGGGTTGTCAGTTTCAAATTAGAATAGTACAAATTAGCAAAGACTTAAGCACTCAAGGCTTTTTGTTTTGGAAAAGATGGCTGAGGAAAGACCGATGGAAGCTGACAAAATTCTGAAGTACAGTTGTACCTCGCTTAAAGAGCATAATGTGTTCCACAGGATTGCTCTTTAAGTGAGTTTGTTCTTTAAGCGAAACACCATTGTAAGTGACCAATTGTGACTTCTGGTGGGGGGGATTGCAAACCCCGATTTATTTGTTAAGCAAGTTTTTGGTTGGTTTTATTTGTTAAGTAAAGCGAACATTCAGAGAAAATTCTGCTCTTTAAGTGAGGTGCTCTTTATGCGAGGTTTAACTGAAGGAAGGAAAGAAAGAAAAAAGACTAGCCCCCTGACGCTAGAACCAATAATATAATAATTTCATCTCAGAAATTATTCTGCATTGAAAGGATTTTTGTGGAAGAAACTCTGCTCGGGGAATGCCCACATGAGGCTCCTTTCATGTACCCAAAAACTGGGAGAGAGACGGCCACTTAATCTGTCGTGCAGTACCCAGGTCTCGAACTGCAGACTTGCCAGCCTTACAGCTAAGAAGGCGAACTTCTTAACCATTGAGCCACCGCAGCAAACAATTGTTAAATCTCTTTCTGATACTGGCTTGCCTGCACTGGATATCTGTGGTTTTCTGTCATAATCAAGGTCTTAGTACTAGTGTACAAAGCCCAGTACTGTTTGAAACCTTGCTACTTGTTGGTGTGCCTTTCCAAAAGAGTAACTACCCATCTGATCTGGACCTCCTCTGCCTGATGACTACATATGCCTGCTGGAAAGCCAATAATTAGAAATCAAGCCTTCTCGACCCCTTTCCCGATTTTTAAAATACTCCTGAAAACAAAGTTGTTCATGGAAGCACTTGCTGACATCCTTAATGTTAATGTACATGTACATTATTTTATCAATCATATCTTTTATTCCAACTTGGTTTTATTGTAGGTGGGTTCATTTTTATGACTGTACATACTGCCCAGAGTAGTGAATTTCCACTAAATGGACAGGATATAAATCTAAATAACTAAATAAATTATCACCTGTTTAATATCTGTTGCTTCAATCAACAAAGAAAAAGACAGTCACATAGAAGTGAATATCACCTTTTGTGTAATCAGAACAGCGTGGGATTTACAGTACTTACATCATGTAGCATACAGTCAGCATTTTCCCTACAGACATTGCAAAGTTTGCTCCTAGGTAAAAGTGGTTAAGACACTCACCTTAATTTCCTATAGGATTGTTCTAATTGACCATTCAGACTAGTAAACAAAGACACTAATACTCACCCTACTGTATGAATTTCAACATAAATGCACTTTTATGTATTTAAAACAGTTTTTGCCAGGAGAAAACCATTTGTAGTTTTTACCAACTCCTTACAACACCCTTTGTGGCGTAGTGGATAGAGTGATGACCTGGGACTCAAGAGACCTGGGTTAAGTTCCTCATTCAGCAAAGGAAACACGGGGGAGGGGGCAGATAGAACTGGGAAAACTTCTTCTGAAGTACTGTACGTCACTTGCCTTGAATGCCCGATTAAGGTCTCTTTTAAGTTAGTTCCAATTTTATGGCTCAAAAGATTTGAAACCTATAAAAAGTAGGATTACACAAGGGTGGAGCTTTTGCTGGAAAAGAGTCAATGGATTTTGATTTTTAATCTGACACAAGTATATGAAGTAGTGGACAGAATAAGGACAGATTGAATGGATTACTTCAGAAAAAATGGTTCAGAGAATAATATTTATCAAATAGGCTTTTAAAGTTACCCTTTTTGTTGGCAGCACTATAGAGTATAAATATAACATATTTCCTTTTAATTAAGACTTATGTGTTTCTAAGGTAGTGAAATATATCTGAATAGCTAAGCATTTTTAACTTTTAGCAGTTGCTCACCATTCAGCTCATAGTAGAAAGGTTTTCCTTGTGAGTATAAATTTAAGATTTAACAATGGGATTCCAATAATGTTGGATTATTTGAAACAAGCTTTTTTTACTTACAAATACCAAAAAAATAGCATATGGAAAGTCATCAGCAACTGCTATCATAGCTGCTGTGGTGGTGTAATTATGTGTCAAATACCTAAAGAACTGCAGGAAAGACTTCCGATATCAGTCTCAACAGTTATGCTGCTTACATGCTAAATGCACTGCAGTTTATTTCTCTGTATTCAGATTAGGCTTGTGAGAATTGAAGTATAAAAACCAAAGGTTGGGAAACGTGGTCTAGAGCAGGCATGCCCAAACTATGGCCCATGGGCCGAATACAACCCCCAAAGGCATTCCAACAAGCCCGCAATACTCTTGCCAAACCAAGAAATAAATATGGACACTTCTGCGCATGCACAAAAAGTGGCCATTTTACTTCCTGTTTTGACCCAGGTGCTTCTGCAGAGTAAAATGGCCACTTTCACAGATGCACAGAAGCATCTATGCCAAACCAGGAAGTAAAATGGCTGTTTTCTTGCATGCACATAAACCCCTGAACCAAACCAGAAAGTAAAGTGGTCATGCATGCACAAAAGTGTCCGTGCCAAACTAGGAAGTAAAATGGCCGCACATGTGCAAACACACCCTATTCCGGGGGTGGTGGTTTGGCCTGCTCAGTTTTTCCCGGAGCGTGGTCAGGCCCCTGGCCCAAAAAAATGTGCACCCCTGGTCTAGAGGCTAGAGAAAGATATAAACCATTCAGAGCCGCCATGATGCAGTGGTTCAGCTGCAGTATTGCAACCAAAACTCTGTTCACAAGGTTCACTCAATCGGCGTGTTTGGGAATGAGCCTGGGTTCCCTGTTCTGCTTCCCAAACCAATGTTGTTAGCAAGTCGGATTCGCCTGCCCACCCTGCTCAAGCAACAGGGTGGGCAGGCGAATCTGTCTGCCTTCACTTTGCAGGGAAAAGTCCTTCTCTGGCCAAAGGCAAACCAGCACTGTTAGCAAGACAGATTCACCTGCCCACCCTGTTGCTTGAACAGGGTGGGCAGGCAGATCTATCTTGCTATCAGTGGTGTTTTGCTTAATGAGCAACTTGCTTAACAAGCAACCCCCATGGAACGCATTTTGCTCATTAAGCGAGGTATCACTGTACAGTACTCTTGTTTTTTCATGAGTAACTGAGAAATAAACTTCTGTAGCCTTGAGTTTTTTCTTGACACCCAAAGGGGTATAAGAGGAAATAAGAAGAATGTTGAGTTTTGATTATTTTGTATTTTTCTATAGTTATCAAAGGTAGAAAATCTCATATAAGAAAATATTATTTTGGAATAATAGCCGTGTTAGTCTGTGGTTCAGGAATATCAGAAAACAAAACAAAAAACACTGTAGCACTTTAAAGACTAACTGCTATATTTTTATTGTTATCTTTCGTGGATCAAGTTCACTTCTTCAGACAAGGAGTGAAATTTACAGGTGTGGTTTATATACACCAAATTCAGGGGTTAAAGGGAGAAGGGTTTGCTCAAGCAGAATGACAGACAAGCAAGCATAACAGTAGAGCTTCTCACAGCTATCAGCAACAATAGATTATTCAGATTAGCTCTAAATGTCTCCCTTTCAATCTGAAAGGTGTGGAGAAAGCCCATTCTGGTCTCTGATCAACCTCTTACCTCCATGTCAGAAAACAAACAAAAACACTGTACCTGGTTACTTCCTGTTTTGCTAAAGAGAATTGACAGGAAGGTTGTAATATAATATATAAGATATCTAGCAACATATAACAATCTGTGCATCAAATTTTATAATGTCCCAGAAACCCTTCGCTAATATTTAATCCCCTGTGATGGGTGTCTTAACAGATGGGTGTTTTTGATTGCTGCTATCTCCCTTTCAGTCCTAGTTTTGTAATTTCTCTGTTCCAGAATTGTAACTTTCAGGTCTTGGATAGAGTGTCCAGTTAGATTGAAGTGGTTTGAGACAGGTTTCTCTGTGTTGCCATTCCAGATGTTTGATTTCTGTCCATTAATTCTTTTGCGTAAAGATTGTCCTGTTTGTCCTACATAAAGCACAGATGGACATTTTTGGCAAGAGATAGCATAAATCACATTGGCAGAAGCACAAGTAAAGCTGACTTTAATGTGTGTGGTGCCGTTGGGTCCAGTAATACTGTTTCCAGAGCAAATATGGGGGCATAGTTGACATTTGGGTTTACAGCAGGGTTTAGGTCCCATCTCTGTTTCACTTTTGTGTAGCCTGCTGTGTGTCAATAGTTTGTTGTGTGTCAATAGTTGTTTGAGATTGGAGGGTTGTCTATAAGCAAGTAGGGTTCTGTCACTAAGGGCTTTGGAAAGCGAAGCACTCTTGTCCAAGATGGGCTGGAGATCCCTCATTATGCTTGTGAGGGGTTTAAGTTGAAGGCTGAAAGTGACAACCAGTGGTGTTCTGTTGCTTTCTTTTCTTGACCTTTCTTGTAGTAGATCACTCCTGGGTATTCATCTTTAACCATATTGGATGGGTACTGTAGTGTGAGAAATGCATTTTGTAAGTCCTTGAGCTTGGCATCCCTGTCGTGTGGGTCTGAGCAGATGCAATTGTACCTGAAGGCTTGGCTGAAGAAAAGATTAGTTTGATGCTTTTTAAAATGTGGTATTCTTTGAAAGTAGCAATGTAATTGTTTTTATAAAAAGTTACTGCCCTAATGCATTGACTGTCATATGTACTTGTTTTAGCTAACCAATTTACATACAGTATTGTAATTCCTATTTCTCATACAGAGCTAAAAGTCGGTTAGTTTTTCTAGAAGATTGTTTGCAAAATAACTGAGACTGTGTAGCAAAGGGAGGGGAGTAGCACAAATGTTAAAGTTTTTTCAACATGCAGATTTTTGGTAGACTTCAGATTTACTTTATTAAAATGGAACTTGAGATAAACATTTTAAAGGATGTCATTTAATCCTATCAAAAACATAAAACAACAGTCATGACAAAAACCAGGTGGGAGGTTGTAAATTTATCTTTATATTTTTTGAAGCATTGTATCATTATTGTTGGGGAAGTGCAAAGATATAATCAGCAGATTTTGGAGAATACATTAGAACAAATAATCTTTACTATGACACATTCTCTGTCATGAGCTATGGCTTTTCTCAACAAGCATTCAGAGTGGATTTTCATATGATTTCTGGGCATAAAAAGCTTTTGAAAGGCTTTTGTATAATATTGAGGCAGTCTCCCTGCAATGTAGAAGATATCAATGGATGACTTAACTTGTAGACCGTCTTGGCAAACAAGCAGCCACATACTAAGTGCCAAAGCATTTCAGTCTTTCATATAGTGATGAGTATAGCATCTTGACTGACTGGCATCTCCAGTAGCATAAAATATACAACTTTGCCCTGCTTTCTAGCTCTCCTATTCTAACAAGTCATTCTTCTAGTTGGTATACACAAGACATTATCTGTGGATTGCATAAGGAGCTGACTTCTAATTCAAGGCCTTTCAGATGGTCTTACACATGTTTTTCAAAGACAGAGAAGAATACAGTGGTCTGCAAAGAGCAATTAGTCAAATTTTATTGCTTGTAGCCAACAGCCTTAGCAATGCAAGTTACAAAACACAATACGGGGAGGGGGGGATCCAAAGAAAATTCTATCCATGCCTTCAACAGACTTCAGAAGAATTCATTTAAATGAAGAAACCCCATTGGCAGTGAACAATACAGTGGATCAGAAAAAGAGAATTATGTTGCATACATAATATGCAATGGAGGAAGAAAGTAAATTATAAATTACTCCTGTTCGAACGTCATGCTAAGCCAATCATTATTAATCTGGTAGTTCACTCAAACATTTAGTTAAAATGTGGCATTCTTTTACTAAAATGTGGGAAATGAAACCCAAGTCCCAGCAGATAGTACTAGCTAAAAATCTGTGGATTTCTGTCTTAATTACTTCAAAAGGGTGATGATCATGCTGTTTGTAAATTATATTATTATGAAGCCATAATTTATCTTTGATGGGTCATCTTGTATTCACTGTAATAGACATGCTGGCATTATTTAATGCTGTTGTTGGATGAACCATGAGTGGGCTTTAATGCATTTTATTGGTCTGTTTCAGATGATCATTCTCGAGTTAGACTACAGCCCATTGAAGGGGACTTGAACTCCGACTACATCAATGGAAATTATATCGATGTATGTATATTAATCTAAACAATAAATCTAAACAGTATCATTGGATGAAAGTCAGCTTGTTTGTTGACTTTATAAAATAGATATTCTATATGCTTAGTCTACCAGTTGCCAAAATTGAGATTAGCATGACTGTAGATTTACTAGAAAGAAAATTAAACCAATCATTTCTGTCCTGGAGTGGAGCCCTGGTAGTAATTTTATTTGGCTACTTTTTCTCTGAAGCTGATGCGGACAACAGAAATGTTATTTTCATTTGCCGTCAACAGCTTGGCATAATTCCTTCTAAAGGGGAGCTGTTTGCATATTAATGTGACAAAACTCTGTAATTCTTAATGCAGTGTCTTGCAATTTCTTGTCATCTCTCCACTTTTAAGCAGCCTTCAAAGTAGAGTCTGCATCTGTTAACCAGGACTTCTAATGCAAGCAAGACATTTCATTAAATATGTACACTGTTTAATTATTGAAGACTGCTTCTTTGTTCATTCTTGCATCATGTTAACTTAATGTTTTACATTAGAATAAATTCTTTGAGAGACAGTATTGGGGGGAGGGGGCAGGGAAAGAATGAAATCAAAAGTGAAACTGAAAATCAAGGAAGAGTTAATGCCATTTCAAGCCCCAAGTCTATAAAGAAACTTCAGTAATTTTCATGTTCCATGTTCACACAAAAACCTTAATGTTTACTAACTTAGTCATCTTGATGTGGTGAGCATTGCTTCTATCTTCATTAGCTACACTGTGTAACAAACTCAGCACTTTACACACACACACACACTTTCCATTGATTATGGTGAAAGTGCATTTCAAATGTATTTTTTAATGAGTTAGAAGTATTACCCAATTAAAATCAATGTTTAATTCAATGAGAGGTACAACAAGCAAACTATCTTATTTGATAGCATCATTATTGATGATTGTGTCCTTTAGCTGGCTTTAAACTGTATAAATCAAAATAGTGGTCAATTTATGTATAAATCTGAGCTATCACTTGCTTAGCCAGTCCTTTGAAGGCAGCTACTTTTTCTTTTCTTTTCTTTTCTTCTTCTTTTTTTTTGTTGTTTCTTTCCTGCTAGGAGTGAGCTGTCTTTGTGGATATCTCTGCAGGACTACTTTGGATGCAACTGCTTTAAACCAGGGGTGCCCAAAGTTTTCTGGCCGCAGTTTGGTCATGTGGTTCAGGGGGCTGGTCCCTATGGCCCGGGGGCTGGATCCTGCCCCCAATGCCAGTTAATCCAGCCCCCGATGCCCTCGTCGCTCCTGGAAGCAGAAGAAAAACACGCCCGTATGGGTATGTTTTACTTCTGCTTCCGGGAGTAATGAGGGCATTGAAGGCTGGATGAATTGGCATCAGGGGCCAGATCCAGCCCCCAGGCTGTAGTGTGGGCAACCCCAGCTTTAAACAGTGATGTTGTTTTGCATCCAAACTAGAGTCCAACTTTCTTTTGCCAAAAAGTTTCTTGTGCCTCCACTACACTGGGAAGTGCCATGTGGTGGAGGAAGGGCAAAATGGCCATCCAACCCCCGAAGCTGTCTGAGGGAGCATGACTCAGCCTCCGGCTTTAAAAAGTTGAGAACTCCTGATATAAACTATATACTATAAAGCATTATTACTGTATTTCTCCTGAGTAACACAGGTTGCTGTATTCCTGTCATCTTTATGTTATTCAGTACTAAGCTCAGCCCATCTTAAATTGTTGAATACATCTCCTCATGTTACAAGCCATTTGTCCTTCTTGGTTTAATACTGCTTAAACAAGTATTTCCTCAGGAGCAAAATATAGTTTTTATTATTTTGGCTGTTTGTGGTGCCATAAAGACATTCTGCTAAGCTTCTTAGTGAATCAGCAGCAAAAAATGGGTCCAAAATGTTCCTCAGGGGGTTGCTATGACAAGTATGTACTCTTTTTGCCACCCTTTATCACTTTGTTATAAAGACTATGAGTTGTAACTTTAATTTCCTTCTGTGATTTGCTTAATGGAAAAGATATGTCATTATTCTGAAACATCCCCAAAATTAGCAAATCTTATAATTATATGGATGTATCATGTAATATAAGCATTAGAGCGTTGGCAAAGCCACTGAAAAAAACACCTTTCAGACAATATAATTTTTATTGTCTACACTCAAGCAAAAGTCAGTACTCAACGTTACCCATCCCCAAATCTGTACGTCTGATTAGTATTTACTGTCAACCTAGCATATGATTAAATTAGCCATGCCTTCCAGAGCAAAGAATAAGATTGCCTTCCAATGTATTTTTCTGCTTAGAACTGAGCAAATAACCCAGGCTGTACGTGTTTAATAAAATGGCACTTTCCCCAGTCACAAGCAAGTCATGTTTCCAAATTATTTCCCAATAATTTTCTTCTCCAGTTAAAGCTATAAAATGGTAAAGATCTGGCATTAACTATTAAAGTCAATAACATATTTTTGTTGTGAACAACTGCATTTTGGTTCCGATTTCAGTGGGAAATTTCTGTTTGTTTCAGGGTTATCATAGACCAAACCACTACATTGCCACGCAAGGTAAGTTCATGTAATATTAATGCTTTCCTTGTATATGTGTAGGCCTTTCTGTTTTAAGTAAATATTGTTTGTTTGTTTATTTATTAGATTTTTATCCTGCCCATTTGGGATAGGTTTCCACTCTGGGTGGCTTACAACAATGAGAAACCATCACATATTGATTTGTCTAGATGAGAACAACAATAATTTTTTAAAATAGACAAAAATAACTAAATATGTCCAAGGATGGCGAATCAAAATGTAAACAGTTACTAACTGGCCTTAGGGAGAATGTCATTAAGAGCCTCTTTAAAGAGTACAATTTGTAGTCGTTTCTTAAAAGTGTCCAATGAATGGGCCTGTTGTTGTATGGAAATGTTGCTCTGGAAGGTTATAACTATTACTTAAAATGTAGCGAGCAACAGATACATAAAAATAGGCCCTGATTTCTTCAGACTAGCCCCAGATTTCACCCCATCACTCAAATTGCCCAACCAGGTATCTCACTAAGAAAAGTTAGTCAGTTACTTCAGGTAGCTGACTTTGAGTGCAATAAAAGGGCAGCAAACTGATCAATATTTATCTGTTGTTCTGGTTTAGTTGTTGTTGTTGCTGCTGCTGTTGTTTTCATTTCTCGGGTACAGAGAAATGGTTGTTGGATGTACTTCGTCATGTGCCAAAACGACATATCTGAGTTTTGTTAACATACACTTTGACTTCCCTTGGTTTATTATTTTCTGCTGTGCCACAAGCAAAACAAAGCAAATTGAAAGTACAGTAAATTAAAAATTATGTATTTTTATTGCTTTGTGATAAACCATATTTTAGGTCTGGCACCCTTTCTCTTCCTGCTGATTTTACATCAAAACCTTACATAGTATCTAGAGCTCCGTTGAGAGAAACTAAATTAGCACGGAGATTTTTCCAATCTAGAGAAAACTGTTTCAACTTTGGAACCTAATGAGTTCTGAAGCATTCTACATTGGGCTAGCTCTTTAGTTCTTCAGATTGGTGTGTACATTTATAAAAGAATATAAGCAGGAACAGAATTGCAGGATATATTTTGCATATTGAAAAAAACATTAAAATTTATTTGCCTGTATCTATATACAGTAATACCCTGGATAACGATTGCATGGGATAGCGCTAGAATCAGATAACGATGCAAGTTTTTTGGAAAAAACTTGCATCGGATAACGATTCTGGATAATGATTCTTAGCGTTATCCAAGGCAATGGTCTGCGGGTGTGGGCTGGTTTGGGTAGAACTACCTAATCCACCACCACCCCACCCGCAGCGGTCTCTGCGACTGCAGTAGGGTTGGGGAAAGGCGCGCCTTTCCTCCGACCCTACTGCAGTCGCAGAGATGGCTTGTCTCTTTCCCTCCCTGTATTTAAATTACAGGGAGGGGGAAAGAGAGAGATGTGATTGGGTCTCTAGAGAACCAATCACTTCTCTCTCTTTCCTCCCTGTAGTTTAAATACAGGGAGGGAAAGAGGCAAGCAGTCTCTGCGACTGCAGTAGGGTCAGAGGAAAGGGGTGCCTTTCACCGACCCTACTGTAGTCGCAGAGACCGCTGCGGGTGGAGGGTGGCTTTAAAGGCAGGGAGGAAAATAAAGAGACCCTTTCTTTCCCTGCCTGCCTTAAAAGCGGTTTGTCCCTGAAGTCAGGGCTTTTTTTTTTTAGCGTTGTTCGATGCATGCATCGGACAACGCTAAAAATCAGATAACGTCATGACTTGTGGAACCAAGTCATAACGTTATCCGGGGTATTACAGTACTAGAAGGGACTTCGGTGGCTTAGTGGTTAAGACACTGAACGATGACTGGAAGGTCGACAGGTCAGCAGTTGGAGACCCAAGTACTGCACAACAGAGTGAGCTCTCATCTCTGTCCTAGCTCCTGTCAACCTAGCAGTTTGAAAGCAAGAAATTGCAAGTAGATAAATAGGGACCACTTTGGTGGGAAGGTAAACAGCATTCCATGCCAGCCACGTATCCATGGAAATTTCTGCAAATGCAAACAGCACTGGCTCTTTAGCTGTAAACAAAGATGAGCATTTAATCCTTGAGTCAGATACAACTGGCTTTCGAGCAAGAGTAACCTTTACCTTTACCTATATCCTATGTGATGTAAAGTAACTCTTAACAACTTTGGAAATTGTCTTATTTCTTTCCTGAAAGCATTTTGATACAGTTGCAATTGTAATGCTTCTTTTTTCTTTGTTGAGTGTGCAGAAAGAACACAACTAATTTGATAAAATTAGGCATGTTTCTACTCCCTATCGTAGGAAATGAATGAAAGATGCGGTGTTTTCTAAAGGGTCTTTGTAGTTGCACGAAGAGTACCCACGTAGCTCTGTAGCGCCACCTAATGACAATTGTTTTTTGATTTTTTTAAAAAGTACAGTAATAGTTACTCTTTACCTTATAATATTATTATTGGTAGTATTAGTATCATTAATTACAGTTATGATCATTAGTATTAGTTATTACAGGCTTGATAATTTTAATTGTTATTTTAAAAAATGTCTCGTTACCTATGTATTATTTTTAGCTAAAGGGACTGCAGTGGCTCGTGGTTAAGATGCTGACTGGAAGGTGGCAGGTCAACAGTTCAGTACCCAAGTACTGCACGATGGAATGAGCTCCCGTCTCTGTCCCAGTTCCTGCCAACCTAGCAGTTCAAAAGCAAGAAATTGCAAGTAGATGAATAGGGATCACTTTGGTAGGAAAGTAAACAGCGTTCCATGCACTCCAGTGGCTAGGCATGCCTGCCACATGTCCACAGAAATGTCTGCAAACGCAGACAGCATTGGCTCCTCAGCTATAAAAAGAGATGAGCTCTGAACCCCAGAGTCGGATACAACCGGCTTTCAAACAAGGGTGATATTTACCTTTAAAGAATATTAATGTATGATTCCTTTAGTCTTTCTTTCAAGAATATGGAGAAACATCCTTTCAGGGACCCTCTAAAAGGCTGTGTTTTAGGATTAACAAATAAATATTAGTCATTATATTAAAAAAAAGTAATGTTACCAGTAGACACCTTATTTTCAATACAACAATAGCAGAGTGCCTTTATTCTGCTCCTACTTTAAAGTAAAGCAGTACAGTAATACCTCGGATAATGTTTACCTCAGATAACGCTAAAATTGCATAACGTTAGGTAATCTGGGGAGGAGAATTGGATCGAATAACATTAAGGTCCTATGGGATGAATCGGATAACAACCGCTAAAGCCTGTGCGGTTACAATGTATCTCTATGGAGATTTAACGTTATCCGAACCATCCCATAGGATTTTAACATGCATCGGATAACACTAAAAATCGGATAACACCAAGACCTGTGGAACCAAGTCTTAGCGTTATCCGAGGTATTACTGTATAGGTAGCCACGTTATTTATGAATGTGTTTCCTAAAACATCTTGCAGTTTAATGCAAATATGCCAACCAAAAAGGACTGTGTATATAGATGTAATGACTTAAAGCTCGTCCTCAATGTTGAACAATATTTCTCAAATCTAACTTATTCTGCAGTGATGTTCCTGTAATCCTCTATGAATGAAAGGAAACCTATTTTAGATCAGCTCAGACTCTAGGGAGAGGATCTAAGAAATCTGTTCAAATATATCCTTTCAGTCATTCCCACCCCCACCTCCACCCCATGTTCAAATTCTACCCATTTCCATTTATTGTAGAAGCTGTTTTGGCTTTATTCTCATTTTCATAGCTCACACACAATGTCGATAATGTTGCCATATGGTGGACAGCCTGTGTAAAATGCAAAAGGAAAACAACAAATAATTTAAATCATAAACTTTGGTGAGCTACAGCAGTGAGGAACTGGAAATGGGTGGAGGTCTAGGTTAACCTCCTGTGAGATAACATCAGGGGCTTGGCTTTCTCCCCAGTGCTTTGACCATGGACCTTTCCTCAGTCCCTCTCTTACATTAGGACTGTCTTTCTTAGGCTTTGCAAATGTCAGCTGACAATATGGCTAATTTCATTCATTCTCCCTCTTCTCCATGTTGGAAAAGATAGTGGAATCTCCTTGAGAGACAGAATCTTCACATATTCCCTAACTGTTGTGATCCAGCCCTGATCAGACTCTAAAGACAACCTAGATCAGGAGATACTTCCTATGCCTAGCCCAGTTCTGCCGTCCCAGTCTGCATCTGACCTTGAGCTCCACCCTGTACCTGAACCAGAGGATGATTCTAACCAGGAACCTCGGCCTGCTTCTGGCCCAACTCTGACTCACCAGGCAGATGACTTGTCAGATCAGAGCTCTGACTCTGACAGTACTCAGTACTCAGCCAGAGACCGGTGCCAAAAGGTTCTGCAACTGAGACGCAAGAAAGCCAGAGCTTGGTATCAGAGGAGACTCCTAGCTGATACCCATTAGCTAGGAAGCTTCTTAAACAAGCATGTTTCACAAGGCAAGCGTCAGTATAATTTCTCTGCTAGATCTTCTGTGTACTTTGTGACTGACTGCTGTGACCGTGACTTCTGGCTTCCTTGACAACGCCCCTGGATATCCTTTGAATTCAATGCTCGATCTGATCCTTACTGATACCCTGACCTCGGCTTGCTCTTTGTACCTATTGCTCTATTGGCCTCTCCTTGGATAGACTTTTGCCTGGACTCTCCTGTGTAGTGCCACTGCATGACGACCCTGCCTACTGGGTAGGTCAGCACACTAACAGAAATGCCTAACAGCACCTACATGTAAATTACTACCAAGAGCCAGACTCCATCCATCCTAGAGAAGGTGATGGGAAGAAGAATTGGCACCAGCTAGCATGAAATACAGACAGTTGCCAGGAGAGGGCCATTTGTTTATCAAGGGTACAGGGGGTAACCTAATGTAACTCTAAAATAATCTGAAACAGATGCTATAAATTGGTTATAACTCACTGCTAAAGTCTCCATCTTTGGGGAGACAGTGCAAGTCTTATAAAAATAAATAAATTCCTCCACATTGCTGTGCTTTTCAAGAGGCTGATGGGAACAGTGTGGTTGTAAGTCAGTGCTTAGACATTTGGCTCACCTTAGAATATCCTACTAGAATTGCTACTGGTTTAAATTGAATTGTGGATTTTATTCAGGGCTGGAGTTGGCTCTGGAAAGGAGAGAAATGCTGGTCTTCCTGTTCCCAGGCCAGGGGAAGCAACTGCTCGTTGACTCAGGCTTTCAGTACTTAGTTGGAGCTGGCTGCATATCTGCAGGGCTTTGGAGGAAACTAGTAGGAGTAGGAGTATGTGTTTGTATAGGGGAGACTTCCTAGTGGTAGCTACCATCACTTTTCATTACCATCTCACTACCATCTTGTCAGTAAGGCTTGTGTTTGGGGGATAGAGCAGGGCTTGGAGATAGCTGTGCCTAGAGGCTGCCATGTGCCAAGTGAAGGCCTTGTACAGGCCAGATTGGGTCTGAAGGCTGTTGATTCCTCTTTCCTGACATATTGAGTTGAAAGCTCTGCTTACCAGTCTTACCATCCTAAATACACCTATCCTTGTCTCAGTTTGACGTTTAGTAGGAGAAGTCAGATTGTTATTTGGATGGGAGACTTTCCAGAAGCACCAGGGATCCCCAGGTAGGGCTAGAGAAAGACTCCCATCTGAAACCATACAGAATATCAAGTCAAATTTGGCTGTATTGGCTTAAATCAACATAAGGGTCCGAATCAGCATAAGGCAGCCTCTGTGTTCCTTCAGTGGGGACTGCAGTCACTTAGTGGTTAAGATGCTGAACGTCATGACCGGAAGGCCGACAAGTCAGTAGTGAAACCCAAATGCTTCATGATGAAGTGAACGCCCATCATCTGACCCAGCTCCTGCCAGCCTAGCAGTTTGAAAACAAGAAATTGCAGTAGATAAATAGGTACCATTTCAGCAGGAATGGTGATAGTGATAGGAAATAGTCATTCACCAATATCTGGAGGCCAAAGAAGACCCTAACCTGTAGATAGCCGATTAATTTTATCATGCTCTAATAAGAAATGTAGACTTACAATTTAAGCATAAATAATGGATTGCTGTGTATCTTGAATTAGTTGTTTGTTCCTAGTGAAGACTAAAGGGACTGCAATGGCTTAGTTAGTTGTTAGGATGCTGAACTTGATGACCGGAAGGTCAACAGTTCGAGACCCGAGTGCTGCACAAGGGAGTGAGCTTCTGTCTCTGTCCCAGCTCCTGCCAACCTAACAGTTCAAAAGCAAGTCATTGCAAGTGGATAAATAGGTACTGCTTCAGTAGGAAGACAGCTGCATTCTGTGCACTCTGGTGTCTAGTCATGCCTGACATATCCACAGAAATATCTGCAGACTCAGACACTGCTGGCTCTTTGGCTGTAAACAGAGATGAGCACCGCACCGTAGAGTTGGAGACTACTGGCTTTCAAACAAGGGGGACCTTTACCTTTACTATGTTCCTGTTATTTCCAGGTGCAAACAGTCAAACCAGTAAGTCACTGGAGATAAGAGATATATCTGAGTTATCTTGGAAAACATACTCATACAGTAATACCTCGGATAACGCTAAAACTTGATTCCACAAGTCTTGGTGTTATCCGATTTTTAGTGTCATCCGATGCATGTTAAAATCCTATGGGATGGATTGGATAACGTTGAAGCTACACAGAGATACATTGTAACCGCACAGGCTTTAGTGGTTGTTATCCGATCCATCCCATAGGACCTTAACGTTATTCAATCCAATTCTCCTCCCCAGATTATGCGATTTTAGCATTATCCGAGGTAAACGTTATCCGAGGTATTACTGTATATTTTTAATTGACTATGACACTTTAAAATCTGAACTGAAAGTTTAAGCTATTTTCCTTAAAACATTTTAGTAGTCTTACAAATCCGACTTCTTTCCATCTTTGTGTATAAATGTTTACACTGCTCAATGGAAAAAAAAGAAAATCAATTGAGAAATCATTCAAAATCCCTACAGAGTGGGTTGAAATTGGTATTTAATTGTCCTAGAGTTGTTCTTCAGGTCTATTCAACACATCACTTCTTAATGGGCAAGTATAATTGAATGCTGCTAAATAGTAACAAACATAATCCATTTTCAATAGGCTATCAATCTGGCATTTAATAAAGGTGGAAGGCAACATAAATATTTCTTAGTGTTTTAGTATTATCCAAGTTTTTCTTTGTGAGTTTCATTTGACATCCTGCTTTTTGCCCTCTTCCAATTTTGTGTTTTATGTAATGGTATTTCAAGAGACTATCTAACTTGCTTTTAAGTGTAATAAATTCAAACCTGCAATTTGGCTGGAAAATTGCCATCTACCTTTCTTCTATATAGTAGCTATAATAGAATGAAATTGCCGTTAATGAAGCCTTTAGATGTTCTACAGTAATTGGCAGAGACAGATGCAGTAAGGACCTGGGTCATCTTGTTGTAAAACCCTTCACTGTTGACTCACTGAAGTGGATTACACAAGAAGAACAAGTAGGTGCAATTGACTTTTTCCTAAATAAATAAATACTGTATACAAAACTCAAAATATATTGAATCCCCCAGAAATGTTTGCCTCAAAGCTATCATGATTTGTTGCTCATGTGCTCATTCTAGGGTTGAGATCAAATTTTAGGGATCTGTGGCTCACCAATTGTTGAATTCCAGTCCAATCGGGTCCAACTAGATGGGCCATTGATGAGGCATGTGAATTCATGTCTATCTTGAATTGGTTATTTGTGAAGACTAAAGGGACTGCAGTGGCTTAGTGGCTAAGACGCTGGACTTAACAACCAGAAGATCGGCAGATCAGCAGATCGAGACCCGAGTCCTCCATGACAGAGTGAGCCCTCTTTTTTGTCCCAGCTTCTGCCAACCTAGCAGTTCGAAAGCAAGAAATTGCAAGTGGATAGATAGTTACTGCTTTGGTAGTAAGGTAACAGCATTCTGTGCACTCTGGTGTCTAGTCAAGCCTGCAGACCCAGACAGCGCTGGCTCTTTGGCTGTAAACAGAGATGAGCAACGAACCCTAGAGTCAAATACGACTGGCTTTCAAGCAAGGGAGATCTTTACCTTTAGACTAAAATTTTAAAAGCATTGTATTTAAAACAAAAAACAAAATCTATCTTCATGGGAGATAAATGATCCATGGAATAAAAGTGAAGTAGAAGACAGAGGCTAGTGTCCAAGACTCAGAATCCAGCAGAAACAGAAAGAGTACATCTCCCCTTCTTGATGAAGTTTCCTGTGCCCACTCCAGAGGGATTTTCAGGCATGTCCAAGGGTTGCTGAGCAAGAATGTATGAGAAGTCTCATCACACTGCTGTAGTCCTACATTGGACAGAGGCCAAAGGGCCATATGTCAGACTAAGCTACAGTATTTGGGCATGGAAGTTATATTTGATGATCTTAAGACACCAGTTATGAGACCAAATATGGGTGCTAGGGAGAACCACCTTTCCTCTTGCCCCACCTCCCTTGTATTCCTCATCGTACTATGACAAATGTGTGCAATTTTCCTTCCACAAGCAGTAGTGGCAAGAAACAACTTTCCATTGCCTTGCAGCCCCTCCTAAAAGAATTCTGTTCCCAGGGTCTGGATAATTTTTCAGTACAAGTGTCCAGAACCAGATGGGACTGACAGGTTGTGTAACAACAACAACAACAATGGGGGGGGGGGAGAGAGAGACTCAAATACATCTCCAGAAGCAGCAGCATATGCCTAATCTCAACCTAATTTGAGCACAGAGCTGTTCCTTAAATTCTAAAAAATAATATTGAAACTTTTATTCTTTATGATCCCTTCATCTTTAGTAATTAAATTCTACCAATGCTATGAAAAGCATTGCTGCACTTGGTGTCATAGAGATGATACCCAAATCTTTCTTTTGTCACAGTGGTAACAGCTTATGAGCTCACTGTTATTTTTGAAAAAGAATATACTGTATTTGCTTTTCTTTATGTGGGAAATCATTATTGAGATTGAGGCTTTGTACAGATTATTTTAGCAGCTCTTGAATTTCATCCTGGCACACAAAAAATCATTTAGCACTTTTGGGACAGATGTGTTTATCTAAGTAATACAATCAAAATGGTTCATTTCATTTATTTGGCACTGCAGCTATACTGTAAAACACAGTTGACTAAACACTTCAGAAAATCACCCTGTTCCTTTTCTATCTTTATTCCAATCAGAAAAGATGGAGAATTGCAAATTTTCTTCTACAACTATGCTACCGTACAAAGAGAGTGCAGTGTCATTTTAATATTTTTGGGGTGCGAATATCTTTAATTTGGCCAAAAATGTTTCTGGCATGATTTTGCTATTGTTTATAGCATGATTTTGCTATATCTATTAGATATACAGAACATAACTTTTGTTCTTCACAACTTTGGGAAGATACTAATAAACACAAAGTGTTCTGTGGACTAGCCTTCTTAAGATTTAATTAAAATATAGTTTTGCAGATATAATTGTCTTTTTAGTATATGTCAGCCTGAAGAATCTTTTGTGTAAAATTGGATTTTCACATATATTTTTCCCTCCCATACAAAAACATTGCTATCATTGCTTGGCTTTGTTTGGCAGTATTAACCTGTAGTTCTCACTAAAAGGATTGGGGCACAGTGAAGATATTTCAAGGGCCAGTGTGATAGGAAGTTGCATTTTCAATCAGATCAGTGTGTTATCCATCCTATGAAGTCTTTGTGAATTGAATGTTTCAGGGTAAAATATATAGGAACAATCCTCAGAGGAACCAGCTCTGTTGACATGTGCAAATTTCACTCAGCAGAAGGTAAAATATTTTTTTATGAAAGTGGTTTGGTTGTTGTTGTTTTCTGGCTGTGTAAGTTCTGTTCACTTAAGGTATCCGTTTTTAAACTTTATTTTCTGCTGTAGCAGTGTATCTGACATTTACTCTAAACAATTCAATCTGTTACTAGGAAAAGTATTTTAAAATCCCAAATACTCTGTAGAAATCCTGCTTGGTTAAAATAATGTATACACAGTGTTTATGGGTAATTAGCCAATCAAACCACTGGGCTGGCAGAAAATTAGTAATCCTGTAATTTTGCATATAAATTGAACAAACCACATGCTGTGGAAACTCTCCTTAGAGATTAGTCTATTAACAGTGCTGGTGTTCCATAAGAGTAAAAGAAAACAGCTTTCCTGAACTGTTAATTAAATTATTCATATTCTGTTATTTTGGTTAATGTACCAATTATATTTGTGTACACAAAAATTCAAATGAGATTTTGACTTTAGTTGTAAATAAAGTGTAGACTTGGGTCCCAATTTTGCCTTCTGGGGTTATTCCTTTCTGAATACTGATTACTATAACCTGAAAAAGTCAATGTTCAGAAACAGATTTCCACTTTCATTCTCTCAAGCCTCTCAAGAAGTTCTTTTGCACTTCAAACACACTTCTTCTGTCTCCCTTCTCACCTCTGGTTGTTCATTTCTTTCCTTCCATTTTCCTTCCCACCTACAGAGTGTATATTTATAGTGTAATGTTATTTCCCTCTGTCTCCAGATTCTTCCATTTCCCCCTGACTCTTTTTCTCAGTTCTTACCTTGATATATTGACTGTTTTGAAGAGCGTTGTTCTTATATGCAAAAGGTTTCTGTTTCACAGCACAAAGCCATTTAATGTAGTGCCATTTGCCTGAATAACTGGGTGAAATTTCAGTCCATTTCATAAAATGGGGAACATATTTCGCTATTTAGTGTGCTATAGCAATACTGTTTAACTATACTAAGTGATTCTGTGGTATTTTTCCTTTTTATGTAATGGATTACTTCTGTATGTTTTGAAACACAAGTGACCAGCACAAATGAGAGATTTAATTTTTCATAAATACAATATAGATTTCTACTGTCCTGTTTATATTTTCTTATGTACTTAAAGCATAAAATGGAAAAACCATTGCCCCGGCAAACATTTAGTAAACATGATTATGACCAGTGGCGAAGTCATATTACCCTGCCTGTATCGCTTCTCCTGCAGTGAAAGTCCAAATTCTTAATGTTTATCAGAAAACGGATTACACCTAATTGGCAAATAAGTGATCATCCAATTGAGCAAGTAATGCTTTACAAATATTTGAGAGTGATTTTCCACTTCTTGAGCTCCTGAAAAGCTTTCTTATGCTAATACAAGTGTCCAAAGAAGTATCAAGTCACTTATACCTTTTCTTTTTGTCAAAGGAGGTCAGCGTGTATCATCAGCCATCCAGGTTTGCTAAAATGCTAGTGCAGATGTTTTATGGTACACAATGGTGTGAGTACAGCAATTTCGCTGCAGTGGAAATCCACTCAAACAAAATTTCTGAGAACTGTCCTTGATCTCCCAAGTTGTGTGCCATATAACTTCAGTGCCTAGAAACAGGTAATATGTTGATAGAGTCTTAATAGATGTTGGAAATGTCAAGAGGTGGAAGGTTCATTCTACCATATGAAGTGAAAATGTAAAACAGCTAAAACATATTGGGGGAGGAGATAAATCTGACCATGGAGAAAATGTTGAAATTTAATCTGCAAATGTCACCAGAATTGCATCTGCTGAGCTTCAGTGGACAACCAAATAGAAAGGGGAAAGACTGCTCTGGTCAGGTATATGACAAAGGCCACAATACTTTTATATTCCCCAAACTGGAAAGTTACTAAAGTGCCAACAGTTGAAGACTGGCTAGTGAAGGTATCAGAAATGATAGTAATGGCGTTGACAGCTCTAATAACAGATAGATCGTTAACAAACTTTAAAATGAACTAGAAGTTCTTACTGGACTTTCTGGTAGAATATGGAAAGGGAGGGCTATTATGATTTGACTTTGAAGTTTAGGGTGTTGGGCAGGATGTAGGCTTAAAAAGTCTTATTTTATTTGAACCTAAATGTATTTTAAATTGGCAGAAAACTACAATGTATCATATGTATGGAAAGCATTAAAATTGTCCTTTTCTTCCCTTGATTTTTTAAAAATTGTATTTCTATACCACCCATTTGGGTGGTATCCCACTCTGGACACTGAACAAACAGATAACAAATAACAACAAAACCCACAGCAGATCAAAACAAACAAACAACAAAGACATCACAAACTAAAATAAAAGAAAGTAATTGGTGTCTGAGGGCACAGAGACTCAACCTGACTGCCTAATTTATCGGTAAAGGAACGACATCCTGAAAAGCCTCCTTGAAGAAGAGAGTTTTATTTGTATATGTTTCACCCCCCTTTTATCTTGTATTCTTTAATAAGATAAACCTAATAAGCTATTGAATTGATAAATGTTGATAGAGTCTTGGACATGAATTCCTAAGTTAAAATTTTGGTTTAAAAGGATTTCTAAATCTGCGGGGTTGGATCCCTTGTTTTTTTTACCCATGTGTTCAAGTCCAGGTGGAGACGGACATTGGATGATAAATTATCTCATCCAAAATGTCACAAAATGTGGTCAGTCAGTTGCTAGGTAGGTAGGTAGATTCTGCCTATCCTGAAATTAGAAATGGTGGCCAGGCTTCTTTACCTGCAAGCCGTCTGAATGCATTAATATTCCAAATTATAGGAAAATGTTTACACTAGTCAAGTTTTATGTATTACCTTCAACTTTGCTGGAAGGAAGATAATAACAATGTCCCTTTTGGAGATGTTTATGCCCTTGTTAGGCGGAGAGAGGAAAACATGTACAGCTGTATTGATCCTTTTATAGTGGTTTTCATTATATTTTTATTCATCCTGTTGTGTGAAGTATCCCTGGAAGAACCAGTGAGTACTATCTGCTGTTGTGACAGTGCCCACTGGTAACAATGAAAGTGTCCAGCTTTTGTGCAGCAGTATTAGGCTGTTGACAGGAAACAGTATCATAAAACTTTATGCTTGTCTTATCAAATTTTTATTTTTATGAGTCACCTTTATGCAATGTATTTCATTTGTATTTAATAATACAAATTATTGCATAATTTTGTTAATGACTTCTAACTGATTAGTCCATCTTTATAAGAGAATTACACATCAAACACTTTCCAGGAAAGTGCATTTCCTTCTTCTGAGGGCATCCAGGGACTGTGTAGCTTGCTCATAGCTCCATAGGGTGGCTCTTCTCCCAGGAAGAACAGTGGTGAATTGAAATCCCAGCCTCCTATTCTGCAGCCAGTTACCTAACTTATTTAGCTATCCATTGTCTTATAGTAGAAAAGAGGGGAATAAGTTATCATTTCCACCAAGTCATAAGTGTTTAGGCTGAAATCCTATTCATGCAGTTGCGTTATGTAAGGCTGATAATGTTGTCAGTCACTGTGGTTTTTCAGAAATAAAACCTCTCTAATTCTTCACCCTAAAGATTCTGAGGTTCCCAAGGAATCCCTTTCATCATGGGGAAGCCATTGGGAGCATCAGGATAGTTGTTGTGTGTGAATTTTCAAAGAAAGTGAGATATTTAAGAATTGTTTTTTCTAGTGCCATCTTCTCCTCATCCCAGTGAATTTCTGTAGCTAAGCAAAGATTCACGCACATGTCTCCTGAGTCCTAATCCATCACTATATCCAGTACACCACAAAGGGTATCTACAGGATAGAGTAGACTTTCCCTTTACAAAAATCACTGCCACCATGCAAACGTTACCATAAAACGAAGGCTCACCACCCCACCCCATAGCTCCCAGTCACTTCCCAACAGTGAAAGGGGTTCTATACAAGCCTCAGGACTTTCACAGGGTAGTGGGTTTGGGATATATTTTTTTATTTCTGATGTCATCAGCCTTATGCTGTTTATTTGCACAAACAGGATTCCTGCTATGCCATTATCTTTCTGCGAAACTGTATCATTTTATTAAAATCCATAACAGATTTGAGTTTCTCACACATTAAAAAAACCCATACCAAATCCTGCAGCAAAACAGTTTTATATATCTGGAGCTGCCTTGCATGAATACCTTGCATTTGACCAGGGATGACCAACCTACCTGACACTATTTCATGTGGCCCGGCACTCCCCTTGTCACTGCTGGAAGTGGACACATTTATGGTAGCCATAAAATGTTCCCACACATGCGTAAACGTGCCCATGCCTGCCATAAACGATGCTATAAATGCACCCACAGCTGCCATAAACATTTTTATGACAGCCATGGATGTGTTTTATGACGAGAGGAACCACGTGACTGGCGCGCTCAGCTGTCAGAGGAGCATGGTCCGGCCCACAGTATGAAAAGTTTGGGAACCCCTGCGCTTGACTCTTGAAATTAATCATTGCTGTACAACAGCAGATATTGGTGGGACTCATCTCTATGTACAACATCTACAAACTTGGTTCCTGTAGTGTGTATAGTGTCATTTTCTTCCTATCTCTGGAATCAAATCATTCTGCTCTTGATGACAATAAATCCTGGACCCCTACCTGCCCTTTACTGCTTTTTAGTTCTGTTGGAGACAAGTGACAGAGTAATAATTTATTCCAATGTCAGAAAAATAATTTGGAAAATGTCAAGTAGAAAAGAAAAATAGGATAGAAGAGAATTACTTTCAAAGACGGCAGCAAGTTTCCCCCCACCTCTGCTGCCCCTTAATGTCCTGAAGCCAAAATAATTTTGGTAGCTCTCTGAAATACAAGGAAACAGTTAAATTGATATTTAGCAAAATCTTCATTAATTTTATTGCAGTTGTCTTCTTACAGGAGATAGGGATGAAGAAGGAACACAGCAGTCATTCCAGAAAAGATCATTTCCCTCATTACTCATTCTTAGAAAATTGTGATCTAAAGCTAGTGTTGGTATGACTCAAAAAAGTGGTTTGAGGAGTGGGGGAGGGAAAGATGATGGATTATCCTAGAGAAAAAGTTTGATCCTGCTCCTTCCAAAAGCCATCAAGATTCTAATCTTACAAAATTATTTTTCATCCTTACACCCTCATCCCCAATGCTAATAGGTAGGCTCTATTTTCTGGCATGACATATGACTAACATGACCAGGATTCATAAATCTGTACTGAAGATACTGTTCACTGAAGATTAATGGCACAATCCTGTGTGCATTCATGCAAACTTAATTTTCACTCGTTTAAATTGGATTTAGCGTAAATGGTAAAACACAACATTGCATTGTACACTGGCTCCAAATTACACATGACTACAAAATATATAAGAAATCTGTAAATAAATAGATTCTTTAGGTGAGGTATATTCTCTGGAATATGACAGTGTTACAATTTCAGAAACACTGCTATTGAATTATTTTATCCCATTTTTGTTCCTCCGGTGTTCATTAATGTTAATACATTATCAAGTTGACTCTGACTTTTGGAGAGCCTTTCCAAGTTTTCCTAAGTGTGCAATACTCAGACTTAATATATCAGTCCTTTCTTTGGGGGTTATTTTAGGACTGTGCAGCTTGCCCAAAGCTACATAGATTGCCTCTTCTCCTAAAAGACACAGTGGAGACAGCTGTCCTCCCTCCAGCCAGGTGCTCACTACCCTCTATCAGGGGTTCCCAACCTAAGGCCCGTGGGCCGGATTTGGCTCATGGCGCCATTTCATGTGCCCCATTCAAGAGAAAATATGACCACTCCTTTGAAGCTGCTGGGGAAAAATGGCCAGCCCCATCATGCAGGCAGGGCACAATGGCCATCCAGCTCTTGAAGGTGATTAGGAGAGTGTGACCTAGCCCCCAGTTTGAAAAATTTGGGAATCCCTCCCCTATATAGCTTAATGATTAGGGTTCAGATGCATTTGTGTATTTAGGGTCAATGGACTCCGGAATCCCTGCTCTCCTGAATAAGCCTCAGCCATGCACACACTGGCACTGGATAAAACCTATGCATATGGACCATTACTTCATGAGACGTTTTGACTCATCTAGATATTTGCTGGTTCTCCTTATTATTGTGCCCTTTCAATTTAGAGCCCCTACCTAGTGTCATCTATATGAATTCATACCTGGATGCAGAAGGAGGAGGCCTCACATTTTTAAGGAGTGTAATCTGCAGGGAATCTGCTTGTTCCGATTTCACCACCACCACAAAGCCTAAATTCATTGAACCTTCCTTCTTTTTTGTTTTTTAAATGCCACACAAAAATTTGGAGGCACTTTGCAACATTGAGTTTGCCTATACGTACTGTGTATTTCAAAATCTCTTTTTCCCAAATTTTAAAATGTGTCCATTATTTTCTATATGATTTCTCCTACTGTATACTTCTTTGTATGCATTTTTTTATCAGAGACCTGTGTTGTGAAATCAAGGGCTAATTCCATGCTTAGATAACATACCCAGTGGTGGGATTCAAAAAAATTACTACCTACTCTTGGGCATTGTATAGTGGGCATGGCCAGGGGGAAAGCCCTGTGTTGCACCCGAATTAGGACTACTTTATTTCAAAACTTGAATTGGGGGGGGGGGGGGGGGCAAGACGGAATTTCTGCTATCAGTTCTGGCTAACTGGGGCAAGCTGCTGAATCCCACCACTGGACATACCTGTACATAATCTGCATATTAATTTCTTGTTCAGACCAAACAATTATTGTCATTTTCTAATCAGTTTGAATTTTAACTATGTGGAGTCATTTCCCCCTGCCCCTCACCTGACAGAAGTAGCTTGGCATAGTCCAAACAATTTCAAATCAATCCCCAATGAGTGCACATACATCATGTCTCTAAAGTAATCTCACTTTTATGCCACAAAGCTTCTTCCCCTTTCTCTAATGCATCATTTCCCACCCTTTGGTTTTTGGACCCCAATTCCCAAAAGCCTAAGACAGTTCCCTAAAGCACTGATTTAGACTTCTGAGAATTGAAGTCCACCAGTGTTCCATGGAACATAGTTTAGGAAATGCTGCTCTGGTGCATTGTCTCTTCTTTGTCAAGACCAAAGAGAGAAGAAGATGGGAAATTGGCCAAAGCTATATGTTTTCAGATACAGTAATACCCCGGATAACGTTATGACTTGGTTCCACAAGTCATGACGTTATCCGATTTTTAGCGTTGTCCGATGCATGCATCAAACAACGCTAAAAAAAGGCAGGCAGGGAAAGAAAGGGTCTCTTTCTTTTCCTCCCTGTCTTTAAAGCCACCCCTCACCCGCAGTGGTCTCTGCAACTGCAGTAGGGTCGGAGAAAGGCGCACCTTTCCCCTGTCCCTACTGCAGTCGCAGAGACTGCTTGTGTCTCTTTCCCTCCCTGTATTTAAACTACGTCTCTCTCTTTCCCCCTCCCTATAGTTTAAATACAGGGAGGGAAAGAGACACAGGCAGTCTCTGCGACTGCAGTAGGGTCAGGGGAAAGGCGCGCCTTTCCCCGACCCTACTGCAGTCGCAGAGACCTCTGCGGGTGAGAGGTGGATTGGGTAGTTCTACCCAAACCACCCCACACCCGCAGACCATTGCCTCAGATAACGCTAAGAATCATTATCCAGAATCGTTATCCGATGCAAGTTTTTTCCAAAAAACTTGCATCTTTATCCGATTCTAGCGTTATCTGAAGCAATCGTTATCCGGGGTATTACTGTACTAGTAAAAAGTAGTTTCATATATGGATGGCATTTTTTTAAAAAAAAATAGTTTAATGTTATTTAGTACTTTGAACCTCAGATAAGTAGAGACATTATTTCTAAGATCCAGTCATCTGATATTTTGTTTTGCATGTATTATTTTTTGAAAACACCTGTATTTCTAGGTTGATTACAATCCTAGGTTCTTATCTGCTTCTTCCTTCTTCTATGTCTAGGCCAGACGGAAAACTGCCAAAATTATCTGCTGTGGGAATCCTAATTTTAAAATTAAAAATGTATTGTAATGATTGAAGCTAGGCATCTCATCTGTTAGTACAAACAGGCTAATAAACATATCCATTTGTCTCCAAATGATTACACTAGTAGCACTCTCATGACTAAGTGACTAATTTTATTGTAAGGAGGATAAGTAAATGACTCTCTCTGGTGGGTTGGATTCTAGTGATTGATAGTAGTTTGTTTCTGCTTATTTTATATGCTTCTAAAAGAATATGACATACCAAAAAAAATCATACTAAGAATATCTGTACTAGTTCATGAGACAAGATTAAGTCCAAAAGTAAGCAATAACTTCTGGAGAATTCATCAATCTAGTTTGTACAAAAGTTACAGGCTTGATGAAAGAACAAAAGAGCAATTTGCTTTGCAAGGATGAATTCTATGGGCAAAACCTAATATGAGGTACATCAGTATGTAAAATGATTGTTTTGATCAAAAAAAAATTCCTATAATGTACAAGGTAACTTTTCTAGAGAAAAGACGTTTAAAGAAAATATGGCAAACACTATCAGATATATCAAAATACAGTAATACCCCGGATAACGTTATGACTTGGTTCCACAAGTCATGATGTTATCCGGTTTTTAGCGTTGTCCGATACATGCATCCAACAACGCTAAAAATAAAGCCCTGACTTCAGGGACAAACCGCTTTAAAGGCAGGCAGGGAAAGAAAGAGACCTCCCTGCCTTTAAAGCCACCCCCACACGCAGCAGTCTCTGCGACTGCAGTAGGGTCGGGGAAAGTGCCATTCCGACGCTACTGCAGGGTTCCCTCTGCTTACCTTCCTTTCCTTCTCTGACTCCCAGCTGATTGCAAAAGGCTTGGTTTTTTTAAACTGCAGGGAAGGGGGGGAAGCTGTTCTTGCTTTACTTCCTGAATTGAAAAAAATACAGAGATGTGATTGGTTCTCTAGATCAGCTGATCTAGAGAACCAATCGAACAGGAAAGGGGGAAAATACAGAGATGTGATTGGCTCTCTAGATCAGCTGATCTAGAGAACCAGTCACATCTCTGTATTTTTTTCAATTCAGGAAGTAAAGCAAGAACAGCTTTCCCCCCCCCTTCCCTGCAGTTTAAAAAAACCAAGCCTTTTGCAATCAGCTAGGAGTCGGAGAAGGAAAGGAAGGTAAGCAGAGGGAACCCTGCAGTAGCGTCGGGGGAAAGGCAGGCAGGCGCTGGGGAGGGGGTTGGATTGGGTAGATGTTCTACCCAATCCAACTCCCACGCACACGCACACGCTTGTACCAGATAACGCTAAAAAAATCGTGTTATCCAATGCAAGATTTTTCCGAAAATCTTGCAACGTTATGCGGTTTTAGCGCTGTCAGGTACAATCGTTATCCGGGGTATTACTGTATCTCAGTTTTAGCATGTAGTACACATTGAAAAGTCTGGCCAGGTTATCCTGCTGTGGTAATAGAGTGTTTCATACTGCCAGTGACTCAACAACGAGTGTCAGGCAGCAGTTAACTAACCTGACTATTCTGAGGACTATGGCCTTAGGTGCTAAAGTCCACAGGGAAGGGTGATGGTCCCCAAGTGGATTAAATCCCACTTGAATCCATCTTGATGGAGGGCAGCAGCTTCATCAATATTGGCCTGGGGCTGAGGAGGATTTTGAATACCAAAAGGGCTCAGGACCAGAAAGTGACTCAGAGAACTAGATGAGTGGTACGGGTGTCATGCTGGAATGCGGAAGGCAGATGAAAGGCCACTGCATTATATTATGACAGTCTTCATAGCTTATCACCATGATGATCACCAATATTCAGATACGGCAAAAGAAGAAGAAGTACACATTGAGAAAAGGTGTAACTAGCAGTGGGCTTTCATGAGACAATATTCATGTCAGTTTCATGAGACAATATCCATGTATCTTTTTCCTGTGGAATTAACTACAGTTTGTATATACTTGCCATGTGTGCATAAAACCAGCAGGAAGAGGCATATGCTAGGGTAGGATCAAGAATTTTTCATTTATTTTTTCTCCAGGCTCACTTCTGTCACTAAGATCTATAGTAGGGATAATTGTCAGGCCTGGCATTTAAACTGATTTATCTACCATTGTTTAAATAATAAACTGTCTCCAAAAATCTGTTGTTTGAAGAAAATGCTATTGGGAATAAGCCTAATTAGATCAGTATTGCAACATAAGAGAACTATTAAAACTGTGGGAGGCAGTGCAGTGTTTCAAAAGTATTGTCATCTTGTAGATAAATTTTTAAAGTCTTTTTAAAGATTAAGTCTTTAATTTCTGAAAATCACCATTGGTGGGATGACTTTACATAGGTTTGAATTCACCTCCTGTTTAATTATTACAAGTTTCGATTTCTGTACTTAACGTGTGGGTCTCTGATGAAGGGTGTAGTTCCTATTGTAGTTCTTAAGGAACTATTCCATCTTTTATTGCTGTTGTTTTTCAAAAATCATCCAAATTTGGATTCCTTAATTCCAGAGAATTATTTCTATTCTAGATAATTATTTCCTAGCATTTAATCCACAGCTGGCTTGGGATCTCAGTGAGTTGTAGCACCTGACTGTGCGGCCAGGCATCAGACATTCAAGTCCCCTCTGTGTTTTGTAGGAAAAGAACAAAACTATGTGGCTTTGGGGAAGATTTTGTTGTTGTCCAACCCTTTGTGACCCCATGGACCACTGCACGCCAGGTTCCTCTGCCATCCTCCATAGTCTGTCCAGATCTACGTGTACCATGTCAATGATGCTACATGGTCCCAGAACAAGGAAATGCTAAACCATTTCTGAGTACAGCGGTCCCTCGATTAACATAATTAATGCATTCTCCAAGATGTTTCTTACAGCGAAAATTACTTTAACTGAATTTCCCATAGGAATACATTGAATGCAATTTCCCATAGGAATGCATTGAAAACCAAAATACACTAACCGAAATGTGGTTTCCGATAGAAATGCATTGAAAACCAATTAATCCGTTCCGGGGGGGGAGGGATCTATAAACTGAACCACTATTTTCTATGGGTTTCCTTTTGTTATGTAATTTTTTTGTTAATCAAGGTTCCTCTGTACTTTATACCTAAAAATTTATGGGAAAGCATAAGTCACAGTGAACTGGATGACAGTGAATTAAGTGGTGGATTAATCTACAGTTCTTGAGTATGATACTGAAGGGATGGTGGCTTTTCATTTCCTACTGGTCTTCAATGACACTCATCATATATATCAGAGAATAAACAAAATAAAAAATGTTGTAGCACCTTGAAGACTAACTGTTGAATTTTAATGTGAGCTTTCATGAATCAAGTCCACCTCATCAGACATAGGAGTGGGACTTCATGGCATCAATTCATCATATCCTGTAGTTCCATCCCACTTTTGTTTCCAGACTGGTTTAGAAATAGTGATAATCTTGATGAACACAAAGGTTTGCACACAAAGTTATGAATGGGAGAGTACAGCTTGCTTGTTTTACTGCCTTCCTTTGGAACTTTTGATACCATCGGGCATGGTACCCTTTTGGATTGTGTACTTTGCTGTAAAACCTGGAGGCATGCCATAGTGACTCTGATTCTTTCTAGTGGATATACTAAAAGTGGTGCTGTGGTACCTTGCTTGGAAGTTTGGGCTAAAGTATAATCACAATGCAGATGGCATGCAGTTCCTTCTCTCACTTCCTCCAACTACCTCCAGGGAAACTGTGGAAACCCTAAAAAAATGCCAGGGGACACTGGCAACCAGTGCAAATTAAACACTATAAAGAAGACAGAAGCACTGTTGGTGGGGAAATCTGCTTATCTATATGGTGGGGTGAGACCAGTGGTAGATGAGGCTGTAGTCCCTTTGTAGCACCAGGTACGCAACTTGAGGGTTCCCTTGAACTCAGTGCTATATATGGAAATGTGTGTGTGCATAAATGCACCCTCCCATACAGGTTTTAAGAGACATTTGGAAGCTTAAGGTAGCGGAGAATACAGTTGCTTTTGGAGGATAGGCAACAAACCGTCTAATGCTGATTCCATTTTAGTGCATTGTTTGCTGGTATGTTTCTAGTCCACTTCAAAGTACTGGTGCCCCTCAGGGATTAGTGTTAGTTATTTTAAAGATCACTTTGCAACCTGTTTCCTGAAAGGGAACATTCTGCCCTCATGCCTACCAATACAGTCAGTTTGGTTGGTGAGCATAAAAGGAGCTTTTCTATCATGACGTCCTCTCTTGGGAAAACCTTACTCTGTATTGTGCAGAATATTCTCAGGATGTTTTCAAATGGGTCTTCAAGTGTCAGGTGCTCCCTTCTGCTTTTAAATAAATGAATGACAACCCTTATTGTTCAAAGTGTTTTGATGTGTTTTTGAAATGTTTATGAATTCTTGGTTTTGTGATCGGGATGGGGTATTTCTTGTAATGTTCTTGATGTTTAATGCTTTGATGTGATTTTTGTGATGTAATATTTGTACTTAATGAAACATTGTTTTGCTGTAAGCTGCCCAGAGTCGCTATAGGCAAGTGGGGCGGCATAAAAGTCGAACAATAATAATAATAATAATAATAATAATAATAATAATAATAATAATAATAATAATAATAATAATAATAATAATAATAATAATAATAATAATAATAATAATAATAATTTATAAACCGGAGTTTGCAATGTTGCTGTTGTGTTAAAAGGTTTTATGCTGCTGCTTTACTTAATTATTTTCTATATGTTACTATTTTATCTTGTATTATACACCATCATCATCACCATCATAATTACTAATACTACAACAATGATATTGCTATTTTTATTTGAAATTTTGTTACAGTATTAACCATCTTGAGAAAGTATTGCTTTTAAAAATAATAAAAATTGAAATAAATAGTATCAATACTTCACAATCTTACCCTTAATTATTAGGAAACATATTTAACTGTACAGGCTGATACATGTCTACTCAGAAGTAAATCCTATTACATTCAGTAATTTATAATTAGTAAATCTGCACGTGATCTAAATTTAAGTGTCCGTGTACTAGGTCCGTGTACTAGCATCCCTTCATTTTAAGGGGAGGACAATTATTTTTTTAAAAAAAAGCTAATAAATGATGTAAACAAAATCTGAATCAACCATATAGCAGCTTGAATTAGTGAACCTATGTATATGCAATCTGTTCTTTAAGCATTACTCCAACCGTGTCAAGTTTTAAAGATTGTTCCTTACATTATCAAAGTATTATCTTCCAATTTTGTAACATGCTGAAAATGACCTTTGGCTTAATTTATTTTTTCAGGGCCAATGCAGGAGACAATATATGACTTCTGGAGAATGGTCTGGCATGAAAATACAGCAAGCATAGTAATGGTGACAAACCTTGTGGAAGTGGGCAGGGTAAGAAGAGTTTGCAAGTTTTGTATTTTGCTTTTTCGTTCAGTGAGAGTCAGCAGTATAAGAGGATACTAGAGTACTTGGAGACCTCTTCCTATTTTAAATCATGAGTATAGGAGATAAACAAGTGAAGTGATATCTGTCTTTTTAGTAAGGTTCCTTCCTATTTTACAAGCTCATTCCTAACTTCCAAGCTATAAGTCGTCACAGAACACTATGAATATGTTAAGCACAGCTCATGTTTGTGGGTGGCTGGAGGACCAAACCAAGATTATATAGACCAAGATCCATATCCTCACCTGGGACATACTATGTAACATGTGGGTGGATCTCTTGATATCCTTCATGCCCCAATTTTCCTATTGTGTGTGTTACCTGCCAAGGTCCAGATCTGTTATTTCATGATCTTGAAGCTATTACAAGTGGCACACCCACCTTTGTTAACATCATATAAGGTGGGCTAGGTAGGGCAGTTCAATGTCCCTGTGAAAATCTCAAACTTCTTCACCTGCACTATTAGCACTTCCAAAAACAGTATTTATTAGCTGCTGAAAGAGAAGGAAATTGTGTATATATATTAGTGTAAACTACAATAGTTATGATGCATGTTTTTAATTTCTTGGCAACATGGTAGTTTATAATTTCCCCTCAAAAATAAATGTGTAAACTATAAGGCAATTAATTAATTTCTCTGTAAAATGGGTAAACATGTCACTTCTAGCTTCCTTTATTGTAAAGTCAGTTTCCATTTTGAGTTTAGAATGGGGGTACTGTTGGGTTTATTGTGAGCTTAAATCCTGCTATGTAGACATCTAAATGGCTGAACTGGCTCACAAATCATAGAGCAAGATCGTGTTTGGATGACAAAGCAGTGCGATTTGTGAGTATAATTAAGTGCTGCTGCAAAAACATGAAGATGGAAGCAATTCAGCTGGCTGAAATGGTCAGTCTGAGGCCATTTGAAATCTAGTGGATTGATAACTTTCCCACTTAAATACAACTGAAACTTTTTAAAAGTTAAAACAATTTATGGATGTGATGTGAAACTTTCCAATGTATGTTATCTAGTTTATAACCCTGTTCCACAAACTGGAATCTGTTTTGAGAGATGGCTGATCTTGAGTGCCTAACTGAAATGTCTTCTTTGCACAACGTAACGATATTGATATTATTACAGATTTGGTTTTGGTAGGAAAGCAGGGTGTGATTTCTTCACTGTATGTCTGCCTTCTCCCTCAATACATGACTTTAGAACTTGGTTTGTTAGTAATTTAATCCTCTTCTCAATCATTTCCATATTACAGCATCACATCTGTCAGTTTCTTTAAATCATGTTTGAAGAACATCTGTTTTTCCAGATGTTGTTGCAATACAATTCACACCCTTTCTCACCATTGGCTAGACTGAGTAAGGGATGGTGGGAGTTGCAGACCAACATCTGTAGAAGCATCCTTTCCATTCTTCCATCATAAATGAAGACTTCCATATTTCTGCCCAATTGGGGGTGGCTTTGATTTGTCCAACTTTAAACACAAAACCAGCAAGATAGAGAACCACAGAAGGTTTGGCAGAAGTGGGAGCAGAAGAAGAAAGGATGGGCAGAGGCTGGCCCCGGAGGAAGGAAGAGGGAGCTGTGGGTTGGAATACAATTTGCGTCATATCTAGTAAAAATGGTGAACTCCCAAATCACTCCACAGCCCCTGCATGAGCACTAATTGCAATTTCAAATGTAATACTGTCTGCCAATCAACCTACAGTGTAGTCAGGTGTGAAGAAGATTTCAGTCTATCAAATCTAACTTTAATTCTGTTCATATTAAAAGTGCCACAATACTCTTCTGCTTGACCTCTTTTCATTATGGTGTTTAAATTGGGGCTCTGACAAAAGAGGGGGAGAGGTTTTAGACGAGGGGTGTCCAAACTACAGCCCAGGGGCTGTATCTGGGCCCCAACGCCAAGTCACCTGCCCCTTGCCGCCCTCGCCGATCCCAGAAGTGCCAGATGAATTGGCGTAGGGGGCCAGATCCGGGCCCGGGCCATAGTTTGGGTACCCCTAAACCATGTGACCGGCCCATGGGCTGAAAAGTTTGGGCACCCCTGCTTTAGACATTTGAACTTGTCCTGCAATTGGTTGCCTTTCTATAGAACACAACCATTCACCAGAATGAAAAATGACTACTCTTGATTCCAAAGCTATAAATCTTACTTGTGAGCCACCTAACCAGAACCTTTTTCTTCCTTAGCAGAGATACAAGGAGACTGAACAGTATCAGTGATTTTTGTCACTCTTCAGTAAGATTGAATTTAGGGCCGAGTGTTTCTCTGAAGAGCAAAAGTGAATTTTCTATTGCATCATGTGGAAACATTATACAAGCCAGATTCTGTGCTTGTTTGAATTTTGTAAAAAAATAATTATTATTATATAGGATTTGTTGGAGCTTGAGCCCAAAGAAATGTACATAAGAAGGAAAGCTTTCAGTTCTCATTTTAACCCCAGAGTTTCATGTTTAGAGTCCACAGGGAACGTGCTCTCTAGTACTGTATATCTGTTCATCCTTTTCTAAAAACTGGGAAAGCAACTGACACCAGAAGATTCTTTTAATGTGCAGCTGTGTGTTCTCTGCCTAGTCACATAAGAGCTATGCCACGCCCCATTTACTTATTCCTTTAATTGGCCTTCTGTCCTTGAGTTTACTTTGGGTCTTTTTTTCAATATCATGTTTTGACAGAACAGAAGACATCTGCAGAACCCTTATTGTAACTTTTATCCACCTTGAATTCCCCTTCCCCTTTTTTCCCTTTTCTTTGCTGCTTCTGCTTCCATTTGCTGCTCATTTTTTTATCTGACTTAGAAATTGGTTTGGAGACCACCTGCCCATTTAAAACCCAAAAAGCAAAGAAAAGGATGGGGGGGGGGATAGTTCTACAGAGATGTATTTGTTTGTATGGTGTTTTTTTCATTCTTCTCCAGAAAAGAATATCTATTTAACATGTTTGCCGCATAACTTGTGTTTGTCCTTCATGAATTAATCATAAAGGGGGGTGTATGTGTATTATTTGTTTACCGGAACTGGATAGTCATTAAATTTCTGTGCGGATATAGCTTTTGCCCTGGAGCTCTGTGCATCGGAATGGTTTTAATTGCAGGCAGAGGAGCCATCGGGAGGCTTTCCTTCATGCAGGCACCTGCTGCAGATGATTCAGTCCCTTCATTTGCCTCTAGCAGGGCCTCGATACATCTGCCAGTACCTGTCATCATCTGAGACAGACTTGTCAGAAACCCTGCATCCTTTAAGCTCTCCTGCATTTCAGCAAGGGACCCTTGTCAGCTTGCCTGGCACTTGTAGACCACCGTGCACCTGGTATTTAAATGGCAGCAAAATGTGTTGTGATTGTTTTTTTCCTTTAATGAGCCTACCTGAGGGACATCTAGCTCTTTATCTGGTAGCCTGTTACTGAGCCGCTTGCATTTATTCTGTGTTGCATAGAGAGACCAGAAGAAAACCATCCAGCCACACCCCACACTTCATCCCTCGTATTCTTATGCTGTTACACTGATCCATCTGCTGGAAGTCCATGACAGAAATGTGCAAAAAATAAAATTCTCCTGGAGTGTTTTGAGCCAGTAATGTGCACTAATGATTTCTAAGTGTATTTAGCCAACTCTGTGAAGACCTAATTAGAATGTGACTTAATTCGAAAATACAAATGGTACCTCTAATAATTTAGGTTGTCCATTAGTGCCTTGCTGCGAAAAGGTATTTGACAAGTGATAGGATAATTCCTACAGAATCCCCTCCCTCTCTTCTTCTCAACCTCCCCAGATGCATCACTTAATTTTGAATTTCTTTTCTAAGCCCTGTTTAGTCTTTGCTTAACTGATGATGTTCAGCATGTAAGCATGGGAGTACCTCACTAAGGCTCCACCATCATCATCATGTGGAAAGCAACAATTCTGAAGAGACTGGGGTACCAGTTTGCAAGCAGCATCCCTGATTTTTTCCAGAACTTCCACATGAATAGGACTCTCACCTTCAGACCTGTTGCTTTTCATATGAAGAAAGTAACAACACAAGGTACAGAATAGCGCTAAGGAAGTTAACTAGGAAGTTAACATCTACATAGAATAGAACTAGGAAGTTAACATCTACATAGGGGTAGAACAAGAGTGCCCAAACTATGGCCCATAGGCCAGATCTGGCCCCAACACCAATTCATCTGGCCCACACTGCCCTCATCGCTCCTGGAAGTGGAAATAAAATGTGCCCACATGAGCACATTTAGTTCCGCTTCCAGGAGCGACGACGGTGGTTTGGGCCGGATGAATTGGTATTGGGGCCATATCTGGCCCATAGGCCATTGTTTGGGCACCCCTAGTTTAAGCAGAGAAAATGGCAGCTTAAAATCTATCTCATTCTGTTGCAAAACAGATTGCAAGCCACATTTTACTTCCATTTTCAGTGGGAGGAATCATGTGACTGACCTCCTAAACCAGGTGACCGGCCCACAGCCTGAAAGTTTGGGTATCCCTGGCGTAGAATGAAGTCAGAACCAAGAAATGAACTATAAGGCTACAGTCCTGTGTGAATCCACCTGAATCCAATGGGACTCATCCTGCATAGGATATGTAAGAGTGTGCTGGTTAAAATTTGGATTGTTCCCTCAGTTGTAAAAATGGTTGAAATGAACATATTGAACAAAGCATATGTCTGCCATTCTCCCCCAGTCATTTCTTTATATACAGACTGAATGTGAAAGGATGCTTTAGTAGTAAAACATTTAAACCATAATTTAATTCTGAACAAAGGAAGAGAAAAAGGTCCCATGTGTATAATCCATGCTATTCTGAAATTAATTTATCCTACTGATGAGTTGAAAAAAAGTAAACAACTATAATTTCCTAATAGGAGATGAAGGCAGGTGCTATAAATAGCTAGAAAGAAAATGCTTAATGTAATTTATCAGTTTAAAATCGAATCTAATTGAGCACATCAGTAAGTATGATCACATGTCTTACCAGTCAAATCAGATTTTTGTTTTTCAAACCTACAACCAGAAATAACAATTTGGCTTTATTCCATGAAGGATAACGGGAAAGAAATCCATAGGGAGAATAATTGGCTGTTTTTCTCCAAAAACCCAGACAGACTCTTCTGAAATCATTTAATAAAGATGTCCCCAGATCAACAGTGTCTGCCTCATTGAGCAAGACAGCATAAAGCAGGTGCAGAACATTGCTTTTTGTCACACCAAACCATTTTCGTACGCATACTTTCCTACAAGGAAGTGGTATTCTAAAACATGTATAGTCAATAGAAATCTGTATTTTCAGCCCTACTAAATTGATTAAAAGTACTGTATTCAAATACTGTAACCTGAAGTATGTGCTAATCAAAGTGAAAGGACATTTTAGACTAATATGCATCTTGACCATAAATAAACAAAATGGCAGTTGAAGCTACCTGAAACCTGAGTAAACAGTAGAAAAAGACAAAACCAACAAGATTAAAATTAAAAAGATGTCTCTTTGACACTAAGCGTAAATACAAAAGGAAAGTCCAATGTTGTGCATATAAAATGGTGGGACTGTAAGAATGTAGGTTAAGACCCACCCTACCATCTCACCTGTGAGACCTTTGCATACTTTGTGTGCTATTCTGAATATAGTCATACCTCACATAACGAATTTAATTCGTTCAGCGAGGTTGCTCGCTATGCGAAAAATTCGCTATGCGAGTCAGACTTTTCCCTATGGAAAAACTCGCATAACGAGCATTTCTATGGGGAAAACTCGCATAGCGAAAAAATTCGTTATGCAATTTTTTTCCCCATAGAAACGCTTGTTATGCGAGTTTTTCCATAGGGAAAAGTCCGACTCACATAGCAAAAAATTTGTTATGCGAGTCAGACTGCTTAGCAAAAAACTTGCTCGTTATGCGAGTTTTTCGCTAAGCGAAACGCTCATTATGCAAGGTTTGACTGTATGTGCTTCTAAGCTTCTCTTCACACCTCTATTCTGATTAAGCAAAGATTTATAGTTGAAGGTAACATGGGATGAAGACTTATGTGCACAGCCTTATCCTCACCATATTTAGAGCTCCATTCATGCACACAAGTAATCTTTTAATATAATTCACAAGCACCAATGCAGATATGGATGTATTATGCTTGCTTCATAACCCTGCTGTTATAACTATTGCATGTGAGGTCCATACTAGTTATGTGTGTGATCAAGGCACCAGTTGGATTTTTAGTCATTCTTTCAAGAAATGCTGTATAAGAGTTTGAGTGCCTGTTTCATCATCTTCTGGACAAGATTTTAATCTAAATTAAAATTACCACAGGAATGTATCTACCCAGTGACCTCTTATGACCTATACCAACTCTATGACAGATAACCAGTAAGTAATTTAAAATGCCCTGTAAAGGCACTAGATTAATTTAGCCACCAGGGCACATTAGTGTCATTTTCTGTCATGAAGAAACAAGCATTGCTCTATTCACTCATGACGGAGTACTTTAGGTTGACAACCCCTCAATTTTCTTCTGTAACGTGTGGGTGTGTGGTTTCACATCATTGTGCTTTAGAAGTGTATAAAAAGGTAACTGTGGAGAATTTTAATTTATATGTCAGAAGAGAGCCACAGGTAATGGTTGAAGGACAACCACTACTATTGCAAAGGTTCATCCCTTTATTCTGTGAAGAAAGTGAGTCTAGTCTCTCCAATTATTATTATTATTGCATCTTAATGTATACCTATATGCAGAACAACATAGTAATGAGCACTGACTACCCCAAAGTCAGGCTTAGAATAGTCTCCATTCCTTAATCTATATATATTTTCCCCTTCTTGCTTAATTTTTTTATCAAGTGCATCTAGAGCCAAGTTATTCAGCCTTCTGAGTAGCCTTCCCCAGCAGTTGGGACAAGCAGAATTATAGCCCTTCACTCTTGGCCTTAGAGCTCACTTGATCATAGTCACCAATCAAATGTTCTCTTAGATTATATTAAAAGATTTTCCTGGTATCCAGTTTAAATCTATACAGCTGTTATGTAACTTTTTGTATCTCCCTGAGTAGGGGTTGAAAATAGCCATTCTACTTTTTAAAATATGATTAAGTAGCTAGAAATTTGTATTTGGATGTGGGACATTTTCCATTGGCAAAGTTAGTAAGATACTTGGAAATACTGAAGTAATACATGAAATAGAAAATGGATAGCCCATATTATTTTCTTCCAGCTAATCATACACATCTGTTTCATTTCATTTAGACTGTAGCCTTTTCCACCCTAAAGATGTGGACAAAGTAGCAATAATTTTATATGCATACATACATATGAGACCAATCTTTAAAAATAATTTAAATGTTAATTTTGAAGCTTTGGTTTCAGTTCAGTTTTCTATATTTTTATACCTAGATTGTTTGAAAGCCCATTTCTTAGATAATACTAGATCAGGGTTTTATATAATAGATGTAAATATGTGCATTAAGAATTATTAATGGTAATTTGTTCTGTACATTTTTAACATGAGGATTTATATAGCTGTCAGATCACATTTTTATACCTAGAACATCTATATATGCAAATCCCTTTGAGCTGTTCTCTTTGCATATAGCATTGGATCCAGAGGTTTGCAGTAACTGGAAGCTGCTTTTCACCCTGTCTTCTATTCCTGTAATCCCTATAAATCTTCAACTCCTAACATCCCTGCTGAATGGAATGGAACAGAAGATACTTCTGCCCACTTTTCCATGATTCCCATTCCTACTCAGTTCACCATTTGTTTGACTCTTTCAACTCTCAATATTTATTTATTTATTTATTTACATTTTTATACCGCCCTCCTCACCGGGGTGACCCAGGGCGGTTTACAACATCATAAAAGCATAACACAACACAACCCAAACCCATTATTAAAAACTTCAAAATTACAATTATAAAATTTAAACAGTTTTTAAAATTTATAAAAATCAACAGGTCCCAATAATAATTAAAAATTTAAAAACAACTTAAGATAAAAGATTAAAAGACCAGGAGAGAGAGGGAGCTCAAACAAACCAGCGAGCTAGGGTCATGGTACTGTCAGGACCCCATACCTGTCCCACCAGCCATGTTTTTAAGTTCTTCCTAAAAGACAGCATGTCCATCTGTAGACGTAGCTCAGTTGGTAGGAGGTTCCATAGGGCTGGAGCGGACACAGAGAAGGCCCTCCTTCTAGTGCCAGAGAGATGTGCCTCTCTGGCCGATGGAACAACTAGAGAGCCTCTCCGGTCTGCTCTGGTGGGACGGACAGATGTTCCTGGGGTGATGCGGTCTCTTAAGTATCCTGGCCCACTACCATGTAGGGCTTTAAAGGTGATAACCAGCACCTTGAATTGCACCTGGAGGCAAACCGGCAACCAGTGCAGCTCCCGAAGCAGAGGCAAGGCATGTGAATCCCGCCCACACCCCATCACCACCCTGGCAGCCACATTCTGGACCAGTTGAAGGCTCCGGATGGTCATCAAGGGCAGCCCCATGTAGAGCACATTACAATAATCTAGTCTGGAGGTGACCAGAGTGTGTGTGATCATGAGCATATGTCTGGAATGTGGAAGAAAAGTATGAGCAGAGAAGTCAGCTTTTACCTACCCCTTTCAGCAGGTGCACCTCAAGCCAGCAATAAACAATTTCAAAGTTTCTGTAACATTTTCCAGAATCCACATGCAGAGCCCCTGTAGATATAGAAGGAATTCTTTTTCAGATTCATCTCCAACCATGCATAAAAGATAATGGAAGTTATTTAGGAGGAGTGGGGCTAAGTGCTCTCCCTTCTTTCACATTTAACCTCCATTGATTGTGTACAACTGAATAGGGCTCTCACATAAGCAGGAAACTGAAACCATGATTGAGTTACGCAGATGAACAGCAGCACTATATAGGTAAGACCTAGTTTGGAAATTACAGTTGACCTTTGAACAGTTTGGGTTTGAACTATGTAGGTCCACTTAAGTTCCAAGATGATACCTGTTGTCCTGCAGTGGTCTAGAAGCTATAGTTGAAAACATTAACATCACATTCTTATGCTTAATATCAGCAGGTCATTAAGCAGAGAAGCAGAAGTGCTGAACCTTGCATAATTTTCTTTATAATAACTGCCATTCATTTCTGTGCAGAAAGTATAGGAGTTAGTAGTGGTTATAGTTAGTCAAAGTATTCTTTCCTCCTCACATTGATAGGGACCTAAATGTGGGTTATCCAACTAGGAAAGGATCTGTCTGTTTCCTGTCCATGTCTGATCCACATGTGTTTAATAAGAAGTTCTTTCTGTATCATTTTGTGTGTCACTATGCAAATTGTTGTTGTTTTTAAGTGACAGTTCTTAAAATGCATATTACTGGATATATTTTTGGGCTAAATATATATAATATGAATGTTAGTTATGTTCTGTCCCAGGAAGTAGGAAAGGACACAGGACATGCAAATTAGTTCTTCTTTCATGTCCCTATCAAACCCTGGACTGCAAAAATGAAGCTACTGTACTTTCTTGGCTGTGTTGTTGGCCAAACTTAATTCTGCATCGGTGCATGTTTCTGGCAGTAATTGGCAGACTAGTAAATGAGCCGGATTAGGTCTTTTTATATAGGATACTGTTGCCTGCAGAGAACAGAGATATCTTTGGTCCTTGATATATGTAAGCCAGTGATGGGATGTCAAAAATTCTACTACCACGCCATGATGTCATGGACGTCATGGGCGTGGCCAATGTCATGACATCATGGGCGGAGCCAACGTCATGACATCATGACGTTGTGGGCAAGGCCAAAAATAAAATAAAAATAAAAAAATAAACACGCACACAGACCCGTAAATAACTTAAAGAAATAAAATAAAGAAATAAATAAAATAAAAATTAAATAAAAGTACAACCACCCACCCAAAACACAAATAAATCACCCACCCACCCTAAATATAAAATCCTCACTTACCTTCCTTGGCGCCGACGAACCTCCATGTGGCCCGGGGCCACCAGGCAAGACACGCTGCCCCAGACTACGGCCGTTTCCTCCTACGAAGGCCGCGGCCGGCCCTGCAGCCGCCGGCCACGGCCGCCACAGCCGCCTGCAGCCCCTGGCCGGCCACCGAGCTCCCACGGGCACGTTGGTGCCTGCGCGGGCCATCCGCCGCTGCCGCGCCCTCCTAGGGACTTGAGCCCGACAAACCCCCATGCCCTGGGTAAGCCCGGCGGGGCTCGCCACCGCCCCATCCTCCTCCGCCGGGCGCCTGCAGCTTCCTCGGGGCGGTGCCTTTTCGGCCCGGCTCTGGTGGCGGCCACGGGCGGCCAGGGCCTGCGGGGAGCAGTGGGTATGGTGGCGGCTGCCGTCCCCATGCCGCACCGCCTCCAGCTTCCTCCTCCGCCAGGCGCCGCAGCCGGGCTAAAAAGGGACCGGCCCAAGGAGGAGGCCACAGGGATGCAGGCAACTCCGGCGACGGGGGGGGGCAGCTGCAGGCACCCAGTCCACAGGCACCCGGCGGAGGAGGAGGTGGCAGCGGTGCGCCGCGTGTCCCCAGGGCATGGGGCTTGTCGGCAGCGGACGGCCCAGGCAGCCCTCAACGTGCCGCGGGGGAGGTGCCCTCCTCAGAGGGCTGGTGCCGCCGCCGCCGCCGTCCTGAAAGCAGTAAAACGTTTTTTAAAAAAAATTGGAGCTAAAATGGCTCCAATTGACTGCGCATGCGCAGTCAATTGGAGCCATTTTAGCTCCAATTTAAAAAAAAAATTCTTTCGGTGAGGCCTCAAAAGTGGACTCCCCTCCCGGAGAACCCTCCGGAATTGGTCCTACCGGTTCCAGGGAACCGTCTGGAACCGGGGACATCCCATCACTGATGTAAGCCTTTTTCAGTATGTACACACCATTCCTATCACAAAATGATGGCTGCTTATAGTTAATAATCCCAGGATATTTTGTTGTTCAGAAATACATACACTCAACTAAGAAGTATTAAGTAAGGATGGGGGAAATGGTTAAAAATAAACAACTTTCCTTTTAAAACAAAAATACTGTTGTTGGCTTTTGCATTTTTCTTGTCTTCTGCAGGCTGAGGCACTGATGATGGATACTTATAAAGCCCATAATATGCATTCCGTCCCACCAAAAAAAAAACCACCATGTCCATAAACATCCTAAGTCTGCAAAACTGTTAGAAAAGCTACTTTTTAAAAACAGAATATAGTAGTTAGCCAGACTGTCTAGACTGCACTGTTGTCTGTTTCTTTTTTGAGCCAAGCGATTCAGATAAATTGTTTAGCCAGCTAAACTAAGTACAGTACTGTGGAACATGGCAAGTACCAATCTCAAAAGGAATTGTTCTAAAGTTAGAAAGATGCTTTAGGCTTATGCTGCAGCTGTTTCCTTTTTAAAATGTGCCTTGGACATGGTGTGCGTCAGACTCTACCTAGAGAAGAGACAAAACCAAAGACAAAAGGAAATGGGGAGAGGGGTGTCACACAAACAGAGTTTGGCTGGTTTCCACTAGGTGGGAGAAGGGTGGTAATGGGAATTGTGCCTGTCCTGAACAATACACAGATAAACACAGTCTCCCTTACAGGGGAAACTGCTATAGTTTGGAGCATTTGACAGTGCAGACGAGCACTCTGATCTTTTAAGTCAAGGGTCTGAACAAGGCCATTGATCTGCATTTGTCAAGCAGAACATTCAGACAAATGAATAATGAACTTCCAGATATGTTTCCAATGGTTCCGGTTTTCCTAAGCAGTAATAGTGTTGTACTTGTTAAAGTTTTCATTCCCTTGCGTCTGGTATGCAGATATGTTTGTTTCCCAGTTTGGAAAGGATGCTGGACAAAGTATGATACATATAAACAACTTTGTATATTGCTTCAAGACCCTTTGAGCAGAGGAATTACCAGATACATAAGCAGATAGCTGCAAAATACATTATGGATTCGGTCTTATGCAGACATATCATTGACGCAAAAGGTTACATTCAACTGGGCCATTTCTTCTCCCTCCCTCCCCCCCAATATAAGAGTACGCAGATAGCAGAAACATACGTCTAGGGCAGTGATGGCAAACCTTTTAGAGACTGAGTGCCCAAACAGAGGGGTGGGACAAATTCTGTGCCAGGGGAAGGAAGGAAGCACTCCTGTTGGGCTGCTGGGCAGCAGGATAGGTGAACTCTGTGCTGTGGGAAGGGGTAAAGTGCTCCCATTGGCCTGCTGGGCTGAGGGGCAGGGTAAACTGTACTGGGGGAGAGAAGAAGCGCTACCTCTGGGCAGAGGGGCAGGGCAAACTGTGTGGGGCGATGACATGCATGCCAGAGGGTGCTCCTTGAGTGCCCCCTCTGGCACACGTGCCATAGGTTCGCCACCACTAGTCTAGGGTGTACATGGATATGTGTCCACACACAGTTTATGATCCAAGAAGACAACATATTTATCACATTTTTTGCTTCTCTGTGTGGTGAAATACATAGTTTTCTCATTTAGATGGGTTGTATTTCATGTGCATTTTTAAAAAATCATTAGCAGGTAAACACAGGCTTGATTCATGAATTTGGTTGCTGACGTGCATACTGTACATTTGAGAAAATCCAGTTGCTGGAGGGAAACAGAGTAATCATAGGGAATGTGGTGTCTAATGCTTACACAGCCCACACAACTGTGTGTCTCCAGAAGACAAGTCAATTGAACCCATGAAATCTGTTTTCATGTTGAAATTGTATAATCTAGTAAAAATGGTATGCAGTTGTAGACATGTAGTATGATGGACTGAAGTTCAAAAGGGAATGAGTAATTGTTCCTCAGCCTATAGTTTGCGATCGAAGTTGTTCCCTGGCAAATGGGATTAGTTCTTTGAACCAAGTTTTCCACAGGGTTCTAATGAGTTGTTTAGATACACTGGGCTGTAGCTTCAGACCAAGAAACAAAGCTCTTCATTTAAATATCTGAATTGCGTGTGCTGAGTTTTACACATGTTGTATGGTATTATATTTTACCCCTGTATTCCTCTCTTTTTTCCCAGTCTTTTTTCAATATTTTTTTCTGAGCAACTTATTCTATCCTGGAGTGCTTTATTTTATAAAAGAATGAGATAGACTGGAGACAAATAATTAACTCTAGGAGGATATGAATATTTACATTTTCCCTTTGTTGCTTTTCCCTTTGGATACTCCAAGAATCTTTTGCTTCTCGTGTAGTGAAACACATAGTTTTCTCACTTAGATGAGAATGGAGATGAAAAACAGAAAATGAATAGTTACTTTAACTGAGTAGTGAATGGCATGAATACTAAAATAATTTGTAGAAATTTTCCATTTTGAACTGAACACTATTCCCACTTTTAACTCACAGAAATGTATCTTGAAAAAAGGTACATATTCTTTAAAGGTAATGATCCATTTCCTTGTGTAGGCAGCATAGCTGTTTTATGTGCTATTAGACTGTATATCACACTTTACTGCAAAAGTTTCAAGGAGTGCTTAAAAACTGAAAGATATAAACCTTAATTTTCTTTCCTTTTTTCTATTTCAAAAAGGTCAAGTGCTGTAAATACTGGCCAGATGACACAGAAATATATAAAGACATTAAAGTTACCCTAATAGAAACGGAGCTCCTGGCAGAATATGTGATTCGGACATTTGCTGTAGAAAAGGTGCATTTTTCAATCCATTTCGAGTCATGTCCTTCTTAGTGTTAGTTTAATGTTATTTGATGTTGATGTTATTTGATGTTATGGTAGCCCATTTTCTGAACTCCTTTGTGGGTAGTACTCCACTGCCCTCTAATGGGGAGGCCTTGCTTTCCTTTTTAAAACAGCAACACGCCTCCTTTTCAACAGAAAATGAAATTGAACAGAGTGCTTATTATATTTTAAGGATGAATTAAGTCTGCTTCTGTTTTGTTTTAAAATGCTTACAGTTCTTCTGTTCTCTTTTTTCAAAACAAATACAGAGGGGAGCCCATGAGATCCGAGAAATTAGACAATTCCACTTCACAGGTTGGCCAGATCATGGTGTACCTTACCATGCAACAGGTCTCCTAGGCTTTGTCCGGCAGGTCAAATCCAAAAGCCCACCTAATGCAGGCCCACTGGTTGTGCACTGCAGGTTAGTGGAATGAAAATACCTTCTGGCAAGGTTACTGTCTGAATTTTATTTTTTAAAATTCAACATACACTAATACACTACATTAATTGTTTTTAATGACATGTTGTAAATCGCCCTGAGTCACTTCGGGGTGGGGGGGTGATAAACAAGCATGAATAATAAATAAATAAAAATAATACACCAGATAACGCTAAGACTTGGTTCCACGAATCTTAGCGTTATCCGGTTTTTAACGTTGCGTGATGTATTGATCGCACAACGTTAAAAAAAATCCCCTGTTTCCTTTCCAAAGAGGAACGGGGGGTGGGGATCTGCCTGCCTCTTTGGAAAGGGCAGCAGGGATTCCATGCATGGAATCCCTGCTGCCCTTTCCAAAGAGGCAGGTGGATCTAGCCAAGCACTGGTTGGGTTGGGGAGGCGTGCTCACATGGTGGTTCTCTCCCCAACCCCACCAGCGGTAGCAGCGTGTGATCTCTGGCTGGGTCGGGGAGAGAACTGGCATGTGCACACGTTCTCTCCCCAACCAGCCGGCAATCGTACGTTGCTACTACCGGCTGGGTCAGGGAGAGAACATGTACGTGCATCAGTTCTGTCCCCGACCCAGCCAGTGATCGCATGCTGCTACCGCTGGCTGGGTCGGGAAGAGAACGTGCGCGCGCACTGGTTCTCTCCCCAACCCAGCTGGCGATCGCATGCTCAGACCGCTGGTTTGGTTGGGGGAGAACAGGCATGCATGCCCTTCCCCCCAACCAAACCGCTGCTCTGAGCGGAGATCTCTTCCCCAAAGCCCGCAGTGCAAATGTTTGCCTCAAATTCCCCAATGTTATCTGGTTTTAGCGTTACCGGACAAATGCTAACCGGGGTATCACTGTACATGGATGAGCTGGATGCATTTAACATCAGCACGCCTTGCATTTTCTTGATTACCATAGAGTGAAGGTGTGAACTCTCCAATTCTTGGACTGCAACTCCCATTACAAGTCGGGAGTTGAGGTCCAACATCCTCTAGAGGAATATACATTGTAGATCGGGGTGCCCAAACTACGGCGCACGGGCCCAATTAGGCCCCTGCATATCATTAATGCAGCCCATAGTGAGCACCCGGGCTCACCACAGACTGCCCCATCACCCGCCCCTCCCCTCCTGACATCAGCAGCGGCAGAGGCAGTGACTGCACTTTGTCCAGGCTGCTCCGAGCAGCCTCTTGCTCAGTCCCATCCCCTCAGCAGCCTTTGCTAAAGCCGATCGCTGCTTCGGGGAAATTCAACCACTAACATTTTCAGAATCTTTTACCTGTGCTAATACTGCTTTTATGATTACAGTGCTGGTGCTGGTCGAACTGGATGCTTCATAGTCATTGACATTATGCTAGACATGGCAGAAAGAGAAGGTGTTGTAGATATATATAATTGTGTCAGAGAGCTTCGTTCTCGAAGAGTTAATATGGTACAAACAGAGGTAAGCAATCATGCTCTCCTCTCCCATTTTCATGCTTCCCACAATATGTATAATAAAAACACATTTTTACTTGAACAGAGTTTAGAATTTAAATTAATTTAGATTATTATAAGCCTTTCATTGCTTCTTTACAGTACTGTATACCTGCTGTGCACATCTCATTAAATTATTCCATTTAGAGGTTCTGTTTTAGAGATTCAAAGTGGAATAATGGTTAGAAGATTGGGATCAAGCTTTTTGTCTCCAAAGGGGCATGAAAAACATAGGTGACCTCAATCAAGTCATTCTCACAGTCTAATCTAACTCACAAAGTATTTTTAAGGATCACATGACATGGGGGCAATGTGTACAGTACTTGGGTTTCGTCCTCATAGGCTCTGTGAATCGCACATGTGCATTCTTTCTGTGCCTTCACAAAGCTCCTTGGAACATTCCAAAACCTAAAAGTCCATTGGATTGATTCTCTGTATTGCACTTGTCCTCCTACTACCTTGTGGTAAATCCTCAGTTCCTTTTCAGCAGCTGTTGAGGAAACACCTAATGGAACGTTCTCTAGAGCCATCTCCTTTTTTAAAAATGCACTTTATAATATTCAGTGTCCGTCTTCTCCTTACCCTTCATCACCTCATCACTAGTTTTTCTTCTAAAAAAGTTTTTTGTTAGTATATTTTGATCTGAGGCCTTGCCTTGTATGGTCCCAGGAGGGCCATTTGAGAAGTGTATCACCTGCTCTAATAGGATCCCCTTCAAAGACTGGAAGTAAAATTGCCTTTACTATTTGGGTGATAGGTATGAAACACAAAACTGGTGGAAAGTCAGGAAATAGTTCTGTGACACTAACTAGCAAATTAGATAGATGGACATGCCAGAGGTGAAGAAATAGCTCTGGAACTGACAAATGGGTAAGTGAGATTGAGATATCTGAGTGAGCTATGTTTGCAGGAAATGCAAGCAAAGTGAGGTTGATGTAGTTCAGGAAAGATTTTGCAGGAGAAACTCCATTTGAGAGGCTGGTCTTTGGCAGAAGAGAGAAAATTGGGAGGTGTAGTAATGATAATGAGCAGAAGTGCAAAAGCCTGCACAAAAGGGCAAAGCACTATGGGGATCAAGGGGGAAGAAATGTCCCATGGAGTGGGGCAACATAAAAGCCTAGATTCCTTAGAACTATGATGGTGAACCTTGGCACTCCAGATGTTTTTGGACTTCAATTACCAGACGACCGTGTTTTACTTTCGCTTCTGGGAGCGACAAGGGCAGTGCAGGCTGGATAAGTCACAGTAAACCCATTCATATGGATTCACAGGGTGCTTGGGCTTCTGGGAATTGAAGTCCAAGAATATCTGGAGTGCCAAAGTTCACCATCACAACCCTAGAACCATGATGGCAAACCTTGACACTCCAGGTGTTCTTGGACTTCAGTGACCAGAAACCAAAGTCAGCACACCTGCTGATCAGGGTTTCTGGGAATTGAAGTTCAAGAACAGCTGAAGTGCCAAGGTTTGCCATCACTGGCCTGGAAGCACACTTGTCCTTCAGAAGGAGGGAGATTCTATTAGAGCAATGTTTCCCGACCTTTGGTTTTTAGACTTCATTTTCCCAAAGCACTGATCAGCCAATGTACTGACTTAGGCTTCTGTGAATTGACATACTCTTGTGGGGCATAGGGAACCACTGGTCTAAAGTAAGCAGTTTTGAGACTTCCTTTAGAACAGAGGTCAGCAGACTTGGCTCTCCAAATGTTCTTGGACTTCAATTTCCAGAAGCCATGATCATCAGGCATCTATGAACCAGAATCTTGTTAGCTTTACATGAATAAACAATCATCCCAAGGAGCCTGCCTGTGTTGCAAGCTGGTTATCATACTCCTTGCTGCATATGGTTAGGGAAGTGGTTACAGGGCCAGTTACATAGGTAGTCATGTCACAAACAGCAAGCCAGGAGGGAAAAGCTGCTGATGTGATTACACTTGCCAATGCAGTTGTTTTGGCCAGTGAGATGATAGCCCTGGATGTGTGATTACATACACAAAAATAGTGTTGTAACAACACGTGCAAAGCTGATATTTTAGGGTCTCTTTAAGAAAAATAATAGGATTTTAATATAGTTGAAGGCTCTCATTTACTCAGCCCTCTGAAGTTCATGCTTTCTTCTATCTCCAGGAGCAATATGTATTTATACACGATGCAATACTGGAAGCCTGCCTGTGCGGAGATACCTCTATTCCAGCTTCTCAAATTAGATCTGTATATTTTGAAATGAATAAATTGGATCCTCAGACCAATTCAAGTCAAATCAAGGAAGAATTTAGGGTAAGTGATGAACAGGAACCTGTTTGAAAAAACAAATGATTACTAACTGACTCTGTGCCATCAGTAGGATTTGTACTTTCAATAGTATTTAAAAAGATCTAAATCTTTCCTTTTCTCTTTGAAGCATGGGCTAGCTTTGAAAATTAACACATGTATGTGCAATAAGAGCTTGAAACAACAGATTAACAAGTAACATTGCCTAAAAAATGTTTTTTGGAGGGGTTAGCAAGAGCTATAATGCTCCTTTTGTAAACTATGTATTGTCTGGTAATATTACTATATATAAACCCCTATGTGTGTGTGTGGGGGGGGGGGGGGGTCCTAGAATTTTAAGATGATTTTTCTTGAAAATGTTTCCTACTTTCTGTGATATACCTTTTATTAAAAGGAAACTAAAAAGAATTGTGGAATTCTTTATTCTTTGAACATTGTAGTGTTAATAGTCATGAGTTACCTTGGGGAGATTTCTAACAAGTTTCAGCCCAAGTTCTTTCTATTAAAAAAATAACTTTTGAAGCTCTGCTTACAACTCTCTTTTGAAAATACTCTAATACTCTTGCTGGGAAAGTTCTTTACTTCCATATCATTCTTCTTTTTAATATTTTTGTAGACCCTCAACATGGTTACTCCAACTTTGCGTGTGGAAGATTGCAGTATAGCACTTTTGCCGAGGAACCATGAGAAGAATCGATGCATGGATGTGCTTCCTCCTGACAGATGTTTGCCTTTCCTCATCACAATAGATGGTGAAAGCAGCAACTACATCAATGCTGCACTGATGGATGTAAGCACTGATGGACTGTGAATTAATAGTTTAAAAGGAATACATTGCTCACCAAGCTGGAAAATAAACAGAGTGCGCAGTCAGAGCAAGGGTCTCAGGTCTTTCAAATCTGCAATCTGAAAAAATAACCAACTCTTGCACTCCAGATCATCAAATTTTCAGATAGGTTAAAATCTGCCATATGTTACATAACTGCCAAAGCTTGAAAGTTTATTTGAGAGAACTATAAAAATAGGAAGAATGTCTTCATAATGAAAATGGCTCATGTGTCTCTTATCTTGTTCTTGGCTATTAACTATAGTGCCTGAAAGGAAAAGTAACCATTACGTCACTAAGACAGCTAATCAACATAATAAGGTTTAGCAATTAACAAAGAAAGCAATTGCCTGTCAACATAGATAGTACACAAGCCATTACCTCAGTCACTCTTTTCATTTCTGACTGAATGAACATTTCCTAGAGACGCTTCCTGGCTCCCTTTCCCGCATTGAATGAAGGCACAGAGGCTTCAATAAGACTAATAGGGTTTCAATAGAAGAATACTTAAGCATGTTTTACACTCTCTTGAGATGTGTAAAATATCTCTGATACTTTACAGCAACAGTAATTAATGCTGTCAAATAGACATAGATATATGTCAAGAAAGCAGACTTCAGAAAAGAATGAAAAGATGTTAAACAAACTTCCATAAAGGCAATTGTTTTTTTTAAAGGTGGTGTACACTGATATAATGTTCTCCAAGCATAGCCTTGGTAGTTATAAAGAGTGGTGACATAACCCTAATCCAATGGGCATAGTGTGAAATTAGAGATAAGGACCCTTCTCTGCCTTTATTTGATTATTTTACAAGTAAGCAGAGAGTAACTTCCATCCACTCAAACAGATATCTGACAGTGTTGTAAACAATGTGTATAAATTACACTAATCTGCTGCTATCCAGATTAAAGTCTTCTATTAACTATTCTACATCAGGCACCAAAATGGAGCTGAGCCTGTTAGAGAATTCTAGATTTGTATTTATGTTATTTATATTCAGTTTGCCAGTCCTGCTATTACAGTGTCCTTAGGGTAACATATTGAAGATGTGACAAATAAGCCCCCAGTTTTGTTTTAATTTTTCCCCCTAATTTCCCCCCACTTTTCACCCATTGTTCTGTGTAGGAATTTCCCAAATTCTGCACAGCTTAATGCAGGAAAGATGCTTTTCTACTCAGGACTTGTAAGAGTCCCACACTCCTCATTATTTCTTCTGCCCTTTCCACATTAATCCAACTCAGGAAATATGTTTGTCTGGGCAGGGATGTTAATAATCGTTAACAGCTTGGTATTTCTTCCAGATAAATTGAACATGAAAGGCAGAAGAAATCCTGTGAGATTTTCTGCAAGATTTCTTGGAGGAAAAAATAAAATATTGCACAGAGAAATTTTGCCAAGAGAAAGGAGGGGTTTGTTTGTTTGTTGCCCTCCTTGGTTCCTGTCTCCTGCAATGTGGAATTCACACCCCTACAATATAGTAATAAATTATGCTAACAAACAGGCCTGAACATCTGTGCATATTCTGTCTTTTCCATGTTGTTTGGAATTCATTCAATACCACTGTCATTTATGTATGCCCTACGGTTTGACTGTCCTTTGTTGTAGCAGATATTTTCTTCCAGTAGCTTTAATCCTAACAATTTTGCTCAAGTTAATTATTATTCTCCTTGTTTTACAGAGTTATAAACAGCCTTCAGCTTTTATAGTTACCCAGCATCCTTTACCAAATACCGTCAAAGATTTCTGGAGACTAGTTCTAGATTACCACTGCACATCAATAGTTATGCTGAATGATGTAGACCCAGCACAAGTAAGTCACGCAGAATAATCAAATGAAACTGATTTATGGTTTGATATCAAAGGACTAATGGAGGGGTTTGCAACCTACGGCATGTGAGCTGGCCCTGGCTCCCGATGCCATTCCATCTGGCCCATGGCAGCAACCCCAGAAGTGAAAGCGGGTGTGTTTACAACAGCTATAAATGCAGGTGCGCAAACACGGCTGCCGTGGTTTATGGCAACAATTATGGCAGGGGAAAACTACATGTCCGGCCCACTCAGTTGTCTGAGGGGGAGTTGTCCAGCCTGTGGCACAGTAAGCTTGAGAACCCCTGCACTAACGTGCCCACTTTGGTCTAATTTCTCTTTAAACGCTCTGTAATTTGCAGTTAAACACTCATAAGATTCACACTTAGCATTGAATGGGAAGAAGCAATGATGAATAAGTAGAGCTGTTACGAATGTCTTAACCATAATTCAGATGTAAAGAACTGACCTTTAAGAAACATTGGCAATATAAAGTTTAAGTATAGGTTGTTCTTTTGTAAGACAATCAGGTAACTGTAGCTGTAAACTACAGAAACAAATTAATTTGAAAGAGGCAGAATTCATAAACTGAAGTTTGTTGAACATTTTTTCTCTTTATTATTTAAATGTTACTATGACAGATGTGCAAAAATCATAGCAACTAACATTTTCTTGTTATATAATTTGTAAACACTTGCTTTGAAAAAGTTGATGGTCAAATCTAGCTCCATTAGTCTCTATAATTTAAAAAAAAATGTTGACTTTTTTGAAGCCTACAAAGATCTGGGCAGTATTCCATAGAAAATGGTCACCAAAAATGTAACTTAGACAATTGCTAGATATGAGTTCTCACTCTTGGCAAACCATTCCATTCTCTAGCTGTAATTTTTTTAAAATTCAGATATACTGATAAAAACCCAGCAATGATCTTTAAATTCTTTTGACTGTTTTCCTGTGTCCTGTGATTGCTCCTGATCAGTGAGCAAGCTAAAGGTCTCCCTTGCTCAAAAGCCAATCGTATACAACTCTAGAATGGGTAGTCATCTCCATTTACAGCCAAAGAGCTGGCACTATGGTCATGTGACAGGCATGACTAGATAGCAGCATGCACAGAATACTGTTACCTTCCCACTGAAGCAGTACCTATTTATGTATTTGCAATTTCTTTCAAATTGCTAGGATGACAGGAACTGGGACATATGACAGGCGTTCCCTCCATCATGCAGGTCTCGAACTGCTGACCTTCTGGTCGTCAAGTTCAGCATCTTAACCACTAAGCTACCACAGTCCCTGATCAGTTAGTACCTAAACCTAGATTAGCAGCTGTTACACCACTTCCAAGTTAGCCACTATTATCATACTATCACCTCAAGTACTGTTCTCCAGGAGCTACAATATTTGTCTTTATCTCTGTGAGAAAATGAATGTTGTAGTACCAGGTCTTCAATAGGAAAAGGAGTTGTTGCTTTGTATCACCATGGTAATGTTTTTTCTTAGGGATGCAGTGTATTACCATGAGGACATGGATTATATTGTGGCCCAGGGCCCAGATGGTAGTCTGTCATGGGTTTTGTGTTTCTGTCCCATAGCCAACTGTCCAAGGACTAAAACAATATGAGTGCTAAGCCCTGACTTCTGAAAAGCCACATACCAAGCATAGATTACTTTTCTGTTCCTTTGCAATTTCTTTCCAGACTGAAGCGAGAGCAAGAAGAGTACAGTATGTTCTAAGAATATCTGTGCAATAGCTCAAGAGCCAAGCAGAAATATCTTTCACATGTGTAGAGCTTGGAAAAGTTACTTTTAGGGACTGCAGTTTTTGAGAATTCTGTTTTCCAAACTCTGCATATGAATGAAAGTTCCACAGGCACCAGTGCCCTCTTGACACAGAACTGGAATAATATATACAAAGTACAAATACTGTAAATAATCAAGAGAAATAAATGCATAGTTCATGATTCTTCTTCTCCTAAAATGTAAGGCTACAACTTAACACTGGTGGTGCAGTGGTTAAATTGCTGTACTGCAAACAGAAATTTGTAAATTCAATCCTGACTAGGACTCAAGGTTGACTCAGCCTTCTGTCCTTCCAAGTTCAGTAAAATAAGTAATCAGCATGTTGGGGGCAAAATACTAATTAACTTGCACCAGAGAGTTCACTAAGCGCTATGGGATATAAGTTTGATTGCTTTGCTAAAAAAAAAAACCCACACATACTTATGATAAGTGACTGAGTGCCAGCTGCTTAATCTGCTGGGTGAGCTATATAAATATTAAAGGAAAGCTTCAGTAGTAATACCATGCTTATTGTTGCATCAGAATTCATACTGATTTCTGCAAGTCGGTAAGTAAAAATTGAAAATACTCTTGCATGTTTTAAAATCATAGCCACACTCAACTATCTCCAGGGAAATACATGAAAGGCAAAAAAAATCCACCTGTTTGCATGTTGGTAGGTTATTTTCAGAATGAAAAAGGAAAATCTCAAGGGACAAAGACTTTTAGCTGCCACTCAAAAGTACAATTAAATTTTTAAACCATGTTTTGAATATATAAGTGGTGGTAGCTTCTATATTAAAACTACAGGTACATTTTCTCTGTAAAATAGTACAGTCAAACCTCGCATAAAGAACGCCTCGCTTAAAGAGTAACTCGATTAAAGAGCAGATTTTTTTCTGAATGTTTGCTTTGCTTAACGAATAAAACAACCAAAAACTTGGTTAACAACTAAATCAGGGTTTGCAATCTTCCCGGCCAGAAATCACAATTGGTCACTTACAATGGTGTTTCGCTTAAAGAGCAAACTCGCTTAAAGAGCAGTCCTGTGGAACGCATTATGCTCTTTAAGTGAGGTACGACTGTACATCTTTTATATTTGCCAGTGCCCACTGCAAGATTAATTGTAAGGGGGGGGGGGATGGAAAGGAAAAGAACAAATTTGGATTAAAAAATATCATAAATTTGATCAACACTGTTTCGAAATATCACTATCATTTCTCTATATGCTGCAGTATTTTTACAAATTGTTCAGAGGAGAGAAAGAACTATTTGTCTTGGGGGAAAGGGGCAAGTATTTGGAATTGAACTCCCAACTATACCTAAACTATCTAGCCAGCTTCATCTAATAGTAGTCCTACTTAATGTTGATTCATTGAAATCAATGAAACTTAAGCTAGGGGTTGTCCAGATGAGCATTAAAGCCTACATTTTGGGTTATTTTTCAGATGTTCTTTTTCACAACATCTGCAAATGTTTAGCACTGGAGCTTCTCCCCCAGTTGAGACCATATCAGGGTGTTCTACTTTTTTGTGGTGTTCTCTTTCAGCAATTTCCAAGCATATAGGAACACCAGGAATTGATTCAAAATGATCCCTGCAGCTGTCACAGCTGTTTCTGGTGCAAATTTCTAGTACTGTATCATGAAGCAGTTTATGAGTCTCTTTAGAGCATTGGAAATGTGTGTGTGTGTGTATTTTTGTCTTTGTATTGCTGACCAAAACCACAACTGGGCAGTTTCTCAATCAGCAATACACACAGGCAAACAAAGGGAAATTCATTTCAATGAAGTGCTGCATTGAATAAGTCATGGTCGGTAGAAGTGTTCAAAATATCAGTTCCTATTGGACAAGAAGAGTACGTCAAATGTCACATTGCTCCTCCACGCCAATTGTAACTAGTGTTTTTCACGCTAATCCAGTTGCACTAAATGGGCAGTCTGTACAAGCCCTTGTTTGTCTTGGCTGTCAAAAGAATTGGGTTTCCAATCAATTGCTTTTTTAAAAAAGTCAATATAAGATCACATGGCACTTCTGTTGGTTTGCCCATCCTTTGTAAATCCTTACTTGAGCAAGGTGTTTGTTTGTTTTACCCTAGAGCTGTGGCCAGCAAGCAGCCACTGAGCCCCCTCCCCCATTGCCCATAAGGTTTTTGTTGTTTTCTTTTTAACAAATGCCAGTCGGTTATTAAGCTCCAACTTCTATGCCTAAGGAGGGGGAAATCTGCTGCTGTCACAGTCAACACCTCCATCTCCACCTTTGGGGCAGAGCTATTTATGGCTGTACCACCCTCGGATCCACCACCACCACCGGTTGCTGTTGCTCCATGCCCACCAGCTACTACCAATTTCTTTAAAAATTATATGTAACTGTCATAATGCTACAACAGAATTTTGCCATGACAGCAAACAAACTGTTGAACTGTTGAAGCATTATAACTAAGGGTTTGGGTATGAATGTGTATGTATATGTGAACCATTTTCAGGCTGCGGGAATCCTGCAAACATTACAAGGCAAACTTTATGTGGTGACACACATATGGACAGGGAATAATACAGTAATACCTCGGATATCGTTTACCTCGGATAACGCTAAAATCGCATAATGTTAAGTAATCTGGGGAGGAGAATTGGATCGAATAACGTTAAGATCCTATGGGATGGATCGGATAACAACCGCTAAAGCCTGTGGTTACAATGTATCTCTATGGAGCTTTAACGTTATCTGATCCATCCCATAGGATTTTAACATGCATCGGATAACACTAAAAATCGGATAACACAAAGACTTGTGGAACCAAGTCTTAGCGTTATCCGAGGTATTACTATACAGCAGTTCACAAATCAATGGAAAATAAATAACCTCTTTTGAATGGTTTAAAATAACCTGCATTTCAGCCAGATAATGCACACCTCAGCTGTGCATTGAATATTCCTCAGTCTTTGAATCAATTTTGAACCTGGCAAAACTAACACATATTTAGTACTGTTTCCTAATCAAGATGCTGCCTTAGTTCCATTTGTTTCAACTCTACAAGGTTTAAGAGTGAAGCTAGTTTATTATTTTGAAATCTACGTGTTAAATTGGAAAATTCAAAAGTATCTCTTAGGTTTTCAGTTTAATTTTACTAAGCTGGCAAGATGGTCTTCTAATTGAATCCTGTGCATGGCATGGGAAGAAGAAAAACACTAGATTGTAACTTAGTAGGAAGATCCACTTAGTCCAGTGTTCAGTATCTATAAGCTAGTAGCTTATTGAATGCCCTTCCACAACAATGAAGGTCATCCCTGTTGTCTGACCCTAGTTCCTTGTTCTCAAAAATATACTTTCTCTGTATCAGAAGGCTTAATTAGCTGACGTTTTTAATGACTACTGGCAGAACTAGGTACAGTTGCCCTGGTCTCTCCACCAGGAATAAATCCATGACTTTGGTATTCACACTAGCAGGCCTGCTTTGTGTTGCTACATAGATGGTTTCCAAGAATATTAACTGTGTGCCAACAAGCCAATGCTGACTTATGACAATCCTTTTCAGGGTTTTCTAGGCAGATGTTCAGGGACTGTGCAGCTTGCCCTGAACCTCACAGACTGGCCTTATTTGAGATGCATAGTAGGGAACTGAACTTCCAAACTCCTGACTCCTCAGCCAAATACCTAAATATCTGAGCTATTCAGCCATCTGTGGCTCCCAGACCCCTTTCCCATATCTTGAATAAGTGCACGCCTTTGCAGTTCTCTATCTTTTCCTTTTTTCTGTGTGTCTGGCTCTGTTACAGAATCCACATCTCATTTTAAAATTGATGTCTGAAATGGTGAGGGTGGAATAGAGGATTAAACAACCCTGTAGGGCTCTTCAACCTACACAATATTGTCTGACAATTAAATTGTACAGAATATAGCAGTGTAATGCCTGCGATCCCCTCTGGCTGTTACTTCTCACATTTAAACTTGCTGGGACATGTTTTCAGATGGGAGAGAAAGATATTCCTTAGATACAAAAATCTGTTAAAGTTTGTGGTGATGCTGATATTAGCTCATATTGCTGGACTGAGAGAAAAATGTTACCTCTGGGGAATTAAGACACGACATTAGCTTTACAATCCAGCTTGCCAATTGTTTATCATCTCCTGAGGAAAGCTACTGGGCCTTTGTTAGTGGGCGGTGAGCCTCACATAATGTCCAACATGTTGAGGTGTTTGACATTCTCCTTGCATGCTGTCACAGCGTATTCCTTAACTGGTGGAGAATATCTGAGATTGTTATTTGAAATGTCAAAAAGAATCAGAGAACTTGGTTGTAAGCAATATGCGGATGAATTTTGTAAAATTAAATGGATACAGTTAGGTTAAGGTGAACTTGATTAATGGATCCAATTGTAGATCCAGTTTGTTTGTTTGTTTGTTTGTTTAAAAAAACCTCTGATTTATGAATATGGGATATTATCTTTCTGTATCCACAATTCAGAATTCCAGGAAGTGGCCCATTATTGCTGTATAATACTGTGCTATGTTGCCAGCAGTAAAAAGGATGCAAAGTTTTATATAGCAGAGGCCTGCTTGAATGTTGACAGCACCAATGGCAGAAGTCAAGATGGTCTATAGCATTGATGACCAACCTTGGTACTCAAGGTGTTCTTGGATTTTAATTCCCAGAAGCCCTGATCAGCATGTGTGTTAACTTGGGCTTCTGGGAATTGAAGTTGGAGAACACATGGAGTGGCAAGGTTGGCCATCACTGTTCTATAGGATACCCTGTTGTGCTCATTACTATCCATGGCCCTACAGATATTGAATCCCATTTCCCATCATCCACATACCAGTGATGAGCATTAATGAGATTCATCAATGTTTGGAAGACCAATGTCCTCTAGAGGGGCAAGATATTCATTGACAAAAAAAGGACCTTTTCTGTGGTAACTCCAGAATAATTCAATGCACTCCACAAAGACATTTCTTTTGAACCATGCATGACTTAATTATGCATGTCCTGTCTTTTTGAAGGCAGGTGAAGTCTTAATTGCTGACAAATAGTGGGAATTTTTATTGTATTTTTCTGTTTGTTTTTTAAATGATATTTATACTTTCTTTTTTAAATTGCCTTATAAAACGAGTCTTAAAAAATTGTAAATAAATAACTACATTAAAATAAGGAAAACTATAGACCTGTTTTAAGTTTGGACTGCAACTATATTTGTACATTTGTACTCCTACAAACTATTGACTTCAGTAGACCTAAACATATGAAAACTGTGAGAATTTCACTTTTAGGGACTGGGAATTGTTCCTATACATCCTGGATGTTCTGCAACCATAATTCAGGAACAATAGTGCATTAACTTTTAAAATACTGTCTTTTTGTTGAATTTCTACAAGACAAGTGATGATATAATGCTCTCTAGGACACCCAAAAGCTCCAAGTGAACCTGCAGCTCCAAGAATGGGTCACTACATACAGTTTGATATCTGGGAATTATCTTTGTAGATAATTGGGCTGAGGTATGCAGTAAGACTATATCTGCAGGTTGAAGTATATGGTATGCCAAGACGTTTATAGATAATCTTGCTTATGCACGTATTGACCTCTTTATTCTACAGTTGTGCCCACAATATTGGCCTGAAAATGGTGTTCACCGACATGGTCCTATACAGGTGGAGTTTGTTTCTGCTGATTTAGAAGAAGACATTATCAGTCGGATATTCCGAATTTATAATGCAGCAAGAGTAAGTACCTTACTCAGTTACTTGCTTTTTTTACATATGAGAACAAATGCTTACATATTAAAGTGCTCACACTCAGTTATCATATCAGAAAACAAAACAAAATAAAATAAAATAAAAAACACTGTCTGATGAAGTGGACTTGATCCACGAAAGCTAACAATAAAAATATAGCAGTTAGTCTTTAAAGTTCTACAGTGTTTTTTATTTTATTTATTTTGTTTTGTTTTGTTTTCTGATATGCCTGAACCACAGACTAACACGGGTACTATTCAAAAAAAAACTCAGTTATCAGCTTACTATTTTTTAATTAAACATTACATTGTATTTATTTATTTATTTTATTGCATTTTTATACCACCCAGTTGAGTAACTAAATTGGGATCAAAATTGCTGGGAGAAACATTAACAATTTGAGATATGCAGATGATACCATCCTAATGGCAGAAAGTGAGGAGGACCTAAAGAAGCTCCTGATTAGGTTGAAAGAAGAGAGTGAAAAAGCAGGCTTGAGACTCAATATCAAGAAAACGAAGATACAGTAAAACACCGGATAACAATTGGATCGGATAACGCTAAAATCGCATAACATTAAGTAATCTGGGGAGGAGAATTGGATTGAATAGCGTTAAGGTCCTATGGGATGGATCGGATAACAAGCGCTAAAGCCTGTGCGGTTACAATGTATCTCTATGGAGCTTTAACATTATCCGATCCATCCCATAGGATTTTAACATGCATCGGATAACACTAAAAATCGGATAACACCAAGACTTGTGGAACCAAGTTTTAGCATTATCCGGTGTTTTACTGTAATGGCAACAGGCCCTGTCAATCCCTGGAAAATAGATGGTGAAGAAGTAGAAGCAGTGACAGATTTTACTTTCTTAGGATCAAAGCTCACTGCAGATGGTGATTGCAGCCATGAAATAAAAAGGCGACTGATTCTTGGGAGGCAAGCGATGAGAAACCTGGGGAGCATAGTGAAAAGTAGAGACATCACATTGCAAACAAAAATTCATATAGTCAAAGCAATGGTATTCCCTGTGGCAATGTATGGTTGTGAGAGCTGGACCATTAGGACAGCTGAGCGCAGAAGAATAGATCCCTTTGAGATGTGTTGGAGGAGAGTTTTGAGAGTCCCCTGGACAGCGAGGAGAACAAATAGGTCAATCTTAGAAGAAATCAACCCTGCTCCTTAGAAGGTCAAATTGTAAAGATGAAGCTAAAGTACTTTGGACATCAAATGAGAAGAGAAGATTCACTTGAGAAAGCCTTGATGCTGGGAAAGGTGGAGGGCAAAAGAAGAAGGGGGCGGCCAAAAATGAGATGGCTAGATGGTATTGTGGACGCAATGGGCACAGAGCTGAGTGAGTTGAGGAGGATGGTAGAGGACAGAAGTGCCTGGTGGACAGTGGTCTATGGGGTCGCAGAGGGTGGGAATCGACTGTGCGACTGAACAACAAAACCACCCATTTGAGTAACTTCCTACTCTGTATTATTGTATCTCCATAAAACAAATATTCATAAACCTTAATCCTTTACTTACTGATTGGATTACTCCTGTGGATTGTTCTTGGGGCTACCTTTGAAGATGGCTCAGAAGCCGTTACTGATAAAAGATACTCCTGCCACGTTTTTCATGGGATTTGTTTTCAGACATGATTCCTTTCAGTATGCAAGCAGGGGAGCTTCTGGCCCCTGCCCTCTCTTTTCATTTCCCCCTGTGGACAGTCACATGTGGACCAGAAAGGCTCCTGGCTATGTATAGGCTGTCCACATGAGGGGAAAAAAAATCTCAATTTTTCATCTTGAGCTATTTTTATCAAATTTATTAGGATTAAGAGTCTGTGAAGAGGATGCTAGAGTTAATTTAAAATATTTGGGCAAGGTGTGACTCTGGAACCACATGCGGCCTCTCAAGCTTTTTGGTAGCTCTTGTCTTCCCCAAGACAATTCATACACACAGAGAGAGAGAAATGGGGTGTCAGGGTCAGAAGAATGACCCCTAAAGTAAACCACTCTCCACTCTGTTCTAAAACAAAAACATAGGTTTCCATTCTCCTTGGACTTCTACCACAAGCAAAGTAGACGAGAGAGGCAACACTTGCTGTGGCCGCATTTCTATCCTTTTGGATTTTATATCTCAGGTTTGAAATGTTCTGAATTGTTGAATTATTTTTGCTATAATTTGGACGACATGCAAAACATGCACTGTTTGCCACAAAGATGATCATTTACTAGAAATGATTTTAAAAATATATATTTCTTCTTTTTAAAATGCATGGTTTTTTCCTTGTAAATGAAGTGAAGAACTATTTTAGGACAATCTTGCAGCATATCTCTATGACCTTCATCATCTCTAGTTATTTGAAGATACCAAAACTCAGAAAACGTTATTTTTGATCATTTTATTTAATTTCTATATCAAACTAATAGTCAAGATCTGTAGTTTTTCCTTTGTATTGTTCCTGATTTAAAACTCAAATGTGTAGACTCTTTGCATTTTTTTTGTGCTTTAAAAGCACTCCCACATGTAAGAATCAAAGTATATGAACAGAATGCATTACTAAGAAAGGTATACTTTTTCTACTATCATTATGGGCAATCCCCCAGTTTTAAAGAGAATTTTGTAGAAGTCTACATACTGAGTTATTTTTACTGTTTGTTTTTCTTTTCTTTTGATATTGTGCTTAATAAAAGAGGTGTGAATACAAGAATAAAAGAAAGGGCTTAAAGCAGGGGTGCCCAAACTATGGCACATTTTACTTCCGCTTCCAGGAGCGACGAAGGCTGCACGGGCTGGATGAATTGGCATCGGGGGTTGGATCCAGCCCATCGGCCATAGTGACTGGCCCCCTGAACCACGTGATGGCCCATGGCCTGAAATGTTTGGGCACCCATGGGCTAAAGTATCCAAGCCTTTTATCTGGTTATTTATTTAGATTACAGTCCTCCAGGGGCAGCTGAGCAGAGTAGGTATATCCCCACTGTTATCATCTCATTCTCCCTCCCACAGGTTTGGGATTATTATTATTATTTAGTTTCATAATGTTATGGTGAGGGGAGGGGCTTGGTTGAAGGCTTGTCTCAGAAGCTGAAACTTCTTAGACAGTAGAGAGAACATGTCAACAGAAGCTGATAGCAGTTCCATTGAGCTTTGTACCTTCGTGTTTATACTCACAAATCAACCCCATATTTACCTCCTGATAACCAATCACAAAATAAATCTAGCTTATTTGTAGAATACTGGGCAAAAAACCTATGCTATGATAATCAACTATGGTTCACTGCTTAAGTAATAACCACATTTAACAAGGTGCAATCCGTGAAGTTTAGGTTGAACATAATTTCTACTTTATGTCAAAAGAATGGTTGAGGACTGAGATGGTGGATGTAAGATATGTCCTTTCTCTGCTGTACACTGTCAAACCTACACCACACCTATTTTTGGCTCTCTCCAAAGTCAGAATTCTGACCAGCATGTAGCATGCAAGTTATGGTGGGAGTCACTGGATCTCCTCCACAGCTGAACTTTTGCAAGGCACCATCAAAGCCTTTGGAAGAAACTATCTGCTCCTCTCAAGACTATAGGACTAAGCTCACAGTATCACAGCCATTTCAGGGTAATTAAAGATTTCCTAGAGCACCCACACTCCTCCAAAGGCTTTGATGATGCCTGACAAAGCTGCAGTTTCAAAAGGATTCTCTTGGTCATGAAACAGCTGTCAACAGCTGGAGAATAGGAGGAGCAGAATTTATAGCTGGAATATTGCTGCTGGTGGTCCCAGCAACTCTGATTTTCCAGCTTCAAACCATTCACTCTTCCCCTCCCAGGATGAAGGGGATTCTTCGGGATCCCTGAAACCTGGGAGGAGGGGGTGTCGTATGAAGTTTTTTATATCCATGAAACGGCCCTTGCACAGCTATAGCTGATCATGTCATCCTTGCTGCTCAGCATAAAGTTGAGGAACTGGGTTTCAGCTAGTATGATTTAGAATCCAGAGTCCCAATTCAATCTTAGAATATTTCAACACTGTTGAATAGCTAGGATTCGGAAAAAAACTTTCTCCTCTTTGTTATAAATTAGTGTGTGCGGAATATTCAGATTCCATAATATGAAATAAAATTCCACTTTGGAGAGAAAAGCTAATGAAAGGAGGTTTATTCTGAATGCTTAGGTCTTTATTTAGCATGTTAATCAGTCATCACACAGTGAACGTTCAGTTTGAAAATGGGATGCATATAAAAATGAACAGAACTTTATGGCAAACTTTACTTTTTTAGACAGTGACTGCTATAATATTAATCATTGTATACTTGGCTGTAGCAGCTGTGCCATTCTTTCATGTCAGGACATTTATATCTTCAGCTATTTAGAACATAGTTTTCATAACTCTGCAATTTCAAATCTTAATTTCCAAATGTAAATTTCTTCAGTACATTTTTAGTAGGAAGCTGTTTTGAGAGTACGCAGTGTTGGTGGACATCCACAATGGGAGTCTTAGATGGATGCAGAATAAATAACGCTGTCTTTTTATTCTCCTGTTGGTTGGGTCCCCACAGCCTCAGGACGGCTATCGAATGGTGCAGCAATTTCAGTTCCTAGGATGGCCCATGTACAGAGACACGCCCGTGTCAAAACGCTCCTTTCTGAAACTTATACGCCAGGTGGACAAGTGGCAGGAAGAATACAATGGAGGAGAAGGACGAACGGTCGTCCATTGCTTGTAAGTAATGACATACTCAGGTGGTAGCCACTGCCTTATGCCACCACATACTGCTGCTTGAGACAGAGGTTTCCCTCTGACACTAATGAGACAACCAGCCCTGTTAAAAAGGTAATTTGTCATTTGAGTGGCTTGTTCTATGCTTTTAAAATAGCAGCTCTGGGCAACAGGGAGGAGCTTGCTCCCATACCCACAGTTTAAATCAAGCGTTCTCAAACTTTTTAAGCTGGGGGCCAGGTCACACTCACTCAGACAGCATCGTGGGCCTGACAGACATTTTGCCCTTCCTCCACCACATGGCACTTCTGGGTGTGGTGGAGGTGGTGGGGGCCCCCACATGAAATGGTGCCATGGGCCGCAGGTTGAGAATCCCTGGTTTAAATGAAATTTCTTCCATCTTGGAGACTTGTCCAGATAAGCATTAAGTCTCCTTTCTTGAGGGGATTTTGGGGTGGGTTGATCTGCTTTAGGGGGTGGGGGAACATTTTCGGCACATTCTCATATATGCCATTCTCAATGCCTACAGATGCAGGGAACTACATATATATGGGAACTTTGCAGCTGTCAGAGGCTGCTTAACCGTACTAGGAGTTGAAATTAAACATTTCCAGTCTTAATGAAATTGTTTTTCCCGTCCTATCTGCTCGCTGTTGCACTCTTATCAGTTAGGACAGGGGGAAAAAGTCTTCCTTTTTCTGTAGCACCAATCAAAACCACAGCTGTGGGCAGTATCTCAATTGGAGCTACAGAGGAAAAGGAATTTTCTGTGCCTGTATGTGTGTTTTACTGTCCTGACATACTGTAACACCAAGCAAATAGGAGGGGAAAATAATTTCACTTTCCCTGCCCTTGCATAGAGGAACAGGGGAAGTGTTTAATTTGCTGGAATTATGAAGCAGCTGATCAGCCACTTCAGAATACCAGCAATTAGTTACCTGTTGCTGTTTGGACATGAGGGTGTGAATTAAATGTTTTTAGCTCCTCCCCCATTCTAATGCCACCTCAGCAACCACGATCCCAGGCCACAACAGAAGAAGCAGTCTGGACAGGTCTTGAATTTGATTTTAGGGCAAAAAAGCTGCCAATGATGCCAGCAGTGGTTTCTCCTCTATGTCAAACAGATGCTTAAGGGTTGAGTTTGTTAGGACAGCAATATGATCCTAGTTTTGAGAGTGAAAATAAACATACAGTGGCACATTACCTGATCAACATATCATGTAATAAAAACCAAACTCCAGAGAGTGAGGTTTTACAACTGTCAGTATGTAGCTCCCAAGCCACCCAGCATCTGAAATACATTGGCTCATTTCAGCCAATGCTTTCCTCAGTTCTTATCTAAGGATTTTTTTCTTCCCAGCCCTATCTCATTCCAAAATGGCCATGCTCTTCTAGACTAGACTCCTTTCATGTCCAGGATCTGGTTCAAGAAAGATTAGCTGGCAAAACAAAGGTTGTTGTGCCCTGGGGTATGCCCAATTGTACTTTTTAAATGTAAAAAGCATCCACAATCTTCGAGGAGGCTCATTCTGTACCCCTAGACTCAAGTATAAGGTCCTTAAATAACTCCTTTCCAATAGAAAAAGCTATGCATGTTTGCCTGCTCAGAGTTCCTTAGAAATCCCCACAACTAATAATGGACAGATAAATTTTATCTCACTGTATTTTAGTTTCCCTACTTATTGAATTCAAATTATAATTCTTTATCTTGTGAGGTTTAGCTCATTAATGCTTTGAGATCTACATCTGGGAGGTTCTTTCAAAATGCAGATTGATATTATCTCTCTCAGTTGCTCATGATATTAAATAGTTGCACCACATCTCATGTGCTCACACTTGCTTGTCACTTTGAGGCATCATAGAAAGGAAAAAGGAATGAAACACCAACATAATCTTTGTAAATGACTTTATTTTAATTAAAATGCTCAAAGAATGGCACGATATCATCCAGTATTTTGGCAGCAGGGAACATTTTCTTTTCATGCTGCCTGGATGTGACAGATGTGCCATATTGTGACTTCCTTTGAAAATCAGCCATTTGTGATTGCGGCCTTTAAAGAGCGGCAAGCTAACTAGGCTGTACTATAGTGATTATTAAGGTTTATTATTTTCAATGATGTGCAGCCTAAAGATGCTGATTAGAATAGCTGTGGAAATAATAGAGTTTCCAGAAGGAGAGTGAGTCTCTTAAAGATTAAAAATAACCAGAAATAAAGCATTATTAAATGCACATTGAATCATGTATCTGAATATTTGTGCTTCACATTTTTGCAGCAAATCGCATTGTGTTCTTATAATCTTAGGACAGATACTATAGTCTCAAATATAGAAATTGGGATCAGGCCATTGGTCTCTTTGCATCCCAATCCTCTAGTATAAACTCCTGCCTAGCATTAATCATCTTTAAAAGTTGTGCCAGTAAAAGCCTTTTTCCCCCCAGTTAAGACCAGCAAAGAAAATATTTGCCTTAGAGAAGGGGTTTTATTTAACTTATGATTTTGTTATCCACAGAGAGAAGAGCTTTAAATTAATCCCTAAACATATTTCAATTCTAACGGTAACTCTGATGGATATATTTTCCATGCAAAGCAATCATACTTATATCCTGGCCCCATACCACTTAGTGCACTCTCTGGGCAGTTCACAAGTTAATTAGCCAACATTCTGGATACTCATTTTACCAACCTTGGAAGGATGAAAAGTGGAGTCAACCTTGAGTCCTGATCAGGATCAAACTTACAACCTTTTTTGGTTGCAGTACAGCAGTTTAACCACTGCACCCCCAGGGCTCCATGAACTCATTGTACTTAATTCCATAAGACAAAAACAAAAATTTGGAGAATCTCTCCGATTATCACTAGGCAGTGGGGAGAAAAGATATTTATTGTCAACAAGAAATTTCCCATCTAAATTTTGTTTCGATAAATAATTTTAGGTTTGTTCTCAATTTGTAAAGAACTTGGTGTATATCTGATTCAATTAATTATCTTCCAAAAAGAGAATGTGTATAGTCACAAAATCCCTTGCAATCCTTCTAATTTTTTTCTAACAATCAGTTTGCGAAATAGGCTATTCTTCATTCAGGAACAAAAGGAAGGGAGATGAAAATCCTAGGTCTAAGGGTTGGCTATGCTTGAATTTACCTGTCACCTACCAAAGACATTTGAAGCACTGTACTCTTAACAACCACTATTAACATCTCTTTTCAAAGAAGTAGCCATGATTGTTTCAGCATGTTTAGCCAAAGTAAAACAGAAACAAAGGGTGTGGCATTTTCAAGACTAATATATTTATTTCTCTGTAAGGCTTTGTGGACTGTCCACTTTTTCAGACACATGACATAATAGCTAAGCCAATAGGGGATATGGTAGAGGTGTGAGTGAAATAGATATAGGTAAAAAGGGAAAGTGCAATGGAAAAAGAAGGTGACTATTACAATGATAACAGTCTTTCAAAATGACAAGGATGTTGTTAATAGGTGTAACAATCAGTCAGTATTGATCACATAAATATCATGTTATCAATGATCAAATGATTTTAAGAAATCCTGCTCAGTTTTGAACTGTTAAGAAAAGTAAATTTTTGGTTACAGCTGTACTCAGAACTATGGATAAATCCAGAATGTATTAAAAAATATTTTGCTCTTATTTAGCCTTTATGATGTACAATAGAATCTATGAATACAAGTTGTCCCCCATATCTGCAGACTCAGTTACCCATATGTCTAAAAATATTCAATTATAAACTCCTGAAATACATTATACATATGCATATATGCATTAAGAGAGTGCACTAAGCACTATGGAGTGGTATATGGGGCGGTATATAAGTATGATTGCTTTCTATGGTCCATTACCAGATGGTAACTAGAGGGTAAGGTTTACAAAGGAACAAAGGCAGACATTTTGGTAGCAAATGTAAAATGACAAAACTCAGGTATATGTTACATAAAAGGTTCACTGCTATCCACAGTTTCCGGTATCCACTGAATGTCTAGGAATGTATTCCCCATGCGATAGAGGGAGAGACCTGTATATTCTGCTACAGCTCTCCCTTTTCTCTTGAACCTTACTTCCTTTTGTTCACATAAGGTACTTTGATATCTGTAACAGAGTGTATTATATAGGACAACTCAAAATATCAGAGTACTGTATTATGATTTAATGTAAGAAAGGTTGCATTGCAATTGTCTGCTGGGTAGCTATGGGGAAATTCTACTATCCACCTTTGGCAGGCTGCTAAAGGCCCGTTCGGATAGTTAAATGACATACAGTGATATTTGGGTAGTGTGGCATTTGTTACATTTTTATCCCACTATTCTTTAAAAAAAGTAAACTGGCAGTAATGCCCAGTAGCAGTTTTTAATGGGGTTTCTTAGCTGGGATTTTTAATTGTAGTGGGTTTTTACCTTTTGTAAGCTGCCCAGAGTCCTTGGAGTTGGGCGGCAATATAAATCTTGAAATAAATAAATAAAAATAAATACAGTACATGATTATTTGGCTACCACTTCATTAAGACCATAAACATTCCTATAATCAGAATAAAGGTGCAGTCATTGGCACATCACAATTGGCCACAGCTACATCAACATCATGAGGCAGTTTATTTTAGAAAAAAGGCATGCATTTTGAGAAGAAAGAACACAAAGTTAATGAGTAATCTGGTCATTTTGGTGCTTTTCTCACAGAAATGGAGGAGGCCGCAGTGGGACATTTTGCGCAATCAGTATTGTTTGTGAAATGCTGCGACACCAGAGGGCTGTTGATGTATTCCATGCTGTGAAGACCCTGAGGAATAACAAGCCTAATATGGTAGACCTTCTGGTATGAGTTTTTTAAAACTGCATCAGTAGATTCTCTCCCCCCACCTCTTTTATCAGAATGCACATTGGTATTTTTGAGATTTATACTGAGAGCTGCTTATAAAGAGACAAGCTTGTTTTCTAAAGGGTAAAATGAAGTTGCTTGACTTGTACGATTATTTTTCTACTGCTTGCTTCCTAAGGAGACTTGTTCTGTGTATGCTAGAATTGCTGTGAAAACTCAAAAACTTTCAACAGAACATCCTTATTAATTTTTCTTTCTGGCAGAGAAATCCACATGGAGAACTGCCTTTGTGTGGCAGAAATAATAGTCATGTAAAATGAAATGCCAGATTTTCAAATTATATATTTTATAAATAGCATAATCTCCTAATATTTATCAAGACTGTGAATTTCAGTTTGACATTCAGAGTATTGCATTTAATTATGGCTCTTCTATCTTGCAGAAAGATTAAAAGAGTTGAGAAACAAAGGGCCAAGAGCAATTATTTCCTTGTAGAGTGCTTTATGGAACTTCTTAAATGTAGAATTGCTGAAATGCCAGCTGCTGTTATTAGGGGAAAAATTATATGGGACAACTCAAAGCATCAGAGTAGTATGATCTACTTCATTAGTACTGTAAGAAAGGTTGCATTGCAACTGTCATCTTGAGTAGCTATGGGGAAAGTCTACTACTGTATCCACCTTTTGACAGGATTGCAAAGACCCATTTGGATAGTTAAGTGATGTAAAGTGATATTTGTTCCATTTTTATCCCATTGTTCTTTAAACAAGACCTAACTGGCAGGTTATTTTTAAGCATCCATCTGGATACAAAATGTGCAATTGGAAAGAAATGTGTAGTTGGAAATGTGCATTTCAAAAAGAGGAAATTGCTGGGGTATTACAACTAAAATTTTTAATATGAGCATATAGAAACCCTTGCAAATGCTTTGAGAGCATTCAAGGACTGGTGTACATCCTAGGGGGTGGGGGAATAGTGACAACACCAAACATATATTAGTGCTCACATAAGGTTTGTGTAACTTGCCTTGGCTACTTGACAGAATGCCAGGGCACTTATTAGTCATACACCTGTTCACGTACCCAGCTGGACATCAAAGCCAAAATGCTCCCTTACACCTTATCTATTAAGTCACAATTACTTGTACCAAGTTACACAAGCCTTATAGGTACACCTATAGGATTCCAGCCAATGCTTGGTTTTCAGCTAAGCCTGATGTGGCTGCAGGAACATATAGGTAACTTTGGTACTACTTTAAGGTAGATTTGTAATAGATAAAAACAATTAATCCCAATAAAAGAATTGCTACACATAAAGGGTATTTCAGCTGAAATCCACAAGTGAAGCACAACTAGAATAGGTCCACTGAACCAGTGGAGATTTTGTGTGTCATCTCTGCCAAAACTTCTATTGATTCAGTTGTGACTTATTACTGGATTTCAACCTTTATTTTTGATATTATTATTTTTTACATTTTCACTGGCAAGTTTGTGTTGTTGAGAAATCTGCATTCATAGCTTCCTTTCCCCTCTCCACCTTCTCCCCTTTCTGTAATCTAAATGACCAAGTGTTCTGCTTATTGATTTGCCTGTATGAATGATCTCATTGCCAATGCAAATAGGATTTGAAAAATGATTCCCATTGACCATATCTAACGTAAATAAATAATTTGTACAGAAAAGAAAATCATTTCATTAAGTAACTGTAATTAACAGAACATGAAATTAATGTCCTTGATTTAGTCCTTCCCACAGCTAACATTCAGTTGTTTTCTTTCTTTGATTTCTTTCCCTAGGATCAATATAAATTCTGCTATGAAGTGGCTTTAGAGTACTTGAATTCTGGATGAAGTCACAGACAGTGATTGGGGGAAAGACACACAAAAAAACATTCACCGCCACAATCAAAGCAAGTTGCTTCGTAATATCTATGTGTATGAGATAAGGACGACATCCCAGTGTTACGCTTCTATTGCTTTGTATCAGCTCTTTTTTTAAGAGCCCAAGAGAGTATTTCCAAAAATGCTTGCACTGCCCATTTCCCACAGTACGGCTGATGCTTGAGACACCTAATACCCCAGAGTAACACACAAATGCACTTAAGTGGTTGAACACCACTATCATATAAACTCATCAACTTGATCTACCAGTCTAGTTATCTGGTACATGAAAGAGCACAATTCTACTCTATTAAAGAAATTTGTACTTTTTCCGTTGTATTTTGTTTGTTGCCAGTGATACTCTGTTGTTTGTTGTCAGAGCCTAGTGTACATTTTTGTTCTGTGGAGAATGCCATCTAGCATTTTGATAAACGTATTTTAGTTACATTTGTATTCTACTTGCTCCTAATAAAACAAAGCAATTGTAGCTTAAAACCAAACTAGGAGCTACACAAAGAGTCCACATTAACTTTGCTGAGTTGTATTTTCTGTCCAGTATATATTGTTTCAGAAGGGAGAGCCTTGATAGAAGTCCATTAAGAAAATGGAATAAATGCAGGATGATCAGATTAATATATCCAAAGCTTTTTCCCCATTTGTTTATATTGTAAATATTTTTTGATTTCATCAAATTATTTATTCATTAAAAAGAAATCTTTTGTGAAGCACAGTGATGGACAATCATTTTTATTAAGATCTGAAAATGCTTACTGTATAATATTGTAAACATTTGTTTACCCTGTCTGGATTTGCAGCTTAATAAATAACTACATGTCTGATAAAAATCTCATTTAATATATAGCTTCCCATGGCCTGGAATTGCCATCAGCTAAAGTGAAACCTTCTGAAGGGGTTTCAAATGATTACTGGAGTGCAGCTCAGTGGGGGAGACCTAGTCCTGCAAGGTTATAACTCAGCTCTACCATGGATGTTTTGCGTACATGAATTTTACAAATCTTTGTCAGATTTTGCTGACAATTCTGACTGCAGGTTGTCTGAAATTCTGTCCCAACTGGAGGAATATAATCACCAAGTTTTTAGAACAGGTGCTTCCTGAAGAGGTAGAGGTGTTACAGCAGAGCTTCCCAATGTTTTTGCATCACAGGCCAGACCACGTCCCTTCAGAGAGCTGAGCAAGCCGGACACATTCTCCCCGCCATAAATGCTGCCGTAGAACATGACTGCAGCTGTCTTAAACATGTTTATAACAGCCATGGGTGCATTTATGGTGGGTTTTCAGCTGTTTCCGCTGCTTCCATTGGTGGTGGCAGGAGTGAGGGTGGCACAATTTTGGCTGCTTGGCGGTGGTGGAAATGAGGGTGGCAGACCAAATGAAACGGCATCACGAGCCGGGGCCAGCCTATGAGCCGTAGGTTGCAAACCCCTGTGTTATAGCAACTACATAGGTCACACTTAATGTGTTTTGTTCTATTATTGATAATTAAATAGTAAACTCTTTAATTATCAATTATATGGGTTCATAACAGAGTAAATATGCAACTTAACACTTACATAATGAAAAAAGTCCATTCTGCAAAGCACTTTGATATACAATTTTTTTGTTAAACAAAGCATGCCTCATATAACGAAAATCTATGGGATCCATCGCACAATGAAAATTTTTTGTTGTACAATGCATCCCATAGAGATTTTCGTTGTAAGATTTTTTCCCCCCATAGAGATGCATTGCTTCGTATAAGAAAAAAACATACGGGGTATAGCGGTTTGCACAAATCCTCTTCATTGTACGAATTTTTTGTTATACGAGGTGTTTGTTATATGGGGTTCCACTGTATGTAGAATTAAAGTGCTGTTATTAAATTCATAAAATGACAACATTTCTATGACAGCAGCATAATAATAGGCAATTAATTTGATTTGTAAACAGAGTGAATAACAAGAGAAAAACATGTAATTTCTTTAATGCAGAATACAAATGCACCGAGGCCTAACTTTGACCAATATTACAAAGCTTAAACAGAAAAAGGGTTTAAAATGTGCTTTCTACGATTTCTACTAGCAGCACCTATTGCGTCTAAATATCATTCAAGGTAAATATAGCACCTTCACTTTCTCCACCAACCATGATGGGGCTTCTCTCTTACAAAGAAAGGAAAGCAGGAAACAATATGACTTTCCCTTAGAAAAGTTAACACAATTTCTTAGTCACAACAGATCAATTATATGCTCCTAAAAGTATAAACATAAAAAGAATTTCTAGTTTGCTCTAAATGAGACAGAACAGTTCTACAAAAATGTAAACAGAACAAGTAAATGAATTTAAAGGAATAAGCTTATCATGCTGTTTGGAATATCTCACCCCTTTTTAGTAGCAAACCCAGACAGCTGATGAACTAAACTTTGAGCACTGACAATGCCAGAGCTGCCTGAATTTGGAGGAAACTATACCCTCCATCATCCAAACTTCTACTTTGGCAACAAGAGGACTAAGAATAAGTTGTCACTTAAAGCAATAGCAATAACTGTTGTTGTTGTTGTTCAGTCGCACAGTCAATTCTGACCCTTTGCGACCCTATGGACGACTGTCCGCCAGGCACCCCTGTCCTCCACCATCCTCCTCAACTCGCTCAGCTCTGTGCCCATTGTGTCCACAATACCATCTAGCCATCTCATTTTTGGCCGCCCCCTTCTTCTTTTGCCCTCCACCTTTCCAAGCATCAAGGCTTTCTCAAGTGAGTCTTCTCTTCTCATTTGATGTCCAAAGTACCTTAGCTTCATCTTTACTATTTGACCTTCTAAGGAACAGTCAGTGTTGATTTCTTCTAAAATTGACCTGTTTGTTTTCCTTGCTGCCCAGGGGACTCTCAAAACTCTCCTCCAACACCACATCTCAAAGGCATCTATTCTTCTGCGCTCAGCTTTCCTAATGATCCAGCTCTCACAACCATACATTGCCACTGGGAATACCATTGCTTTGACTAGATGAATTTTTGTTTGCAATTTGATGTCTCTGGTTTTCACTATGCTCCCCAGGTTTCTCATAGCTTGTCTCCCAAGAATCAGTCGCCTTTTTATTTCATGGCTGCAATCTCCATCTGCAGTGAGCTTTGATCCTAAGAAAGTAAAATCTGTCACTGCTTCTACTTCTTCCCCATCTATTTTCCAGGGACTGATAGGGCATGTTGCCATGATCTTGGTTTTCTTTATATTGAGTCTGAAACCAGCTTTTGCACTTTCTTCTTTCAACCTAATCAGGAGCTTCTTTAAGTCCTCCTCACTTCCTGCCATCAGGGTCGTATCATCTGCATATCTCAAATTATTGATGTTTCTCCCAGCAATTTTGATCCCAAATTGTGATTCCTCCATCCCTGCATTGCGCATTATGTGCTCTGTGTATAAGTTGAATAAGCAGGGTGACAAAATGCAGCCTTGTCTTACTCCATTTCCTATTCCAAACCAGTCCGTCATTCCATATTCTGTCCTAACTGTTGCTTCTTGATTCATGTACAGATTTCTCATGAGGCATATAAGGTATTCTGGTATTCCCATCTCCTTAATTATTTGCCACATTTTGTTACTGCCTCCCTTCCAATTCCGTATTTGGCAGTTTCTTCCTTTTTGGATCTTTTGCATAACCATCCCCCCCCCCCCGCCTCAGTCAGCTGGCCAATTTCAGTCTGATTTAAAGGTTCATTCCTTCTTTTTTTTTTGGAGAGGGGGAGTAATCTGCTTTAAGGCCATTTCTTATTAAAATACATTCTGACACATCACACCATGGTGGCCTCACCAACAATGTGTTACCACACTCCTCACAATCACCCAGCACTACGTATGTCTCCTTCAACTTCCAAGTGTTGTTTTTCTCAACAACCAAACAACTTTCCATCCTGACGTGAGATGCTGAGTCTCGCAGGTTGGAGAATTCCCCAACAATAGCCAAGATTCTTTCTGCATTACGTAAGCCACTGACAAGGAAAAAACATATATGCTCCCAAATGAAGGAAATGTCAACAGTTCATGGAATCTATAGGAAATCAACTCATTCCTCCTTACATTCTGTTTTGCATCTTCTACTTTATTTGAAAGAATCGGGACTCATCCCTTCTTTTAGCCATTGTCACTCATCAACCTAGACATTCACCTGCAACTCAGCTCTGAAACAATGTATGAAAGGCTTTAATACTTTATTTCCTGATGTAAAGAGACTTTCTCCACAATGGTCATTACCTCTTGTACTTCCAACAGTTAACACAACTCCCTTTGGAAACGATGGCAACTACAGGACTGCACTTGTTGACATTTAAAACTATTTTTGTGGCAGTCACATCAGGAAGACGTATCAGTGAGCTTGCTGGCTTGTGCTGTGACCCACCTTACAATTCCACAAGGAAAAGGTAGTCCTTTATACAGACATTGCTTTTCTGCCCAAAGTAGCCTCCTCTTTCGAAGTGACTGAATCTTTGATCTTTCCCATATCCATCTTCTTCATTGAAAAGTCCAATGTATTCTCTAGATTTATGTAAAGCTTTCAGGAAAGTATCACACTTATTTATAGCATAGAGAGGATGTAAGAAGGGCCTGCAATTCTCTTCTCAGATAATTTCAAAATGGATGGTTTTTACCATACCCCTAGCATTTCAAATAGCTAAGAAAGCACCACCTCATGGCCTCACAGCTCATTCAACCAGGGAAAGGTCAAAATCCTTTTAGCTTTGCTAAGGGAGTGAACTTGGACAACATCTGAAAAAGTGGATACATGGTCTCGGCAGGTGACCTTCTTCAGACACTAAAGGCTAGATTTTCTAGAGAGGTCTACTGCTCTGTTTAGCAGGCAAGTTCTTGCTTCTGCCATGCAGTGACACCCACCGTCTGGTAAGTGAGCTTGTTACTCTCCTAGTTATGTGAATCACAGGGACCACAAAGAAGGAGAAGTTGCTTACCTATAACTAGTTCTTCGAATGGTCACCTTTGAATTCAAACATCCCACCCAGCCTCCCTTTTTTCTGTCACATGCCTCTTGTTCAGCGGTGACAGTAGAACTGAAGCAAACATTGGGTGGGAGTCTCACATGAAGGAAAGGAGAGAGGGGCATGTCACTCTTTCCAAGCTCTGGAATGTTCCAGCTGGTCTGTGCATACACAGACAATACCCAGTTGTGTGAATTCACAGGTGGCCACTCGAAGAACTACATTTACAGGTAAGCAACATGTTTTTCACTCAGAAACAGGCTATATACTTTTATCTATTTCCACTTACAGTAGTGGTGAAAAAAGTGCAAGCTGTTAGCTATATGTGGCCATCAGGGACAATCTTATGGCCCTCAAACCCATTTCAGAGTCCCTCCCAAATTCAAAACACCAGGCCCCTTCCCATTGCTGGGATGTAGGATAAAAGTACTTTGCCTCTCCACCACCCCCAGACTTTATTCTTTTGGGACACCTATTTGGAATCCTGCTGATTATTCATAGTGTTGCTTTTCTCACTGCCAATTGTGCTATGCCACTGGCTACCTGCTTGGGCCATGCATTAAGTCCTTTAACGTGGTTCTTTGAACATCCACACATTAATTTCTTTCGCACACATCTGTTGCCTAGACCTTGACAACACTATTGTGTCATTTCTCTAGGCATGTTCCTGAATCATGTTCTTAAAGCTGAAGCGATTCAACCTAGCAAATACTATCACAAAACCTTAACTCTTCATGTCTTTGTTTTGCTTTCAGCAGCCTACAACTGTTGCTATCAAAATACATTATTCTGGATTATTACTAGTGTGAATTTTTAAAAAATGAATTTATTCAATCATATTCTACTGTAAAAGCTTTGAATCAGGCTCCACACTAGCATGACTAATTAGGAATGTAATTGCAGCATAACTGCTGTTGGCAATTACTGAACAAGATAAACCCTCCACCAAAATAACATCTTGCTTTCCAGAACAGTTTTAGACTCTACAGTTAAGGGAATAAAGGACTCTTATTTCTAAATAGGGCTATGGTTTGAAAACTTAGGTTAGTGACTTCTGTGGTTTGGAGACAGGATTTTATGTTCCTTGAATAAATTTTTCCAGGTGGGAACAACCCTACTTCCTGTTGAACAGAACATTTTCTAAATTAACTGCACTTGTTGAGAAGAAAAAACTGTTTAATTCCTGCATTTTCTTGGTCCTTTTGAAAACTATTTTATGAGGTGTAGTCCCAGATTTGAAGGAAAAAACCACCTATTTTAACAGTAGCTTCCTACAATTTCTATTATTAAGAGTGTAATAGATTAACATGTACAGTTGTACCTCGCTTAAAGAGCATAATGCATTACACAGGACTGCTCTTTAAGTGAGTTTGCTCTTTAAGCAAAACACCATTGTAAATGACCAATTGTGGGGGGATTGCGAATCCCGATTTATTTGTTAAGTGAGTTTTTAGTTGGTTTTATTTGTTAAGCGAAGCAAACATTTAGAGAAAATTCTCCTCTTTAAGTGAGTTACTCTTTAAGCGAGGCGCTCTTTATGCGAGGTTTGACTGTAATTGGAGATCTTCTTGGGCTGTATCTGATTCTGAATATTGGTGATCATCATAGTGATCAGCCATGAAGACTGTCCTGAGACTATAACACCAAAAAAGTCTGCTCTCTGGTAGCTACTCTCCAGTACTGGAATACTGAGGCATGAATAGTACATAAGACGATATGAAGATCCCACATAGAACAGGCATTTGAACAGAGCTTGAAAAATGTGCAGCGAGCCAGTATGATCAAGACTGCACTGTTTTAAAGGTCTCAACCATATAGTCCTGAATTAGGAAGTAACTCATTAAAAAACAGGGGTGGCGAGCAAATACTTTCTGCAATGTGCTCCTGTAACAAAATATTTTGAAATAACAATGTAGAATAGAGTTCAGTGGTAGGCTCCCAAAAAAATTACTACCACACTGTGGGCGTGGTATGGTGGGTATGGTCAGGGGGAAAGCCCTGTGTTGCACCTGAATTAGGACTACTATATTTCAAAACTTGGATGGGCAGGGCCAGCCAAAATTTCTGCTATTGGTTCTGGCGAACTGGTGCAAACCTGCTGGTGCCCACCACTGATGGAGTTCCTCTAATGGTCATGGCTGTGATCCATTAGCACGATGGGATTTTTTAGTGTTCCGATGGGCAACATTCTGACCTTAGAAACCATTACAGAAGATGACTTGCTGGTTGTTGTATTTTGTCAAACTCAGACCTAAAGCCTGACTGAACAGGTTTTATTCGAGAGAGTGAAGCAATAGCACCAACTCATGACAAAAGACTGGGAGAAAAGACTTGCATCCTACTCTTAATAATATAATTGGAACAATTAATTATAATTAGTATAACCTGAAACAGTTGTTGGAACATTTTGTTGGTTAGCTACATGTCTTCTGTTCACACTTCCTGCAAAATAGAAAATGGATAAAATAGATTCTTTATTACATCCCTTAGAAATCCTTATTTGCAGTATGGTAATCAATAAAAAATAGATCTTATTACAGCCTGAATCTTTTGGAGATGCAAGGCAGGTACTGCCTTCCCACCTGAAAAAAAAAGGAAGGAAATCTGCTCCAGGTCCTTGAAGACTTAATTAACTGAGTTCTGACTTGATGTTCTTTAGTCCTTGCAAGTGTTGCATCCGATGCCTGCAAAGTACTTGCCAAGCTAGACTTAAAAGGAACTGACCTTTGCTGGTGAAACAGTCCAACATGCCTTAATTTGTATCAGAAGCACACACTTATAAAGCCAATGCTCTCTGAATTGTTCCTCCTGTAACTGCGAGTTAAAAGAGAAACGGCCTTCACTGTCCTTGTAATGGGGTCATGGTAGCAAAATTCATCAATGGATACAATTTCATTTCATGATGTTTTTGAGTATATGTCTTGGAAAACAGGTGTAAGAAAGCTGAAATGCTGGACAGTAGCGTGTTACTCTTTTCTTCAATTCTATTGAAACAAAGGTTCAGAGTTGCTCACTAGTTCCAATTGAAAGTTAGAGGTCAGCTTGTGAAAGGTACCTAAACAGTTTTATTTTCAGATGCAACAAAGCCAAACCTTGAATCAGCATTCCAACAGCCATGCACCTACTCAGAACACACTCCCGTAGGAGATGAATGACGTTTCTGAAAAATATTAACTCTCAACTCATGGACACTATGGTTTGCATGGCATTTTGCACTTAAATGACACAGGCACATCTTCTCCCAATAGTAGATAGAGTCTCCCCTCTCCCACAAAGAAACAAAAATAATCTGTTCATCCTCTTCATTTCATGTGGAACACTGCAGCTACTTCTATGCCCAGAGATTCTCTCGGGGGTTGGGGGGGCAAGAACTGGCAATGGGTGGCAAAGTCCACAGGGAAGGGTGATGTCCCCAAGTGGATTAAACCCCATTTGAATCTATCTTGATGGAGGACAGTAGCTTCATCAATACTGGCCAGGGGCCGATGAGGACTGTGTGTGCCAAAAGGGCTCAGGGTGACTCATGGAACTGGATCAGTGTTATGGGTATCATGCTGTGGAAGACAAATAGAAGGCCACTGCATTATATTGTTCCCAGGACAATCTTCATGGCTGATCACTATAATGAGAGCCAATATTTGGAATCAGACATGGTACTTGAAGAAGAAAAAGAATCACCTATCATTTAATGGACCTACTATAGTTGTGACCAACAACTGGACTTTATGCTATGTTCTGGGAAAGTGTTGTAGCATGGTTTTTCAAAAGCTAACTACTTTCTTTAAAAGGATGATTTAAAATGATTTGTGCTGCAAAATTACGGTGAATACATCATGAGCTCCCAGCTAAATCATTGCACATGTATAATAGAAATCATGTAAATCACAGCAATGAATTGCCACTAATTAACAACAAGGATTCCATTGCACAATTTTGAGTGCAGCCAGGAATGTGATCAGCACCTTACTTATGCTTGTTTAGGTGAAATCAGATAAAAGTTTATTAAGTCACCACTTCACCTGAAGTGATTTCACCTAAACAGGCATAAAGGGTCAATAGGATGCTGTCTGATCATCTTCACTCATATCTTGCATGCCGCCTGTTGAGGTGCTGGAAGAATTACAGCCTGATGAGTACATTGTTTGGTCAAACTGGATCCTTCTGGCCTAGTTCCCCATTTTTCTCTTTTACTATTTACTCTCACTTCTACCTCTCATTGCAGAATGGGTATGTCTTCTGTGGCTTTGAAAGAAAGCAAATATTTTTATTTTGAATTAAGATCTATCCCTCCACATTTGTGTCAAATGACTGGAACTTTGACCGTGGATATTCTGTGAATCTGCATCAAGGACTAACATTCACACCAGGCACCCAATATACCACTTATAACAGTTTTTCCGGCAAGGACTGTACCGTGTTTGAGTGTGGATGCCACCCTGGTTCTAAACATACTCAACATTCCATTGTGCTGAGTGGTAATTGGGTCAAACCTACCAAACAAATTTATTGAATGATGTTTATAACTTACCAGCCAGAAGAATTTTGCAATGTAGTTTTCAGGATCATTGCTGTAAAATACATTAAGTTGATACTGTAGTTACCTCTCAGAAACAGCCAGGCTTGTCTCTTTGTAAATTATAAGTGTCCACAGCATCTGCAAAGTCATTTAACAGACAAATTAACATCAGCTGCTCATTCTTGCAAGACTGTGTTAACTGAAGTGCTTTTTCAAAATAGCCTGAATCGATGTGGGAAAATAAACTTTTACTTGTTTAGATGGAAGCTTTGAAAGGCAGACTATTTAAATAACTTCTCCTTACTTCTGTGAAATGATTTCCCCACTGTCTGAAACCAGGTCAATTTTTCTTTTGTTTCTTCTATTGTGTCTTTGAATTTTAATGCTTTTTAAAGATTAACCCCACATACATAAAACCATATTATTATACTCTATACAGTCATTAATTTATTCAGAACCCACAATCAATGACAAAGGTCAGGACTCCACTTTGCCCATCAGCATGCAATGAAAAGATAGTGGGAATATAAGGGTCTTCATGGCAATCTATCTTCAGCTAATTAGTCTCTCATGGAGAAATATCAAACAGACACTTCAAATAGCTAAACTAGAACTGGTAAAATTAATAGAAATTTAATTCTATCTTATTTGGCATTGAATAGGGCTGATAGCCACCCCCACCCCCCATGGCAGCATTGGGGGAGCTTTTCTTTGACAAAAAGAAACTTTTCTCAGCATAATCATGTTTGGTCTTATATATTGATATTGAGCAAAGCTTTGGGAGATTCTGATTCTTTCCCCCTTTTACTTTTCCTCTTTTTCTAACTATATTTTCCCTTCTTCTCCCACATAAAAATAAAATATCAATGTTTGACATTACTTCACCTTTTCAATCACTCTGATTAGGAGGGGGGGAAACCCCACTCTCTACTCTTGGGTCCCTACCAATGGAGAATAGCAATTAATGATCTTATTTAAACTTTTAACTTGATATTAAAAGGTTGTCTATATCCCTGCAACAAACCTGTTTTCCTTCCAAAGACAGCATTTCTTCAAAGAAAGGTGTACCAACAACCTATTTTTTTCTTCAAATTATGCCTATGTTTACCTTTCCGTAATTATGCCTGTGTTTACCTTCCAGTAGCCAATCAGATCATACAGATGGAAGAGAGAAAGCAAAAAATGCAAATTAGGGTGAAAAATCATATGCTATGAGGAACAGACATCTTTCATCATTCGGCAGACCACAACTACAAAAAACAAGATAATCACATTGTCTAGTTTGACCCAAAGTGGACCCCAGTCCACAAAAGCATATGCTATAATAGAGGTGTCAGTCTCTCAATTTAAGTTAATACACATAACCTATATAGATTGTATAGCTAGAGTATATCCATTGAAGAACTCATAAGCTGGAGAATAAAGGGAGACAGGCAGTTCAGTAGCCTTGGAAACATATCAATGTGCTTTAGCTCTCCAGTTTTACATTTGGAGCCCTGATGAATCAAGTTAATAAACTGACTTAAAGAAACACTCTGTAGAGCTTTATTTTTCAGATAAGGAAAAAGTCCTATAGGAATTTTTAAAAATCATTTTGTGATAGTTTAGGTCGGAAGTCACATGAAAAAAAGTCCATGCAAATTGCAACTGCTGAAATTCCCTCTTCTGTGCAGTTATTAAAGATAGAGGAACCCAGTGGCCCTTTTCAGGGTTCACCTTGTTGTAGCCAATTCTACATATGCTCTGACAACCCCTGAACAGGACATAAACCTAAAACATATTACATGTTGTTAAATGGCTGGACTTATTGTGTGGGCACGGGTGGACATGTAAGCCCTGCTGCTACCTCCCATCCAGTAGCGTCATGTGAGGAGGGCCCGGGTGGCGACTCGCCCGGGTGGCACTTTTTGGGTGTATGGGAGTTACAATTGGGTGTATGGGAGTTACTACAATTTCCAGAAGCCCTAGCAGGAGTGGGCACCAGCATCCACCAGGGGTTGGCAAATTTGGTTTACGTCCTGGGCTATTGAAATCCACACTACGCTACTGCTCACTAAAAAGTGAGGCAAACCGTTGCACCTTCTCTATAAACATCTGTAGAAATGCTTTTGAGCCTATTCAGCTGAATTTGTCTGTAGTGATTCCCTAAGCAGGTGCCATTTCTCAGCAGAACATCAAAGAAATTTGGCAAGCAAATGTAGTGGAGTGTGCCCACAACCCAGACTTTTATGGTAAAAGTGCAAAGGTCTACTCTATTGCAGCTAATCTTGCTTCCATCTTCATGTCACCAGCCCACCTATAGTTATGTATGCTTTCAGGCAAATGCTTGAATAGGGTTATTGTGTTGGAAGAAGAAGAGCCTATTTTTGAAACATGGAGTAACAAAAACTGCTTCTCTTTTTAGGCATAGGATCCCAAACTCTCCTTATATCCAGGTTGACTCAGCCTTTCATCCTTCTGAGGTCAGTAAATTGAGTACCCAGCACATGCAAGGCTTGGCTTGGGGTTTTTAAGCAAAGTCTTGGAGTTACCTCATCAGTAAGCTACACCTGTGCTGTTCCAATTGGAGAACCCTTAAGGAGGTACAGCTGTTTTACATTTACATTAAGGCATATTATCCTAGAGAACCAGTACGATGACCATATTCATCTTGCACCATGGTGCGGCCCAGGCACTTATACTAACACGTAAGTGACGGGTTTGTGTTTGAGGAGGGTGGGTGAGTTGATTTATGTTTGGGGTGGGTGGGTGGTTGTATTTTAATGTATTTTTTATTTAATTTATTTAATTTATTTACAGTTTTGTGTTGTGGGTGGGTGGGTGAATGGGTGTGTGTGTGTGTGTGCTTATTTTTATTTTATTTTATTATTATTTTCTTTGGCCCCGCCCACAATGTCATGACATCATGACATTAGCTCCGCCCACACTGTGATGATGTCAGGGTGGGGTAGTAAAAATGTTGACATCCCACCACTGTCTTTAAGCAAGGTTCCACTGTACTATTATTGCTAGGTATGCCTACTGCCCTATCAAAATTACACCAGCTTGCCTCCTAGTTTAAAAAGATAATTCAGAGCAGGAGGACAACAGTGCGCATTGGATCAGTCCAACATCTGTCTCACATCAGTAACAAGCTGTCTCAATGCAAAAAGACACCATTGTTTGATACCAATTTTGAACTGCTGTCTTCTTAATATGTGCACTTGTGTGCTGGTACTTGTTGTGCCTATGGATTTATGTTTACAGGACTCCTCATAGTATGAAAATGTTCCCCCCCCCCCCAAAAAAAAAATCCTTGTGGATAAAACACTATGACAGTTCAGCCGTTCATTTGCTGTCATGCCAAAGGACTATTGCATTGTAATAACAGTTAAATACAGTGATGAGCTGCTACCGGTTCGGACCGGTTCGCCCAAACAAATAGTGGCCATCCGGAGGAGATCGCCGGGGTGGTGGTAAACCCTCGGGCAACCAGTTCAGTCACCTCTCTGGCCGCCCTCCGGATGTGTATTTCCAGGCAGCCAAAATGGCTGCCCGGAACTGTGCATGAGTCAAAACTCCATTTGATGCATGTGCACTAAAAAATAGAACTGTGCATGCATCAAATGGAGGTTTGATGCATGCGCAGTTCCGGACATCCAAAATTACTGCCCAGAAAGAATGTAGGCAGCGCCTGGAGAAGTGGCAGCAGCGGCCTTTCCTCGCTGGGCTGTGCCACGCTGCTGCACCACTGCGGCGGTTTGCCGCCGTGGCGGTTTGCCGCCGTGGCGGTTTGCCGCTGTGCCGCCATGGTTCCTGCCTGCCTGCCTGCCTAGTGCCTGCTCCCCAACCCCAGGCCAGGTAAGTGACGGGTTTGTGTTTGTGGTGGGTGGGTGGGTTGATTTGTGTTTAGGATGGGTGGGTGGGTGGGTGGGTTGGTTGATTATTTTATTTTAATGTGTATTTTAATTTTATTTGTCTCCACCCACAACGTCATGATGTCATGACATTGACTCCTCCCATGACATCATGATGTCATGATGTTGGCTCCACCCACGATGTCGACTCTGCCCACGGTGGGGCAGTAAAAATGTTGACAGCCCACCACTGGTTAAACATAATTTAAATAGTAATGATTAGTACCAGTTGGCAGCCATGGAGCAAAGGTGACAGAGGCTGCACCCAAGGATGCTGCCGCCAGGATTGACTGTGCACCAGGTGCAGAAAAAGAGATGGTGACTGTGGTGGGAGCAGATTCCCACCTTCATCCCCCAGCATGCAGGCTGGCTGCCTAACAGCTGACTGTGGTTGGCGGTGGGGATAAGTGAAAAGAAGAAAAGAAAACCCTATGGGATACTAGAGGGGAAAGGGAAAATCAGGAAGCTACTTGGAATCTGTAGCTGCAGGGTTAAAAACACACCATTTGAGCAAGGTTTCACAAAGGACACAGTAACCAACACAAACACTACATGACCTTAACTGGATTTTAAATACAAACAATTGGAAGCCCAATTCTTTTGACAGTCAAGGTACACCCTTTGGTTCAGCTCAGTTGTCGCTCAACAATCTCTGGCAGCTAAAGTTGCATTGTAACACAAAACATGTTGGGGCAGTTAGAGGCCAATTTCACAGCACCCTACTCATTACAACACACAACCCCCTGTCCTTTCGTTTCACATGCCAACAAGAGGAGCATGGGGTTGATAGACAGGGAGCATAACTTCCAAACTACCAGAAACAGTTCCGTACTTACCTGTCATCCTCCAGTGGAGATTTAAAAATTGATTCGCAGAAACAGTTCTATAACAAAGACCAATGTTGGAACTGAATGAGCACAGAAGCTAAAATTGCTGCGCAATAAACCTAGAAGTAGAATTACAACTATAAAATCTGTGCTTAACAGGCAGAAAGCATGTTTATAACCTTCTTCTCAGAGCTGATATCCTATACATGATTATCAACATATAAATACAAGTTTCTAGGCACATGGGGGCCAATTTAAGCAACTGGGTTTGTTACTGGCATCCTGCTCCACTAAAGGCTGTACCTAGGATGGGGCAACTAAGGTTTGTCCCAAGGCACCAATATCGCATAACAAAATGGATGTGGAATATATATTTTTGTGATAGATGCCAAAATTTCTAATTATGGCTCTGGATCCACCAATCTTGTGGCACCTGATGGCCACAAAAGCAGAACATGCAGATGATAAATCACGTTATACAGTGATAGTAAGGCCTCCTCCTCCTCTTCCTCCTCCTCCTCCACCTCCTTCTTCTTCCATGTCTAGGCCAGACGTGAAGCTGGCAAAATGAAGGCACCTTTTGGTGACTTCATTCTGCAGTTCCTTTCACTTGACTTAGTGTGAGAAAGATTAGCCGGCAACACAAGGTTGTTAATATATGTTGACACGCCTATAACATTCGAATAAGTGACGAAGCTGCTTTATTCAGCAAGTGCAGTGACTGTGTTCCATTTCTAGAAGTGAAGCTACGCCTGGCTTGTTTGTGACACTTATTATAGGCTTTCAATTAGCTGCAGTTGTCTAATGCACTTGTTAAATTTAATTTCCAGCTATCCTAATGGAGAGATTGTCTTCTCTGCACTTCCACTCTAAATTAGCAAACAACTCTGTGCTTTGCTGAAAAAGCAGCAAGCTGTTACCTAAAGGGGCCTGGCAGAAATTTTCTCTATTAAAATGGAGAAAGAAAATTGATTCTATATCCTTAGAGGGCAACACACCTCAAACTAGTTCTGACAACCCAGTTTTCTAATTTAGAAGTTTAAGCCAATTGAGGCTTCTATGGCTTTAATATCTGGCAGAAGTGCCATCCTGAGTAAGTGAGCTGCCATCATCTATCAAAATACACAGAAAGAGCCTCCTAGCTGGCAGATTGTGGTATTTTTGAACCACAATTTGGTGTACCCTGGTAATGGCAACCTTGTGTTGCCGGCTAATATTTCCCACACTAGGTCAGGCGAAAGGAATTGCAGGATGAACTCACCAGAAGGTGCCTTCATTTTGGCAGTTTCATGTCCGGCCTAGACACGGAAGAAGAAGAATCTCTCAAAGGACATACTTGGTTAGAATGGATGCTGTGTTTAGTGTTACCCATTGATCTCCAGCATTAATGGAACTTTTATTTATGACTGGAATAAATTCATATCGAAAGTATCCAGACTTCACTGAGGAAAAAGGCAAGTTGGAAAATGTACTTTCAATGAGCAGGCAAACAGTAAAAAAAAAAATGTCATAGGCCCCGCCCATGGTGTGGTAGTGAAAATTTTTGCTACCCACCACTGGACTCTTTCCCAGTTAAAGAAGCTCTGCTTCTAATGACAGACTAACTAAAATGTAGTTTTTGTTTCTAAAATTAGATGTTTTTTCTTATCATGGTGAGTTAGATTCTACCTGGTTCTTATTTCAATGTACAGTATTGTACTTTAATCTGATAAGTATTCCTCATTTTGCTTAGCTTCATTTTCCCTACTGGAAAGGTCCTAATCAAATAGTTCATTTGCACTCATTCAAAGTTGATCATCATTATCATCTTATCCTTTACCATGAGGATAAATTAGTCAGCCCCAAACCTTCCTGTTATGAGCTTTGTATTATACTGTTCATAACAGTTATGAACCTTATGTTATATTGTTGGTGTTGGCATAGGGAGGTTTGAAAGAAAGCTCTGATTTTTTTGTTAAAAGTTTCCTGTGATTTACTCCCTCTTCTAGCTGGATCTCATTTGTCCTCATGTTTATGTCTACACTGCAGAGTTGGCAACATCTGTTCAACACATGCTAACTGCATTAAAGGGATTTAGAGAACTATTGAGCTAAAAGTTCAGATTTTATCCTTTAAGGGGAAGACAGGGTTACATATTCTCATTTCTTCCTTTTTTTGCCTGAAAAGATTTTGGTAATGTGTGGATGCTTAGGAGATGGTGGGATGAGGTTTGAGCAACCCAAACCTATACTCAGGGTTCTCTAACAAACGGCTTATTTTCCCATTATTGCTTTATGATGGTATGCTTAAATAGAGTAAGACTTTCCCTGATTTACTAAATAAAAGAGCAAATATCTTGCATGCAAAAGCCAAATAAGCTTCTCATTTTGTAACAGATTGTCCCTGTCTGTATGCTGCTTCAAAGAGTTTCTCTTTGCATATTTATAGATGAACTATATGCTATGAGTGTGTCTGGCTGGACATCCTGCTACGGTAATGGAGTAGACTTTACAGCCAGCAATTCAACACTAATGGGGCCAATGGCTACGAATGGATGAGCCCCTTCAGGTGGGGTGATAGCCCCTTCAGTGGAGGAAATGCTACTGGAAACCATCATATTGAGCCAAAAAGTAAAATGAGCAGAGGAGGAACCACTTTCTGATTCCCAATGGTCATGGAAGTGGAAGAGCCCATGCCAGATGGACTGGCTGTGAAAGCACACCTTAATAATATCCTCAAGGCTGCGGCAGTCCATTGCAGTCCCGGGGTTAAATCCTGCATGTCACATTTCATATGTGCCACAGGTGATGGTTCCGTGACCATAGTGTGTGGTTCACTTCATGGCAAGATGGGATCCACCTTAATATAAATTTAATTCAATATAAATTTGAACTAATAATAATAATAATAATAATAATAATAATAATAATAATAATAATAATAATAATAATAATAATAATAATAATAATAATAATAATAATAATAATAATAATAATAAACAAATTCACACCAGTGGCATTTTTCCTGCTTGTCTTAGAGGGCAAAGATGTCCCAGAGTCAGCCGGCCTCCAAGACCAGACCTCCCAGCACACTGGGGGATGAAAAACACATACTAAGATCAAGTTGCAGCTGCTGCCGCTGCCGATATGTTATGAGGGACATACAGAATTCCCAATTTTATGTTTGTCTTGAAACTTAGGTGGACCCTCGGAGGCATTTGTAACATAGAACTGATTTCAGGGAACTGATATTTAATCCTTTCCTCGTGTCCTTTGAAATTCTGCTCCACCCTAGGCATCCTTAGTTGTTTCCCCAAAGCAAAGAAGCAGCAGAGGTCTCAGAGTGCCTTTGTAGGAATCAAAGGACAACCGGACTCTTCCTCCCCAATTCCTCCCTCTAGGAGCCCACCTCTATACTCCTCTTATCTTTGGCCCATTTGAATTGGGAACAAAAGTTTGTCAGGGTGTTATCTTTCAAAAACAGCAAATTTAATATTTTATATGGCTTGCTGCTGGAATTGTGTAAATAGAAAACATATGGGAAGTGGCTCCATCTAGGATTTGTTTACATTGACCGTTGGGCAACTTTGAAGAGGGACCAATATTCTTACTGAACAAAATGTTTTGAGCCTGAACTCCCTGGATGAGCTGACACGTCCTACCACTAGAGCTTAAGCGGAGGTTAACCCTCAGGCTATGTGGGAGCTCCAATGTGTTCCCCTCTCTCTTTATTAAAAATCAACCAACAAGAGGGGTCTGAATTGAATCAGAGTCACAGCATGGGGGAGAGATCAAATTGGAGCAGCCCAAAAACCAGTATAGACACTTCTCACAGGAGAAAAAAAATAGACCAGTGTGGAAGGAAGAAATGTTCAAGTGAGAAATAAAATAGAACACACTAAAGATAAGAAGCTTTTCAGCTCAAACAAGACCAGTCCGAAATCCCTGATGGACCTTAGAAATACAATTCTTCCCTGTGTGTTTTCCCATCTGTCCCTAATGGCCATGTGAGGGAGATACAGGGGCTATGTTGTCCTATGGTTTCTCATCTTCATTTGAAAGGGATTGCTGGGGATCTTCTCCCTCCCCCTTTTTCTCTTTTCGAAGAGCTTGCTTTCCTTCCAAGAGACGTGGACTGTTCTCCTTCTCTTTCCTCCTCCATATTCATTGGCTTCGAACAGAATTTGGCACCATTTTTTGAACTCATTCCATCTCCTGCAAAATAGCTGGCAAAGAAAACTCATCTGCAGAGAATGAATGAATGGGAGTTTGGATTTCTCCCCTCCCCTCAGTGTCATTGTAAAGTTCATCTGCCAAAGAGATTTCCTTTGTATTCCAAAAAAAGAGTATCATTAATCTCCGCAGTCTGAGGAAATTAGTCCCATCCTCTGCCAAGGTTCTGGTTGTCACGTGCAGCCAGCTCCGTCTTCACAGTGATCTATAAACACCACAGAAATGAGTATCAAAAGGTCCAAGGCCGACCAAATATGAAATTGTTTCAGCAGCTACAGGAATATAAATGGCACTTTCCAAAGCTGCAAATGGTTGTGACCCACAGAACGGCAGGTTATGTGCCACAGAATATCAGGCTCTTTAGGAGAAATAAAAATGAAACAGGGTTGGGATAGGGACTAGATAAGTAATGGCTTGAATACTTTTTGAGTTTCAGGAAAGGAAAATCTCGAGATCAAGGCTGTAGACTTCATTTCTTCATTATTTGTTTATCTACAAACTGCTTACCTCTGAGGACTTCAAAATGATGCACCATAATAATAAAAGATAAAATATGAAACAACGTATATAATCAACATAAACTATGTGAAATAAAGTACTGTATGGGGTATGCTGAAATGCAGGTTCCCAGTGTGATGTCATGGATAATGATGGACTAGGACTCTAGAGCATGATTTTCCAACCTGTCCTTGGGCCCTCAGGTGTTCTTCGACTTCGATTCTCATTAGCCCTGATCAGCAGGTGTGCTGACTTGGGCTTCTGGTAGTTGAAGTCCAATAACATCTGGAGGCCCAAGGTTGGGAAACTCTTCTCTAAAGACTAGAGTTCAAACCCCTATAGGCTAAAGAAACTAACTGGGTGTGTGGAACTGGTAAAAAAAACACCCCTTAAATATCTCACATTGAAAGCCCTATTAGTGTCACTCTAAGTTGGTTCCAACTTGACTGTGCATAACTAGCTAACACTGAAATGCACTGGGATGATTTGCAAAAATAGCCCATCTAAAAACAGTAACCACAAGAGCAAGTCTAATATTGCAGGACAAGCACTTCTATTCTCAGTAGACACATCCAGGGGTGTAAGTTTTGTTTCTGGCCAGTAGATTGCACAATGGATTTCCTTGAACTGACCTATTAGCTTGTGCCTTGGGTTTACACCTTACACAACACATGTTGAAACATTAAAAGTGAACTCCTTAGCCAGATGAGTACTTTGAAAGCATTTCATATTTTAATCTGGAAATGGGCAACCTCAGCAGGTCTGGGGACCAAAAACTACTAAATAATAATTGCAACGTAATACTGGAAGGATCTTTTCCAGCTTTGGAGAAAAAAAAGAAATCTTGTGCTGTTAAAAGACGAGAAGAACTGCAATCTATTTAAAATGTAAATTACAACTTGGAGAGCCTTCCAAAGATAGTAATTGGCTTCTTCAGCTGGAAAACCAGGAGGGCTAAAAACTGTTAAAAAAAAACCGGGGCTGTGAGCTATAAGCACCCCTCGGTCTACACCTTGCAGTCCTGGCAAAACCCAGGGAGCAATGGTGGAAGACACCCTGACATTGTAGTGTTGAGCATATATTTCAGCTCTGGAAAATGCTTTGACAATCATTTGCAATGACATATTTTGGCCCCAAATGCTGGGGCAGAATGGAAACTTTCCTGCAGCCTGGTTATCTTATTGCATCCACTTAGACCTCTGACACTTCTCCTTTTAACTCAAGCTATTCCAATTAATACTCTTTTTATGTTTTTTATATACAAAATGTTGTCAGATAAAACAAAATATTAAATATCCAGTTTAAATGCTTGGACTAGAAATGTGGACTATGCAGTGGTGGGATGTCAAAAATTTTAGTACCCCAACGTGATGTCATCACAGTGTGGGTGGAGCTAACATCATGATGTCATTATGTCATGGGCGGAGCCAACATCATGACATCATGATGTTCTGGGCGGGGCCAAAGAAAAATAAATAATAATAAAAAATAAAATAAAAATAAGCACACACGCACCCCACCCCACCTCAGCCCACCCACCCACCCTCAACACAAACCCATAAATAAAATAAATAAATAAATAAATAAATATACATTTAAATACACCCACCCACCCCAAACACAAATCAACCAGAGCTTTTAAAGCAGAGCTTAAACCTTATTCTGGCTAATCTTTCTCACACTAGGTCAGATGGAAGGAACTACAGAATGAACTCACCACATGATGGCTTCATTTTGGCACTTTTCAACTTTTCAACAGTTAAAGAAGTTAGTACTAAGTCTTTGCCTAACCAGTTCTCTAGAATAATATGCCTTAATGTAAATGTAAAACAGCTGTACCTCCTTAAGGGTTCTCCAATTGGAACAGCAATTGGAACAACACAGGTGTAGCTTATTGATGAGGTAACTCCTAGACTTTGCTTTAAAACCCCAAGCCAGGCTGCTAGGCCTTTTTAGGAATTGTGGTAGTACATCAATATAGATAAAGGTATTAAATACACATTAAAATACACACAGACACATCACATCCAAAGGTGAGTCACTTACCCTGGGGAGCAGGCTATAGGGAGCTTCAGGCTAGCAGCTTCTCTTCCTCCTCCTTGCTTGGGAGGACAGCAAGGAGGCTGTGCATACGCGCCAAACATTGTAGGCATGCATGCACACCCAGTGAAAAGGTAAGCCCCGAAGGAGGTCCGCCCCCCAAAGCTGCTACCGGTTCTCTGTGATGCTGGGAAAAGTTACTATCGTTTCTGGTGAACTGGTGCGAACCTGTTACATCCCATCACTGGAACTATGGCATTGAAAACAAAATTATATTTTATCGATCACATCTTTTATCTGCTAATTTAAGAATCTGGTTTGTATTCTATTATGTGTTTTCTGTCAACCAAAGACTTTAATTTTTCATGACTCATTACCGTCTAAACAAGTGGTGCCCTAACTTTTTTTCACTGGGCCGGTCCTGACCCTGACACACAGGTGCAGGGGTGGAGGCGGGCTGCTCCCTCCACTGACCATTCCAACATCAGCCTTGATGTGCCAAGGGGCTCTCCTAGCGCCATGGATTTTGAAATGGGAAAGGCTCTGAAAATTTGTGATACACATTGCCAAAGGTGCTGAAATGATGGGACCAAGCAGATACTTCTTGGACCAGTGGAGACAAAGCGCGGTCACCGCCACCACCACCACTGCCATAAGTGACGTCAGGCAGTGGGGGCAAGTGGGGGTGGTCCTGGGAGAGCCCTGGTACTCAGCCCAGGCCGGATTAATGAAATGCGTGGTCTTAATTGAGCCCACAGGACATAGTTTGGGCACCATTGTTCTAAACTGATTTTGGGTTTGGCAACAAATCAAGGCAAATTACCAGTAATTTGCATTCTCTTGCTTTGAAATGGCAATCATTCAGTTTTCTTAGATATAAATGGTCACACAAGGAGAAGAGAAAAAAGGTCTTCTACTTGCGGTTCCATTTGAAAGACCTGTAGGTGGTGCTGTTCAAAGGAAGTCCCTTAAGAAGGCTTTCCTTTCTTATTTCCATCTTTGACCTTGACTTCTAATAGTTTAAAGCAGGGGTGCCCAAACTACAGCCTGCTGGCTGGATCCAGCCCCCAATGCCATTCCATCCGCCCACCTCTCCCAGAAATGGATGGGGGACACACCCGCCAATGCGCATCTATGTCCAGAACCACTCCTGGAAGTGGTTTCAGATGTCTCTGTGCATGTGCAAATGCATCCGTGCCACTCCCGGAAGTAAATGGGGATGCTTCATGCATGTGCAAACGTGCCCATTCCACTTCCGGGAATGGTGCAGATGCGCATGCGCAGGGGCATCCAGAACCACTTTTGGGAGTGGTTCCAGATGTACATGCACAAATACAGCCACTTCCAGGGGCATGGTCAGGCCCGCTCAGCTGTTCGGGGGCATGGTCAGGTCCCCACGCAAAAAGTATGAGCACCCCTGGTTTAAAGCTGTTATAATCATAATTTTGTGTCAGAGACTACTCTTGGTTGAAAGGATTTTTAGCGGATGCCCAAATGAGGCTCCTTCCATGTCCCCAAGTGCATATCTCAGGTATTGAAACCCAATCTTACAGTCTCCAGCTCAGCACTTCAACCACTAAGCCACTGGAGGAGCTGCTTTTAAAGCTCTTAAAAATAAACAACTAAACAGAACTGGCCACCAGAGCGGCAGCTGTTAAAAAAAAGAGAGAGAAAAACTTTGTGGAGAGAGGTTAGAACTGGTGCTGCTTCTAACCCTTGCTTAACAAGTAACAAGTGTGGGGGGAAACATTCTTTGTCAGTGCACTGCTTTGTGTGCACACACACATGCTTGCTTAGTCTTTCCTTTCAACATCAGTTCAAAGCGATTTTATGCTTTGAACTGAAGTGAAAGGATCTGATTTTTTAAAAAAAAGCAGAAAAGTCTCTGATAGATATGAAAAACTACGGCTGGGGCTCTGAGACGCTGGGCTGATTCACATTTCTGATTGTGTCATATAGTCAATGGGAATCAGCCATGCTTGGGCGGGGAAAAGGTTCTGGGAGTCATGTGATGAAGGAGGAGAGGGACTGAATGAGATCTTGCAGAGCCTGAAAAACTCACATAGCAAAGGCACCCCTGGATGAATTAATCCCTGGACTCAGTGGCGTAGCGTGGGGGCGGGGGGCGGGGTGGATGCCCCGGGCAGCGGCTTTCAGGGGGCGGCAAAATGTCCCCACCGCTTTGGCCTCCCTCTGCCTGGGCTTAGGAAGCAGGATTTCCCAGGCAGAAGGTGGCCCTTTTGCTGCACCAGCGGCCAGGCTGCCCCCTCTTTGCCTCCCGCCGGCCGTGGCTGCCCTTGCTCTGCCTCCTCCGCCACCTACCCCTGATGAGCGCTGCGCATGCGCGCGCGCTGCTCACCTCCACCCACCCACCCAGCTAGCCATCTGATGGCTAGGTGGGTGGGTGGGTGGGCGGGCGGGCGGAGGCGAGCAGCGTGCGCGTGCACGGCGCTCGTCAGGGGTAGGTGGTGGAGAGCCCCTGACAGCTAGCTGGGTGGGTGGGTGGGTGGGCGGAGGTGAGCAGCGCGCGCATGCGGGGCGCTCATCAAGGGTAGGTGGCGGAGGAGGCAGAGCAAGGGCAGCCACGGCCGGCAGGAGGCAAAGAGGGGGCAGCCTGGCCGCCGGTGCAGCAAAAGGGCCGCCTTCTGCCCGGGTCCTGTGGGAGGGGGGCAGCGGCGGCAGCGAAGAGCTGGGGGGGAGCAAGTTTGTTCTTCGCCCCAGGCGGCTGAAGTCTGCACGACGCCACTGCCTGGACTGTTCAACCAGTCACATGTGGACTGCAGCAGCAGGGGCTTGAACACAAACCTCACAATCCTACAAACAGGATGCAGCAGTGTCCATGGCCATGCTCTTCTTAGTGCATCTTGCACAAGGTGACATATGCATAGGTTTCAAATGACCTATCCTTGACATGTTTAACTAGGAGTGAGTCAGCAGTTCAATAGGCCTTGCTGCTGTGTCATACCCAGTGTGGTGTCGTGAATAAAGTAAGGATCTAGGACTCTGGAGACCAGGGTTCAAACCTCCACTTGCCCACAGAAATTTATTGGGGGAGTAGAACTGGTAAACCACTTCTTAAATATATCACTTACCATGAAAACCCTAATAAGGTCATTATAAGTCAGTTTCGACTTGATTGCCCATGACTAATAATAATTTCATGTCAGAGATTACTCTGGGTTGAAAGGATTTTTGCTGGTGAAACTCCGCTCAGGGGATGCTTGAATGAGGCTTCTTTCATGTCCCGAAATGCAGCCCTCGAGTATCAAAACCCGACCTTCCAGTCTCCAAGCTCAGTGTCTTAACCACTAAGCCACCAGGGGAGCTCCCATGACTATAATAATAATTTCATGTCTGAGATTACTCTGGGTTGAAAGGATTTTTTTTTGGAGAAACTCCACTTAGGGGATGCCCGAATGAGGCTCATTTCATGTCCCCAAGTACAACTCTTGGGTAACTACTGTTGAATAGCTGTATATATAGGATTGTGCTCTGAAGGTGGCAAAGGAAGAGTTTGTTTAAAACAACTAACCAAAATATGCAGTTTGAAGTGCAGTTAATTTATTTGAAAGAATATTTTAAAATAGCACTGTACAGTATTCTGAAAACATTTAAAGGTGTACAGTTGTACCTCGCTTAAAGAGCATAATGTGTTCCACAGGATTGCTCTTTAAGCGATTTTGCTCTTTAAGTGAAACACCATTCTAAGTGACCAATTGTGACTTCTGGCAGGGGGGATTGGAAACCCAGATTTATTTGTTAGGTGAGTTTTTGGTTGGTTTTATTTGTTAAGCGAAGCGAACATTCAGAGAAAATTCTGCTCTTTAAGCAAGTTACTCTTTAAGCGAAGCGCTGTTTATGAGAGGTTTGACTGTATTTCCAACCTGGCTCTTTTACACCAATTAGCATAATTCTGCTCACTTTTCCTCAGGAATCTGAGACTGAAAAGGTGAAACTTTTTGGCTCAAGGGAAAGGTTCTCTGTGTTGGCAGTTAATGGAAGGCAGGGTGCCACCTTGATTACATTAACAGAGAGAGGGCTTGTAAATTTTAAAACATGCATTGAGAGGTTTACAGCTTAGGGTAGTTACAGGCTAGGACAGGAGTTCTCAACCTTTTAAAGCCGGGGGCTGGGGCACACTCCCTCAGACAGCTTCAGGTGGCCAGACAGCCATTTTGCCCTTCCCCCACCACGGTGGGGGCCACATGAAATGGTATCACGGGCTGCATCTGGCCCATGGGCCGCAGGTTGAGAATCCCTGGGCTATGACACTTTAAACCCTCCTTGCCCCCCACCCACCCCTCAAAAAGATGGTCAGAATATGAGAGCTGGTCTACCAGCATTTGCACAACTATGTTCTGCAGAACTCTGGTGACTTCAATTCCCAGAAGCTAAGTCAGTACAATTGTCTGTTCATTGCTTTGGGGAATTGACTTTGGCTTCTGGGAACTGAAGTCCAAAAACCAAAGGTTGGGAAACCAATGTGGAAACTTCCTTGGTTGTGATCTTTTTTCTTGGTTACCAATCTTTGATGTTCAACCAAGATGAAACAGAATACATATGGCCCAAAGATGCTCCATCTAAATCCATGGTTCCAAATGTGGGGCACATGCCCCACCGAGGGACAATTTGATTTTTAAGGAGAGCAATTATAGAATGAGTTATGAACAGTGATTTATTTTTATTTATTTTTTTGGCAAGACCAAATTAGGCTTCCCCCGTGTGAATGTTCACATTCTGAATAATAAGAATTATGTGTCACAGGGGAGGCATCAGGATGTTAGAGATGCTTAGGTGGGGCATGGCCAAAAAAAGGTTAGAAACCACTGGTCTAAATGCTTTAAAAAGAAGAGGACAACAATGTGGCGATGACCTAGGCATGGAAAAATATAAAAGAAAGTGAAGCTCCAGTCCCATGCATAGATGATAGATTATTGTTGTTATTATTGCCTTTGGTTTATAGTTTTACTGTTTATGGGCTATCGTTAATGTCTTTTTATATTGCATTTGTTTGATTTGTATGGTATGGGTTGTTTCTAGTTGTTGTATGCCATCCAGAGTGGAAGAACATCCCAGATGGGTGGGATATAAATAATAACTAAATCATTCATCTCTTGTTACAACCCTCCAGAAACATGACACGCATGGGCAATATGTAGTCCTCTTGATGTTTTAGATTACATTTCCCATCCTCCTTTACTACCGGCCATTCTGGCTGCAGTAATAGAAGTTCTACTTTTCATCCCTGTTTTACAGTCACTCTGCACTCACTTTCTGTGACCTTTTATTCTTCTCTTTGATGCAACTCTCTTGTGAATACAGCTGTTTGCTGGAGAACTCTGCCTGGGTTGTTAAAAGTGGTCCTGCTTGTCTGAAACAAAATCAGCACTGTGCAGCTTCTGCCCCAAAAACGCATGCACACGCACTCACGCACACACGCACACACACACTAGCTTCCAAAGGTCTGGAATTTATCCAGCTCCTGTGAGTCTGCTGCTACTTGCTAAAGCACTTACTGTAGGCTCTTCAGCGGGAGGCCATGTAATTTCATTTCAGAGAAATAGAACAAAGAACCTGAGCTAGAAAGGGGTGCTGATTTATATTTATGTGAACAGCAAAAACTGAAGCCTCTTTAAGAAGGGGATAAAATTCCATTGTAGGAGACTGACAGACTCTGCCATAAGAGGTTTAACACATTTATTCACTCTCAAGGAACATATTTGTCCTTGCTGCAGTACTTAACAATTCCAAAGAACCATGAAGTCTTAAAATATGCTTTTATTGAAACAGAAGCAACATGTTAATGGAACCCTGGCAGACTGTGAAATATTATCTGAGCATACAACTTTCTTTCAGGGTCATTGTCTAACCTGTCATGTTCAAAGAGAAGGTTTTTAAAGTGGCTGATCAGATAACTCAAGATATTATAAGTTACAGTTAATCTCCCACCTGTCCCCCACTCCACAAAGTTATGATAACAAGTCTTGACAATAAAGTCATAGGGATGGAAATGAGTGGGTGTTTTTTTTTTTTAGCCAGACAGCTGTATGTTGTGTGTACACCATACAAAGAAGGAAGCTCCAGGTAAACTCCCTTTAGTGGGTCTCAGCATGAAAGTGGGACTGCATTTCTGCCATGTGATCTACTGTTGGTGGCAGTGCAAACTTTCCCACTGTTGGAGCCAGGTGAGAAATTCTGTTCTTATTTTCTGTTGACACTACCTGTCCCTTCACATGAATAATAGCATGTATTAGAACAGTGTTCCCCAACCTTTGGTGTTTGGACTTCAATTCCCAGAAGCCTAAGTCAGTGCTTTGGGGAATTGACTTAGGCTTCTGGGAATTGAAGTCCAAACACCAAAGGTTGAGGAACACTGCTCTAGAAGGAATTCCTTGAACCTGAAAGATATATGATTGTCCTGACCTAAGGTAAGCTTTCTCACCTCCATGGCTTGCTAATTAACTTATTTTGTTTGCTGATTGGACATCAGAAGATAAACAAAGGTTTATTTGGAAAGTCTGATCCCTCAGCCATGAAGCTCAATGGAGCCACTATCGGCTTTGGATCACATACAAGTGACACAGAGCCAGTTAGTCCCAAATTCTGGCTCTGAGGATCATGTGTTGTGGGCAGCCCAAGGTGTTTGTTTGTGGTGCTCCCAAGGAAACCTGCTCATAATACCTGGATCTGAGGATCCATCAGAACAGAGCATCTGTGGCCTGACTTGCATTGGAAAGCCATGCACAAACTCTTCCTCTGTTGTAAACTTCCTACTGGGGAAAAGCTGATGGCACAACTCTCAAACTCTTCCCAAAGCCCTCTTCCAAGCTTTGGCCTGTCCTCTTCGGGGTAGCAGAGTTGGTGTGTGTACGTGCCTTCAAGTGAATATATGTGAAGTTCATTTACCACTATGCTTTTCCATCTAAGATGGATAATCTCTCTTCCTGATGATAAGAAATGACAGCTATTATAATGAGGAATTACTTGATTTGTACTAGAAGTACCACTTGGAGTCCATCTTAGGAATGCATGGCATAGTGATAAGAACAAGAAAGCATTTGAACATTGTGTTATTTTTTTCCCTAACCCCTCATCCACCTGGAGAGGAAGCCCAGCAACCAGCATAAATTTGGACTTAAGTTACAGGGCCTCTGGGATCTTCACCCCTCATTCAAGAAATTCAGCATCAGTCAAAAGTGTCAACATAACAGAAAATTTGTGTTTACAGCACAGAGAGAAACTAGAAAATACAATTAGCATTATAGTAGAAGCAGAGATTCCCTTAAGTGATGTGATTTTAAATAGTCTTGCTTCACTCCACATGCTGCAAATTAGTTTGCTTATGTTTCATTGACTGATCTTTGGGAAGTCAACATGGGCTTCATTTGGAAGCCTAGTTGTTCAGGCATGCAGCTTTCAAAGAACTACACCCTGGGAGATAAAACATTGTTAGAATAGGAATGTTTTAACAATCTTATAAACTGTCTTAAAAAAAAAAAAAACCAACCAACCCTCTGGTTTCTGAATGTGGGATGTTGTGCTTCTGTATGGCAGAAAACGACTAGATATTGCTGTCCAATACTGTGCTCACAACTGTCAGCAGTAAAAAGGATGCCTAACTTTACACAGCAAAGGGTAGCCTGAATGTTGACGACACCAATGTCGGCAGTCAAGATGGTTTGCAAAGTAACCTATTTTGTTCACTCTCATTCACAAAGAGACATTAAGCAAGGGAAAGATCCCCAAACCTGATTCCTTTTTCCCATCATTTAACCACTTCTGATTCCTTTTTACAACAAGTTATCTAAATATGTATTGCTTGGGGCCACAAAATCAGAAGGCCTAAGAGAAATGTGTCTGTCAGATGATTGTGTGCACTCAAACACATGTCTGCATATCTGGAAGGTATTGGATTGTTAATCCCCAAAGAATTTACATGAATTTGGAGTGTTTTGCTCCATACAACCAGGAGTCTTTTGCCCCATGCAACCTGGTGCACAATATTTCAAGCTAACTGTCTTAAGAAAGAAATCTCACTCATGATCCTTCAGGGCCCCTGTTCTTTTACACTCATGGGTGGAGCATAACAAAACCAGAGTTTGAGAGAAGGCCTCCTCCTCTTCTTCTTCTGTGTCTAGGCCAGACATGAAACTGCCAAAATAAAGCCACATTTTGGTGAATTCATTCTGCAGTTCCTTTTACCTGACGTAGTGTGAGAAAGATTAGCCAGCAACACAAGGTTTTCGTTACCAGGGTACTGCCCGTTGGTTCAAAAATGCCACCATCTTGGAGGATGCTCTTTCTGTGTACCCCAAGAAAAGGCTAAAGGAAATGTATTGATACTTATTGCAAAGTATCTAATTTTAAATCATTCTCAGGGATGTGCAGTATGGGTCTTTCTTTGTAAAATGATGCTTACTGGGTATTTACTTAAGCCTTTAGGAGGGAAGTAACACAGTTTAAATTAGGGTGTCTGGCTGTTTCTTTTGAACTGAAAAATTAGTATTAAATCAAGTTCAACACCTCCACTTTTCTATATTCACTCATTTGCTGCTCTATATCAGGAGAAATGAAGAAGCAAAAATTGTCAATTGCTCTGTCAGCCTCCCCTTTATTACCTGAATGTATGAATTTAAAAGAAAACATTGGCAACGTCTGGATTAAAAAACAAAACCAGAAGCAAAGTTCATGGTCATCTGGTACCACGCTTCAACAAAGAAAAAGGTCCCTGATGCTGATGAGAAGTAAAAGGGAACACCTCCATTCTCTGAATCTGAAATCTTCAATATCTAAAATGTGAAGTTAAAATCACTTCTCTCCATACACTACTGCAATCAGTTCAAGGACCAATTCACTCATAAGTGTGACTGATTATTTGGATGTATAAGTCCTTGTCAATTGCCCCTCCCAAAGCAGATATTTCATCATAACACTTGATGATCATCCTTATTTTCCAAACACTACATACCCAGAGAACTTATTGAAAAACAGTCACAACAATTGCTCTGTTTTGGATCAGGAATTATTAATAGGGTCCATGATTTTCAGTGTCTCTGTGAATGAAAGTGAGCACAGGAGGGTATTCTGTGTAGGCCATCTTGGTTAGTGACATTGGCATCATCAACATTCAGGCTGCCCTTTGACCTGCTAGCAATGTAGATATGATATTGTATGGCAATATCAGACCATTTCTTCGCAGTTTGAATTATGAATACAGTTGTACCTCGCTTAAAGAGCACAATGCGTTCCACAGGATTGCTCTTTAAGCGAGTTTGCTCTTTAAGTGAAACACCATTGTAAATGACCAATTGTGGGGGGGATTGTGAACCCAGATTTATTTGTTAAGCGAGTTTTTGGTTGGTTTTATTTGTTAAGTGAAGCGAACATTCAGAGAAAATTCTGCTCTTTAAGCGAGTTACTCTTTAAGCAAAGCGCTCTTTATGCGAGGTTTGACTGTATTACATATTCATAAAATTGAGAGTTATTTTAAGAATTGAAGTTCTTGGCTTTTTAAAATGGATGCTTAAATATACATACACTACATAGAAATTCCAACAGGAAAATTTCTCATGTAAAATTACCCAGTGCTAGAGGGCCGTGGAAGATGATCATATGATCTGTACTATGCTTAAATGTTTTGAAGGCCCTGTTTTGTACTTAATGAAATGGTAAAGCAAAAGTGTGAGTGCAACATATATAATGGAGAAATATACACACCTTTCAACCGCTTCATAAACTAATGTTGCTATCTCCTCTCTACAGAATGTAGACTAGAAAGCAACCTTCTAATTTCTAAATCCTTTCCTTAGGATATTCAATAAAAGCTGTATAGGTCCGAAAGCTGTATGAACATCAGTGGTGGGATGTCAAAAAATTTACTACCCCACCGTGACGTCATCACAGTGTGGGCGGAGCTAACATCACGACATCATGACATGGGCAGAGCCAAAGAAATTTTTTAAAAAATAATAAAATAAAAATAAGCACACACACACACATCCCTCAACCCACCCACCCACCCACCCACAACACAAGGACAGCAAAGAGGACAGTAAGGAGGCCGTGCATATGTGCCAAGCACTGTAGGCATGCATGCACACCAAGTGAAAAGGTAAGCCCCGAAGGTGGTTCCCCCCAAAAGCTGCTGCCGGTTCTCTGGGACACTGGGGAAAGTTGCTACCGGTTCTGGCGAACTGGTGAGAACCTGTTACATCCCATCACTGATAACATGTAGCCTGTATATTTCCCAGAAAATGTCCCTCTCCTTTTGAAAGGGAGTAAATAAATAAATAAGGTTGGGCACCGGGTTAGCACTCCAGTCCCATAAACTTTATTGCTGCGGAAACAATGAGGAAACTTATTATCAGACACTGTACACTGTATAGCCAGCAATCTCAACCTTTTCAATACGAAGGCCAGGTCACACTCCCTCAGACAGCTTTGGGGGCCAGATGGCCATTTTGCCCTGTCTGCCACACATGGCACTTCCAGGTGTGGCAGAGGCGGTGAGGGACCACATGAAATGATATTGCAGGCCACATCCAGCCTCTGGGCCATGGGTTGATAACCCCTGCTGTACAGCCTGAGGAGAATCAAATTCTAAGTAAAGTAAGATAGGAGCAAAGTTGGATTGCATCTAAAGGAAAAGACATAACAAGAATTTTACAATAAATCTCTTTGTTAATGATGATATACTTTTCATTTTGCTTCATCCCTAGTTGGTACATAGTATCACTAATTCTGAAATGTTGTGTTTTTAGGAACAACTATACATAAAAGTGTCAGTTGGCAACAACAAATTCCACTTTTATCTCCTGAGCAGGTATCAGTTTATTTTGATAAAACAGATTTTATTGCTGTTTGTTTATGACAGAGTAGGTGAATGATTAATAAGAATGTCATTTATTCATAACCATTCAAATATATACATCCAGTTTATATATCCAGTTGTCACTTAGAATGATTCCATTTTTGTTTTCAACTTAGTTTACTTAGATCACAGTGAGGGGGGGGGGGGGGGGAATTCCCTTACTGTTATCATGCTGAAATTTAAGAACTGTCAATGCTATACAGATGAATCAACCAACTAGTATAAATTTTGAAATTTTTCTGTTCAAGACTATAATCACATTAAAGCGATGCTTAAAGTACCGATTTATACGGGATTTTACTGTGACATATTTCACACTGATGCTATAAAGTAACTGGTGAAAAAGAGTCCTACTGTTGAACGTTATTTTTCTATAATGTAAAAAAATATTTTGCCTTTCATGTAACTTGGCATCTGACCACTCAGTTATGTGATCACCTCATTACTTCTTCTACTGAATTTTACTAACTCTATCCACTGTCAACGTCTGACAGCGGCAATAAAAAGGTTTTATTATGTGGATGTCTATAGCAGGTTGCTTCTGTAATTGAATGTGAAAAATATCCAGAAGGAAGCTGATTACACCATGTAGAATAGGGGTCCTAAACCTTTTAAAGCTAGGGTCTGGGTCACTTTCCCTCATACTGTCGAGGTGGCGAACTGGTGGTGGCAGTGGCGACCACCCTGAACCCACCACACACACCCCAAAAGCCCCCCCTTCCACCCCACACCACTCCCCTGCTTACTGGCCTGGAGGTGCTGCATTGCATGGGTGAAAGAAACGTGGCCACCGGAAACGCACACACATGCCCCCCGGGCACTTGTGTTGCTGCTTCTGACACCATCTTAATCCTTGTCTCCTCCACTTGGCTTGATGTGTCCCTAACAGTGTTCCAGGGCAGATGTTGTAAGCCTTACAACATACACCATGCTATGGAGTGCCATGCCATTAGGGACATGCCAAGCCAAACAGAGGAGACACAGTTTGAGGAGGAGTGGTGGCAGTGGAAGTGGTGGCTGGAGGGAGACAACGGGCTGGATGATTTAGTGCCATGGGGCATAGGTTGAGAATCCCTGATATAGACGAATATTCTTTGAACCCCTGTGTGAAGTGTTCCTTATAAGCAATCATTTGGCCAAGTGACTTATTCAGAGCATCACTTTATCATTTGAATGTCAAAGTGTAACTTTGTTTTCAATCAACTGTCTGCTTCTGTAATTATCACTTGTTATCTAGTCACTTCAGCCTTATGGCGACTCTATTAATGACCTCCAGAAGTACACAGAAAGAGCCTCCTTGAAGATTGTGGTACTTTTGAACCACAACGTGGTATACCCTAGTAACGGCAACCTTGTGTTGCCAACTAATCTTTCTCACACTAGATCAGCTGAAAGGAGCTGCAGAATGAACTCACCAAATAGTGGCTTCGTTTTGGCAGTTTCAGGTCAGGCCTAGTCATGGAAGAAGAAGAAGAAGAACAACAACAACAACAACACTCCTGCTCAACTCTTGCAAACTGAAGACTTGTGGATTCCTCTATTGGGTCATTTCATTTCATTTTAGCCTCTCCTCTTTTCTTACTGCCTTCCACTTTCCCTAATATTGTTTTCTTTTCCACTAAGTCTTGTTCTCTCTTGATATGGTCAATGTATAATAGTCTCGGTTAAGTCATTTTAACTTCTAGTTGATATTAAGGCTTGGAGCACGTCTTGACTGAAATGCCTTAGAAGGAGGAGATCACTAAGATCACTGAAGACAGAACGTATAATAGCTAGTCAAGCGAGGAAGGGTCATTCTAGATGAGGCATTAATTCTGCATCTTTACACTGTGGAGCTGTAAGAGGTAATGACACAATGTTCTTTCTTAAAGAGTTTCCCTCAATTCACATTTGGCAAATTATCTTGCTTAAAAAAAGACCACAGGAAATAAAACTGTTGTTGCATGTCTGATGTCTTAGGCACAATTTGTGTGCTTAATAAGAGGGTGAAACAGGCATTTGACTCAATGTGCACTTTAATCTGAAGGCCCTGGAGGGCCACGGCAATAGCTGCAGGCAGTTAGTCTCAAAAAACAGGAAGACTTTGGAGGAAGAAATTGTGACTTCTGTGGGTACAGCTTCAAATAACTGAACAAAAGTAAGACTTCAACTGACAAAGAGTATCAGTATCAAGAAGTTAAGGATCCACTGTGAATGAACTAAAAATGTTGATCTAGGATCTGCAGAAGAATCTTAGATTGGTATGGAATTGAACATACTATCAGATAAAAGAGTACTTAGAAATATTTTTATGCCAATTTTCATTTGCAGAGTCCCAAAGGGGATTATAGCAACAGTATGGAAAAGTAAAATACTGTAATCAAAATAAATATCCAATACCTGTATTAGATAATGCTCAAAAGAGCAAATGTGGAGAAAAGCCCAAGTAAAACCTCCTTCCATGTATCGGGATTTTGAGGATAATGTAGCACAGAGGGGATATCATTCCATGGGATGTGCAGCTACAGAAAAAGTATTTATTTGGGTTTCTATCAAGGATGCCCCTGATGACCATCTGGAGACTCCAGCTGGTCCAAAATGTGGCGGCCCGGGTAGTGGTGGGGTGTGGGCGTTATGCTCACGCTTCACCGCTGCTCCGGGAGCTGCACTGGTTGCCAGTATGTCTCCGGGTCCAATTCAAGGTGCTGGTTATTACCTTTAAAGCCCTATATGGTAGTGGGCCAGGATACCTAAGAGACCGCGTCACCCCAAGAACATCTGTCCGTCCCACCAGGGCGGATCGGAGAGGCTCCCTTGTTGTCCCTTCAGCGAGAGAGGCGCATCTCGCCTGCACCAGGAAGAGGGCTTTCTCTGTGTCTGCCCCGGCCCTTTGGAACCTCCTGCCCACCGAACTGCGCCTTCAGACAGAGCTCCTGCCCTTCCGGAAGGGCTTGAAAACCTGGCTGGCAGGACAAGTGTGGGGACCCGGGAATGCGAGTTCACTTACCAGGTGGATTATTTAATGGATTGCCACCCTGGGCCTGGAAGTGGGACTGTGTATTGTTTTAATTTTTGTGGTTAAGTTTTGATGACTTTTTAACTTGATGTTTTTATTGATGTAGATTGTCTTATGTTTTTATTCTTATTTTTAGTCTCATGTAAGCCGCTCAGAGTCGGGTCCTCCCGATTGGGGCGGGGTATCAAGTGTAATTAATAATAATAATAATAATAATAATAATAATAATAATAATAATAATAATAATAATAATAATAATAATAATAATAATAATAATAACAACAACAACAACAACAACAACAACAATAATAATAATAATAATAATAACAACAACAACAACAACAACAATAACAACAACAACAACAACAACAACAATAATAATAATAATAATAATAATAATAATAATAATAATAATAATAATAATAATAATAATAATAATAATAATAATAATAATAATAATAATAATAATAATAATAATAATAATAGCAGGACCTCCCTTGAAAATCATTGTAGTCTCGGGAAAATGTTCTTGAAGGAGCCTCACTTGAATTTAGCTCCAGACCTACACTGAACCCAAACCAAGATCCATCTAAATAATCAACATTGTTCAGAAAGCTTGTAATTAATTTGCTTCACCACTCACTTGAGCATTTTGTCCAAAGGGAAACATTTGTCAGCAGGTAGTATCAGAATCAGGGACTGTGGTGGCTTAATAATTAAGATGCTCAGCTTGATGCCTAGAAGGTTGGCAGGTCAGCAATTTGTGACCCAAGTGATGCAAGACAGAGTGAGCTCCCATCTCTATCTTAGCTCCTGCCAACCCAGCAGTTCTAAAGCAAGAAATTGCAAGTAGATAAATAGGTACCAATTTGGTGGGAAAGGAAACAGCAGTCCATGCTCTTCAGCGATTAGTCATGGCTACCACATGACCATGGAAAAGTATGCAGGTGCAGACAGTTCTGGCTCTATGGCTGTAAATGGAGATGAACACAGTCCACACTCCAAAGTCAGATACAACTGGCTTTCAAACCACCCTAGTCCCTTTTAACTATGACACTGTACAATCAACCGGGGGGGGGGGGATGGATCCATCATAAAACCCATTAATATCAAGTATGTACATTACAATCATAAAATCAACAAAGGATGCAATTAAAACAGCACAGCAGGACAAGTTAAGCATCCAGTATCAAACTTTAAAAGACGTGTTTCTCCTCCCTTCTTAAAATTAGTCAGATTTAAAATTTAAACACCAGACTCCATATCAACAGGGAGCAGGCAGAAGCAGGGTCATAGGGAGTCGATCCAGGTCGCCAGGAGTTCCAAGAAGGGTTGACAGGCAGACCGGGTAACAGACAAAAACCAACTACAATTGCTGTCAGCCACACTTAGCTGGCTGAGTGAACAGAATTTACAGCTCTCGGTGTGCCTCTCCAAGACAACCAGCTGTTTCCAATTAGTTACCTTCATTTCTGCATTGGATCTTTCCGTACTCGCTCCCAACCTTGGACAAAGAACTACCCTGACATTCACCAGGCTCCCTTCTTCCAAGGCCTCACTGGAAAGACTGGAATGACATCTGCCCTGCTCTGCCAGCGGAATCTTTGTACTGGATCCTTCCAGCTTTTTGATATGATCTTTCGTGTCTATTTATCCCATACCTAAAGGCCTAATACCCCACTATTATAAAGCTGGAGGAATATCAAGGGGAATGTGTTATTAAGGTTTTATGGCAATAGAATTAAAGGGATGACAAGATTTTATAGTACTGGAGATAAACCAAAGAGGATTGTGATACCTTAAAAACTAGTTAGCATAAATCTTTGTGGACCTATCTTTTCAGATTGAACAAAAGCTTATGCAGAATAAAATCTTACAGTACTTCTTATTGTTTTTGCTGCAACAGACTGAACGTAGCTAACACTCTGGAAATCATATTACAGTACAGGATAGCTGGATCCTCTGCTATCCAGGAGAGTTTAGGTAAAGGTAAAGGTCGCCCTTGCTCGAATGCCAGTCATATCTGACTCTAGGTTCAGTGCTCATCTCTGTTTATAGCCAAAGAGCCACCGCTGTCTGCGTCTGCAGATGTTTCCATGGACATGTGGCAGGTATGCGTCAACACCAAAGTGCACAGAACACGTTTACCTTCCCACCAAAATGGTCCCTATTTATCTACTTGCAATTACTTGCTTTCGAACTGCTAGGTTGGCAGGAGCTGGGAGAGAGAAGGGAATTCACTCCGTCATGCAGTATCTGGGAATCAAACTCCGACCTTCCAGTCAGTGAGTTTAGTGTCTTAATCACTTGAATCACCGCAGTTTGGTGAGACACAAATCCACTAACGTGTGGCATTTAGGGTTTAAGCCCAATATAGGTGAGATTTCTTTAGAAGTGGGATTTAAGAAACTTGGTCAGCTCTTTTGGTGTTGAATAGTGAGATACAGTTGGCCAATTTTCCACCATGTAAAACAGTCCTTCTGTACAGAAGTTGTAGTGACAAGAAAAAGAATTTTGGTCCAGCTTGTGTCTGCTATGCAATATCTGTCAGTGTGGTCCTCTTCTGATCTGCTCAGGACCAAGGCTCATCCTCTTTAATAGGGCTTGCTCCCCTGTCACCACTCCCATTGCCTTCCAATAAACTGTGCTTTCACTACTTAAAGCCAAACAGCTGCTGGGGAGGTGGGGAATACACAACTGAAGCCCTACTTTGCTTTTCTGTTCAGCACAACTGCTGCAATTGCAGCTTTTGTGTAAGCATCTATGGGTGTGTTGCACTTGAGGCTATGAATAACATGGGACAGAAAATAACACAAGACTCTGGCCAAAACTATATGGTCCAGAAAAACCTGATCAAATTTGCAGTGATTCATGCAGGCAGACTGAAGCTTACTGAGATCCTTATGGCTTTCTGTGGTTTTTAGGCAAAAAAGGTTACAGTAAATTTCCTGTAGTCTCTGTTATTCATTAAACTGCCATTTGTTTAAAAACGTGCATTGATAACAGTATTTTTTATTATCAAAAATAAAGAACCTTCTTTGGCTTGTTCTCAAACAACTCACATTTAGTAGTACAGTATATTTGTGGTTAGAGAGCCATCTTGTGGAATAAAGCAGGTTGTCTGAGTCTAGTCCCAGAGGAGGGTGCAGGTTGACATTTACAGTTATAAATCAACAACAAATTCTAGAATTTGATACATACATCTCTTCAACAATATTTTGCCAATCACAGACATTTATTTTCTAAATGCTGGCAGAATATGTGAACAATGTGGGAGAAACATGATTTATTCAAATTGTTCAGAAAAATACATTGTAAAATAAAATGCAGCCAGAATAATGTACCTTCTGTAATATTTTTTAAATTTATGACCATGGGACTTTTCTGAATGGTATCTGGCTGTACTTATGTTGTAGGGTACACTTTTAGACCTGGTCTTCTGTACTAGATGAGATGTTGGTGATCTGGATATGGGAGAACTTCCTATAGTTCTGTTGTCATAGACAGATATAGTGCAGTTTAGACTTGTTAGAACTCAGAGTCTCTCAGGAGTGGAATTGGTGAAGATGGTCCATCTCAGATTCAAATAGTTCTTGGGGAGTTTAATGTGAGCTCAACAGGTGATTCTGCCAAAGTGCTGGTTGACCTCTGGAATGGAGAAATTGGCAGGGCTATTTATATGATTGCTCCTAATCATCCTCTCCCACAAATTGGAAATAACCGCCAGCACACACACACACTTGCCAGGAGCTGGCGGGGATGAAGTTAGTGGGACAGAGACAGCAGTGATGGAAAACCTTGAACTTCCATCACCGTGTTCTTGGACTTCAATTACCAGAAGCCCAACTCAACACTCCTGCTGATTAGGGCTTCTGGGAATTGAAGTTCAAGAAGACCTGGAGTACCAAGGTTCGCCATCACTGGACTAGAGTGACATTGGTGAAAACCTCAAAAGTGAATTTGCTCAAATCCAGGATAGGGCCCATTGGACGTCCTACTCTTTGTCAGTGGTGGTGAAGAAGTCATTCTTTTTCACCACCATTGTGTCTGCACAAAGTCATCCAGAGGAGCTCTTTTGAGTGGTTGAGGACCTGTTACATGCCAACTTGCATAAAGAGAATGTAAACCTTTCTACTGTGAAAACATTGCCTGGCACTTAGCAGCAAAATGGCTAGAATCTGATTTGACAATAGGTGCTGAAGTTGATCCACATCCTGTGAGTTTAACTTTGGCCCTTGCTTGTCCTGTTTTGGTGGAAAAATTTCAGTCCTTGCAGTCTTAAGATATGGACAGGACTCTTGGCGAGATAATAACCACCACATGTGTATTGGCCCCTTGTTCACTCACTCTATGTGGCTTACAACATTTTAAAAAGAAAGTTTTACAAATAAATCAAAAAGTACAGATATCATGGGTCCTTTGGCATATGGCTTTGCAGGGGAGCAAACAAACCATTGTCAAATCATAGATCCCATTTCTTCTCACAGACTTCAAAGCAGAATCATGGATCCTTTCACACATGCCCTCACAGTGGTGCAAAAATATGGGTCCATGTTAGGTTGTATCTCACATGAAAATTATGTAGATCCATATTTTTTTGCACCACTGAAAAAAGCATGTGCCAAAGGATCCATGATTTCTGTGTTGTAGTCTGTGGAAAGAAATGGGAACTATGATTTGACAGTGGCTGTGGTTGTTCCCCACATTAAACCTATGCAGATCCATGCCTTGGATCCATGTTTTTGCTTCCAGATGCAAGAATTGAATGGTTTTGGATTCATAAAACCTCACAGCACCTCAGATTTAGCACAATGAAGATCTTTCTGTTTAAAAACAAAGATTTTTCAAAAACATTAAATGGCTGGCTGGCTATTCCTTTGGAGAAACCTCTTAAGGATGTTGAGAAAAGAAATCTTCCACTAGGCTCTTCTTTGGAGAAGAAAGAAGACAAAGCTGTCTCTTTTAAAAATATATGTTTGCTAAGTGACACAGCACAATAGGAGTGCCAGAATGAAAGTGCAATGGTAGGTGGGGAGAGGTGGGTGTATGCTAAGATATGTGTGTATGTGTGGGGCACATCTGGCTCTCTAGCCAACACTTCCGGCCATAAGAGTTGTGTGTCCTTGAATAGTGACTGAAATTAAGCTTTGGCCAAGTTAATTCACTTTCAAAGGAAAATGCCCGGATTAACAGAGAGCACCTGCAGTTTGCTTTACTAGCTGTAGACTCAGCATTGTTAATAAATGCACAAGAAGTTGCTACAGCAGCCTTTCATAGAGTAAGGATTAGGCATCATTGAAGTAATGCAGTACAAGCAGTGAATTTTAGTATGGGAGGCATGCAATTACAGGACACAAGGCCAGTGCACATCAATTAATGAAGCCTGTGCGGTCTGGTGGAAGACTGAAATTTGAATAAAAGTATAAAATGGAAGCAACTATGTTTAGCAAATACTAATTAACCAGTCCATAAAGAAATTTGGTATACTGAATAGGATTGGTCATCCTTTAGCATATCACAGTAAAGTGCTTCATGCTGTAGGTATTGTTGGAACATTAGGTTTAGGCACCATTAGCTGTTCATGTGCTTTCTCTTCTCTCTTTTTCTGTTCATCTTCTTTTGAAAAATGAGCAGCAAAAATAAGTTTTGCAGTATTTTTTAATTAAACAACAGCTAACAAGTTTGACTTCAGCTATGTAAGTTTCCTAGAATAGTTAAGAGTCACTTGATTGCTGCCCAAGAAATATTCTTCTGTTCAGCTAGAGATAAGGAGCAAAGCTAAATTCAGCTGGTTATATTAATGTTTAGTTCTATTACTATTTCATATAACGGATGGATAGTATATGGACTTCCTCTTCTGTTGTTCAGTCACTTACCATGAACAGACAAATTTCACTGAAGGGGAACTGAGATTTTGATGTTTTCTGGATGTGAACAATATGCAAGTTGAATGCATAACCATGAAGTGTGATTATTTCAAAAGAAAGAGAGTGACAACCATGGAGTTACTGCCTTCTCTATTCTATCTCCTTACTAACCATTGGTGGAAAAGAAACCGTGCCATATAGTATACCCTGGAAGATACAGCTGCAGAATTTTGTGCTGCTCTTGGTAATTTAGGCCACTGCATTCATACTGTGCCATCTCCAGAGAGCATTATTAGGAATGTGTCTATATTTGTGCTAAAGCCATCAGGTACAGTACCTGCAATGCCATAAACATTTAAAAGTTTAATACTCCTTTTAGTGATATATTTTGTTTAGTGAGATAAATTATTCTACTGTCTAAAGTACAGTGAATGGCACCTTTTTGCCAATAAACATTTAAGGAATGCTGTACAAATCTTCCACACATACATAAGCATATTTCAGTCTGAAAACTTCCAAAACAATGGTTGTAATCCTGTTTCTTAGAAGAGTTTTCAACCATACTGGCAAGCTGAACCAGAGTAATTTGGCTTGGCTTTGCAGCCTTTTTTATGCTTCTGTTCAAATTAGAGCAGTGATTCCCAACCATATCACACATCGGCTGTCCCAATTCACAAGGGCACCTCCCTATCAGTTCCTGGGCCTCCTGCCCATTACTGGAACTTAACCCTTGCCTCACCACTTCAGGGAGAGCCGAGGAGATTAGAAAAGAACTCTTACTATGCTCAGGCAGTAAGGCAGTTGAGCATAGAACAAAACAAGGGAGGCTTCAGGTAGCGTACCATAGGTGAGTGTGTGCTAATAAAGGAACAACAATCTTCAAAGAAAAACAGCTGCTTTATTCTTCAGGTTCATGTAGTAAAGTCCATGGAAAAATCATAGATTAAAAGGTCATAACAAGAATCAGTCCATCAAATAGTCCAGGTTCATTAGGTAATCATAGTGAAAAGAAAAGAGAAATCCCATACCATAGCCAAGGTCTTAAGCCATTGAAATCCAAAAACGAACTAACTAACTTCTCTGCAAAATGGAGAATTTGCAGTCAGGTGGGTTATTCGTAGCCAATCAGGTAACAGAGAGAAACGTTCTCAAAACAATGGATTGTTGACACACATGTGCAGTCAGTGAAGACAAAACATGGTTCTCAGCTAGCTAGACAGATAAGAAATACTGGAAAACAGGCAGTCTTGTGACATGAGTCTATGAAACAGAGAGGGACAAAGTATTTCTATGAGGCCTATTTATGAGGCCTAGCTAAAAATTGCAATTTCAAGCCTTGGGAAACATGAGAAAATATGTTGTTTCCTGACAGGTCTTCAATTCCCAGAAGCACTGATCAACCAATGTACTGACTTAGACTTTTGGAAATTGAAATCCCTCTGTGGGGCGTGGGCCCTACATTGGGAACCACTGAATTAGATGATCACATGGAGATTACATGTTGTTTCAGTGTCAGTGTCCTCACTGTCCCCTCAATCTGATGCAGTTTGATTCATGCCACAACTTCCCTTCCTTTGATGCCAACCACTGTCAATTCCCACCTCTTTTTTTATCAGTCATTGCAAAGAAGCTGGGCTGTTTGAAGTGTTGCACAATGCTAAGGAAAAGGGATCATTTCCCAAAGGTCTCCATAATATACAAACACATATACATACTGCAGAAATGTAGTAGTCTTCTTTCATTCATTAGAGTCTTTTTATTTCATGTTAATTTTAATCTTTTTTTTAATGATCAGAGTTGATCCTGCACTTAACTAGCATATCAATGTAATGATAAGGTGATTCAGTGCTAAAATTGGTAGTTTTTTTAAAAAAAAAAACCCAATTCAAGTCAACTAGGGAGAAATATCACAGGTGTGGGTGTTCCTGCTCTCCAAAACCTAACAGCTAGATTAGTATATCAGCAGAATACCACCCACAGTCATGTTCCTATTTTGGGGTTGTTTTTTTTTAATGGGACAGCTGATCACATGAGGAAAAGGCTGCTGGAACTGATCTGGCTTGAAAAACACAGAAGCTCTAAAACAGCAGAGAGAAAGAAAATAATCTACAGTGGAAGCAAAAAGCGCTGAAAGGATTTAAATTGGACTTTCCATCCTGTGATCTGGACATAAACTGTGCTATGCATTTACTTTAGTACATTAAGTCAAAACTGGAATATATTCATCTGAATCAATGGAACACAATGATTCAGATGAACATACAATACTCTGGTTTTGACTTAATGTACTAAAGTAAATGCAATGGAACAGATGGTGTCCACAGAATGAGCCTCCTCGAAGATTGTGGTATTTTTGAAACACAATCAGGCGTACCGTGGTAACAGCAACCTTGTGTTGCCAGCTAATCTTTCTCACACTAGGTCAGGCAAAAGCAATCGCAGAATGAACTCACCAAAAGGTGCCTTCATTATGTCAGTTTCGCATCTGGCCTAGACACGAAAGAAGAATGGAACACATATAGAGGAGGTGACTCATCAAAATCCTCACGATTCAATGGACTTACTCTATTACAACTTACTATACTAAGCAACAAGGTTGTAACCAATTCCAATAAAAATAGAACTATGCTAACAAAACAAAGTAAAACACTACTATACAGCAACAATAGAAAATATTAAGTTGGCAGTGAAACAGTGTATCAGCAAAAAACTTGGGACATAAAAAAAGATTCTCATTCCATGTTGAAAGGTCTGAAGGCTAAATTAGAACTGAAATCTGTCAGCGTTTCAGAGATGTGACTGATGGATGTCACCATTACACTTTACTTGTAAATTTATCAAAGACTTAGGGCTCAGCGAGGCAGGTAGCAAAAATTGCCTCGTCTCAAAGCATCATTTATTTATTCCCATGTAGGTGAATTTTAAGAGGAGAGTGTTAAAAACTAATACATTTGAAGTATTTGCTGCAGTCACTTAGCATGGGTAACTTATTGCCCATGCTAGAATACTGAAAATTAATTTGATCATTTTCTGTTCTAAATACAGAATGATACAAGAGGCCATTTTTACATCTCAGTATATTTAAAGGGGGGAAAGAAAGGGAGAGAGATGTTTGTGATGCAAATGGAAATGAAACACAATAACACCAACAAAAAAGGAAAAACATGCATTACAAAAATGAAGTTGACAATGTAAATCTTAATATAGTCGCTCCTGATGTATTATTGTCATTTGCCAAGCATCATTCTTGCAATATTCCTTGCAGCCAAAGAGTCCTTTGGCTTCTTCAGGAACTGGATAGAATCTTTACAGAGAGGAAAGTTTTTGTTCCCTTCTTTGTTATACTTACATATTTCAATAAAGTATGTAGTACCTTTAAAATATTAATTCTGAACTATTCATGTTCAGAATTGCTAGGTATTGATAATTAGTTTTACAAATTGTTACATGGAAGTAGTTACCCAGTAAATATAAAGAAACTTCTGAGGAAGCATAGACATTATTGCACTACATTGATGCAGCTGAATGGCAAAGGTATCACTTTGCATTTGAAGAGAATCCTTTCTGAGCCAGTTTTAAATATACAGATACACAAACTATTAAGATCAACATTTCAGGATTTTTTTCCACTTAGATTTCAAGACTTTTTATATTTTGTGTTTGAAGTTGGTGAAGCAACATGAAAAACATACATGTGATTTGGGTAGGAAAGTAGGGAAAGCATTGTCATGTACAATCTGGCCCCTAGGAATTCTGTTCACTTTATATATCTATCAGTGCCATACTGCCAAAAGGAAGTGAGAGTCTCTTCAGACAGTGGTGGGCAGCAAAAAAAATTGCTACTATACCGTGGGCAGAGCCTACATTGTGGGTGGAGCCTACACCATGGGTGAAGCCTATGTTGTGGGTGGAGCCTATGCTGTGGGCGATCTGTCATGCCTGCCATGTGGCCATGTATACATCTGCAAACACAGGGAGCACTGGAGATGAGCACTGCATCCTAGAGTTGGATATGACTGGCTTTTCAGCAAGGGAGACCTTGAACCACTTGCTTAAAAACCTGATGGGGCAGGGCAGGGAGGTGGACATGGCCACCCAATTTTTCCACCCTCCTGCCCAGAGGCCACCCAATTTTGCTAACCCCCTCCCAGGGGGTGCAAACATGTTGCTGCCCACCACTGCCTTCAGAACACAAGAATAACTCCCACTGTATAAACAGTCCTGGGACTGCAGTGTCTTAGTGGTTAAGATGCTGAACTTGATGCTTGGAAGGTTGGCAGGTCAGCAGTTTGAGACCCAAATACTGCACAGAGTGAGTTCCTGTCTTTGTCCCTGCTCCTGCCAACCTAGCAGTTTGAAAGCAAGAAATTGCAAGTAGATAAATAGGTACCACTCCAACGGGAAGGAAAATAGCATTCCGTGCACTCCGGTGTCTAGTCATGCCTGCCACATGTCCACAAAAACATTTGCAAATGCAGACAGTGCTGGCTCTTTGGCTATAAACAGAGATGAGCACTGAACCCTAGAGTCAGATACAACTGACTTTCAAGCAAGGGCAACCTTTACCTTACAAACAGCCCACAGACTACTGACTAGCTTGCATTACTTTTCATACAAATGAGCTGCAAAACAGTTCATTTACCTCTCAGTTCCTCACAACGTTGCCTCTAAATTCTTCAGTTACCAGCTTTCTATCAATAGCCCATTAAATTTATCTTACTGCAGCTTTTAACTTCATGGAATATAAATTTAATGGGAAGCTTCTCTCCCTCTAGTGACCAAATACTGCAATTTCTGATATTTCAACAAGCTAAGGAAAACACAATGGTATTTCATGCTAACCAACACATACAGTTGTCTCTTAAATAAATTGCTCCCACCACTATATATACAAGGGTCAATGCATATGGATGAAGTCTGTATCAAAGGAGGATGCAAACAGACTTTTATTTCTCACCAAAGACTATACATCATAATCCATGCTAGCTCAAGCAACAGCTATCACAACAATTCATAAATATGGCATAAGTTCAGATGTGTACATATGTCTCCACTTTTATCCTTGCAAAATTTTGGAAGGTTGGTCAGGCTGAAAAACAGTGAGAGGCCCAGTTTAAGCCTCCTTAGGCTTGGTCCATCATTCTCTCCATTACACTGCACTGAATACCACAAGCTTCACAGGTGCAAATCCTAATCAGATGAGTCACCACAAGGCACTAGATTAGCTGTGTAGATACAAAAGCAAAGGGTGTTAGCTCTTATTTTCTGTAATCTGTTTACTAATTACTGGGCATGTTGCTTAAAACCATAAGAGGTACCAAGAAATCTGCAGCTAGTATAAATCTGGTGTGTTTGTGAAAAGCATACAGTACATATAAAAAATGTCTTAGCCAACCACCAGCTGGTTGGGAGAAAATTCAATGAGTGAATTAGGGAGGCTCTATATCAGATACCCTAACTCCAAAATTAACTAAATTTGGAGAAAGTTGAGAAGAGAATCAGCAGAAGACTCTTTCCAATTTTGGTGTGTCTAGGTCAGTAATGGCCAACCTTGGCACTCCAGATGTTCTTGGACTTCAATTACCAGAATCCCAAGTCAGCACTCCTGCTAATCAGGGCTTCTGGGAATTGAAGTTCAAGAACATCTGGAGTGCCAAGTTTTGCCATCACTGGTCTAGGTGGTTCCGAGGTGGCCTAAGACTTTTGCACAGTACTGTACTGTACATCTGCTTTATGAGTCAGTGTGTTACGTTATGCTCAATCAGCTGTGCATGTGATTGCTATACGAGTTACTGTGTATTCTGCTATGCTCCTGGCAGGACATGAGCACATATATACAATATGGTAAATTCCAAAATCTTAAAGGGTGAATAATGTATTAATATGCATATGACATAAATCTAGTTTATATCATTTAAAAAAAATCTAGTTTATTTTAAAAATAAAATAAAATACTGTACAGAAATATAGTACTATATAGTAAAACGTTGAGTGCTATCACATTTGTAACTGCTATACTGTATCAATATTTGGTGCTGTTGCACACAATGTGAACCACCTGATAAGTAAGCTAGGAATGCTGTAGCAAGCAGTTTTACTGATGCATAAACTAGTTCCATAAAAACAGACTCAGAAATAATTTATTATTGTAGCGTTAACTCAGCAACAAGAAGGTAATATTCTAAAGACAGATGGATCCAGAAACAAGTAAGTTAAAAGTGAAGTCCATATGCTCCTTGACTACACTATCTTGATGAGACATAATTGTTTCTTTAAGGATATAAACTGGAATTTATGACAGCTCTATTTAATATTATTGCACTGAGATGTTGTTCCTCAGAGGCTTGATTTATATCTGCTTGTGAGAAGGTTTCCACAGCAGAAAAATGTAAGAATTTTTTTCTGCTGTCATTGTTTAATCCTATTTATTGGGTTGGCATTTTTAAAGTTCAGATGTTTTTATTATTTCCTTTTATAGTTGCAGACAAGCTGTCAGTTTTTATCCGCAGATCTTCAACGCCTGTCAAATTTTGATTTAAATTGTCATATTTTTTTAAAAGCACTCAGATTTTACAACTTGCTGACTTATTGTTACTAAAAGAAAACAATTACATACAATCGATCCTGCTTTGGAAATGCCCCTCCATCTAATTTTGGGAATCTTCCCCTCCTCTCTTTCCCTGACAAGTGATCCCAATTAACAGAGTCCCGTGACCTTCTTTGCAACATTTGGAAGGACAGAGTTATGAGAGAGGAGATGAGGAAGCACAGCATATGCCAAGGTTTGGATCGCATCAATAGCATTTGTTGGAGATATTTGGAACTTGGTTAATCCTCTTTCAGTATAATGTGGATTTACTTTTCTGGTGCCCTTCCTTCACAAACATATTAATTTTTTTTAACCTTAACCAAGGTGATAAGTGTCCATATTGTCCTCCAGGGGAAGGGCTGCTCTTACATTTTCCAGCTCTCCTTTTCTCTTGACTGAAGTTTCATACTACACTCCCTTCATAAGATTTCCCCCCCTCCCCGGGGTGAACCAATTAATGCATAAGGTTTATACAAGCAAAACTGCATTTTTACAAAATTTAATGTTAGTCATCTGGAACAACTCTCTGGAGTGATTCTATCTACAAGGAGCATAAGGGAAGCTGGCTTCACCCACATTCCCTCCCCCTCCCAGTATTGTTTCATTTATAATAAAGTAAATGTCCAAAGATTGTAACTTACCAGGTCTTTAAGATGTTCTGGATGTAATTCAACAGGTTTCCTATGTAACCAAGCACCACGAACAACTTAGAAGTCTAGGTTCTGTTCCCAGTTCACAAGGAATGCCATCAATGTTGTTTACACCATGAAGGGTCACGCGCCATCTGAGTTCAGTTTCAGTTTACTTCATCTGGATATCAGTGTTGCAATAATGCCAAACAATCTGGCTTGTCCTGTTCTATGAGCGTTATTAATTAGTAAAGGTCGCCCTTGCTCAAGAGCCAGTCGTATCTGACTCTAGGATTCAGTGCTCATCTCTGTTTACAGTCTGCGTCTCCAGGCGTTTCCATGGACATGTGGCAGGCATACCTCAGAGAACGCTGTTTACCTTCCCACCCAAGTAGTATCTATTTATCTATTTGCAATTTCTTGCTTTCAAACTGCTAGGTTGGCAGGATCTGGGACAGAGACAGGAGGTCACTCCGTGGTGGACCACTTGGGACTTGAACTGCTGACCTGTTGCATCAAGTTCAGCATCTTAACCACTTAGTCCCTACATTGCTTCTAAACATACAAATCTCAAAATAGTTTCAAAATGTTGAAACATAAAACAGGCATGCTCAAAAACCTCCACAGTAAAACACAATTATTGAAAACTTCAATCCTGCACTCAAATATATGAAACTTGCATACAGGTGCACTATAATAAGAATCCAAAATGCAAAACCTAAGGTACATGACATTGCATTATAAAATGTAAGAACATATGAGTTAAACATCGTAAATCTAATCAAAAGTTATAGCTCTTAAATAATGAAAAGCACCTTAAGACCTCTTAAGAGTAAAAAGGTTTTTAAAAATCAGTAAAAAGCATTTATAAGCCCTTTAAGCACAATTTAAAGAACACACAGAAAGCAGCTCAGTTTAATGCTCATCCAGTCCTTGCCTGCTTTATTTATGAATTCCATGTTGTTGATATTATTATGAAACTTCTGGAAAGAAGCCACTGGTCTGGCTGCTACATAGTGCCAGTATTATCAGGTTAGTCATCCTTGGAGTCTGCTGCTATGTCTCCTTCTGCATTATGTGGTCTAGGGCAGTGGTGCCCAAACTAAGGCCCAGGGGCCAGGGGCGGCCCCCGATGCCAATTCACCCGGCCTGTGAAGCCCTCGTCGCTCCTGGAAGCGGAAGTAAAACGCACCTGTACAGGCACATTTTACTTCTGCTTCCAGGAGCGACTAGCTTTTAAGACAACCCAGAAGCATCAACTGTTGCAAAATGGGTTGCTTACCATCATACCTTATTCTTATCCCAGCTAATTTTGGAATGTAAGCTAGGTTAAAATTGGTTTATAGTTAGATAGAAACCACCAGGGAATATCAGGAATAGGAAAGAATTCTGAGCTGCTGGAAGGTGAAAAGACAATACTGTACTGTACTATACTGTACCGTCTTTTATGCAGATCCTGTCATAACGTGCCCAAAATAGCCTCAGTTCCGGCACTTTTGCTTCTAGAGGAAATTCAGGCTTGATTCAATCTGGATATCACTTGTTTTTCTTATGGTTCATGGTCTATGATGAATACGCTGGAAGTATTCATTCTGTGTATAAAGTAACTGCTCAGAAAGAAAAGGTCAGTTGAAGCATGAGATGCCAATATTAGACCAACTACACTGGTTGTTGGCATGTTTCCAAACCCAATTTAAAATGCTAGTACTGGCCATGTAAAACCATGAAGAGTTTGAGCTTGGACATTTGAAGCACCACTGCCAGTCGCCCATAGGAATCTGACTGCATTTTCAGACACTCTTCCAATACAACCTGCAGTAAAAGGTTAGCATGCATGACAGACAAGACATCTTCAACTGCAGATTCCACATTTGTGCAAATCTTTACAAACTGAAATAAATGTGGGCACATCATTTCCTGTATAAATATTACTGTTTCTAGTCACTTTTAGAGATCTGAAGGTCAAGGGAGAGTGGAGTGGATAAGCTGCACACATTCTTCCATCTGCACAACTATATTGTATATGAGACTTGGCTTGGCATCTAATCACCCCAGGATTTCAAGAGGAACTAATATTATTAATATTCACTAATATTGTAGTATGGTATATGTTTATAAAAGATAATTTTCAAATAATTTTATTGTACTAAAACAAAAACCATTGTAAAACAGTTTAAAATGCAATAAAATAGAAAAGGTCAATATAGCCTGCTGAAATGCCAAGATAATCACAAAAAGTTTACCCTACCACCAAAACAATAATATCAGAACAAAATCACACTTAGGTAAGGAGAAAGCTCCATAAATAGGATGCCAGATTAGATGTTATCTGTTGTTGTGACACAGAATGTGTAGAAGGCACTTTGTTGATATCCTCTCCAGTAGAGGATTAGTACAAGAAAAGATTCATTCATTCATTCATTCATTTCGATTTATATGTCGCCCTACTTGGTGAAAACCAACTCAGGACGGCTCACAACATACAATCAAATACAATGTAACAGTTCAATAATACAATATCACAGTACAGTTGTACCTCGCTTAAAGAGCATAATGCGTTCCAGAGGATTGCTCTTTAAGCGAGTTTGCTCTTTAAGCGAAACACCATTGTAAATGACCAAGGGGGGGGATTGCGACCCCCGATTTATTTGTTAAGTGAGTTTTTGGTTGGTTTTATTTGTTAAGTGAAGCAAACATTCAGAGAAAATTCTGCTCTTTAAGTGAGTTACTCTTTAAGCGAAGCGCTCTTTATGCGAGGTTTGACTGTATCATAAAATACAGTACAATAAAATAAATATAAACACAATATAATCAGAATACCATCCGTAAAAAATACTCAGTACAGAATGTTATCTCAGGTAAGTTTATTCCCAAATTGTTAAAAAAAACTTATCTTCTTGTACCAGTCATAAGATCTATTGAAGATGGTTTCAGTAAAGTGCCTTCCATACTGACACCTAATGCATGGTTGCCCATCGATCAATTTGAGACATTGAGCATGTGTACATACACATTAGCAATCTTAACATAGGAAGATATGGAGTTGCCTTATACACTAGTACCTCAGATAACATTAAGACTTCGTTCCAGAAGTCTTAACATTATCCAGTTTTTAATGTTGTGTGATGCATTGATCACACAATGTTTTAAAAAAAGCCCTGTTCCTTTTCCGAAGAGGAAAGGGAACAGGGAAGTGATCTGCCTGCCTCTTTGGAAAGGACAGCGGGAATTCCATGCGTGGAATCCCCACTGCCCTTTCCAAAGAGGCAGGCAGATTGAGCCAAGTACTGGCTGAACTGGGGAGAGAACAGGCGGATGCGCCGGTTCTCCCCCCCCTCCAACTGCGCCGGTGATCACATGTTGCGATTGCAACATGGGTTGGGGGTAAAAACAGGTGCATGCTGGTTCAACTCCCAACCCAAAGGCAAAGGCATACCAGCGCTGTTAGCAAGAGAGATTCGCCCTGCCTCCCCTGCTGAAACAACAGGGTGGGCAGAGTGAATCCCTCACTGTTAGGTTTGCCTTTAGCAAGAGAGAGATTCACCACCACCACCCCGCTGAAACAACAGGATGGGCAGGGCGAATCCCTGTTAGGTTTGCCGTAGAAGGCAAACTGGCCAAAGGCAAACCAGCGCTGTCGCACACTGCGATTGCCGCTTGGGTTGAGGGGAAGAACAGACGCATGCGCCGGTTCACCCCCCAACCCAAGTGGTGATCACAGCGGAGATCTCTGCCCCAACGCCCGCAGGGCTGGTCTCCAGCCCTGTAGGCTTTGGGGCAGAGATCAATGTTGGAGAATTTGAGGCAAACACTTGCATCGCACAATGTTATCTTAACGTTGTGCAATGCAAATGTTTGCCTCAAATTCCCCAATGTTATCTGATTTTAGCGTTATCTGAGGTAAGCGTTATCCGAGGTACTTGTAATTTGAAGGCAAGAAAAAGAGGAAGACGAAATACCAGGTGTTTTGGGTCTATAAAGGAACTGTGGCCGTGAGCTTGCAAAAAAAATGGCAGGACTGTTACTTACAGAACATTTTAGAAATTATTCATCTTTAGGCCTGCCAGGGGACCATGCTGACTTAGCAGTTAAGATGCTGAACTTGACTAGAATGTTGGCAGGTCAGCAGTTCAAGATCAGAGTGTTGCATGTTGGAGTAAGCTCCCTTCATCTGTCCCTGGCAACCTAACAGTTAAAAAAAATACAAGTAGATAAATAGGTACCACTTTGGCAGGAAAGGTAACAGTATTCTATGTGCTCTGGCAACTAGTTATGCCTGCCGCATGACCATGGAAACACCTGCAGACGCGGGCAACACTGGCTCTTTGGCTGTAAAAGGAGATGAGCACGACATGCTAGAGTCAGACACAACTGCCTTTCAAGCAAGGAAGACCTTTATCTTTTAGGGCTGCCATGAATCAGAGGAGACCTGATGACACATAACAACAAGATAAACACAATCAAACCCCAAAATGCAAGCAGCCCCCACTTGAGCATGTGGGTCTTACATTTAGGCACTCCAACCCTCATGCTATTCAAAGTCCTCCAAGTGATGTAGGGGAGGTTGAGTTCCTCAGCTATATCCTCCTTTAATATTGTTCCTTGTCCAGTGAGCTCCTTCCTCCATCTTCTAATTTGGTTTTGCTTTTGTGTACCCTCAAGAATGTTTGTTCTTGCCATAAAGTTCTTCCTGGATCTGAGCTGGCACACTTGAAGCTCATATCAGTTCAGAGGATGTCAAGGGTCATTCTCCTGCTTAGTTCTCTCGGCATCCATTGCTACTTCTCTCCTTATCTTAGGTAGAGCAATAACAACAAGAGGATATATTTTCTCAACTGGAGCAATAACAAGAGGATATATTTTCTCAACTGGTGTAAGTTTGTGGCATCCTGTCACTATACACATTGCTTCATTAACAGCAATGTCAACTTTTTTTGCACGTGTGAATGCACTCCATAACTGGAGCAGCATACTCTGCTGCAAAGACACTCAGGGTCAAAGCTGATGTGCGTGAGGATGGTTGAATTTCCCATTTATAGTTTGTGAGTTTCCTGGCGATGTTGTTCCTTGTGCTAACTTTGGCTTTGGCATTCAACCAGTGCTGTCAAACTTCACGCCAAGGCATTTTGGTGCTGAACAATGTTGTAATCAGTTTCCTTGCCAAACAGGTAAAGGTTGCCCTTGCTCAATTGCCTGTCATATCCGACTAGGGTTCAGTGCTCATCTCTGTTTACAGTGAAAGAGCCAGCACTGTCTGCATCTGCAGACGTTCCGTGGACATGTGGCAGGCATGCCTTGACATGCTGTTTAACTTCCCACCAAAGTGGGAAGTAAAGGTAAAGGGTTCAGTGCTCATCTGTTTCAAAGCCGAAGAGCCAGCACTGTCTGCTTCTGCAGACATTTCCGTGGCTGTGTGGCAGGCATGGCCTCTTTATCTGATGTTGTTCAGTCGCACAGTCGATTCCGACCCTCTGCGACCCCATGGACCACTGTCAGCCAGGCACTCCTGTCCTCCACCATCCTCCTCAACTCGCTCAGCTCTGTGCCCATTGCTTCTACAATACCATCTAGCCATCTCATCTTGGGCCGTCCCCTTCTTCTTTTGCCCTCGACCCTTCCAAGCATCAAGGCTCTCTCAAGTGAATCCTCTCTTCTCATTTGATGTCCAAAGTGCTTTAGCTTCATCTTTATTATTTGACCTTCTAAGGAGCAGTCAGGGGTGATTTCTTCTAAGATTGACCTATTTGTTCTCCTCGCTGTCCATGGGACTCTCAAAACTCTCCTCCAACACCACATCTCAAATGCGTCTATTCTTCTGCGCTCAGCTTTCCTAATGGTCCAGCTCTCACAACCATACATTGCCACAGGGAATACCATTGCTTTGACTATGCTAATTTTTGTTTGCAATGTGATGTCTCTACTTTTCACTATGCTCCCCAGGTTTCTTATTGCTTGCCTTCCAAGAATCAGTCGCCTTTTTATTTCATGGCTGCAGTCACCATCTGCAGTGAGCTTTGATCCTAAGAAAGTAAAATCTGTCACTGCTTCTACTTCTTCCCCATCTATTTTCCAGGGACTGATAGGGCCTGTTGCCATGATCTTGGCTTTCTTGATATTGAGTCTCAAGCCAGCTTTTTCACTCTCTTCTTTCAACCTAATCAGGAGCTTCTTTAGGTCCTCCTCACTTTCTGCCATTAGGGTGGTATCATCTTTATCTAAAAAAGTAAAGGTTTCCCATGCTCGAAAGCCAGTCGTATCCGACTCTAGGGGTCAGTGCTCATCTCTGTTTCTAAGCCGAAGAGCCAGCGCTGTCTGCTTCTGAAGACATTTCGGGTCTTCCCGAGTCGGGTCTTCCCGAGTGGGGCGGGGTATTAAATACAAATAAATAAATAAATAAATAAATAAAATTTCCATGGTCATGTGGCAGGCATGACTAGACACCGGAGCGCATGGAACGCTGTTACCTTCCCACCGAAGTGGTCCCTATTTATCTACTTGCAATTTCTTGCTTTCGAAGTGCTACCTACTTGTAATTTCTTGTTTTCGAACTACTAGGTTGGCAGGAGCTGGGACAGAGACGGGAGCTCGTTCCGCCGTGCAGTACTCGGGTCTCAAGCTGCCGACCTGCTACTACTAACTGCCAAGACCAGGTTGTGGGTTCCCTCCTGCCTTGTTTAACTCGAGGCCCTCACGCCCGGGTCCTCCTCGTCAGCAGAGGCCGCTGCTTCCCGCCGCCAGGCCCAAGGGAGCCTCTGGCTCGCAGTCGGGCCGCGTCGGGCTCGTCATCCGCCCTAGACTGAGCGGAGCCAGGGTTCCCCTTTTTCCCTGAGGCGGACGGGCGGGCCTGGGCCCTGTCGGAGGTGGTGGGGCGCGGGAGCCGCATGAGTGGATGGAGCCGGGCTCGGGGCTGCAGCGGAGGGGGCCGGGGTTTGGCGGTGGCGGCGGCGGCGGCCTGGGCTCGGCCGGCGCCTCCCCGGCGCTCTCGGGGCCTCAGGCCCGGCGCAAGAAGCAGCCCCCGCGGCCGGCCGACTTCAAGCTGCAGGTGATCATCATCGGCTCGCGGGGCGTCGGGAAGACCAGCCTGATGGAGCGCTTCACCGACGACACCTTCTGCGAGGCCTGCAAGTCCACCGTAGGTACGGAGAAAGCAGCCAGGCAGGCATGGCATGGGCGAGAGGGAAGCGCCTTCTTGCTTTGGGCGAGGTGGGGACGGGGACGGGGACGGGGACTCCTTCGGCACCCCCAGATGCGGGGCCGGGAGCCTAATATTTCGCCCCTTTATTGGGTGTTTCTCATGCACTTTAGGGAGGCTCCCAAAAGCTTGACTCCAAAATCTTGACTCGCCAAGGTTCCCATTCTTTTCCTGTTTATAGGCAGTAAACAAAAGAGAGAGAGAGAGAAAAAAAAACCCCACATTGTGGCACTGTAAAGACTTACTGCTTTGTTTCAACGTGAGCTTTCGTGGATCAAGTCCACTTCGTCAGATTCCAGAAATGTCCCTGTTTATGTTTCTTTGTATTTTGTATTTTCGACTTATATGCCGCCCCACTCGCAGAGCGACTCTGGGCGGCTTACAGAAGAAACAGTTACAATTACATACCATATTCCATAGCATAATAATAATTACAGATAAGTTACAAACAGTAATACAAGTAATACCTCATATAACATTAGTATCAAATAACACTAAATCTGGGGAAAAGAATTGCATCAAATAACATTAAGATCCTATGGGATGCTTCAGATAACAACCGCGAAAGCCTGTGTGGTTACAATGTATCTCTATGGATCCCATAGAGGATCAGATAACACTAAAAATCATATAACACGAAGACTTGTGGAACCAGGTTTTAGTGTTATATGAGGTTTTACTGTACCTCAGATAACATTAGTATCGAATAACACTAAAATCGCATAACATTAAGGAATCTGGGGGGAAGAATTGCATCGGATAACATTAAGATCCTATGGGATGCTTCAGATAACAACCGCGAAAGCCTGTGTGGTTACAATGTATCTCTATGGATCCCATAGAGGATCAGATAACACTAAAAATCATATAACACGAAGACTTGTGGAACCAGGTTTTAGTGTTATATGAGGTTTTACTGTACCTCATATAACATTAGTATCGAATAACACTAAAATCGCATAACATTAAGCAATCTGGGGGGAAGAATTGCATCGGATAACATTAAGATCCTATGGGATGCATCAGATAACAACCGCTAAAGCCTGTGTGGTTACAGTGTATCTCTATGGATCCCATAGGATTTTAACATGCATCGGATAACACTAAAAATCGTATAACACCAAGACTTGTGGAACCAGGTTTTAGTGTTATCTGAGGTTTTACTGAATATCACATATATCTACAATAGCAATTGCAAAACATCAAGACATCCTAAGAAATAAAGCAAAGATACTATAATATAAATAATTACAGAATCAAAATTCAATAAGCAACAATAAAAAAGCATGTCCAGGTTATTCTTTCATGTCCAGGTCATACTTTGGACTGCCAAAATGAAGCCACCTTCTTGGCTTTGTAGTTGGCCAAACTTAAGTCCTCATCAGTACACATGTTTCTGGCAGAACAGCAAATGAGTCGGATTTCCGTATCTCTCCACATTCACACAGCGTGTTGTAGTCTGCCAGCAGCCACCCACTTAAGCATATTGGTCTTGCATTTATTTATTTATTTATTTATTGTTCGTATTTAGTATCCCACCCCAATCAGGAAGACCCGACTCTGGGCGGCTTACAACATACATTACCGCCATAGGTAATGGTCATAACAATATATAAAAACCTTAAAAGTTCATAGAAAAATTTAAAACATTAAAGCAATAAAACCGATAAAACAGCTAAAAAACAGATACAGATACATTTAGGGACTCCCAACCCTCAGCCTATTCAAGTGACATCAGGGGAAGTCAAGATCTTCAGTCACATCCTTCTCTGATGTTATTCTTTGTCTACTGAGCTCCTTCCTCCATCTTCTCATTTGGTTTTGCTGTTGTGTACCCTCAAAAACAGTTCTCAAACTTTTTAATCCTGTGGCCGGGTCATGCTCCCTCAAACAGCTTTGGGGGCTGGATGGCCATTTTGCCCTTCCTCCGCCACATGGGACTTCCTGGTGTGGGGGAGGCGGTGGTGGGGCTACATGACATGGTGCCGCGGACCACAGATCGAGAATCCTCACTCAAAAGTGTTTATTATTGCTATAAAGCTCTTCCTGGATCTGAACCGGTGGACTTGAGGCTCATATCCGTTCAGAGGATGTCGAGGGTTATTCTCTTGTTTAGGTCTCTTGGTGTCCGGACTACTTCTCTCCTTATCTTAGGTTGATGATGCCAACAAGAGGATATATTTTCTCAACTGGTGAAGGTGTGAGGCATCCTGTCACCATGCACATTTCTCCATTAACAGCAATGTCAGCTTGTTTCGCCTGTGCAGATGAACTTCATACTGGAGCAGCATACTCTGCTGTGAAGATGCTCAGAGCCACAGTTGATCCTGATTATGTTGATGTTGCCTGTATCTGTAAATTGGGTTCTAAAAAGGCAACCTTTTTAGTGTGTGTGTGGGGAGATCCTTTCCCCTCTACTTGCTTGAAAATAGCTACATTATTCGAAGGGAGAGTATGATTGTTTTCTATTTAAGTGAAAACATCTGTCTTTTTCAATCCCAGGATTCACCCTCTTGTTTTCTTTCTCTCATGTGCATTCTTGGAATGAAATGGTCTTTCATTAGCCCAGTCTGAGTTGACTTACAAACACCGCCTTTCTTAATGTGAAGGAAAAGACAAACTTGATTTGGAGGAAAAATAAAACTTCTCAGATTATAATCTCTGCCTGGTCACACTTGGAAACAGTCTACTATTCCAGATAGTGCACTCCAGGAAATATTTTATGTCTTTAGGAAAGAATAATCTAAATTATCAAGGGGCTAACTAGAGGAACTTCATCGTACAAAATTCCAGTTTTGGAAGCATTGTAACTTCTTAGATGGAGGGGAAAGTGAATGAGATAAATTAGAGGCCGATGTACATCTCCTTATAAAAGAACCTATTGATATTTCATAGTAGGAAGTTAGGGGAGATGAAGGGAAATTAAACTGATGGTGAGGATGATGTGAAATAGGATTGGTCTAATTCTTGAAGGGCAAAAATACTACAGGCATCTTCCCATTATGATAGCTGTGTATTGCTTCCAGTATCACTAGCAGAATGTTACCTCCAAATGGGAAACAAGAGTGAAGACTGCTATTAGGCTCATGCCCTGTTGTTGGCCTGCATTTTTTCATCATATCTAAATGAGACTAAAATATGTGTTTCTTTTGTTCTTAAATAATACTTACAGATAATAAGAGTAAATACAGTATTGTAATGGCCATTTTGTAAGTAACACCTGGAGAAAAATCATGTTGTCATTTTTCATACTGACATCTGGAGGTTAAATTGCTTGCAAGAGACTTCGTGGGTCGGGTTCTCAATATGGGACATTTTTGAATACCTGTGATGTTGGCTAGAAAACCTTTCTCTGTTTTTTGTTTTTATTTTTGGCAGAGTTTCTTGACTAACTCCCATCAGTGTTTGCAAGGCTAATGAGAAATGTTAGGAGTTGAAAATCTGCCAACATCCGGAGGGCTACTTTTCACCCATCCTGTTCTTCTTTGGTTTAGAAGTTGATGTGAGGGCGATTATTTTAATGCTCAAGGTCTGACCCTGATCTGGTTGTACAGTACAAATCCAAAGGACGACCCTTCCCCTTACTTGTAGTCATGGCAAATACATGGTAAATGCATGCAATTATAATACTTCAGACATTAGGATATTGATAATCATATAACCACAGAAGTTTTGAAATTATTGTTTCACAAAATTGGTGCACATGAACATACAGTCTCTTAGGTTAGTATGAACATGCAGTGTGGGTTTGTATTCCACCTACCAGTTATATTAATGCTGGTCTTTGACCATATAATATAATTATATTTGACCATATATTATATTACCAGTTATATTTTAGGCAAGCTTAGGTTTTGTTGTAAGGTTGGGTAGATTAAATATTATTGTCACAGGTATTCAGAACATCAGAATTGTTGACCTTAATGTGCTCCACCCATTTTTAAAGTACAGTAATACCTCATATAACATTAGTATCGAATAACACGAAAATCGCATAACATCAAGGAATCTGGGGGGAAGAATTGCATCAGATAACATTAAGATCCTATGGGATGCTTCAGATAACAACCGCGAAAGCCTGTGTGGTTACAATGTATCTCTATGGATCCCATAGAGGATCAGATAACACGAAAAATCATATAACACGAAGACTTGTGGAACCAGGTTTTAGTGTTATATGAGGTTTTACTGTATCTTCTTGGTCTAATAATGTGTAGCTATTTACAGAATACTGTAAGCATACAGAATACTGTAAGAATACATAGTCTCTTGTGTATTGTTACTTTAGATAAATTCTATATTTTCCCATATAAATATATGGTGAAAAAGTCAATCTTGGGTTTTAAAGTCCTAGGTAGTATCTTAACAGATAGTGACAATGAGTGTATTAGTTGTTGGCAGTGCCCTTTGAATAGTGAAATTCGTATTGTTTGTGCAAATGCAGTGTTAAGAAACATATGGCTCTTGATATACTTCTGAAGGTCCACAAGATCTTTTTCAAGGAAATTTCAGATTCTCTGAATGCAGCCTTTTGTGTATTTTCTCAGAAATAAGTTACATTGTGTTCAGTAAGTTTTATTCCCTGATAAGCAGTTTTAGGATTGAATACTATAGTAAAAATAAAAGTGTTGTGCTGTTTTTAAGATTAACACATTTGTTTCAGTATGAGAGTTTGTGGATTACAATCTACTCCTTCAAAAACATGGATTATCTGTGATGTAAATTTATATAACAAATTTTAATGCAACTCTCATAGAGCCAATTTAAGAAATTGAAATTTCCACCAATTTCCTTGCTCCCAAATTGTAAGTGAGATAGTTGGGGTACACAGAAAGAGCCTCCTAGAAGATTGTGGTATTTTTTGAACTATGATTGGACATCCCCTGGTAATGGCAACCTTGTGTTACTGGCTAATCTTTCTCACACTGGATCAGGTGAAAGGAACTGCAAAATGAACTTTCCAAAAGAGGCCTTCATTTTGGCAGTTTCACGTCTGGCCTAGACATGGAAGAAGGAGAAGTGAGATAGTTGCCAAATGTGAGGAATAGACAGGCCTTAATTATTTGATTATTTTGTTTGCTTAGTTGCACTTCAATATAATTTTGATTGAAATTAAAACATGGCCTTGCACTTTGACTAGAGATTTTGGTTGCAGTTCATTGCTTGCTTTTCTAGAAGCAGATATGTTGTGTACAGTTGTTTTGTTTGTTACTTATAATAGTAACTTACTAGCCATCATATGTGTGCTGATTTTAGAAACTGGAAGCATGGATTGCAGAAGTGAGTGATGCATAATCATTCATTGTAGAAGAGGACGTTGGACTTCTGGTTTGCGTCATATAGATTTCTTATCAGTAGCCACTTTTCTTGAAATAAAAATATGTAAGATGTCATTAAAATCTAGAATTGAACATAATCTCTCTTCTACCTTTTTGTTGGAGTATATGATATTTTGTGGTTGGCTCACTATTTAATAAACCCTATTTCTGTACACCACTTTCCATGCATTTATGCTCAGATTCTACATTTTGTGTGTCTGCACTTCTGTTTTCCAGTGCATCCTTACTTTGTCAGGTTGTTTGATTGTTTATACAGTAATACCTCATATAACATTAGTATCGAATAACACTAAAATCGCATAATATTAAGGAATCTGGGGGGAAGAATTGCATCAGATAACATTAAGATCCTATGGGATGCTTCAGATAACAACCGCTAAAGCCTGTGTGGTTACAATGTATCTCTATGGATCCCATAGAGGATCAGATAACACTAAAAATCATATAACACCAAGACTTGTGGAACCAGGTTTTAGTGTTATATGAGGTTTTACTGTATCTTGTTTTAAGTCAACATGCTGAGGGTAGAAACAAGGCATGTACTATTTGATGTAAATCAAATGTCAGTGATGGTTTGAGGTTTATATATTGTGAATGAACACTGAAGCCAAACACTCCTTATGTTGCATGTCAGCTTCAGCAAGAAAGTCTTGACTTGTATCATGTCAGAGTTTGTGGTAATGTCCAAACTGGTACTTTTGGCTTAATTCAACTAATAAACTACAAATTATACCTTATTTTCTTGTAATGCTAAACCAGAGGTCCCCGGCTTGATTTTACTGCTGGGCCAAGATATTTGATTAATGTCGGTGTGCAAAAAGAGGCAAGTAGCATCTCATTCCATGGCTCTTCACAAAATTATTTGTTACATTTATATCCCATTTTTATTTCAAGGAGTTCAAGGTGATGTACATACACCTCCTCATTTTTATCCTCTTTATCAGTGAAGTAGATTATGCTGAGAGATAATGAGTGTTCGAAGGTGAGCATTGTGGTCAAGTTGAGATTTGAACTTGGGTCATGTTGATTTTCCCAATATCTGTAGAAGCACTTATAAAGGATCTTTCAGCTCCATGGCAGTTAAGAATAGTGTACCTCTTTAGCTTGATTAGCTTATAATTCAAAATCTCATTTGTCACAGAGAGCCAGTGTGGTATACTGCCCAGAGTAGAATAACACCCAGATGGGTGGTATATAAATTTAATTAATAATTAATTAATAGTGGACAGAGTATTTGACCAAGACTCAGGAAGCTTGGGTTTAGTTCCTTGGATATATTGAATACTTCCAAGACCCTACAAGGGGTTAGAAATTACTTGATTGCACATGGAAACAACAGCAACAGTCTTGTCAATTTCTGTACCCAATTGGCCCATATAATATTTTGGTTCTAGTTCACATAAATATTTAACAGCCTGGAGAAAAAGATTATACTCTCATGAAGCTTACATATCAACAGCTAGACTATATATGTCCAACTACGGTATATAAAATTGAAGCCAGCTTTCCACCAGTCAATCATGCCAAAGGAATAACCATGTTGATGGTATAGAAGGCAGAACCAACAGGGATCCAGGAAAGACAGTAATTATGAGCCCTTCAGTGGTTGTGTAAGGTGGGCCATAATGTTAAACTGTTAATCTTTAACATGTAAAATCTATTATATTCTGTTGTATAAAAGAGCCAGAAGCGAGCCACATTTTTAAACTTAAGAAGCATTTACATTATGATTAGAATAGTTGTTCCTTCTCATGCTGTGGAGCACGCCTTTTTTGCCACTACAGAATATCTGGCAATGAGGCTCCACATTGCTTCTTTAGCAATAAAGTGCTAACCTGACCCCAACCCTCTTCCTTTCTCATCCAAGCTTGGAACCCACAGTGTGGATCCCTAATAATTTCCATAGGGAGAAAAACTTGGGAAGTGCTAAGTATCAGAAAGTTACAGAAACTATAAGTATAATTTAAAATTGGGATAAATTAGCAAAACAAACAAGAGCTCGGTCAATAAGATAATAAGAAAGAAAAATAAAGTAGTGTAGAAATATATATGGCGAACATGTGAGACTAAAAATAAACATACTAATACCTGAACAGACAGACAATTTGAGGCACCTTGCTTGAGTATGTTAGCATTAAAGAAGGACTGAATAGCCATTTATTCAGAATTTAATAATATGTTAGCTGTCCTGATGATATGAAAAGTAAAGTCGTCAGTGGAGCTAAGTATAGTAAGTGGATGTTTGTTGGGTAATAAGATAAGCTATCATTCTGTATGGCTGAAACATTAGATGAAGCAAAACAAGTATGCTATCTCAAAATCAGGATTTCCCAAGGTTTAATGTTTTACTGTCTAACTGTATATTTACATTACTTTGGAAATGTTTTTCTACTATTAAGAATCCAACACTCTTGTTTAAGACTCTTGATGATTTCTAGAAAATCTGTAATGCCAAGAAGAACAGCTAGTTTGAGCTGCACAAATATAAGACTTTGCACATGCCGAAAACATTTCCATTGAAAAACTGCTAGACAACTCCATATAGAACCAATATAAGAAATATTCATCCCTTATTTTTTCCTTGCACCTTCACAAGTGTCCAAGGAGTAAAAGTGATACTGTGTACATTTTGTATTTGTGAACAGGTATAAAGTGAAGTCTTACCTATAGCAGGTTGATTTTACTCTTATTCTTCCTCTTTTGTTTACTGTATTTTTGTTTATAGGTGTTGATTTTAAAATCAAAACAGTAGAGCTAAGAGGGAAGAAAATTAGATTACAAATCTGGTAAGTAAAAAATGCAACTAGCAGATTTTATTGTGTTCTGGCATGATTCACTATGATTGTCTTCTATGATTAACTTTAATAAGCTAATTTAACTTTTAACCCATTTGCTGCTAATTTTCCTTTTGCTCACATAACCTTAGAAATGCATAATGAACAATACAGTAATTATAGGGTAGAACCACAAGATAAGTGATATTGGCTATACAATTTATTTTTCACATATGTGAAACATTGAAACCCTCTCTTCAGCTAAAAAGGCTTCTAAAGTGGTTCACAGTGCTTGTCATTCTGTTTTATACCTTCAAACCCAAAACATTTTGGTGGTTATTTTAAAGGGTATAGGGATGCTAGTAAATAATCTGACTCCAATCTTAGTTCTCCATATTCATGTTATCATTCTTGAATCTGAATACTGCTTAAGCAAATAAATCCTAAAAATGTCTGTTAGTTTTTCACACAGTGTGATTGTCTTTTGACAAGTACATTCTGAAAACTAACATATAATTAAACACTAAAGATGTTCATTGTTGGGGGGGAAAGCCTGGCATCTGGTCACTTGGATGCTTAGAAAATTAGTATTGGCACCAGTGAAAAATTAAAATGGATTTAAAAACATCTCTTTATCAAGGCTTTTAACGATATGAGGATATTAGTAAGAAAACAAGATGATGTATATCTTTAGATGCCAAGAAATGAGTAGTAACAATTGTTGAGAAGTAATTTCCATCCTGTAAACTGTTACATATAATATGGTGGAAAGTAAACACAGTAGTATGGTGCAGGTTGCTGTTGCAAGAGAATAAATGAGCTAGGCTTACTCGGTCCTAATCCTATAAATAAGTTAATGACTTTATCCCAGTGCATTAATAGTACTGGCCTGTATAATTGGCTTTAGAGATAACTGGTAGATATGCTAAGAGCCTGGACAGAGAGAGAAAAAGAAATTAAGTTCATTGGTTGTTTGAATGACACCACTGGAACCATTTAGTAGTATTTAACTTTTGCATAGATGCAGTGAATTTAGTTTACTAACTCCTCTTGGCAGGTCACCATCAACACTGTTTGTCGCATCATGTGTTTGTCTTGCTTCCATATGAGTTAATTGCTGTTGCATCTCTCGTATCATCCGTTACCTAATACTTGAAAGTTACTGGCATGACTTCATTCCTCATCTGTGTCCCCATCTGGATTCCTATGGCCAGAGAATTGGTACTTGAGCCAGCATGATGGTTAGCCAGGGTCTCCTGAAGCTGATACGAGGTAATGTAGATCTTCAATGTGCCAACACCTGAGTTTAAAAATCAGTTATTATTGTGACTATCTTAGACCCAAACCACAGAAAACATCTTAATATTTATAACGATACCTGCATTTCTGCAATCATTCATTGATTTCAATGGCTGCATAATAGGGCTTCCCTTAGTAATTACTGCTTATCATCCATACATAATTTTCATAGAATTAAAAGAAAACTTCTAATGTGTTGCTAGGTTATTTTGCTTAATCCTGCGAAGATGCCTGTTTGTAAAAAATCAAGATAACAATCTCTGAGAATAATACCACAGTTTCCTACCTTTCAAATGTGCAACATTTCATCAGAGCTATTATCTGTAATCAGAAGTCTGTGTGAATGTGCAGTTATTCATCCAAAGCATCCCCATTTTGTTCAATGTTTCAGGAAGTGGAGTGACAGAGAAGATTAATTTTCTGTCTGACTCCAAAGGAATTAATGGGGAAGCTTTCGTGAGTCCACACTGGAAAGGTTCAGCAGACATCTGAATTTTTAATCATTGTTGCCAGAATCCTATTGGTGTTCATGGAAGGTTTGTATAACTGGTCACCGTTAATTGCGGCTAAATCACAAGATCCCAGGGTGCATCTTGGTTGTGCAGTGGGTGTGTGACTAGCCATGAGACTAGGCACTTTTGTTAGTTAGCTGTGGCAAGTTAAACAAACCTCATTTGCACCCTAATAGGATTCTGGCCAATATTTATTTCATTTCAATATGATTTAATCTCAGCACTATGTAAATAGTTGCATCTTTCCCGAGACTGTTTTGAGTCAGCTGTTAGTGTTGTTCAGCTTTTCTAAGAAATGACTTCAGCTGCTAGGATTATGCAGGCTGTAAAGAATCTGTGCTGCCAGTTTGGCAAAAGCTTCTTATTACATTCTAGTTGCTATAAAAACAAACCTGGCAGTTCCATATCTTGAATGCTGTCCAAGTTCTTTCAGTTTCCAAATAACTAGGCGATCATTGTTTGCAAATGCAAATTCCTATTTTCCTCTACAGTATTTGGGAAACCCTCAATGTTGAGGGTGCCACATCAAATCTTTTCCTACTCTTGTAGGTGGCAACAGACAAGTTTATCTTGCTGCATGGTACTATCCAAATTTTAAGTGGACCTGGATCTAGACTGATACGGCTTTAAACCATGATGTTCCTTTGTTTGTTTTCCTTTTCTATATTGTGCTTGTCATAAAATATCAGTGTCCTAAAGACTAAAGTTCAAGTGTTTGCATTGTAAGCACGCCTTTGTAATTAAGCCTCCTGAAAAGTGTTTGGTGAGACATTCATTTCATATTTAACTCCTTCAGGTTTATCTAGGAGTTACCGTATTTGCCGGCGTATAAGACGACTGGGTGTATAAGACGACCCTCCAACATTTCCACTAAAAATATAGAGTTTGTTATATACTCGCCGTATAAGACTACCCCCTCTTCTGCACACCTTCCACACACCAAATAAAATGTAAAAGAACATCACATTTGATTTCAACATGTTAATTTATATTCAAATGCTTATGACATGCAGAAAAACTGTCACAAGGCTGTATGTTATCAAACATGTACAGTAAACATAAAACAGTGCAAGTGCAAAGTGGTACTTACTTATCTACCATATATACATGAATATAAGCTGACCTGAATATAACCTGAGGTACCTACCTAATTTTGACCTTGAAACCTAGGAAAATAGATTGACCTGAGTATAAGCCAAGAGTGGGAAATGTAGCAACTGATAGTGAGTTTCAGTAATTAGAATACAGTAATGTTAATTATTTTATTGATTTTTTTAGAACTGTACTTGCACCACCCACCAGTGGTGGCGCTGCAGGTAAAGTGGGTGGGCAGGTCAATTGCACTGAGGCAGGAAGTGTTGCTCTAGCCTAGCCTCTTGCTTTCCCTGCAAGGAAGAAGCATGGCTCTTTCCTCCCATCTTGGGCAGAGCAGAAGGTACCAGTAAGTGAAACCCTTTCTTTTCCCCCACCAGTTTGAAAAGGAGACACAATTGTAATGTAGAGCTTCTTTCTTCATCTGGATGGTATGTAGAATGAGGTGGGTGAGCATTGGGAGGCCACTATGGGCAGCTATGTCTATCCCAACTGAAGTGCACCCGGCGTATAAGACGACTCCCCCACTTGGAGGCATGTTTTTCAGGGGGGAAAAGTAGTCTTATACGCCAGCAAATAAATGTTTTCTTTGAAATGATTCTGACAAGATGCTATTTTTGGAATGATAGTACTGGTGCACACATTTTCACATCCTATATTTGTTTTGTTTTTTCATTCTCATTAGAATTCCTTGGGAAGAGTGCAGTGATGATTATACTTGTTTTCCTAGTGGTGAGAATACAATTGCTGTAAGGGAGAATACAACTATTTTTCCAATCTAGAGGAATGCTTTGCATAAAAGTCATGAGTTTGTAAACTAGTTTGGGAATTACGTTGAGCCTGCAGGAGGAAAAAAAAATTCTCCCTTTCAGTTATGTTGACGAAACAGTGCTGTCAGTGGATATGCCCTGTTAGTTCCCACCCAGAAGAATGAAATAGAAATATCTGCTGGTATTGTGAGTCATTTTGTCATTGAGTGCTGAGACAATAAGAGTGGTGGAAAAGGCCTTGTTGTTGATAGACAAACTGAATGATGGATGTCCCCTGCCAAGCCAAGCCTTATGGAGTTCATGTCCCATGCCCTCCATGGGCTTCCCACTTGTCGTGTCACCTCTTGCATGATCAGCAGTGTTTCCCCATGTAAGAACACAGGAGCTGGTAGCTTCACCTATTGATAGAGGAGCTGCAGCAATAGTAGTGGTAATTTAAGAGAAACTTGTTTGCAAATTTGGAAGCAAAGAATGTCAACCTGAAAGGGACATTCTTGATTTTTCAAATTCAAACTGCTGCATGGAGTCTCTTATTCATTTCGGAGTAGAAGATCTTGAAGATTGTGCAGTTGGTTGCACAGGTCCCAATGTGACCAATGGAGTAATGCACCTGTGGATGTGCTTGCATAACATCAAGTTACACAGATGTAGCTACTCAAAAAGGTTTTGGCCAGCATCTTGTAAATAGGCTTGAAAATTATTTGACGAAGAGAAGTATGAGTATTGAAAATGGAAACTTGAGGTCAGAACTGTTCATTAGTTGACTCCAAACAAATCAAAGAGAGTGACTTGTGGAAGTCTCATCAATGTCAAGAGAGGTCCTCTTTTGCGTGAGGAGGATGTCATTGCAAACGAATGTGTAAGCTTTTAATTGGCCTAAAGATGACCTGTATATGAAAGATTGGGCTGGCTTCAGACTTGTACCAATCAAAGTTTTGTTGCAATTGGAGAAAGGGTATTAATTCTAATTTCCATGTCAGATTTCATTCCTCATACTCTGGAGGTTTATGACCTTCAGCAGCAGTTAAGGTTGGTTGTGCCAAGGTGACTGCAAGAAGAAGAGGAGAACTCAAAGACCACTGACACATCTTTACCCCACAGAAAGAGGAATCTACAGCATCCCAGTTTTTTCCATTAAGAGAAGGGGGCTTTCAGGTCACAGGAATGCAAGCTGGGTTCACATACACCAACCTCTTTTTATTTAAACATTATTTACCCATAATTGTAATTATCCGTTAATGGCACCTGGGTCCATAGCATAATGATTTTATACTGTTCAGCATATGACTCCAGATTGGCTAGGAACATTTGGAGGAATTCCATTGAAGTGTGACCTTGGCAGTATAACAGGGAAACAGTGGTTATGAACTGAAGACAGCATTCACAAAAATGTAGTATTTAATGATTGAGTGGGCACTATTTTCTGGAATCAACAAAAAATGAAATTGATGAATATTCAGTTCAGCCCTATTTATAGTAACTTAGCTGTTTTAGTATAGCAAAGTGATATAGCATTATTATTTGCCAAAGAATTTTGCTCAGTTTGTCGACCCTAGTTTTCATTCTAAACAGAAGTTTGACAGTGTAATGACAGCAGAGAAATGATTTTAAATAAGGCTGGAAATAAACTATCAGAAGTTTGAAGTGGAGGCTTTTTAAAAAATGCCTGTCATTCCACTAAGGCCTTTCTTAGTTGTTCATTTCCAAACCCAGAGTGAAATAAGAGATTGTAAGCTCTCACAATTGTTTCTTAGCCCTACTTTACCATGACCAAGTGTGTGGATTATGGGTCACCTCCAGTATCCTCTCTCACAACTCATATTTCCAAATAGAAAAAAGACCCCAAAACACAAGGAATATTAACTTGAACTGCGGTTGTATATATGTGTGGGACACAGCATCCTCTACCTGAGAATTTCCTTTGAGGTTTTGCCTCTCAAAATGGTCTAGGTCCGTGATGGCGAACCTTGGCACTCCAGATGTTCTTGGACTTCAATACCCAGAAGTCCAAGCATCCTGTGAATCCACACAAATGGGTTTACTGCAATTGATCCGGCCCACGCTGCTCTTGTCACTCCCGGAAGTGGAAGTAAAACGTACCCATGGAGTTGAGAATTCTTTTTGCAAGACTTTAAAAAACCAGGTTTTATACAGATACAGTAATACCTCGGATAACGTTAAGACTTGGTTCTACAAGTCTTGGTGTTATCCGATTTTTAGTGTTATCCTATGCATGTTAAAATCCTATGGGATGGATCGGATAACGTTAAAGCTCCATAGAGATACATTGTAACCGCACAGGCTTTAGCGGTTGTTATCCGATCCTTCCCATAGGACCTTAACGTTATTTGATCCAATTCTCCTCCCCAGATTACTTAACGTTATGCGATTTTAGCATTATCCGAGGTAAACGTTATCCGAGGTATTACTGTACTTAGAAACTGAAAGTGACTTACAAGATTTGTATGAAAATGTAAGTTTCTATATAGTGGTAGAGAAAATTAATCTAGTACAGTACTGTACTTGTAAATGGACAAAACCATACTGTCATAACATTTGTGGTATCTGCTTGACATATACAAGACATAATTCATAGGTTTTATAAAATGATTGATCTTGATACTGGTAGGGAATGAGAATTTCTTTCTAGAGCCTAGAACAGTGATGGCCAACCTTGGCACCCCAAGTGTTCTTGGACTTCAATTCCCAGAATCCTGATCAGCAGGAGTGCTGACTTGGGCTTCTGGTAATTAAAGTCCAAGAACACCTGGAGTGCCAAGGCTGGCTATCACTGTCCTAGAGTCTTCCAATTACAAGGAAAATGCTTAGAAACTACTAAGAACAATTTTAATTCTGTCAGCAGTTCTTTGTTGTTACTGAACTACAGGGATGGTAGTACAGGTACCACCATAATAGAAACATATGGCAAAATCCTATTTTGTAGCTATGCAAATACTGTAAGTGTAATTTCTGAGGCAGATTACCCTAAGTCAAGAAATCACCATAGGCTTTATCAAATGGACCCTGAGTCATACAGTTCAGTGTGCAACTGATGCCTGTGGTGTCTTCTTAACTTAAAACAAGTTGCCTCCAACTGTAATGCCATTTGCACAACTCCAGTGTAACTGGGGGGAAACAATTTGGGATATAATTTAGAAGAGTTGAAGGGATTCTAAGAATTTTCTAGTTCAATCTATTTCTTATGGAGGAAATCGTTAACTTGTATGTAGTTAGTTTATAACTTGGTTGCCTAAACACTATAGACTAGGAAGATTTTTTAGCTGCTAGTTTTTTTAAAACCTACAACAATGTGGTGAACAGAGTGTCAGGCAGTTTTTTCAGTGAAGTAATGAATCACAATATTCTTTCCCATTATCAATGTATGAGCTCTATCTGTATCATTCCTTTTCTCCATTAACCCAAGACAGTGTATACATCTGTTTTCCTCCATTCTTTATTCTTACAAAAATGTGTAGTATCTTAGGCTAAGAGTGATAGGCCCAAGATCATCCAGTCAGTTTCATGACATAATGGTAACTTCATTTCCTAAGCCTTCTAGCGTCTGTCGCACTAACTAGTACACCAAACTGAATGTTAAATACAGAATTGTAAAAATTCATTTCAATAACAAGTCAGTTAAAACTAACTATTATTATATTTCTAAAGCCTTGGCAGACATGCCCACTGTCAAATCCCAATGAAATCCCAGATTTCATGGTCCCTGATGTCATTATTGGACCTGTGGATAAAAGGAACTGGTCAACTCAAATTTTTGCCTTTCACCATAATAAATGACAGGTGGAAATGGAATTGCATGGGCTGCCTTGGGTAACTGGAATTACCCTTTCCTTTATTCTAAGATCATTAGCTCTTCCTTAGCTTGTCCTAAAATATAATCCTTTCTAAACTCCATAACCATGATATTGTAGGCTTGCATGCTGATGACACATGTTCTGTCATGTGGATGTGTCTGGCAGGCTCATGTTTGAGGTCATGCCATGGACACTTAGGAAAAGTATATCAATCTGTTGGTATGGTCTGCTGCTGACTGCCCTTGATACAAAAGATTATTAAACAGAGCCTAGACTTTATAGTAGAAGCAGTAAATGATATTACCCTTGGGCTCAATGAATACAAGCTTTATATCATTGCCTTGCATGCTTGAATACACAGCTACACAAAATCATCATATATGAATTTGTCCTTGCAGTTGAATGTGCTCACTAAAGTGTGCATATAGTAAAATGAATAAATTTTGTACATATATTTTTAATGCTACCAAAACAGCTTTTCTCCCTTCTAAGTTCTTGCACTGTCTCTGAATTCTCATAAAACTGATAGCAGTTCTCTGTTCAGTAAGGAAAAAATGCAGATTAACAGAGTGATTTTCTTGTAGTACAAATTTATATGCTTTGTGGATTGGTAAAATGCTTATACCCACATTTGTTGCTGCTTCTCAGGGACACAGCAGGTCAAGAAAGATTCAACAGTATTACCTCAGCTTATTACAGAAGTGCCAAGGGAATTATATTGGTGTATGACATCACAAAGAAGGAGACATTTGAGGATTTGCCAAAATGGATGAAAATGATTGATAAGGTAAGTTTCAGTTTTTCACTATAAGAACTCCTGAATTTTATATCATGCCCGGCCTATTATCAGAATTCATTGTCACAACACAGTCACAGAATCAACTGTATAAGAAATATGGTCAATCTTCTAAACATTTGGGTGTTAAAACAATTCTGTGACAGTTTCTGGACTTAGAATCGCACTTGAACTACAGCTGCCATTTGCCACAGCAAGGACAGCCAATAGTGAGTGCATCTAATGAAGCATAATACATGAGCTGTTATTATCCTGTACTGGTACACTTAAATCCAAAGGGTAAATGATTATGACAACGTGATAGCATGTATATTGATTTCATACTATAATTGTCATGATTTAAGAATTTCATTCTGATCAGTATGGTATTTGAAGTTTAAATAACTAATTTGGTGATATAAGCCATTTTGTCTTTTTGTTTGTTTTATTTTCTCACAGTATGCCTCAGAAGATGCAGAATTGTTACTGGTTGGAAATAAATTAGACTGTGAAGCGGACAGAGAAATTAGTCGACAACAGGGAGAAAAAGTAGGTAACACTAAATTAGCATTTACTTGTGAGAGAAGGACGGGATATACAGAAGCTCAATTTTGGGTTATTTTGACAAATTTAGTGACTAGTTTCTCATGCCTTACAAGATTTTTCTGTTATCATTTACTTGACAAGTTTCTTTAAGTGACACAAAACATTAATTTATTATTTAAGAGTAGTTCGCTGGTTAAACTGCAGTACTAAGTTATATCTTAATGGACTCAAGATTGGCTCTTTCTGGGTGCTATGGGACGCTATATAATTGCTATTGCTATGTGACAGTAGGCTGAGTCCTGGATTGTAAGGTAAACAGTTCACATAATTTCTTACTGTCGTTGTATTATCATCACCTGCTGCTTAATTTATTTCTAATAGGTAGACAATTTGGGTCAAAGAAGCTGATACGGAATTAAACATAGTTTTGTTGACATGAAAGTTTTGATCACAATAATGACTGAACAAGACAAATCTTCTTGATTTCTCTTTCTTTCTGTTAGTTTACACAGCAGATAACTGGGATGCGGTTTTGTGAAGCTAGTGCCAAGGATAATTTTAACGTGGATGAAATATTTCTGAAACTAGTGGATGACATCCTAAAAAAGGTAAAATGTTTCCGTATTGCAAGTGAATAGGACTGTGTTTTTTAGAAGTAGCATTGCTCACTTTTGCAGCTCTTCACAAACTCTTCAGTTATTAGAGTACCATTTGTAGGCCATCTGTGGCACTCAGTTTATACTCTGCCTTGTTTGTAAGATCCTTTCTGCCACGAGGCTAGGTGAAGTGGTTGTTTCAGGCTTCCAGGAATGGCAAATATGCCATTTTCTTGGTCCAAGAGAGCTGCTGCTAAGAGAGGGAGAGGCCTTTGCAGAATGTAGGGAGAGGCATTACTTTTCTTCCTGCCTTAAGCAGTAAGAGTGCTTGTAACACCATGTATGCTGGATTCATCATAGAACTTAAGCTGCTTTGGGAATTAGCTACGGAGCTATTCTTGCTTGGTAATATAACAAGTGTGTATAGGTGAATGACGAGCCTTACAGCTTCTTCTTTACTCTTAGAAGGTAATTAATACTTACTATTGCGAATTGATGCTGGCTAGATAGTTTAGTGAGTTGGAGCACTGAAGAGGCTAGGAATCAACATCCCTTCTGGGTCTCTGAGAAGAAAGGACAGCCTGTGTACCCTTGAAAAGGAGGGAAAGGAAAATCACTTGTTAAATACTTTAGACTTAGAACTTCCCAAGGAGGCTCATGGAAGGTCAGATTCAGCTTGATAGCACATAATTAGTCACTTCTCACCAGACTTGAAAAGATACTAGCAGATGATGTTAATTGAAGTTTATAATTTTTTATATAGAGTTCATTGCTTAAGGATGTATAAAATTCTGCATAGTCTACTACTTATATTAAAGTGTGTTTGTTTTTTCAATTTGAAGATGCCTTTGGATGTAATACGGAACGAATTGTCCAACAGCATCCTCTCCCTACAACCGGAGCCAGAGATCCCGCCAGAACTGCCTCCCCCTAGACCTCATATCCGTTGTTGCTGACTTGCCGCTTTGTCCGGAGTGGAAATGAAGAGGGGGGGGGGACCAGAGGAGGAGGAGGGAGGCACTTCTACCCTCTGCACTACAATCATGTGGCAGTTCATTGTTGCACTTTGATTCAGAGTCAGAGTTAGACACTACATTGTAAATATGCAAACCTGGGGAGGTTTCAGCTGTAACTGGTTAAATATTGCCCTTCCCACAAGTGGTTTTTCCCCCCCACTCCTTTTTCCCAGCACTATAAATATTGTACATTTGACTGGGAAATACAGCACTCCCAAACCTAGGATGTAAGAAATTAAATCCATACTTTACTTAACTCTGAACATAAATGTTGTAATAGTCCTTGATATAAAGAGAATCTCTTCTAGTCTATGGTGCTTGGCTAGCTTTTTAAAAAGATCATTTTTAAAATTTAACTTAACATCAATAAAGCTTTTTTTAGGCAGCATTGTTTTCCACGTAAATTCAAAAGGAGTATGTTTACTGGAGCATCTTAAAATGTTTAACAGCACAATCCTCTCTAAGCCCTGCTGTTTCGGTGAGGCTTAGTAAGCTTACTTCTGTGTAACTGCACAGTACTGTACTGTTACTTCTGTGTAACTGCACAGTACTGTACTGGTATCATCTACTGTATTTGCCGACATATAAGATGCATCAGAGTATAAGCTGCACTGTTTTCTGGTGTATTCTAAGGGAGGAAAGTGTGTTTACACACAGGTAAATATGGTATTTGCTGGAGTATAAGATGCACTCTGTTTTTCCAGTGTATTTTAAAGAGGAAAATGCATTTATATGCTGGTAAATACGGTATATGCCAGTGTATAAGATGCATCGGAGTATAAGATGCACTCCATTTTTCTGGTGTATTTTAATGGGGGGAAGTGCATCTTCTACACTGGCAAATATGGTAATTATTTCAGCAGGATTTACTCATTTGGTTCCATCCAAGCATTATTGAAATGACTGAAGATTGGATATCACCACAACTCAGTTAGCTGAATCTTAAATACACGGGCAAATGCAATTTCCAGCATTTAAAAATATTTATTAAATATTATACTAGGTTATTTACTTTTGTGTGTACCGATGCACTTCATTAAGTGCAGTTTATAAAGGATGAATTGTCAACTTGAACAGTTGGTTTCCTCAAACATAAATTAGCTAGTAATCAAATTCTGTACAAAACAGAGATATATTTGCAACTTATTAAAAAAAAAAGATATAAAAGACATTGCTGCTGTCCTAGACAAATTCTTTTGAAAATCATTTTTAGGACAAGACATTTCCTGCAGTATGGAATATATATGTTTATTTGTCCAGGAAAAAATGGGGAGATGAATTGTCATTAAAATATACTTTTCCTAATAGGTGAGCTTTCCCCATCAAATATACAGTGTTAAAGGTTTTCTTCCCTGTCTGAATGAATTTGTGAACCATATCTTTTTAGTATATCTTTTATTAAAACTGCACTGTATAGTTTAGATGTAGTAAACCTGTAGTTATGTATCTGAATAACTGTGTCATAAATGTTGTGGTATTGAAAAGCATTGTTGTTCTAAACTAATGATGTGCCAATAAAATTTTGTATTTATGAATGACAGTGGAACTGCATCTCTTGTTAGAATGCCAAATATGAAATCTTGGCCAAAAAAGGAATATCTAATCTTGGAATAAAATTGCCAGCAAAAAACCCAATTTACTAGTTGGTAAAAACCAAACAAATTGAATTCATTGACTTGCTTTACATTCTTAAGTGTGTTTACTCAGTTGTGAGTCTTGAGTAGGAGGGATTTATTCCTTAGTAAATGCCTGAGGATTGTAGCCCTAGTCAAACCTGTGTCCAATATATTGCCATAAGGCTTGGTTTTTAAAATATATCAGTAAAATATTATTTTACTGTAGTAACTAGGTTACTCAGTGGCTGCTGTAAACTATTGATGACTAAACTAAAACCATTGTCTTTCAGCCTCCGAATTATTGCTTTTATTTTCTAGTGCACAAGTCTTTGTTCTATGTACTAAGAGCAGTGAGTCTTACCAGCAAGATGTTCCACTGGTCTTTCTGGTATTTTGCAATCAGGTTCCTACAACAGGTTAAGAATGTTCAGTAATTGGTTCCTATTTTAAATCTACAGTCAGTTTTTTACTGATCTTGGTATACATCTTTTGGATCATTTAATTTTGACTAATAAAAGATGCACAATTGAAATGTATTTCTGCTACCACAATGTGCCTATACAGGTGTCATTCTTCACACTAATTATGTGGTTTCTGTACTATTAACTAGATGGAGTGTGTCATTTTTCTAGCACGGGTAGGACTTAATGCTGTAGGCAATGACAGTGACAACTTTACAAACATTTAGATAATATTCCTGTATTTAAAAATATGGTTTTGTCTTCAGTTCTTGAATAAAAATATAAGAAAAAAGGCTTAAATACATGTTTATATTTTATGAGGAACTTACATCCAGTGTAAAATATGATTTTCTTATTGTAATTTGTACTCAGATGTGCAGAACCATTGTATGTGCACCAGTATGACACATCTCATTTGGGTTACTTTGGGTCTTCTAAGTGTTTTGACCTGGACTGACTGAATTTGCAAACTTCATCATGCAGCCCTTTGCTTAAATACTTTTTAAAAAGCTGATTGGATAGCTCACTAAGTTGGAATACTAGATAATTCCTTAGGGTGCTTCCTAGGAGGTGAGTCAGTCTATGTGTCCTATGGTCCCCATAGCACACCTAGAAGAAAAGAGGGCGTATACTTCTGAGCACTTTATACTTAGAAGGCACTGAGAAAGGATTGCCATAATTCAACCAACCTGATAGCATAATTGTTGCTAAAATATTAATCTAGATATTCAATGAATGGTGTCAGTCCCTTGCCCTAAAAGGAGCTGGTAAATCCAGTGGGAATTCCATGGATTGCAAGCTGTAGTTTGTTCATTTTCGTGTCAGAGGTTACTCTGGGTTGAAAGGATTTTTGCTGGAGATGCCTGAATAGGCTCCTTTCATGAATTATCCCATTTGAAGATAAACAAAATAAGATGGTTTTCTCTAGAACCATTCAAGGCAGAATCCTATAGCAGCATAAGGGTGGTTGTGTAAAATATGGCAGCTAATTGTGATTAAGGGGAAATTGCTCATATTCCTGATCACGTGCTAATTGTGTAACTGCATGCAATCGGAAATGTAAGCACCAATATATTAGCCAAAATCATGTTGCTTAGTGTAATAATTTGCACTAGAAAAGGCCCACTTGGTGAGTCAACTTGTATGCTCCGTTTATTCAAATGAACCTCATTACTTTTACTTGCTTCAGCATAGCAGTAGTAATAATAATTCTGTGTCTGAAATTATTCTTGGTTTGAAAAGATTTTTGATGGAGAAACACTGCTCTGGGAACACCAGAATGAAGCTCCTTTCATGTCCCCAAGAGCTGGGACAGAGACAGGTGCTCAGTCCATCATGCAGTACCTGAGTCTCGAACTGCCAACTTGCCAGCTTTCCAGCTAACAAGGCGAGCTTCTTAACCACTGAGCCACCGCACCATAGTAAAATGCAATTAAATGAGACCCATTGAAATCACGGAGGAGTTGACTCACAAAATCCCCATTGATTCAGTGGACCTACTCTAGTGCAATATTTTTAACTAAACAAGAATTTTGGCAGTTCATGCCAATTCATTGCAAGAATATTTGCAGTTACATTTGCAAAGTGTTTCCTTGAGCAAAAGAACTCTTGGGAGACTTGAAACCTAAAAAGAGGATATGAAGTTTTCTGTTAAATTAAATTAGATGTTTTGGGCCCCCAAAGTTATGCAACAGGATTTTGCCCATTATATAATAATACAAAATCAAGCCACTCTGTTATGTTCTTTCCTTTTATGGTAAATCTGGGACAATTTTTTTCTTCCTTTTTTTGTGCCTATATACTTTCCCTCTTTTAAAAAACCAGATGTGATTTTATATTAAAGTGCTTTAATTTTTAGCAGCAGAACATCAACATAGACACCAAGAAAGGGAAAATAATTGGTCAATATATTCTGTAAAGTACTTTAATGTTTACCATACTATTCCAGTAATTTGGTGTAATGGCTAAGAATCACAAGGGATTTTATATTGCCACTTACAAACAGAAGATGGTGCCTCTCTTGTCAAAATATTTTCTTATTCCCACCAACTGGTAATTTGAGATGCTCATTTCCAGTCAGTAGATAGGATACATACAAAGGTGGGAAAGGGGAGGGCTGGAGAAAACTAATGTCTTTTGCAAGGCAGGCAGCTCTGGAACACCTAAATACTTTGTGTAAGAAGATCTCTTACCATTGCCGCAATTTCAGTGGCTTCTAACACTATCCACACATATAAATAGTTCTGTATTACAGTCATACCTCGCATAACGAATTTAATTTGTTCTGGGAGGTGGCTCGCTATGGGAGTTTTTCGCTATGCGAGTCAGATTCACATAACGAAATTTTCACTATGCGAGTCGGAATTTCCCTATGGAAAAACTCGCATAACGAGCATTTCAAGGGGGAGGGGGGACTTGCATAGCGAAAAATTTTCGCTATGCGAATTTTCCCCATAGAAACGCTCGTTATGCGAGTTTTTCTGTAAGGAAAAGTCCGACTCGCATAGCGAAAAATTCATTATGCGAGTCGGACCGCTTAGCGAAAAACTTGCTCGTTATGCGAGTTTTTCACTAAGTGAAACGCTCGTTATGCGAGGTTTGACTGTAATAGGCATATTGTCTATTTCACTTGGAATATCTTTTTAAAGTTCTGCTTATTGTGGTCTGACAATGCTGTATCCTTATTCTTGCAATTTCAGGAAACATACTCATTAACCCTATATAGGTCACCAAATATGAAGGTCTCTTGACTGTGGTGGCTTAGTGGTTAAGATGCTAAACTTGATGACTGGAAGGTCGGCAGGTCAGCAGTTTGAGACCCGCGAGTGCAGCACAACAGAGTGAGCTCCTGTCTCTGTCCCAGTTCCTGTCAACCTAGCAGTTTGAAAGCAAATTGCAAGTAGATAAATAGGTACTACTTCAGTGGGAAGGTAAACTGTTCTGTGCACTATGGTGTTTAGTCATCCCTGCCACATGTCCATGGAAACGTTTGCAGACAGCGCTGGCTCTGGCTATAAAATGGGCACTGAACCATAGAGTTGGAGACGACCGGCTTTCAACCAAGAGCGACCTTTACCTAATCCTGTATTCCAAATAAAAAGGGAATGATCTGTGGATAGCTAACAAAAGAATGACTGTAGACTCTGGTACTCAAAGACAACTGTGTTATTTGGAAGCCTGATACTTATTAAATATCATTTATGCTAAACAGATCTTACTTAAGGTCATTTGATTCAGTTGCAGGGTATTCTCAGAAAGTCTTTATTATTACACGTAGTAACAGACAAAGACCATTAGGGGGCAGTGGTGTATCATGAAATAATTTTGTGCAGGAAGCATGAAATATTTCCTAATTGATTTTTTTTGAACCACAGATTTGGTTTCTACTGCAAGGCAGACATATTGGCGCTGCACATAACTATGTACAGGAAACATTGTGGAGATACTTTATTGCTGTTTTCTACATAAGGTAGAGAGCAGCAAAAACAATCCTTTCAGTTGCTTGCTAAACAGCAGACTGGTCCCTCGTGATCAATTTATCATTGTTAGTATACTGCTGGTTGGAGTCCCAAGGCTGCTGATTTGGCTAGTTTGGGCTGCAGCCCCAAGAGAATCAAGGGGGGGGGGAGCAACAAGCTATACCCTACACTGGGTTTGTGTTTGTTTTAGTTTCATTGTCTCCTTTCAATAATCATGGAAACTCAGTCTTCTGAGAGGCTAAACCAGGAGTTCTCAACCTTTTTAAGCTCCCTCAGACAGCTTTGGAGGCCGGACAACCATTTTGCCATGCCTCCACCATATGGTATTTCCGGGTGTGGTGGAAGCGGTAGGGGGGCACATGAAATGGCATCGTGGGCTGCATCTGGTCTGTGGGCCATAAGTTGAAAATCCCTGCGCTAAAGTCTGATTATTGGACACAAGCCAAATACTGGTGGGATATCGTTCCCCATTGTCACTGTCAGATATCAGGGACAAGTTGTTACCCATAATGAGTTGCTTGTAATTCAGTCGTTCCTCCCACAAATGAAAATATATTGCTCACTACAAAACCATTCTACAACGCATGTTGAATGCATATGAAGCTCAAGGATGCAAGATGAGCTTAAAAATTCATTTTTTGCACTCCCATGTTGACCATTTTCCTGAAAACTTGGGAGCCTACAGTGAAGAGCAGGGTGAAAGATTTCACCAGGCTGCCCGTGATATCGAGAGACACTACCAAGGAAGATGGAACGTCAATATGCTAGCTGACTCATGTTGGGTGCTCAAACGGGAAACAAAATGGAAAGCAAAAGCATGTTCGGAGGAGCATAAAAGAGAAGAAGAAAAGGTTTCAGAGACAAAAAGAGTGAACACGAAATGTTAAGTATATATTATGAAGAAATTGTTTAATTATAAGAAATATACGTTTAGTTCATTGTAATAAAATAGTGATTTCTCATCACTCATGCTTTTTTAAAAATGCAAAACCCTCATTTTGCACAAAAAAAACCCTACGTAATGGGGAGAGATCGAGGTCATTTTTGGATTCAGCACAATAGAAAACATAAAAGTTTTTTTTTCTGACCTGTGTTATCGAATGAACAAGTTTTTCCACCTTGGCTAACAATTCTACACTTTCCAAAGCTTGCTTTCCAAGAGCTTGTCTTAGGTCCTGGCTTAGTGACAGTGTTTCTCAATTTCCACATCTAATTATTTTCTGCATAGTACAGTCAAACCTCGCATTAAGAGCGCTTCACTTAAAGAGTAACTTGCTTAAAGAACAGAATTTTCTCTGAATGTTTGCTTTGCTGAACAAATAAAACCAACCAAAAAACTCGCTTAACAAATAAATCGGGGTTCACAATACACACACACACACACACACACACACACACACACACACACACACACACAAAATCAGTCACTTACCGTATGTCTTTTGTCTCATTTCACAATCCTGCTGAGTATTGCTGTTGGTTAATATTCTTTTAACCCTTTCTTGACCACTGTATAATTTCCGTCAGTCACACACACAGAGAGAGATAAATTTATTTATTTATTTATCCAATTCGTATAGCCGCCCCCAATCGACGTGCAACTCAGGGGGGCATACATAAAATCCCCAAGGTTTAAATCTCAGTTCCCTAGACAGATGATTCTGTTAAATCAACTGCTTTCCTTTGCCAGCCCTTCAGCCACCTGTTCTGAGCAGCCCACTTTTAGATTCCCTGCCATCTTGGATGTCTTCTTTCTAGATACCACCACAATCCCTGCTGCTAATCCTAGAGTCTGTATAAGGCTTTATTCCAAACCAAAATGACATGTTTTGTATTTTCTTCTTACACTTACAAATATTTCACTTTTCCTAGTCTGTAAGCCAGAGCAGCTGAGACATATGGTTCCCCCCCCCATTGCCTCCATTAGATTTTGAATCTGAGCAATTGCTCTCAGAAATTTTACTAAAAAAAAAATAAAATTTTACATAGTCCCTAATCTTCCTTCTTCACCTGGTAGTAATTTCCTTATATCTCCATGGCAGTCCTTGGTGTTGAAGTCAACTGTACCAACTGTCTGCAGAGTTTGGTGCAGGCAGAAGATGCTTTGCTATCTGAAGCAAGAGGACCAGACGGTTCTCTTGCTGTTTTCCAGAGACTAAAATTCACCAGACTGGCAGCTGAATCTTCCAACATCATTCAAGAGACAGTTTCCTGCCACTTACCCTGTGGACACCATTTTTTCATGATTAGACCTGACAAGTCCACTAGGTGGCACTTGAAGTCATTTTAATCTATGTCCTGTTGCATAACTAGCTTTCAGAGACTTGCATTTTGGAGGTAAAATTGTGATAATGGAGCCACTGGCCAAGCTGGCTTGGAGATGGTGATTGCTGTAGTCCAACCCCTCACCCCGAATTTCCAAGCTCTGAATAGAGAAAGGCAGTGATATTTTTCTTAATAGGTGTGGTCTTCCCATTAGGGTAAAGGTAAAAACCACCCTTGTGCAAAAGCCAGTTGAATCAGACTCTAGGGTTCAGTACTCATCTCTGCTTATAGCCCAAAAGCCAGTGCTGTCTGCGTCTGCAGACACTTCCATGGACATATGGCAGTCATGACTAAACATGGGGTGCTGTTTACCTTTCCCGTGGAAGACGTACCTATATATCTACCTGCAATTTATTGCTTTCGAACTGCTAAGTTCGTGCAGCACTCGGGACTCAAAACTGCTGAACTGCCGACCTTCCAGTTATCAAGTTCAGCATCTTAACCACTAAGCCACCGCAGTCCCTAGTCTTTTCATGACATACTGCTTATTTTTCCTTTTACTGTGGCTGGCAATGCAGGTTCCGTCTGTAAATTGGAGAACTCCTTTACGCAGTGGTGGGTTGTCAAAAATTTTACTACCCCCACTGTGATGTCATCACAGTGTGGGCAGAGCTAACATCATGATGTAATGATGTTATGGGCAGGTCCAAATAAGTAAATTAATTAATTAATTAATTAATAAGAATAAACACACACACACACACACACACACACACTCCTCAACCCACCCACAATACAAACCCGTAAATAAAATACATAAATAAATACAATTAAAATTACATTAAAATACACCCACCCACCCACCCCAGCTCTGTAACTATATTCAGTCTGGGAAATCTCACAGGGCTGAAGTTAGAGCAATTGTATTATGATGATAGGCTGTTTGGAGGTAAACAATAGAAAGTGTGGGTTATAATGGGAAGATTCTCTATGACTAGGAAAGGCAGGCATCACAAAGAAGGCCTTTACGTTGGGATACAAAACTACAGAATGTATGGCCATCTATTAGCTGTTCATTTAAACATGTCAGATTTTTGAGACTCCGTGCATCTTCTCAAGCTACTTCAGTTTGTTAATGTTTATGTCTATTTTTAGCGCACTTTCTGGCAGACTATTAAGCGAGGCCCTGTTGTTTCACTACCGTAGCTTGAGAGCTCTGGCGTCCAAAACACTCCCTTCAGTCTAAACAAAAGAAGCAACATAAATATCTCAGCAGGATTATAGCTTCTGTGGAGATAAGAAAAAATGAAGGTATGGAATGCTCCATCTTTTTCACATCCCTTCTCCAAACTTGCCTTTCTCTGTGAGGTCTTTGGTTTACAACCCTCTAATCCTCATTCACAAACAGGACTACTCTGAGTCCTTTCGCTTCCTGAGATGAGGAACAAGATGGCCAGACCTCTTTTTCCATGTCCTAAAGCTGACTGACTGACAGCTAAATCTTTCTGCAACTCTAGTGCTCAAACCAGAAGAGAGCAAACTAGCTGAGGAGATGCAAAGCAAGCAGTATGGCATACAGCTCCTTCCTCTAAGAGCTTGTGGCTGCCTACCACCTGCCAACTCAGGCAGCTACTTCACAATTCAAAGTGGTTGAGTAGCTCTGCTCACAACAATAGTCTTTTTAAGTACATATGGCTGACTACATTTGCATACATTGATTGCTTCCTTACCTCTGCTGTTTCCCCCGAATGGATTAACCCTTGGGAGCAGAATCCTGTTGACCCTCAATGGAGTATAACACTATATGGTCACTAGTTCTTCTCACTCTCCACTGGACAGGCAGAGATAGCAGAATGCAGCTGTTGATAGTGGGGGTTCCATTTGTACAAGGGGGCACTGGATGTTTGCATAAGCGCCACTCATTGTTATTCCACTGGCACAACATTTATTCATTGTGCATTTATTTCTTACATTTATGCCCTGCCTTTCCACTAAAACCTCTTTCAGCTTAAAAAAAAATCATATAAACCAACCCAACTGGTAAAACCATTAAAATCAAGTGAATACAATAAAATCATCAAAAGTGACGACGGATATAGATTAAATCAACACAGCATGGCTTGACGTGAGCTGCATTTCATGATGAGACAAATCAGCAGATGGAAAGCTGTGTCCTGCCATGTTATAATGTCTGTCACCTCTTACCACAAGCCAGTCAGAGTGCAACAACATCAAGATGGTGTTTTGGTCACAAATTGACAAGAGCTTCTTTTGGATTTGCAGTGGAGCAAAATATACAAAACTTTATTGAAGAGACAGTGTGTGTGTGTGGGGGGGGGGGGAATGTGACAACCAGAATACAGAGAAAAATCAATCCTATGGCCCTTCTGCTTAAAGAGAGACCCTCCAAAAACAGTGAACAGGTGACCCTTGGATTCTGTGGCTGTACAGCACCTCTCCAGAGGCTCAATGATGCCCAAAATACCTGGCCCTCTCAACAAGAAAGAAGATGTAGTGCAAGCATGATAGTATTTCTGTGTTCTTGATAACTTAGTCAGTAACAAAGGGCAACCAAACGGCAGTCATTCAGAGTGTGGGCCAACTTTAGTAGGCATCACTCTTTGGAAATGAGAGCAGAAGAGAAGAGTTTTCATCACTACTCCAGCATGTTCCTCTGAAGAAACAAAAATTGGGGGGGGGGAGGGATGCATCCAGTTAATACTGACATAAATCTGCAACTGGCAAATCTCCAGCTTGAAGAAAAAGAAAGAAGAAACCCTGGGAAGAATCCTGGAATAGCAGGAGACATTAGAGCAATAATGATCCGTGATGACGAACCCTCCATGTTTGAGCTGGTTTGATATATTTCAGCATGGTCAACCATCTCTGAAATGGACTGCTATTTTTGGAAGGTAAATTAGATAACATTTCAAGAATATTTCATTATAAAAAAACCTCTAAGAGCAAGATGTCCTTTACTTTAACTTCATGGTTGTCATAAAAATATTGATGTTGCAGGTTTGGCTATATGCACAGTTTAGTAAGATGTGTCAAATTCATCCCTCAGTGACTAAGACTTATTGGTGACATCAAACTAAACCTTAATATATACATTTCAAAGCAAATATCAAAATCAAAATTGAGTTTACTTGATATGCTATGTGAGAGAAATTTCTTTAGTGGAGGGATTTATTTTTTCTGTTTCACTGCTGTCCTCTTGAGTTCATATCAGTTTTAACCAGTTATGGCTAAAGCTGGAGAAACGGTTGTCAGCAAATTTATTACAAACATAGCAAGCTAAAAAGAAGAATATTATTTCTCTGCAAGTCTGTGAAAATAGTCTTATATAGTTGGTTCCATTTATTGAGTAGTTCTATTAAAGGTAATATGTGCTGCTTAAGTTTGTTATTTTATAAACACTGGTGCCTTTAAAAAAGTAAGCTTATTTTGCAGCATAGTCTTGTCTGTGTTTCCTTGGAAGCAGATACTATTCAGTTCAGTGATGCTTAATTGCATCTTCGTATGTCTAGGATTTCACCCTAAAGGAACAAACATTTTTTAGCAGTTGCAGTGTATACGTAGTGAGTTATTAGGTATCTGAGTGCAGAGCCTCATAGTTGGAGCTCGAATCTTCAATGTGCTTCTTGAGAGAAGTGCCAACCAAAGTAGGCTTAGGCAAGCTGCACGATCCCAGGGCTTCCCTAGTAGAAGGGAATGATAAAAAATTTCAGAATACTGTATACAGTACTTACAAAATCCTGGAAAGAGCCACCATAAGTCAGATTATTATTATTATTATTATTATTATTATTATTATTATTATTATTATTATTATTATTATTATTATTATTATTATTATTATTATTATACAAATAACCATTTGGTTCACAGTCGAGGACTGGAATAAAATTAACAGTTCAAGCCCTAACCAAGGACCTAAGAGCTGTTACGGTAACGTCTGAGTATATATGGAGAGTTAGGATGTTCAAATCAGATAAGTTCAAAATTCCCAAATATCTAGGGAGTCCTTTAGGTACTGCTCCAAGGGCTCTGATCACTATGGGAACAACAACAGATTTCTTCTGCCATAGACGTTCAACTTCAATTTGCAAATCACGATATTTTGTGATTTTCTCCAGTTGTTTGTCTTCAGTTCGTGCATCTCCTGGTATAGCAATGTCAATAAACCAGACCTTCTTTTTCACAACAGTTATATCAGGTGTGTTGTGAAGCAGATGTCTATCTATTTGAATTTTAAAGTCTCACAGTATCTTGACCCTCTCATTCTCTAAAATTTTCTCTACTTGATGTTCCCAATGATTTTTACTGCATTCAAATCCAAACTTCTGGCAAAGTTTCCAATGGATAAGGTTTGCAACCCTGTTATGACAGTGCAAATAATAAGTCTGTGAATTTTTGCTGCAGCCAGTGATCAGTTGATCTACAGTTTTATCCTTTTCATTACAAAGCCGGCATTTGTTATTTTTGGATATGTGCTATATTTTTGTCTTCATGAAATTTGTTGGCAAAACTTCTTCCTGAGCTGTTAAGATAAATCCTTCTGTTTTCTTCTTCAAAACTCCTGCTCGTAACCATAACCATGTCAGTTGCCTTCTATGTTTTTCAAATATTGACCATGCATTGGTTTGTTGTTTTCAGTTTGCAGCTCAACTGTCTATCCTTTCCTTTCTGTATTCAGCTTTCTTCTTCATTGTTTTTAAAAGTTCTCCTTTGTTGTTGTTGTTGTTGTTGTTGTTGTTGTTGTTGTTGTTAGTGGTGGTGGTGTGGTGGTTGTGGTCGTGGTAGTAAACCATGTATCAAATTAACTCTCTAGGTGAAGACCTTGTTGAGGTGAGGGGGGTTGAGCGGTCTGACTTGGTACTGTTGTCCATCTCTGTCAATGATGTTAGGCCGTGACTAAAACTCATCAAAGTGTCCTTCATCGGATCCCTTGGGCAAGGTGAAAGCATGCGTGGGATCCCTTGGGCACATGTCATGGTTTCTTCTAGCCAGTGGGTGACATACCCAAATGGCTAAAAAACCTGCATGTAGTAAATGGACTTGATTTCTCAGGTCCATTTAAATGTGTGGAATGTCATTGCGGAGATGTCTACCAGTGTGCGGACTCCTCACTGAAATAATGACTACAAAGTATCCAAGGTATCAGATTAAATCTCTGCATTTATGGTTGTTGATCTTTAGTTAACAACAATATAATTCCCGCTTCAGCTCTGTCTTTTCCCAACAGATAGTCTATGACCCTCCAGGCAAATGGGAAGGACAGGATTGCACCTTGAGATTAATAAACAAATAGTCAAAGAATACTTTATTATTTTAAAATGAGTTCATATCCCTAGGGCTGGACGAAGTGCATCCAAGGATATTGAAGGAACCAGCAGAAGAGATCTCAGAACCGTTGTCTTCAATTTTCTTGAAATCATGGAGGATGAGTGGAGTGCAAGATCACTAACTTTATCCCTGTCTTCAAAAGAGGCAAAAAGAAAGACCAGGGAATTATAGCCAGTCAGGCTGACATCAATCCCAGGGAAGATTCTGGAGCAGTTTATAAAATGTTTACTCTGCAACCACCATGAAAACAATGCAGTCATAAGTAGAAGCCAACATGGATTTGTCAAGAACAAATTCTTCCAAATTAATCTTACCTCATTTTCTAATCAGTTTGAATGCTTTAGATCAGAATCTTAGAATTGTTCTAAATCACAAACTGAATATGTATCAATAGTGTGATATAGCTGCAAAAAAAGGCTAATGCTATCTTAGGCTGCATTAACTGTAGTCTCCAAAACCTGTGATATATTAGTCCCCCTCTATTAGTCCCCCTCTATTTGGCACTAGGGACTGCAGTGGCTCAAGTGGCTAAGACTCTGACTAGAAGGCGGCAGGTCAGTAGTTCAATACCCAAATACTGCAGGATGGAATGAGCTCCTGTCTTTGTCCCAGATGCTGCCAACCTAGCAGTTCGAAAGCAAGACATTGCAAGTAAATGAATAGAAACCACTGCTTTGGGAAGGTAAACAGTGTTACATGCACTCCAGTGTCTAGGCATGTCTGCCACATGACCATGGAAATGTCTGCAGAAGCTGGCTCTTCGGCTATGAAACAGAGATGAGCACTGAACCCTAGAATCAGATGTGACTGGCTTTCAAGCAAGGGTGACCTTTACCTTTATTTGACACTAGTTAGGCTTCATCTAGAATACTGTGTCCAGTTCTGGACATCAAATGTTAAGAAGGATGTTAACAAATTGCTCAGAGGAAGGCAACAAGGATGACCATGGGACTGGAAACCAAGCTTTATGAGGAAAGATAGGAGGAACTGGGCATACTTAGCCTTGAGAAAAGGAGACTGAGGGGGTATATGACAGCCTTTTTCAAATATTTGAAAGACACTCAAAGAGGAGGGGGAAGGATCTGTTCTCAATCATGTCAGAATGCATTACACGTAATAATGGGCTCAAGTTACAGGAAGCCAGATATAGGCTAAATATCAGGAAAAGCTTCTTAACTGTTAGATCAGTTAGAGCATGGAAGCAATTACCTTGAAAGGTGCTGAGCACTCTAATGCTGAAGGCATTCAAGAGAAAATTGGATAATCATGTGACAGATCTGCTTTTATTTGGATTTTTGCATTCAGCAAAGGGTTGGACTTGATGGCTCATAGGCCTCTTCCAATTCAAGTATTCTATAATTCTATGATAATAATTATGTGTTGTCATTTTTCTCTTATAATAGGAACTTCCAGGAGTTTCTGGGCATAGAATGGTGGTTTATCATCCCCATTGTCTGGGGTTGCCCTGGGACTGAGCAGCATGCCCAAAGCCAGATAAGCTAACTGTTCTCTTAACAGGCACAGTGAGGAATCGACCCCTCAATCTCTGGCTCTGCAGCCAAATGCTTTATTTATTGAGTTCTCAATTGACAGAAAAAATTATGTTCTGTCAAGTTGATTCTGATTTATGGAGACTCTTCCTAGGGCTTTTCATGAATCACTTGGAAGTGGTCAAGTCCCTTCTTCTGGAGGCACATTGAGGCAGTGCATCTTGCCTCCTACATAGTCAACAGTATAGTTTTTCATAAATAATGTAGAGCAGGGTTTCTCAACCTTGGGCCCCCAGATGTTCTTTGACTTCAATTACCAGAAGCCATGATCAGCAGATGTGCTGACTTGGGCTTCTGGTAATTGAAGACCAAAAACACCTAGAAGCCCCCCAAAAGGTTGAGAAACCCTGTTGTAGAGAATAACACAAATAAACACATGCACCCTCTTGTCTTCATAGATGGTAACAGAAGAAGTAGAACTTGCAAACCTTATTACAGCTCCCAGAATCTACCAGTAGTGAAAAGGATTCCGATGGGAGGTGAAGTTCAAAAAAGCAATTTCCTCCAAGCCCCAATAAGAAGCTGTGTTGTCCCAAATCAAAGCAGAAGTCCATCTAAATTTGTATTGACTAAGCTAGGGTTGGCCCACCAGATGTTGGATCCCATCTCCCATTAGTTCTTGCTTCATAGCCAATGGTTTGAGATTAAAATACTTGTGGTCCAACATCATCCGCTGGGCTGCTCCTTGCCCTGCCTCCATCTGCACTGAAGCACACAGTTCAGAGAGGAATATTTCCTCGTCCTGTTTACAGTTGGGCAGGGAATGAACCAGGAGATGTGTAACCACATGCACTGACGCACACTTCCATTCCTTCCCCAAATACAGTAAGCCTTGATTCCCCTGTTTTAACACACATTTTGGCAAAACCACAGTCACAGTAGCCACAATCTCTTTGCACAACCAACCCTATAAAACCAAGATCTCTCTGTTGTTAATATTAAAAACAAATAGATCTGTGATAGAATAATGGCATAATTATGCATGACATTTTGCATTCTAGCTATCCTTGACAGTGTGGACCCACATGTATAGGTGTGCCTTTTCCAAAATGGGTTTGGTTTGGCTTGATTCCTCTGTGTGGGTGAGATGAGGCTCATTCAGTACTTGTGTCATAGAAAAGCGTAAATTCTAGCCAGCTGCTTTCTTTTCTTCATGCAGCGTGACTCACAAAGGCGAAGCACAGGATTATCTGGTGGAACTGATTATATAGGACACTTTGCCTATTAAATGCTGCACAGGAAAGGACAGAGCGCTCCAAATTATAAAAAGCTGTTTTTCAGATTTTTAAGGAGGAAAAAAGCAACAAGGTTTTGTAAAATGAGAAATTGAAGTTTAAGTTTTGGTTTTAAATGGTGTCTTGCAAAATTACTGCTTGCATGAGTAAGTAATGAGAAAATAATACTAATAATAATATCGTGTCAAAACTTATTCTGGGTTGAAAGGATTTTTCCCCAGAAGAAGCTCCACTCAGGGAATGCCCAAATGAGTCTCTTTTTATGTCCACAAAAGCTGGAACAGAAACAGGTGCTCAATCCATAATGTAGTACCCGGGTCTTGAACTGCTGATTTGCTAGCCATCTATCTAAAAGGCAAGTTTTTTAACCACTGAGCCACTGCAGTCCCTAAAATAATACTGAAAATAATACTCCGTCGTGGACGTCGAGCCCCAGGCTCCATCGAGTCCCGGGCTCCGTCAATGACATTGAGCCCAGGCTTCATCGGGGACATTGTGGGTTTATTTGTTGGGTTTCACTGCTTGAACTTTTGTATTGAATTTGCTGTTTGAATTTTTATATTGTATTTTCCTGATCGTATTATTTATACTATGACGTATTTATATTTTGGATTATAACATTGTTACCCACTCTGAGTCACTTCGGCGATGAGAGTGGCATATACATCAAATAAATAAATAAATAAATAAAGTGTCAGACAACTTGAGGTATGTGTAGATATATAGCCCCTCTGGTGTGCCCATTTTCTGCAGCCACTACTTGCAGGGAAGCCATTTCTCCACAGATATTATTCAGTAATGTTCCTTAGCTGAAGAATGACACAATGCTTACACATTTGCATCATCAAGAGAGTGTGTTGTTCCCCTCCTTGCACTCACACACTTCTACCAAATCAACCCAGTCAACATTTGGAAGCTCTTTGCTGCTCTCATTTTGTTCTGTCGTTTTCATGCATGCCCTGCGTGAGAACCTGATTGTAATCTTATTATGCTTTGAAACGTGTATCCAAGGTCTTGCAGCTAAGGCCGAACCTGACCCCTGCCTCCAGGTCAGCAATTGTCCACACCTAGACAGGCTGCAAAACATATGCAAGTAAACATAGAAAACAATCCTCCGGCCCTTCTTTCCCAAGTTAGGACTGCCAGTCCATTTTAGCAGCATGTTTGGACACGCTCTGTACTTCATCGTGACTGAAAGAGTGACCTCATTATGTGAGAAAGAGAAATGGTTTTAGAAATTTGCCGAGTGTTAAAAACTAAGCAAATCTGCTGTTGTCTCAGTATTTTTGCTGAACAACATTTTGATGTGATTTTATTCATCATACAAATGTGAACAATAAATAAATAAATAAATAAATGTATTATGTTAATATTTATTTGTAATGTATTCGTTGTTACTATGTAGTAGCTGTTATTTTTAATTGGCTTTGTTTAAATAGAATGGAAATAGCAATCTCTGAGGCTGATTCCACAACTTTGGACTATGGAAATAAAATGATTTCTCTTGTTGCAATACCTGCTGAAGCAATTAGCTCAAGAATCACCCAATCACAGAGTAAATTGTGAAATAATGGCTAATTCAGACATACAGAGCCAAAACTTTAGTTTTGATACTTGTGGAGGAGGAGGAAGAGGAGGAAGGAGGAGGAGGAGGAGGAGGAGGAGGAAGAAGAAGAAGAAGAAGAAGAAGAAGAAGAAGAAGAAGAAGAAGAAGAAGAAGAAGAAGAAGAAGGGTTCAGTGTTCATCTCTGTTTATAGCTGAAGAGCCAGTGCTGTCTGCTGTTTCCATGGACATGTGCCAGGCATATCTAGACACCAAAGTGCAAGGAACTTGCACTTCTTTACCTTTCCACCGAAGTGATACCTATTTATCTGCTTGCAAATTCTTGCTTTCAAACTGCTAGGTTGGCAGGACAGAGATGGGCACTCATTCCATCATTCAGAATTCAGATTTTGAACTTCTGACCTTCCAACTCCCAGTCAGCATCTTAACCACTTAAGCTGCTGTAGTGTAACCCCTCCTCTAAAACTACATCAATAATAAACTCATTTGTTAAAAGATAATACAATAACAATGTGGAATAACTGCACTGAAAGAATACCCACACTGATGGAATCATGTTTACAAGCAGTCACTGGGCATTTGGGTGTCCCCTGGGTGGAGTTTTTCCAGCAAAAATCCTTTCAACCTAGAGTAATTTCTGACACGAAATTTATTTATTGGGCATTTCAAAACATACTAAATCATGTTACATTGCTCATACTGATACAATCTACAATAAATATAGTAAAATAAACAAACCTCTGTTACTAGCTAAAACCTTTCTCTAAATGGAATTAAACATATAAAAACAACTGTGAACAGCTCAGGTAGAAAGGACTAATAAAAAACAGCTGTAAATACTTCCGTTTTTACTAATTTGTTAAAAACTGAGAGGAAAGGTGCCTGAGGCATCTCTGTTGGAAGCTTGTTCCAGAGGGATGGGGCCATGAGCAGAATCACTGGTCCTGAGGTTCACTCTTTTGCCTCCTTAAGTGTCACTTCTGGAAGGAACAAGTGGGATGGGTAGCTGTTTTATGGTATAGAGGTATAGAGAAGTGCCGAGGACCTAAAATGTTAAGGGTTTGATAAGCTATGACCAGCACCTTGAATTGGGCATGGAAGATAACAGGAAGCCAATGAAAATGTGCCAAGATTAGATAGATGTGTTTATATCTGCTGGTACCAGTGATCAATCTGGTGATTGCATTTTAGACCTTCTGAGGTCTCTGGACTTCAAAGGCAGACCTATGTGGAGAAGATTACAGTAGTCTATTCTGGAGATTACCAACACATGAACCACTGTTATTAAGCATTTCTTCTCCAGCTGGGCAATCAGGAGAAGACAAGGACTGATGGGAGTTGCAATCCACTTACTGCAAGGGTGGTGGTAAATTGCCCACTTGTGTTTGAAGAAATTTGAGATGACCCTATATTAGTTTCTCCATGCTATTCTCTTAATAACACTGCATGGATTGCTGAGAGAAAAAGGAAGAATAATTAAGGTTCATTGCCAAGCAAGGATTTTACCTTGAGTGTTCAGGTTTCAGTATAACCCTCTGCAATTTAATATTATTCAAATTGCAAGAGGTGATTTTATAGAGGAATATCAAGTTAGCATCAGGATTTGTTTTGCTTTAAATTGTTGCAATTAAAGTTTATCAAAATGTATGATGTGTGTTTTAATGGGCTCATTCAAGATCTAGTTCTGTGTTTATTATAATGCTGTGTTTAACATATGTTTAATCTTTTCCAGGATTTGTTATAATCTGTGTCTTACTGCAAAATAAATACAAACACACAAGTCTCTGCATCCACAGCTATTAAAAAGAGATTTTAAAATCTTTATTACATTTGATCACATCCTTGAAATTACAAGGGATACATATCATACTTCAGATGTTTTTATTTTTCATAGAAAATTGCTGGTAATGCATGCTTCTTTAACAAGAGGAAACAGACACACTTTGCTGCTAAGAGGAACTGCCAGAATGTGGCTGGGGAAAATTAATATACTGCATCATATATAATATGCTATAGTATAATATTATAAGGGGCTGCAGTGGCTCAATGGTTAAGAAGCTCAACTTGCTAGCTGGAAGACCGACAAGTTGGCAGTTTGAGACCTGGGTGCTGCATGACGGAATGAGCACCCTTCTCTGTCCCAGTTCCTACCAACCTAGCAGTTCGGAAGCAAGAAATTGCAAGTACAGTAGATAAATAAGGACCACTTTGGTGGCAAAAGATCTTGGGGACATGAAAGGAGCATCATTCAGGCATTCCCTGAGTGGAGTTTTTTCCAACAAAAATCCTTTCAACCCAGAATAATTTCTGACATGAAATTATTATTATTATTATTATTATTATTATTATTATTATTATTATTATTATTATTATTATTATTATTATTATTATTATTATTATTATTATTATTATTATTATTATTATTATTATTATTACTGCTCTATAATACTTTTTTTCTGTGGCATCATAGTACAGCGTGTAACGAGCTGACACTGCATTACGAATGAGTTGGAAATGCACACTGTCCTCCACCCTCTGAATACTGTAATGGAAAATTGTGAAAATTGTTTTTGAAACTGAAATCTTTTTAAAACATGATTGGTTCCTACAGAAGGGAAGCAACCACTTTGCTGAATAGTTTCACAAAACAAAAATGTTCCTTCTCTCTCTCTCTCCCATTATCTGTTTGCAAGTGTAGTTTTTATATCTAGGCAGAATAACTAGAAGCCTAAGTACTGTATGTGCTGGCGTATAAGACTACTTTTTTACCCTGAAAAACATGCCTCCAAGTGGGGGGGTCGTCTTATACGCTGGGTGCACTTCAGTTGGGATAGACATAGCTGCCCTTAGTGGCCTCCTGATGCCTGCCTGGTGCCCATAGTGGCCTCCCGATGCCCTCATTCTACATACCATCCAGTATCGCACGGTATCCAGATTGGCTGAGGCTAGCATCAGCAGCGAGACGGGTGCCAGCCTTTTCGGCGTGACTGGCCCATTCTGCTTGGCGGGAAGCAGCGGGCCCACCCCTTGTCTATGCAGAGCTCGCACATGAACACTTGCACACTAGCGCCGGTCACAGGGAGATGTTGAAATAAAATCTGATGTTCTTTTATGTTTTATTTGGTGTGTGGAAGGTGTGTGGAAGAGGAGGTAGTCTTATACGGCGAGTATATAACAAACTCTATATTTTGAGTGGAAATGTTGGGGGGTCATCTTATACGCCCAGTCATCTTATACGCCGACATATACGGTGAATCCTGAACATGTTTGATTGAATTGTTCTTTTTCGTGTCAGACATTAATCTGGGTTGAAAAGATTTTTGCAGAGGATGACCAAATGAGGCTCCTTTCCAGTGGTGGGCTAAAAAAAAATACTACCACACTGTGGGTGTGATATGGTGGGCGTGGCCAGGGGAAAGCCACTTTAGCTCCAACAGCCAAACACAAAATGAAACCAAGTACAATTTACAACATAAAATATTATTTGCTTAAAAAACCCAACGCTAAAGAATTCCCAATGGTAATGTATGGTTGTGAGAACTGGACCATTAGAAAAGCTGAGTGCAGAAAAATAGATGCCTTTGGAATGTGGTGTTCGAGGAGAGTTTTGAGAGTCCCCTGGACAGTGAGGAGAACAAATAAGTCAATCCACAATGAAGCTAAAGTACTTTGGACACCAAATAAGAAGAGAGGATTCACTTGAGAAACCCTTGATGCTGGGAAAGATGGAGGGCAAAAGAAGAAGGGGGCGGCCAAAAATGAGATGGCTAGATGGTATTATAGACGCAATGGGCACAGACCTGGGCAGGCTGAGGAAGATGGTGGAGGACAGAGGTGCCTGGCAGGCAATGCTCCATAGGATCACAAAGGGTCGAAATCAACTATGTAACTGAACAACAACAAAAAAGAATTGCTAAAGTTCTTGGTTCTGGGACTGCATCAATCTGTAATGCACACCACAGTGCATATTTACTGTGCATATATTGGCACTTTTTTGTAAACCTCCAGCTGCCAGGAACTTCACAGCTTCTGCCTTCTGTTAATTAATAAGCATCTGTATGCCTTGTCTTTAGAAGTCCTATGCTAGAACATGAGTTATTGTGAGCATTCAGCCCAGGAAATCATACAAAATGCACCATCTCTCTTATGTGTCACAGTACAGAAATTATCATCCTATTATAGATCGATATTGCTACAGTGACTCACAGAATTGGCTAGTGCTGACCTGGCAAGTGCCAAACTGGCAAGTGTTCAAAATGTATCTCAATTTGTAACCTATCAGTTATATTCCTAATTCCTTATACAAAAGCTAGCTAAGACTTCTTCTTCTTCTTCTATTATTATTATTATTATTATTATTATTATTATTATTATTATTATTATTATTATTATTATTATTATTATTATTATTATTATTATTATTATTATTATTATTATTATTATTATTATAGTTGCACTTATACCCCACAGAGTATACAGCAGATCCATATCCTAAGCCTCTGAACTGGGAAAGTATAAGCTGGGCCCCAGTCTAAAAGTCAGGGATAGGTGAGACATTTAGAAAGGTCTCCCCCAAAAGCATAGTCTTCAATTGCTTTTTAAAAGACTGGAGCGAGGAAGCCTTGGGCAACTTGAGTGGAATAGCATTCCACAACATTGGTGACACCACCGAGAAGGTTCTTCTCCTCATCCCAGGCCTCCTAGCTAATCTCAGGAATGGCACCTGAAGCTGTGCCAATGAAGAGGAGCAAGTGATGCAGGCTACAGACCTGAGAGGAAGATGTTCCATGAGGTAAGAAAGTCCCAAGCCATACAGGGCTTTAAAAGTTAATACAAACACCTTGTACCTGATGCGGAAAGACACGAGTAGCTAGTGCAGACCTGCCAGGGCTGGGGAGATCAAATTTTCTCAAACTTGTGATCAGCCTGGCTGCTGCATTCTGGACTCACTAAAGTCTCTGCAACAGAGACAGGGGAAGCCAGTGGTGGGAGTCAGCAGGTTTGTCCCAGCTCACCAAAACCGGTAGCAGAGATTCTGGCTGGCCCTGCCCATCCAAGTTTTGAATTAACACAGGGTTTTTCCTCCTTGCCACGCCCACCATACCACGTACACAGAGTAGGTAGTAAAAATTTTTGAATCTCACCACTAGGGAAAGTCTCACATAGAGAGCATTACAGTAGTCAATACAGGAGACTACCAGCGAGATGACTCCTGCTGTGAGGGGCCACCTGTCCAAAAAGGGGTGCAGCTGGGCAGTTTGGTGCAGCTGGAAAAAGGTGGCTTTACATACTGCAGCAACCTGTGACTCAAGGGTCAGATGGTGGTCTAATATAACCCTAAGTTGCGCACCTGGTCCCTAGGAGAGAGAGTAATCCCCTCCCATCATTGGGAACCAGTCTCCCAAATAGGCAGACGCACCCCTCCCCCCCAAACAGCATTTCTGACTTGTCTGGGCTCAGCTTCAGCTTGTTAGCTCTGGTCCATGCCATGATGGCAGCCAGGCAGTCATCTAGGCAATGGGTTGCCTCCACTGCAGAGGTCATGAAGGAGAGATAGAGTTGGGTGTCATCTGCATATTGGTGACACCACACTCCAAATCCCTGAATGAGCCCACCCAGCAGTTTAACGCAGATATTGAACAGCAATGGGAGCTAATGGACCCCATTGCAGGGTCTAGGAAGCTGACATAGGCAGAACTCTCTGGGGATGACCTCCCAGAAAGGAGTGGAACCACTGTAGAACAGTGCCCCTAACCCCTAACTCAGAAAGTCAACCCAGGAGAATACCATGGTAAACAGTATCGAAGACCACTGAGAGGTCTAGGAGCACTAAGAATGGACAAGGCTCCCCCATCAGCTTCACAAAATAGGTCATCCTGCAGTGTGACCAGAGCAGTTTTGGTGCCATGACAAGGCCTGAAGCCTGACTGGAATGGAATATTTGCTGCCTGCGGTGGCTTAGTGGTTAAGACGCTGACCTTGATGACTGGAAGGTCATCAGGTCAGCAGTTCAAAACCTCAGTACTGCATGACGGAATGAGTGGCCATCTCTGTCCTAGCTCTTGCCAACCTAGCAGTTTGAAAGCAAGAAATTAAAAGTAGATAAATAGGTACCACTTTGGTGAGAAGGTAAACACTCCAGTGTCTAGACATGCCTGCCACATGTCCACAGAAACATCTGCAGATGCAGACATTGCTGGCTCTTTGGCTATAAACAGAGATGAACACTGAACCATAGTGTCGGATATGAATGGCTTTCAAGCATGGGCAACCTTTACTAATAATGTTTTCTCCCTCTTTAAAGTGGTGTATATGTACCAGCATAGCTCACTGATTTGGGCAGAACGGCTGGAAGTTTATTTTCCTCCATGTACCATCTGGGAAAAAAAGCCAGTCTGTATAGCCATTGGCTAACTGGACAGTCCCAGGATGCTCCTAGAAGAAGGGAACAGTAAACCACTTTTGTAAATTCCCCCACAGGATCAAAAAGGGTCAGACTCAACTGTGTGACTAAACAACAGCAACAAATCTTCTTTTGAGCAATAGCTGAAATGGAAGGAAAATTTCTCAAGGGTAAGACACAACATTAGTAGTGGTCTGCCTTTTTCCCCTCAAAGGATTTTTAATTTTTGCATTGATGGTGTTAGTAGCAACAATAACAACTGTGATGACAGCTTGGCCATATTGGTGTTTTCTCTCCTTCTAACTAGTGTCCTTGAGAATCATGGCAAGAATTTGTTGTTGTTCAGTCGCACAGTTGATTCTGACCATCCGCAACCCCATGGACCACTGTCCGCCAGGCACTTCTGTCCTCCACCATCCCCCTCAACTCGCTCAGCTCTGTGCCCATTGCGTCCACAATACCATCTAGCCATCTCAATTTTGGCTGCTCCCTTCTTCTTTTGCCCTCAATCTTTCCCAGCATCAAGGCTTTCTCAAGTGAATCCTCTCTTCTCAGTAGGCTAGTACTTTGACTGTCTGGCCAGGTTACCCTGCTATGGTAATAGAGTAGACCATAGTGCCAGCAACTCAATGCCTAGTGTCAGGCAGTGGTTAAATAACCTGACAACCCTGAGGACTAACGGATTTGGGTGGTGAGGTCCACAGGGAAGGGTGATGATAGTCCCCAAGTGGATCAAATCTTACTTGAATCGGTCTTGATGGAGGGCAACAGTTTCATCAATACTGGTCTGAGGCTGATGAGGACTTTGTGTCCCAAAAGGGTTCAGGACCAGAAAGTGACTCATGGAACTGGATCAGTGGTACAGGTGTCATGTTGCAGGGTTGCAGAAGGTAAATGGAAGGCCACTGCATTATTTTCTCTGCACTGTCTTCATAGTTGAGCACCATGAGGATTTCCTATATTCAGATTCGGAAACAGCAGCAGCAGAAGTACTTTGCAATAGTTGGCCACCAAAATTCTCCTAAGTTTTACTTCCCCATGAATGTTTAATCTTTCAAGCTTTTTATTAATTCTCTCAGTTATATTTTTGAGTTTACTGTTAACGCTGCAAGATAGACAAAGGGGCTATTTTTGCTTCTTTTTTTAAATTACATGTCTTAGGATCTGGCCATCTACTCTTCCTGATGTGAAAAATGCCCCATGGGTATAGCAAACTGAGGGCTGGGGTGGGGGGGCTTTTCCCAGTTCAGAACATGAGTAGCATTAAGCAACAATGTGCACCTTTTCCTCCTGGGTCCAATGTAGTGTCTTAATTAATAAATTAATCCTTTGGCTGTGCATATCCCAGGTGTGCTACTGTAGCACAATGGTGCTAGCACTGTCTTCTTAACAGTTTAAAAGGGAGGGTGAGGTGAAGCTTGGTATTGTCCTGCTATTTCAATGATCTTTAGTGGATTTGGGATTATCCTATTAATCCTCTGCGTATTCACTCAGACGCAAATACTATGGTGTCCAATATAGCCTATTCCCAAAAGTGTATAGAATTTCAGCTTTCATGAATTTGCTGCCTGTGAGCTGCTTCCCTGTTATACACATCTGGTAGTGAGAAACACAGCTAACCCTTCCCCTTCTGAGGGGTGGTGGGAGAGAAAGTTGTAAATGGCAGTCTGGCTACAAACACTCTGTATTTAGCAAGGTTTCTTACTCCACCCATTGCTTGGAAATTGTATAATAGGTAGGGATTTACCTATGATTTTCTGTCAAATGGTTGCTTTTATAGGAGTAGCTCCAGAGGTAATCTGTCATGCTGTTTTCTCTGTAGGAGTGGAAAATGTGACTGGATTATGAACAGAATGTGTACTCTTCCAGTAACTGTCCTGCATTTAGCCAGACAAAAGCTTACTGGCCATGACAACCTATGGAAAACTATATCCATTTGAAGAGAACTGGAAAGAGAATGGAAGATCTGAAGGGGGTTGTCCTGGGAGAGATCATAATGTTAGAAAATTGTTTATGCCTTGTTTCTTCCCATTTTTAAAAAATCTTTTTTACATGTGGTATGTTTTTAGACTTTTTGCCCAGTGAAATCAAAATGGTACATCTATCATAACAGACATCATAACAGATTTTTTTCTGACAGTATATTGTATGCTATATTATAATGTTGGCTATTTCTCTACATTGTATTGTATTGGTGGATTGTACTGTTATATTATTGCTTGATTGTTGTTTTGCTGTGTGGTGTTCTATCACAGTATTGTTGCCCTATTATAGTATTGTATTGATGATTGTATTCTACTTGTTTGGACACCACCCTGAGTTGGTTGCACCAAGTAGGGCGGTATAGAAATAAAAAAATAAAATAAAATATATAATAAAAATAATAATAAGTTCCATTGATTTCAATGAGTCTGCTACAGATATATCCAGTACAGTTGTACCTCGCTTAAAGAGCATAATTGCTCTTTAAGCGAGTTTGCTCTTTAAGCGAAACACCATTGTAAATGACTAATTGTGTGTGTGTGGGGGATTGTGAACCCTGATTTATTTGTTAAGCGAGTTTTTGGTTGGTTTTATTTGTTAAGTGAAGCGAACATTCAGAGAAAATTCTGCTCTTTAAGTGAGTTACTCTTTAAGCGAGGCGCTCTTTATGCGAAGTTTGACTGTATATCTAAACAGAAAATATTGTAAACACCTTTAACAAGACTTTACATGCCATTTTGCTCTACCTTGCTTCCTGAGCTATCAGTTGATTACAATATTTCTCGGCAGGTTTGTCAACAGCAAATCTGTTGTTAAGTGGAAGCATCTCTTTTCAAGCAAACATACTGCAAGCAAATATGATATGTCATTGCTGTCAGGCACGACACACAAAATAAGAACTGTATACAGTATATTAAATTAATGCTGAAGGTGTATTAACTTCGATTCCAGTCATAGACTTATTTCTAACAACGTTTGGAATGGATTTGAAACTTATGAACAGTACATCAATAATTACATTTTGGGATTAAATCTTCTAATAGGTTGTCTATTGTTGTGAGAAATACTCTGTTTTTAGATCTAAATTTAGGGCTTTCCTACATGGGCCCAATTTGCACATTCTCTTCCTTTTGTCCAGTTCAACTTGTCTCCAAGGTCAGGATTTACCAATATACTAATCTGTAAAAAAGATAAGGGACTATAAAAAAGATGAGGGACTGTGGTGGCTTAAGTGGTTAAGACGCTAAACTTGCTGGCTCGAAGGTCAGTATTTGATTCCCAAGTACTGCATGATGGAGTGAGCTCCTGTCTCTGTCCCAGCTCCTGCCAACCTAACAGTTCAAAAGCATGAAATTGCAAGTAGATAAATAGGGACCATTTCAGTGGGAAGGTAAACAGCATTCCGTGCACTCCGGTGTTGAGGCATGCCTGTCACATGTCCATGGAAACGTCTGTAGATGCAGATGGCAAGGCTCTTTGGCTATAAACAGAGATGAGCACTGAACCCTAGAGTCAGATACGACTGGCTTTTCAGCAAGGGCAACCTTTACCTTTACTTTTAAAAAGATCATAAATGGGGGGAGACCCAAGGTGGTAACAATTTTCTACCCTCAGGACAAATTGTTCCATTTGGGATGGATGGTAGAGAAGGAAGATTAGTAGAGGTCAGTCTTCTTTTGATTTCTTGGTTGCAATCTCCATTCGGAATCATATTTGAACCAAGATATATAAAATCTGTCACTCTTTTAATTTTTGTACTGGCAATATTAAATTTGAGCCCCCGCCCCCCATTTTTGTATTCTTAATGTTCAACTCATTCTTCTTTCCCGTTAACTAAAAATCTTTTTCAAGTCATTGCTGTTTTCTGGCAGTAAGATGCTCAGATAAGTTTTTAATTTAATCATCTTCAGCATCAGTATTGGAGCACATATGTGAATTATAGTTATGCTGATAGGTTTCCAGAGTATGGTTGATATTATGCACCTTGTGTTGTAGTCCCTAATTGCATGTGCTACACCTTGCCTCAGTATTAGGGACATTCCATTTCTCCAGGGCATGTTATTTCCAGAGAACACTTCGTATTTGTCTGACTGAAACTATCCCATTCCTGTTTACTTTAGTTCATTGATGCCAAACATTGCAATGTTTATACATTCTATTTCTTGCTTTACAATTACCAGTTTACCATGATGTCATATTTTTCATGTTTCATTTTCTAACAGTACATGTTGTGCAGCATCAATTTTTTCTTACATTTCTGTGCACATCAGCCACTAGGTGTCATTTTGGCTTTGATATCATTAGTGACAGTGTTATTCATACTTGTTCTTTGGCCTTCTGTGGAAGCTAATTGTCTTCCAGCCTGGAAGTCTCATCTTATGAATCCAGGCTCCTAATGGTGCCTGATCTGACAGCATTGCCCCCTGACACATTCAGATCCCTTTACCATATTTAGTAATGCATTTAAGAAAGGGAAAAATGGATTTACAGCCACAGAAATTCTAAGGTCCTGCCTTTGTTTTTATCTGCCTGGTGGAAAACCAGGAATTTAAAGGACCAATCAAGTACTGTATATTTTAAGGAACAAATGAGCCATCTGGAAGACCACTTAGTCAACACATTTAAGATCACTGTCTGGATAATGAATATTTGTACATGTGTTTTGTTCTAGCAGGTACTATTTTCCTTCTGGTATTGTGTTGTTCAGGTTTAATTGATTGATTAAATCATTCAATTATTAAATAATGGCTATCAAAGAAGGGCATCTGGCCACAAATAAGAACATCTATAGGACTGCAGTTAATGAATATTGCAGGATTGTTCTCAAACTGCACAAAAACATGTGCAGGTTGTTTTGTTACAATAGGTCATGGATGTCATAGGATGGTTCTCTTTCTGCCCTCTTATTAAATTAATATTATGATTAATTATATTACAATCATGCCTGGAGCCTTGGTGAAGAACCATTTAAAAAATCTTCAATTGTATTAAACTTATGCATAATAATACAACTGAGAGTGAACCCAGCTGATTTTTTAATTGGGTGAAGTATTACTGAATCACTCTCAAGTACTGTACAGAGTTTTAAATTAGATACAAATGATAGATTTGGGAACTCCCAGAAAATTATTTAAAATCTATTTCTGATACATTGCTATTATTTAATACATTTCCCATATTTCATCTTTCTCATTGTAATGATGGGTTTGGGCCTTGCATGGCTGATGTCACCCAAGGTCTTGAGCAGAATGAACTATGACTTGAGCATCATGTTCAGTCATTGACAGGAAGTATATCTGGAAGCCATAACAAATTCCAAATATAACCAAGTAGTATACAGGTCAGCAACTAAACATGAAGATTTAAATTATAAGTTATGTTCCTTTGTAACAGATGTTTATCTAAATACATTTTTCTGTTCCAACAGCCTCTTGTATGATGATTTATCAAAAGGTGATTCTCAAAAGAAAAGAAAAAATAATGAGTGAATCTGAATTAAATGTTTACTGTATAACTATAAAATAAGTGTATTGTTTTGGTTATTGTTTGCACAGCAGTCCAAAAAGTAATAGCCATTTCTAGTTGTGGGAGAGCCCACCAGGCATGCTTACATTTAAATTTCCAATCAGGCGTCTGTCCTACCTGTAAACCATACCATTCCTTCTATACTGTACTGCACAATTTGTTCTACAGAGAGATGGGAAAACAACCCTTTGGATTACTGAGGGAGCGAGATAATAGCTGGGAAACACACACACACACACACATGCACGCACACATGCATGCACACGCACGCACATGCACACACACACACACACACACACACACACTTTAGCTACTTACTAAGTTAACTACAAGTTAACTCCCAGTTGGGTTTCCTGCTCATTCCATATTCAGGGTGAAATTTGGAAGTGGTTGTACCAGTGTTAAATAGTTGGGACCACATTATAAAGTAGACTATGCAAAACAAGTATTTACTTATTATTTATTCACACTTGTATGCCACCCTACTCGCAGAGCGACTCAGGACAGCTAATATATAACAATATTCCCAATAATAAATTCAACAATAAAACCATGAACATATCCAGTAAAAATTTAAAAGATTAAAATATTTAAAAGAATTAAAAGAGAGGGGGTTAATTATCAAATCAGCCAGCAGGCCGGAGTTACCGTGTTACTGATACCCCACACCTGCCCCACCAGCCAAGTCTTTAAACCTTTTCTGAAGGGCAGCAGCTCTGTATAATTTTTTTCTTCCCAATTCTTCTTCTTCTTTTGTGTCCCAATCAAACCCTGGACTGCCAAAATGAAACCACTTTCTTCGCTTTTTCATTGGCCAAACATAAGTCGCCATCAGTGCATGTTTCTGGCAGTAATTAGCAGCCCAATAAATGAGCCGGATTCTGTATCTCTCCATATTCACACAGCATGTTGTTGTCTGCCAGCAGCCTCCACTTGAGCATGTTGGTCTTGCATTTAGGCACTCTGACCCTTAGCCTATTCAGGGTCCTCCAAATGACATAGGGGAGGTTGAGTTCCTCAGCTATATCCTCCTTTAATGATGTTCCTTGCTCTTTCCTCCATCTTTTAATTTGTTTGTTCTTGCCATCAAGTTCTTCCTAGATCTGAGCTTGAGGTTCACATCCATTCAGTGGGCATCGAGAGTCATTCTCTTGTTTAGTTATCTCTGCCTCCCTCCATTGCTCCTTCTCTCCTGATCTTAGGTGGAGCGATACCAACAAGAGGGTATATTTTCTCAACTGGTGTAAGTTTGAGGCATCCTGTCACTATGATGATGATGCATCAGAAATTATTCTGGGTTGAAAGGATTTTTGCTGGAGAAACTCTACTCATGGGATGCCCGAATGAGGCTCCTTTCATGTTCCCAAGATCTTGTCCCACCAAAGTGGTCCCTATTTATCTACTTGCAATTTCTTGCTTTTGAACTGCTAGGTTGGCAGGAAGATCACAGTAGTGCCATCCCTATCATTAGGAAAAAATAAGCAGCTACCTCAAGCAATAGATGCTGATAGGCAGCAACAGTTTGGGATCAAAATTGCTGGAAGAAACATCAACAATTTACGACATGCAGATGATACCACCCTAATGGCAGAAAGTGAGGAGGACCTAAAGAAGCTCCTGTTTAGGTTGAAAGAAGAAAGTGAAAAAGCTGGCTTGAGACTCAATATCAAGAAAACAAAGATAATGGCAACAGGCCCTATCAGTCCCTGGAAAAATAGATGGGGAAGAAATAGAAGCAGTGACAGATTTTACTTTCTTAGGATCAAAGCCAGTGATGGGATGTAACAGGTTCTCACCAGTTCTCCAGAACCGGTAGCAGCTTTCCCCAGTGTCCCGGAGAACCGGTAGCAGCTTTTTTTTGGGGGGGGGGACCACCTTCAGGGCTTACCTTTTCACTGGTTCCCCCACTGCGTATGCACGCCAAGCACTTGGTGTGCATGCACGCCTACAGTGCTTAGCACGTATGGATGGCCTCCTTGCTGTCCTCCCAAGTGGGGAGGAGGAAGAGAAGCTGATAGCCTGAAGCTCCCTATAGCCTGCTCCCCAGGGTAAGTGACTCACCTTTGGATGTGGTGCGTCTGTGTGTATTTTAATGTGTATTTAATACCTTTACCTATATTGATGTGCTACCACAGTTCCTAAAAAGTCCTGGTGGCCTGGCTTGGGGTGTTTAAGCAAAGTCTTGGAGTTACCTCATCAATAAGCTACACCTGTGCTGTTCCAATTGCTGTTCCAATTGGAGAACCCTTAAGGAGGTACAGCTGTTTTAAATTTACATTAAGGCATATTATCCTAGATAACTGGTTAGGCAAAGACTTAATACCTAACTTCTTTAACTGTTGAAAAGTGCCAAAATGAAGCCATCTTGTGGTGAGTTTGTTCTGTAGTTCTTTCTGACCTAGTATTTTATTTTTAATTATTTTTATTTTTTCTTTGGCCCCGCCCACAACATCATGACATCATGACATTAGCTCCACCCACACTGTGATGACATCACGGTGGGGTAGTAAAATTTTTGACATCCCACCACTGATCAAAGCTCACTGCAGATGGAGATTGCAGCCATGAAATAAAAAGGCGACTGATTCTTGGGAGGCAAGCAATGAGAAACCTGGGGAGCATAGTGAAAAGTAGAGACATCACATTGCAAACAAAAATTTGCATAGTCAAAGCAGTGGTATTCCCTGTGGCAATGTATGGTTGTGAGAGCTGGACCATTAAGAAAGCTGAGCACAGAAGAATAGACGCCTTTGAGATGTGGTGTTGGAGGAGAGTTTTGAGAGTCCCCTTGACAGTGAGGAGAACAAATAGGTCAATCTTAGAAGAAATCAACCCTGACTGCTCATTAGAAGGTCAAATAATAAAGATGAAGCTAAAGTACTTTGGACATCAGATGAGAAGAGAGGATTCACTTGAGAAAGCCTTGATGCTTGGAAAGGTCGAGGGCAAAAGAGGAAGGGGCCGGCCCAAGATGAGATGGCTAGATGGGATTGTAGAGACAATGGGCACAGAGCTGAGTGAGTTGAGGGGGATGGTGGAGGACAGGAGTGCCTGGCGGACAGTGGGTCCATGGGGTCGCAGAGGGTCGGAATCGACTGTGCGACTGAACAACAACAAAAAGCAACACGAGCTGTCTAGCTGTTTCATCCCAATTACTTAACTCTTCACCTTTCTCAGAGGACAGCACTTTGCACGGCACAGTACTTCTGCATTGCCACCACTGGTGTCTTCAGGTGTTATGGAGGATTCTATTGCAGTGCTGAAGGAGTGTTTAGCTTCCTTCACATGGAAGTGAAACGTCGTTCTTTGATTGTACCTTGCACCACTGCCAATTGTAATGACTAACCTGAGATAACTGCCATTTGTTTATCTTTTCTGCTGTGTTTAGGTTTGAATTATGGGATTCAAAAGTTTACAGAATTCACATTACAGTACAGTATAGGGAAAATGGAAACACTGGGAGATGCTCCTTTTGGATACATTGTTTTTAGCAAGAGCTAGGCTGACTATTATTAGTTACAACAGGAGACAGATTATGGTCCATTATATTAATTGTGGAGGACAAAAGTAGCACTTGAAGTGTCAGGCATTGTTTTGGCACTTAAATCAGGCTCATAAGGCATTTCTCAGTGGTGAACAGAAAAACGAAAACAACAGAGTCAGAGGGGAAAGCCTTCTGAATAGAATTGTTAACAACTGAGACTGTCACTAAGCAACCTCTCCTAACCTGAAGCTCTAGGCACAGATGCAAAATGTTCTGGGGATTTGATTAAATGATTCCTGCAAAACCCATTTTGCTGCATGAAAAGTAATACCAACCTTTGTTTCCTAGAATAGTCTTGGATTTGAAAGCAGAGGCCTGGGACTATATGCAAGCAGAACAATGTCTGTGCCACCATAGAAGCTTGGGAATAATCATACTGTATATTCATTAGCATCTCCTTCACATGCCCTGGTCTCTGCCCTAGGAATAAAACCATTGCTCAGCACTCAGGCCCAAAGGGTTGAAGGTCTTTCTTTCTTATAACATAGTTACTCTGCATTTGTGAGCATAAACTATCGAATAAAACACTGTAACATGTCCTAATATAGATTGGGATAAAGCAAAAGAGGAAGTAAACTAACGCTGAGCTTCGTATGTTACAAAGTGTTATCCCTACTGGAAAAAGAACTCAACCTTAGCTCTCAGGGAAGAAGAAAGAGGAAGAGAGTCACTGTGTTGCTGCCTAACAACTTCATAGGCTTGTTGTGAAGATAAAATAAAGGGTTTCTCTGTGTGAATGAAACCATTATTTAGTCATGAGCATGGATGGTGGGTGAGGGGAGAAATAGATTGAGCAATAAAGAAAATCACCAGAATATCTGATGGCACAGGACTTTTAGTGCCTGGAACAGAAAGTAAAAATAATGTTAGATCCAACCTTATACAGTACCACAATCACAATTTCAATATGTGCTAGAATATAGGAATATGCAGAAACCTTTTCTGGCGGCAGAAATCACCTTATGCCAGCAGAAATGCACATATGCTGGCAAAACCCACTCTCGATTTCTGTGATTTTTAGGGATCTTCTATCAGAATCTTCAGGGGACTGCAGTGGCTGAAGTGGTTAAGATGCTGACTAGGAGGCAGAAGGTCAGCAGTTCAAAACCTGAGTACTGCAAGATGGAATGTGTGCCTGTCTCTATACCAGCTCCTGCCAACCTGGCAGTTTGAAAGCAAGAAATTGCAAGTAGATAAATAGGTACTACTTCAGTGGGAAGGTAAACAGTGTTCCATGCCCTCTGGTGTCTATACATGCCTGCCACATGTGCACAGAAACGTCTGCAAATGCAGACAGCGCTGGGTGTTTGGCTATAAACAGAGATGAGCACTGAACCCTAGAGTTGGATACGACTGGCTTTCGAGCAAGGGTGACCTTTACCTTTGCCTTAACAGAATCTTCTGTCAGCAGAAGAGTAGAATTGTGCTATAGAGAAGAAAGAGTACAGTTACGTGCTCGTAATTATATCCAGAGCAGAAGTTAAATAGGATTAAAGTTAGTCATTACAAATGTAATGGGTTTCTTAGTCTTTCTCTTTCTGAGTATGATTCAGTCTGGATTTGTTCTATTGAAATAAAATATGTGACCAACAGTTTCTGTTCAATCAAACAAGAAAGGTTTCAGAAGCAGGTCGGGTTTCAAAAACTCATGTTCTTCAAAATAAGATGCTGAAGAACAAACAGATCCAAAAATGACAAAACTGAGGATGTCATCCTTCAAGCAAATGATAAGGTGCGCCCAAAGGACTAAAGCCTATTTTGTTATTTTTGTTTCTACAGTGATTACACACTATATTTAATAAAGAGAATAATGCTAAGAAAAGTTGAAGGTAGCAGGAAAAGGGAAGATCAAAGATAAGATTAATTGACTACATATAGCCTTGAGTTTGCAAAAGCTGTGCAGGGCTTTTATTGACAACACTTTGGAGGTCACTCATGTATAAGGTTGGCGTAAGTTGAAGGAGACTTGGTGGTGGTATATAATAACAACAATGGTAAGGTCACTCATGAGAAACAACATTGTCCTTATTTCTTTACAAGATATATAAGAGAGTTTATTATTTGCCATCATATGAAAAATAACAGCACAATGCTCTCTTATTTTGTGTAAATGATTTTTAAATCTCAGCTATCGGCCTCAATAATGTTTAATTCAGTGATTAGCCCATTTTGTGCTGGCAAATATTATTATTGGGCTCTTCCACATTATCAATTGTTCTTGATAATGCCTTGTCATAACAGGAAATTTTTCATCTCCGAGCTCTGCCAGTTACTTTTTTGTTGTTGTTCAGTTGCACAGTCGATTGCGACTCCATGGACCACCATCCGCCAGGCACTTCTGTCCTCCACCATCCTACTCAACTCACTCAGTTCTGTGCCCATTGCTTCTACAATACCATCCAGCCATCTCATTTTTGGCCGCCCCCTTCTTCTTTTGCCCTCCACCCTTCCGAGCATCAAGGCTTTCTCAAGCAAATCCTCCCTTCTCATTTGATGTTCAAGGTATTTTAGCTTCATCTTTACTATTTGACCTTCTAAGGAGCAGTCAGGGTTGATTTCTTCTAAGATTGACCTTTGCTCGAAGGCCAATCTTATCCCATTCTAGGGTTTGGTGTTCATCTCTGTTTATAGCCAAAGAGCCACTGGTGTCTGAGTTTGCCATTGTTTCTGTGAACATGTGGCAGGCATGTCTAGACACCTGAGTGCATGGAACACTGATTACCTTCCCACCAAAGTGGACCCTATTTATCCACTTGCAATTACTTGTTTTCGAACTGCTTAGTTGACAGGAGCTGGGACAGAGATGGGAGCTCACCTGGTCATGTAGCACTCAGGTCTCAAGCTACCAACTAGCATCTTAACCACTAAGCCACTGCAGTCCCATTACTGGGGGAGCAAGATAATTACATAAATTACGGTTCTAAGCATATTGACAAGAATCAAATACTACTCCAATAAATAGTAGTTAAAAATAGGATTGGACTGTGAATTATCAGGGTGAATTATCAGATATGAGAACTGTTTCATTTTCAGAAGAAAGAAGAGAGAGCTTCTCTGCAGTTTCACAGTGGACACAGTATCAGAAATGTCTTCCCATTCATTTCCATCCCTGTGCTTTTGCTCTTTTCTTTTTGTTGATATTTTCACTGGAAGCAGGAACAAAACCTAAAAAACAACACACACAAACACCCGAAAATAGAAACTCTAAACTTGTCATTCAAGCTTCTTGAATTTTTTACTGTCTGACCTAGTTCTAATTAAAAGGTTTCTAGTTTTCCTCCCTTTTGCTTGAATGTTTTCTTCCATACTTGCAAACTCTGAGTACCTCCCACAAGAGCATTGAAAAATATGGAATGATGACAGTTTAATGTTTGATAACTTTGCAGTATTTCATGATAATTTTGGGAGAATATTCTCAACATTTTTAACTACCAAAATTATTTTAATATATCATTAAATAAATAAATAAATAAATTAGGTGTCATAAATTACTCTGGGTTGAAAGGATTTTTGCTGGAGAAATTCCGCTAAGGGGATGCCCGAATGAAGCTCCTTTCACGTCCCCAAGACCCCTCGCACATCACTTGGGTATCGAATCCTGAACTTCCAGTCTGTAAGCTCAGCATCTTAACCACTAAAGCCACCACTGTGCTGCAATAAATCATTAATATTACATCATTTTCCTGTTTATAACCATCACTTCTTTTCCATCATACAGTTACTCAAATCTGTACTTTATGTGTATTCCAGAGCATATAAGGAATTCCAAGTGCAGAAGGAAGTCTGAAAGTCTACAGAAAATTAATGAGGTAGACCTCTTCTGTATCTATGTCATCAGAGAGGGTGGTGAAACAGACCCCTCGCACATCACTTGGGTATCGAATCCCGAACTTCCAGTCTCCAAGCTCAGCATCTTAACCACTAAAGCCACCACTGTGCTGCAATACATCATTAATATCACATAATTTTCCTGTTTATAACCATCACTTCTTTTCCATCTTACAGTTACTTAAATCTGTACTTTATGTGTATTCCAGAGCATATAAGGAATTCCAAGTGCAGAAGGAAGTCTGAAAGTCTACAGAAAACTAATGAGGTAGACCTCTTCTGTATCTATGTCATCAGAGAGGGTGGTGAAATAGATACAAGGCTGGTACAGAATATTATATTTTGCTGCCTGAGAAGGAGCAGGACAGAAGAACCCACCTCATTTGAAGCACAGAAAGCTAGCAAAGTTATTTTATCACAGAAGATGGAATACCCTACTTGTTACCATTCCTGTCAATAAAACAATCTGCAGGGGGTCCAGGCACTCCAAATCTGCTGCCTGAAGTGGTTGCCTGCCTGACCATGCTGGGAGAAAAATAATATGTCATGTTTGGTTTGAATTCTGAAATGAAAAGCACATGTAAACAAATACTATGCAAATCCAAGCACCTCCGTTCAATGAAAGGGGTGTTGGAACTTTGCTGGGTGGGGGTGGGGGGCTGTTAGCTCAGAAGGGGTTTATCCCCTCCTGGCCACCCCCAGGCTACTGCCCTACCTAGACATGACAGAAGACGACGACGACTGGTGATGAACTGCTTGCACATTCTCTGGCTATAAACCTCTGCTCTTGTTTTACTCTGCTGCTACAGCAGGCCAGCAGAAGTGGCGGAACAGATTTATTGCTACTGTTGCTGCAAAGTGCTTGATTTCCCCTAGCAATAAACACCACCAAAAGCCTTTAGCTACAGAATTAGACTTCCGCCCCGCCCCTCATCAAAGTTTATGATAGGCTTTGTTAATTGACACAAGAGCCCCAATAAAGTCGCACGCAAGAGGGCTCTAAGGGGGGGGGGAGAAGAAAACAGAAAGAGGTGCTTTGCGTTGGAACAGGTTGGCTGGCTGACAGCAGGGGAAGATCATGCGCATAGAGGGGGCAGCGTCAACCCGGGAGGCAGCCGCCGGGTTCGCAGTTTTCTCTATTTCAGGCGCGGGCGCGAGGAGGAGGAAGGAGCCCCTTGGAAAGTGGGGTTGGGGGGGGGGGGGAGAGGAGGAGGGGGAATCGGAAGGTGCAGGAAGGAAGGGGGGAGAGAGAGAGAAGAACCCAAGGACGCGATGAATGAATGATGGGTCGGGGTGGAGCGAAAGGGAGGGGGGAGAGAAAGCCGGAATACGGCAAAACAGCCGTCTGCATCAGAGGCAAGGAAAAGGGAGAGTCGAGCTCGGAGGGGGGTCGGTCGGTAGCTTTAACTTAACAAGCATTCGAGCGCATTGAGGGGATTTGTGGGAGGGAGAAGATTCTCATCAGTTGTGGGTTGGTTGGTTGGGTTGGGGGGGGGTTGGGGCGCTTCAGACGGTGGGAGAGAAGGAAGAAGAAGGGAGAGAGAGAGAGAGGAGGGAGGGAGGGAGGATCGCGCTGTTGAGCCAGAGCAGCGCCGAGGGAAAAGTGTGAGGTTTTAAAAGGTGAGGGATTAGCCGGAGGGATGAGAGAGCAAACGGGGAAACTAGAGGAAGCCGCTGTCTCGCTCGCTGCCGGGATCCCCTGGGCGAGTCGCCGCCCGCGCCGTTCTTGGGGCCCCCGGGAAGGGCAGGGAGCGCCTCAAGTGTCCGCCGCTCTCCGGCTTCCGCTTCCCCACCCGCCGCGGCGATGGAGACCCTGAACGGCGCCAGCCTGGGCGAGCCTCTCAAGGCGCCGCCGTCCCCGCAGAGTCCCCACCTGGCCTTGGCCGAGAAGAAGAGGCTCCAGCGAGCGCCTTCCCCGGCCAGACCTTTCCTCAAGGATCTCCACGCCCGGGCATCTTCTTGCGCCAAGCCGCCGCCGGGGCCTCCCAAGTCGCCCAGCCTCTCGGGCAAGCCGCAGCCCCAGCCGGCGCCCGGCGCCCGTCCGCAGTCGCCGGGGCTCCACCTGGTCGCCCACAGCCGCCTCTCGCGCCGGAGCTGCGCCCTGGCTGCCAAGGCGGCGGCGGCGGCGGGGGCGCCTGGCAAAGCGGGCAGCGCCAAAGCCGCCCTCTCCAGCAAGAAGGCGGCGGCCCGGGCCCAGGAGGCGGCGGCCGGTGGCGGCAAGGCCGGCGGCGGCAGGCACGGCGGGGCCGAGGCAGGCAAGAGCCGGAAGGCCAAGCGAGGCGCGCCTTTGGCCCCGCCGGCGGGCGCGCCTTCTTTGGGCCCGGCCTCCTCCGGCGGCCCCGCCGTCAAGATCAGCCACACCGACAGCAGCTCAGACCTCTCCGACTGCCCGTCCGAGCCGCTCTCCGACGAGCAGAGACTGGCCCAGGCCGCCAGCAGCGATGCCGAGTCGGGCACCGGCTCCAGCGACCGGGAGCGCGAGCCGCCGCCGCCTCTTGCCCCGGGCCCCGGCGGCCCCCAGCCTTCCCTGCCCGGCCCAGACGCTCCCAGTCAAGGGCCCGCAGCCGCGCGCCCCGCTTCCCCGGGCGCCAAAGGAGAAACCGCGCCTCAGGGCGGCGAGGCGCGAACTGGGGAGAAAGCGCCCGCCAAAACTTGTGCCCCCTCGCCTGGTGCCGGGAGCCTCCGGCTGGGCGTCCCGGCGCCGGTGGTGGTTCCCTCTGGCGTGGACGAGGAGGAGCTGCTGAGGGAAATCGAAGAGCTGCGCTCGGAGAACGATTACCTCAAGGTAAAGGGCGGGAAAGAGGGGGGAAGGGGTTGAGGGGTGCACCTGTGGGGTGGCAACTCCTCAAAATGGAGAGCTGAGGGCACACCTCGGAGGGGGTGTGTGTGAGGCGCGGTGTGTGTGTGTGTGTGAGGTTGTGGCCCAGTCGCCACAGCTGGGGAATAAGAGACACTTGTTGGAGACGGGGAGGGGGCGGCTGGTGCGGAGTTCATCAACTGAGGATACAGGATGCGTACCGGAAGTGGTATCCTGTTGTGGAGGTGGACCCTTGTGTGGGGAAAGAAGATGGGATGGACGCCTACCTGACCCTCTTCTCTGCCCCATCGCCTCTGATAAGTTTGAAAGATTCACTTAGTTTGGATGGATGGATGAATAGATGAAAGAAAGAAAAGGAGGGACGTTGCCTGTATGTGAAAACATTTGTTAGCAGATTTTAATCCTTTGCTGTTAAAATCTGACTTCTATGTTTATGATGTGCTTTTGTTTCTTTTGTAACCCCCTGGAAAGTCTCCTGCATTGAAAGTCGGTTGCCAAGTCTTTAATTGTAAAGGAAACTTTGCAATTGTGTGGTCATGAAAACAGAAGTTATGGCAACTCATTTTTTATATTCTTTGTGTATCGTATATCAATCATTGTTTGTGAGAGAAATGACAGGTGAGAGATCATACTTGAATAACTGGGCGTTTCTTGAATGCGTTGCTTTCAACATTGTTTATGATCGGCCGTCAACAGCTGTTTGGCAGGCAGAAATGTAGAAAAGGCTTTCCTTGACATGGAAATCAAATGTCAGGCCACCGGTTTGCCTGCCAGACAGCTGGTAAAGGCACAGCATTTCTGGCAGAAAGGACTTAATAATCCTCTCATCTTGATGAATGTAAGTGTGCCTTGCTGTATTTGAGTCGCCCTCTGTTGTTTTCCTGCAACTCTTCTTTTCATACCAGCAGTGTGATGCCATGTCCAGACATAACATGCAAGAGGGGAATGCAACACTTCATGAGTGCGTATGAAAGGTTCTAAATGTGTGTTAGATCAAGTAGGATCCAAGGAGGGCGAATCTTTTGAAGAATGTAAAAAACTCTTAACTGTCTCCACATAGTTGCACAGCTTTGGCAACAGCGAAAAACATTCAGAAAGAAAAGAAAGTACAGGAATGGAACTGGAATGTTCTGGAATACACCCCCCCCCTTCAATTAGAAATAAATTTCTAAAGTGGTTAGAAAAATGTTCTGAGTATATGGAGGACAATGTGTTTGTAGTACAAAAATATCACCTCATTACAAAAAAAAAGAAATATGTTGCTTTTATTTGCTGTCAAGTTGATCCAGTTATGGTGATCTTAAGAGTTAATTACTTTTTTTAAAAAAACGCACAACATGTTGTCATTTACAGTTCTGCTCAGATCTTGCACATGGAAGCCCACAGTTTTCATTACTGAGTAAATCAATGTCATGATAGACATTTCTCTTTTCCTGCTGCCTTACAGTTTTCTTAACATTATTGGGGGTTTTCCCCCACACAAGCATTATATCCTTTAACCAGGGGAAATATATATAACATTTTTCTAGGCACAGAAATACTGGGAACAAAGTGATAGTCCTGTAAGCACAGTGAACAAATGAAGGAGGGAAATCTGTGCACAGAAATGAAAGAGAAGTACAGTCAAACCTCGCATAAAGAGCGTCTCGCTTAAAGAGTAACTCGCTTAAAGAGCAGAATTTTCTCTGAATGTTCGCTTCGCTTAACAAATAAAACCAACCAAAAACTCACTTAACAAATAAATCAGGGTTCGCAATCTCCCCCCCCCCCCATTGGTCATTTACACTTTAACCGAGGTACAACTGTACATATATTGCACAAAAAAGATACTCAAGAAGCCTTCTTGAGGCAACTTGAATAACAGAAAATATTAGCCAACATAAAAATTCAAGGTTTGAGGAATTTGGCAGACCTATGGTATATTACATCTAGGCAACCAAAGAGCTTTTCGTATTCTGGCCTAGTTTGGATATAGTATAGTGATAAAACTGTGGTTTATCTTTATGTAAGGGACATTGTGTGTATCTCAGCTCTCTCTCTGCTCTCCTTCAATACAATCTGGTAGTATCTAGTGGCAATCAGAAGTCTTTACTTTCATTTTTAACTCCTGTCATTTTGTTTCATTATGCTTTATTGTAGCATGAAAATATCAAACAATGATTATGAAACTGGATTCCTTTGATGAGCCACAATTGAGATTAAAGACAGTTAAATCTGCTGATGTGAAGTTAAATAGATATTACAATAATACCTCGGATAACGCTAAGACTTGGTTCCACAAGTCTTGGTGTTATCTGATGCATGTTAAAATCCTATGGGATGGATCGGATAACGTTAAAGTTCCATAGAGATACATTGTAACCACACAGGCTTTAGCGGTTGTTATCTGATCCGTCCCATAGGACCTTAACGTTATTTGATCCAATTCTCGTCCCCAGATTGCCTAACGTTATGCAATTTTAGCGTTATCCGAGGTAAACGTTACCCGAGGTATTACTGTAATTGAAAAAGGAACTTGAAAGCTCCATACTTAGAGATGTGCAAGAGGGAGGGAGAAGAATATGGAGTCCAAGGTTTGAATAGGTTTACTCTTATAGCAATAAACTCCAGTTTCTCAGTCATCTGTGGTGGCTTAGTGTTTGTCTTAACTTGATGACTGAAAGGTTGGCAGGTCAGCAGTTTGAGACCCAAGGGCTATACAATGGATTGGGCATCTGTCATCTGCCCCAGCTCCTGCCAGTTCGAAAGCAAGAAACTGCAGGTAGATAAATAGGCACCACTTCAGTGGGAAAGTTAACAGCATTCCATGTGCTCCAGCATCTAGTTGTGCCTGTCACATGACCATGAAAATGTCTGCTGATGAACATAGCACTAGCTCTTTGGCTGTAAATGGAGATGAGCCCTGTACCCTAGAGTCAGATATGACTGGCTTTGAGCAAGGGAGACCTTTACCTAAACTTGTGTGGCATATCATTTGTTTTGTGTGGCTTGAGAGTATAGGACCTAAAGCAGGGGTTCTCAACCTATGGCCCATAGGCCGAATGTGGCCTATGGTGCCATTTCATGTGCCCTACCTCCACCATTCCAGGAAGTGTCATGTGGTGGAGGAAGGGCAAAATGGCCATCCGGTGTCCAAAGCTGTCTGAGAGAGTGTGAGCTGGTCTCCCCAGCTTTAAAAAGTTGAGAACTCCTGACCTAAAGCAATGAATACAAATGATAAGGAAGGAGATTTGGATTAAACATTTGGAAGAACATCCTGACAGTATTTATTTTATTTTATTTGTTGTATTTATAGGCCACCTTTGTCCCAATGGGGGACTCAAGGGAGCTCACAACATTAAAAAAAAGATGAAATTAAAACACAGTACATTATACATTAAAAGCAATTAAGCTACAGTAATAATTAAAATGTATTGAATTATTTAAAAATAGGATTAAAACATTAAAAACTTTAAAAACAGTAAGATCTATCTAACAGTGAAATGGATTACATTGCAAAATATTGGAGTATCTTTCAGTGAAGGTTTTTTTAAAAATAGAGATCTTATAGCCCTTTGCTAGAGATACTTATAGATTTTGTGCTTATACAGAAAATTTTCTTGACAGCTCTTCATGCTCTACAATTCTTATGGGCAAGATGGCATTACACAACTGTGCATGCACAACCCAGGGATTTGCCTTGGTAGTTGTGCTAGCATGAAGGCAGAAAAGCTATCCCTGAAGCACTTCTGCAGGGACATTGCACAGTGAGTTATGCCATTGACAATGTGACTGATTGCACAATTGCAGGGTGCAGTTTCTTGTTGCTGCATGAAACACCTGATAAATTTACACTGGGTCAACTTTGTTAGGTTGGCATGAACAGGATAGTGGGCTAAGGTCCACCCCACCCCCACCCCCACAAAAGGTCTTCACATGTAGAACATGGTAGGTCATTTTGCTTTCAGGCTTGGATGGGCAGACAACAGGCATTCTAAACATACATGAAGCCAAGGATGTAGACATTCCTTTTATATCTTATGATAAATGAGTTGTCCTCATATGTGTAGAAAGCAAGATACAACGTTATGACTTGGTTCCATGCATCGAACAACACTTTAAAAAAAGCCCTGACTTCAGGGACAAACTGCTTTAAAGGCAGGCAGGGAAAGAAAGAGACCTTTTCCTCCCTGCCTTTAAAGCCACCCACCACCAGCAGCGGTCTCTGTGACTGCAGTAGGGGCGGAGGAAAGGCGTGCCTTTCCCCCAACCCTACTGCAGTCGCAGAGACTGCTTGTCTCTTTCCCTCCCTGTATTTAAACTACAGGGAGGGGGAAAGAGAGAGATGTGATCTAGAGAACCAATCACGTCTCTCTCTTTCCCCCTCCCTGTAGTTTAAATACAGGGAGGGAAAGAGACACGATCGCGTCTTTTTCCTCCCTGTATTTAAACTACAGGGAGAGAGAAACTGTAGTTTAAATACAGGGAGGGAAAGAGACACAGTCTCTCTCTCTCCCTGTAGTTTAAATACAGGGAGGAAAAAGACGCGATCCCGATTGCGATCGTGTCTTTTTCCTCCCTGTATTTAAACTACAGGGAGAGAGAAACTGTGTCTCTTTCCCTCCCTGTATTTAAATTACAGGGAGGGGGAAAGAGAGAGACGTGATTGGTTCTCTAGAGACCCAATCACGTCTCTCTCTTTCCCCCTCCCTGTAGTTTAAATACAGGGAGGGAAAGATAGACAAGCAGTCTGTGCTACTGCGGTAGGGTTGGGGGAAAGGTGCATGCTTCTCCCCGACCGTACTACAGTCGCAGAGACCGCTGTAGGTGGGGTGTGTGGATTGGGTAGTTCTACCCAAACCACCCCACACCCGCAGACCATTGCCTCGGATAACGCTAAGAATCATTATCCAGAATCGTTATCCGATGCAAGTTTTTTTCAAAAAATTTGCCTCATTATCCGATTCTAGCGTTATCCGATGCAATCGTTATCCAGGGTATTACTGTAATTTCATATATTACATTAACAGTTGTCATAAGGAATTTGACAAAAGTTAAATTTAATGCAGAAAGTTTATAATAATGTATCCTGTCAATGACCGATTTTGTGCTGCATTTGTTTGTGGCATATAATATAGCCAGACTTTCTCTGAACCCCTGTAGTTGTTCAGAAATAAATTCTATTGATTTAGCTAGAATTTACTCTCAAATAACTGTGTTCAGATTCACACTGAGGGAAAGACATGATTTGAAAGAAGTCTCTCATCATCCTAAATGCATTCCTTATTATACTTGCCTCTCTATTCACTCATATTTTTTTTAAATCAGTGAACATTGTGATCAATTTCTGAAAGGAGATATAATCCTGCCTGTGAGCCACAGTTGTAAATTCTGAAAAGCAACATGGAAAACTTATTGCATAAGGCATATATTGAAAAGATGTTCTCCCTTGTTCCATGGCTGCTTTATGTTCAGAATAAGTTCAAAGGCTATGAGGCCAGGTGTCCTTGGCTCAGGTTAAACCTGCCCTTAACCATACTCCTAGGACAGGGGTTCCCAACCTATGGTCCATGGGCCAAACCCGGCCCACAATGCCATCCCATCTGGCCTGTTTCCACCTCTGTTGCACCTGGAAGTAGAAGTGGGTGCATTTATGTCAGCCATAAAACATGTCCATGCATGCACAAACATGCCACGGCTGACTTAAATGTGGAAGTGGGTGCATTTAAGACAGCCATAAATGTGCCAGCTTCTGATTTGGGGGGCATGGTCTGGCCCACTCAGGTGTCTGGGGGTGTGGTCAGGCCCATGACATAAAAAGGTTGGCCACCCCATTCTAGAATATCTTTCCTCTTCAAAACACTGTTGCAAATTTGTCTGCCAGGGTGATCTTAAACCCATCAGTTTCAGTTATTGATAGTAATGTGGATATGGGGTTGATGTAGTAGCAAGTGTTGAAAACAGCTGTAGAATACTGGGAATTTCTGCTCTACGCTGGAAAACTCCACAATACAGTCACCTATGTAGGAAGTGAGGGAAACAGAGGGTAAACTAAAAAGGAAGTGGAATAGATTAGACAGTTGCAATTATGTTCTGCATTTTGAGCACTACTTAAATGACAGTAAAGGTGTGGCAGGACCCTTCATCTCCAGTTTAACTAACACTGCTCCTAGAACAGGAGTGGCCAAACTACGGCCCACAGACCGGATCCAGTCCATGGCACCAAATCATGTGGTCTGTGCTGCCCACACCTCTCCCAGGAGCAGAAATAAAATGTGCCCACACAAGCACAAAATACTGCAATAAATGCACCTGGCGCTGTCATAAATGCATTTATGACAGTCGCAGGTGTATTTATGGTAGTGTTTTGCACATGTGTGGGTGTATTTTACCTCTGCATTGAGGAACCACATGACCGGCCCGTTGGTTGAAAAGTTTGGGAACCCCTGTCCTAGAGTAACTAAATTTGGGGCTCAATGTAGCCTGAGGGGAAAAAAAAATAAGCAACAGACAGAGTGCTTCCTTAAGGATAAAATGATGAAAGCTTTATTCAGATGGAAAAAGATTTTTCCACTCCCCAATCTGAAGGCAAAAGAATAATGTTATCCACTCTCCTGTCCTTTTTATATATTTACATTTTTAACAAAGCCCATTGGTGGTTCCATATACAGTACTGAGAAGGCCCGTAAGAATGTAAAGAGTCAGAAAAAAGCTGTCAGTATAAAGGTATGGCTTAAATTTATTTCCCTTAAATTTTCTCTTCCATATATAGAAGTTACTGTTCAGAATGCTACTAAGTGATTTTATGAGCTGCAGGCAGGCTTCTGCAGGGTTTTATTTACAATATGATCTTTTGGCACAATGAGACTACATTCAGAAGGATCTATAAATAAAAGAAACTGAGCTGATTGGGTGACCACAAATACTGTACCATTTGACTTTCCTACTTATGAATATTGTATTTCTGGTCTAGATTAAGAGAAGCCTTAGTCTGTGAGCCTTTTCCTTACAGAGTGTATGGGAATTTTGCAGAGGGATTATGCTAGCATCGTGTGAAAGAGACCAGATAAAGACTGGGGACAAAAAGGAGAGACTTCTTAATAAGAATAATACATATTATTTATAGAAGGAGCATAGAAGTATTATCCTGGGCACTAATCTGGTGGCTGCTTTACAACAGTGGATTAGTCCACTGCCAAACTGGATGTGTCATTGCAACTTCATCTGCCCAGTTTGCCTTCACGCTGTGAGATCTAATGAGGAGAGGTGACCCTTCCCTTCTACCACATTGTCCTGTTGTGCTGTGTTACTGTAAGAACTTTCATTCAGAGTCACACTAAATTATAATAATGCAGCAAAGTAAGGCAGGGCAGGAGAAAGGCTTAGCTCTCCACATCTGTATCAACCTCTTGTTATCAGCCATCCAGTTCCATTTATTTCTGAGGTACATGTGTCTGCCTTTGGCTTACCTAGTGTGGTCTCCATTCAGTTTAAGGACCAATAGCTTCATACTGACCAAGGCCAAAAGAAAGATCCAGTGTTTTCTGTTAATTGATCTTTGTAGAGTCCTAAACAGGGGTTATACTGTATACTGTTTTGCCAATACATCTTTCACACTTCTTTTTGGAAATATGTATTTTATATATATTTAGCAAAATAAGCAATGAAGAATGGCAACAAAGGGTCTTTGGGCAACACATTTTATTTGTCATCTGATTTTTGTGAATGCATCTGGATAAGTACATTGCAGTACACAAACATTTATGCTAAATAAAGCATATTATTCTTTAAGGTGTTATGAGGGTCTGTTGCTTTTGTTGCAACAGATTAACATAGACGTCCTGTTGAAAATAAACAATGGTTTCTTTGAAATGTCATTAGAAATTTTTAAAATTACAATTTGTAACTTTTTCACTTTTTAAGAAGTTTACCTAAAAAGTCTTCTGACAGGTCAGAACATGTGAGATTACTAGTAAAATTAGAAACAACACATAGCAAATAATACTTAGAAAAAGACTGAAGGCCTGTTTAGCTAATCCTCTAAACAATATATTTCATGTAGAGGGAGAAGCACTGGTGGCACAGTGGTTAAACTATTGTACTGCAGCCAAAAGGTTGTGAGTTCAATCCTGGTGGGGATTGAGGTTGACTCAGCCCTCCATCCTTTCAAGTTCAGTAAATTGAGTTCCCAGCATGTTGGGGGCCAAGATGCTAATTATGGTACCTTGTGAACCACCCAGAGAGTGCACTAAGTTCCATGGAGCGGTATATAACAGTTATTGCTATTGCTATATTTGTATGAAATCACCACATATTATAGGTGTAACTACTGAGTTACAAGGTATATATTATAGGTTCTTTGTAGGGGAAAACTAACAAGAATTGGGTTATTTGATGTAATACTTACATGTAAACATATAAGAGGTTATTCCTTTATTTTTGTTTTTTTAGGAGGAATGCTGTTCCCATGCATTTAAAATACATTAGTTATGGGGAAGAAGAGATTTAATCTAATCTTAGGCATCAGACTAGCATAGGCAATTTGCATATAGTTGTGCAGTCAGCTGCTAGAGTGAAAGATCAGCTTGCTAACAATGGTTCTGGGTTCATGTATCTTGTTAGTCACAGCTGTGGCTTTGCTGAAGCATGGCATTGTCTGGGGGGAAGCAGTGGATTATTAGAATAATGTGACAGACAGTGATTTCCATCTGCAATAGATCATATTAAAGTATCACTGGCAAGATGTTTATTCTAACCCTTTAAAAGTACTGTATAGGCAAACTGAAAATGTTTTGTTACTGTGATAGCCCAGTGTATCACTATGAAGTGTCTATTAGCATGCAGAAACATTGCTACAAAAGTATATATGAAAGTTTAGGAAAGTATCTTATTTTGGACTACAATTATGATAAAGTTCAGAATGTTTTAAAGACTCTGCCAAACATAGCTGCTCTGCAACTTCTGTTCATTTCAACAGATTAAACAGAAAGTTAACTGAACAGTAACACTACCACAGCTCATTTCAAAGTACCGAGCATTTAGTCAGCAATTCTACATTTGATTACTTTAAGCATTCTAACTGTGGAGTATGCCCTTTCAATGGAGTAACGTTGAATAAGCAAGCATAGGATTAAATTGTACATGTCTGCTCCAGGAAGGTATAAAATTTCAGGCATAATTAGGATTTTTCTTGCTATCCTACATTAAGAATGTTTATGCTAAAGTGTGAAGCATGCTTGTGAATGAAGAAACATTGTTAATACAAGTTTGAAGCCTAAGTCACCAAAATTAGGCATCTAAGAGAGGATTATTATCGAACAATTGCGCTCATCCCTCACGCTAGCAAGGTGATGCTCAAGATAATACAGGATAGACTGCAACAGTATGTGGAGAGAGAATTACCAGAAGTGCAGGCGGGTTTCAGAAGAGGCAGGGGGACTAGAGATCACATCACCAACATAAGATGGATCATGGAAAAAACAAAGGAATATCAGAAACAAGTCTACTTCTGTTTCATTGATTACATGAAGGCTTTTGATTGTGTCGACCACAACAAGATGTGGCAAGTAATTAAAGAGATGGGAATACCGGAACACCTTATAGGCATCATGAGAAATCTGTACATGAATCAAGAGGCAACAGTTAGGACAGAAAATGGAATGACGGAGTGGTTTGGAATAGGAAAAGGAGTAAGACAAGGCTGCATTTTGTCACCATGCTTATTCAATTTATACACAGAACACATAATGCGCAATGCAGGGATGGAGGAATCACAATTTGGGATCAAAATTGCTGGAAGAAATATCAACAATTTGAGATATGCAGATGATACCACCCTAATGGCAGAAAGTGAGGAGGACCTAAAGAAGCTCCTGATTAGGTTGAAAGAAGAAAGTGAAAAAGCTGGCTTGAGACTCAATATCAAAAAAACCAAGATAATGGCAACAGGCCCTATCAGTCCCTGGAAAATAGATGGGGAAGAAGTAGAAGCAGTGACAGACGTTACTTTCTTAGGATCAAAGCTCACTGCAGATGGTGATTGCAGCCATGAAATAAAAAGGCGACTGATTCTTGGGAGGCAAGCGATGAGAAACCTGGGGAACATAGTGAAAAGTAGAGACATCACATTGAAAACAAAAATTCGCATAGTCAAAGCAATGGTATTCCCTGTGGCAATGTATGGTTGTGAGAGCTGGACTATTAGGAAAGCTGAATGCAGAAGAATAGACGCCTTTGAGATGTGGTGTTGGAGGAGAGTTTTGAGAGTCCCATGGACAGCGAGGAGAACAAATAGGTCAATCTTAGAAGAAATCATCCCTGACTGCTCATTAGAAGGTCAAATAATAAAGATGAAGCTAAAGTACTTTGGACATCAAATGAGAAGAGAGGATTCACTTGAGAAAGCTTTGATGCTTGGAAGGGTCGAGGGCAAAAGAGGAAGGGGAAGGCCCAGGATTAGATGGCTGGATGGTGTTGTGGAGACGGTGGGCGCAGAGCTGAGCGAGTTGAGGGGGATGGTGGAGGACAGGAGTGCCTGGCGGGCGGTGGTCCATGGGGTCGCAGAGGGTCGGAATCGACTGTGCGACTGAACAACAACAAAAGAGAGGATTCAATTGAGAAAGCCTTGATGCTGGCAAAGGTGGAGAGAAAAAGAAAAAGGGGGCGGCCAAAAATGAGATGCCCATTGTAGAGACAATGGGCACAGAACTGAGCGAGTTGAGGAGGATGGTGGAGGACAGAAGTGCCTGGTGGACAGTGGTCCATAGGGTCACAAAGGGTCAGAATCGACTGTGCGACTGAACAACAACAAACTGTAAGAACACAAATAAAAATGGTTGAATCTGATTTTCTGTTTATTTGAGTGATACTGAGCAACCATATGAGCCTACGGCCAAGGGTAATAATCCTTTCTGATTTTAAAAGGTTGAAACTATTCTTCATTTGAGTTACTGCCAGAGTGTAAGTTTGTAACTTCAAGACAGTGTTTCACCTTCTTGCAATAGTAGTCCCTTCTTAAATTGTCACATAAGAACAGTTCCACTTTCATGTCCTATCTTTTTATCATTTGGGGACATACGCAAGTCATTCCTTTAAATACATAAAAATAGGCTTGAGTTTAGGTGGAGAGGTATGTAGAAAGGTAGTATAGTAGCTAGTTTCTGTAGAAGATGGTTTTGACCTAGTACTTTTAGGAATCAGACTTCATGGAAACAGGCACTTAGACCAGAATACAGCTGGCAATTTAAAGTTGTGTACAGTATAAATCAAACGGCTTAAGATGCATTGGCATACAATGCTAATTAACAAGGGAATGACTGGGTTCTTGGGTGCATGCCCAGGAACGGAGCCAATTTACACAAGTGTAAAACAGCAGTTGGATTCTGACCACAGGCCAAAAAAGAAGTAAACAAAGTAAACCCAAGAAGCCTGCTATTTTAAAAGCATTGTCCAGGTAGACCAGAGAAACTGCTGAAATTAGCAACCTCAGAAAGAAGATGTAAAATATGAAAATCTTTAGTACAGTCAAACCTCGCATAAAGAGTGTTTCGCTTAAAGAGTAACTTGTTTAAAGAGCAGAATTTTCTCCGAATGTTCGCTTTGCTTAACAAATAAAACCAACCAAAAACTCGCTTAACAAATAAATTGGGGTTCGCGATCCCCCCACAATTGGTCATTTACAATGGTGTTTTGCTTAAAGAGCAAACTCGCTTAAAGAGCAATCCTGTGGAACGCATTATGCTCTTTAAGCGAGGTACCACTGTACTGCCTTTCAGTAAACAGATTGGCTGTGTGGAGAGCTAGCCCTTTGCATCAGTAACAGTTGCTGCCTCCACATGTTACTCAAGGGGCAGGATACATGAGAAATACATCAAGGGGAGAGAAATACATGCAAAGTGTGTATGATGTTGGTACATTATATCGATGTACTGTATATAGGTGTGTGGACTCGAGGCCCTAGTCATAGTGTTGGCTCTAGCAGAGTGCTCTACAGACAGGAGCTTGAAGTACATTTGGGGGCTGAAACTGACCCTAGCTCTGAGTCATTGGAATCTTTTTTCACTTATAAACTAAATAATATTTGAAATGTTTGAAGTGGTAGCCATGTTAGTCTGTGCAAGCATATCTGAGAGTAAATAAAACAGAACAGCAAAAAAAAGTTAAATACAGGACTTAGTCTTTAAGGTGCCAAAAAATTTTTTTTTGCTGTTCTGTTTTATTTACTCTCAGATAAATAATATTTGTAGCACTAATGCTTGCAACTATTTGGTGGCAAACATTTTAAGTATTCAGTTGTTATAATTCTCAATTTTAGGCTGATTCTATACTGTATTTCCAATGTGGCAATGCTTGCTCTATTATTTTAACATCTTTATTTCTTTATATCAATATCTGTTAAATAGAAATATTAGACACACATACATACAGTACATGCATTATTATCCTCCCACTTTACTAATATAAACCACTGTTGTTTTATCAGGGAAGAGTTCAGTAATTTATACTACATAGTTATTCTGCACTTTAACCAACCCCCTCTTTCAAAGTTTTTATTTTATTTTCTGGAAGATTAATAAGCTGCAGAATTGAGCATGTACAAAGACTTTGCTGGAAATGCGATGCTGAAATGGTCTTATTGTAGCTTTCAACCTTTTGTTTTCTTTCTAAACAGGGAATAAAGTTAATAATAGAGTAGCTGAAGTCTCTGGAATCACCACCAGAAAGTTAATGGCCTGAAGGTTTACATGTGTTAGTTTGAAAGATTCAGATTTGAATGATAGAATTTTTAAAACCAATAATATTACAGTATTCTGCTCAACAAAAATAATTCTACAAACCTTTAGAACCTGAGTCCTGAGAAAACATAATTATTGCAATTTTATATCTAAAAGTTAGATATTAAGAAATTTGTGATCTGTTTTTATGTTTTTTTTACTTTAGTTTGTGTCATTTAATTTGTTTATTAGAGTACACAGAAAGAGCCTCCTTGAAGATTGTGGTATTTTTTTAACCACAATCTGGTGTACCCTGGTAACTGCAATCTAGTGTTGCCGGCTTATTTTTCTCACACTAGGTTAGGCAAATGGGACTGCAGAATGAACCCACCAAATGTTGACTTCATTTTGCCAGTTTTATGTCTCACAGAAGAAAAAGGAAAGAAAAATGTTTGTTCTATTTTGCAGAGTAGGTTTGGTACACAAGCACTACACATAACTCAGAGACACTACAGAAAAGCCTCATACATATTTTCAATTTTCTAAGATATTAAAGCAAATGTTAAATATTGCTAGCACAAAAACTCCTGGTTGTATCTGCAACAAACTAACTAGGAATTATCAACTTGGAAGGGGCTTTAGTGCATCCAAATTTTATATTCTTGTGTGGAAAAAATGGAAAAAGTTATGGTTGTTTATGAGAAAAATTGCAAGCACAAAAACAGCTGTATGTATTTGGCAGGAATAATCCTCTTAGAGAGGACAACTGTATTTCCAGATTTCATACATATTTATTGAAAAACAAAACCATTTTTTTTAAAAAAATTAATGTCCTTTTTTATATTGGTGGGAGATGTAAAGATTGGGATTTCCTCATTTTGATTTCGATCCAAATCATATCAGACCAGTCTAAATAATTCTGAACAAGATCTGACTCAGTCTGAATTTCCAAATTGGTTCTTCAGTTAGATCAGGAGATGCTAGTAGAGTAATAATAATATTAAAAAGTTAATATTGGTTATTTGCTGAAATAAAATAATGATGTTTCTAAAAGCAAGCACTCATCCTTTATAATTACTTGTAGTTACGATAACAACGTGGTAGTTCCCATTCTTTTTGAAGAGTGTACAGTGAATGAAGATGACTTATTCCTATTCTGTCTTGAGAGAAGGGGCAGGATATCTGAAAATATTTTTGGTCATGACAGGATGAGCTCGATGAACTCCGAGCTGAAATGGAAGAGATGCGTGACAGCTACCTTGAAGAAGATGTTTACCAACTTCAGGAACTTCGGCGAGAGCTGGACCGTGCAAACAAGAACTGCCGCATTTTGCAATATCGTCTCAGGAAAGCAGAACAGAAAAGCTTGAAAGTTGCACAGACGGGTCAAGTTGACGGGGAACTAATTAGAAGTTTAGAGCAAGATCTAAAGGTGAGTGGAGCATTTATACATAATGCCCATGCCCATAAAGTTCTAGCTAAAGACAGAGCTCCATTTATATACAACTTGTATATTGTTTCTAAATAAATTTGAAAAAGTAATTTCAGAAATTACTGTGGAATTCCACAGCTTCATCTGGGAGCTTTTGCTGGTCTCTACAGTACTGCATTTGCTGTTTTGGTTGCTCCATGTAGTCCTAACAAAGGCATTGCATGCAGTGGTGGGATGTCAAAATTTTTACTACCCCACCGTGATGTCATCACAGTGTAGGCGGAGCTAACATCATGATGTCATGCTGTCATGGGCGGGGCCAAATAAAAAATACAAAATAATAATATAATAAAATAAAAATAAGCACACACACACACACACACACCCCTCAGGCCTTTTTAGGAACTGTGGTAGTACGTCAATATAGGTAAAGGTATTAAATACACATTAAAATACACACACACCACATCCAAAGGTGAGTCACTTACCCTGGGGAGCAGGCTATAGAGAGCTTTAGGCTAGCAGCTTCTCTTCCTCCTCCCCGCTTGGGAGGACAGCAAGGAGGCCTTGCATACATCCCAAGCACTGTAGGCGTGCATGCACACCAAGTGCTTGGCACGCATGTGCAGTGGAGGAACCAGTGAAAAGGTAAGCCCTGAAGGTGGTTCCCCCCAAAAGCTGCTACCGGTTCTCCAGGACACTGGGAAAAGTTACTACCGGTTCTGGAGAACTGGTGAGAACCTGATACATCCCATCACTGATTGCACGTTAAGAAGAAAATAATAGGTTCTGCAAATTCTTTGCTTTATTTATCTGTTGTATTTTTTTATACACAAGATAAGTACAGTAATAATAATAGAATTATAAACGGTATTAAATCTGTGGTACTTCCTATAATTCTAAATCTGTGATAAGGGACTGCAGTGGCTTAGTGGTTAAGATGCTGAACTTGATGACTGGAAGGTTGGCAGGTCAACAGTTTGAGACCTGAATATTGCACAATGGAATGAGCTCCCATCTCTGTCCCATCTCTTGCCAACCTAACAGTTAGAAAGCAAGAAATTACAAGTAGTTAAATAGGTAGCACATTGATAAGAAGGTAACAGCGTTCTGTGTGCTCTGGTGTCTAGTCATGTCTGCCACATGACCATGGAAATGTCTGCAGAGACACAGAGTACTTGCTCTTTGGCTGTAAACAAAGATGAACATTGTACCCTAGAGTCGTATACGACTGGCTTTCAAGCAAGGGTGACCTTTACCTAAATCTGTGGTATTTAATAGAACAAGCAAGGAGCCCACACCAGAGGGCTACATTTATTGGTGTCTGGGGAAACCAGGCCACTATGTGCTTTGTCAGCTGTGTTCAGGTACTCATAGGAACTCATGCAACTTGCAGAAGGCTCTTGCAAACCTCTCCCTCTGCTGGCTAATGGGTCCAAGAACTTGCTCATCCAGAAGAAAGGTGTTTGCTGATACCCAGTTAATCCCTGTTAAAGTTATTTCCCAGTTTTTCTCAGCAAGTGGGGTAGTCATCCATCCAGTGACACGCAGGGCTTGTTGTTCTTTGCTTCATCAAGGCCTTCAGATATAACCAGGGAAACCATGACCTACTTTACTCCATCAAGTTTGTGTATAGTATACAGTACTGAATTCTCATCTTTTGTCCTCCTGTTCTGCTATCCGAAAGTCTTGGTCCATCATATTGTGACAAACCAATATTTCTCCCTCTCCAGCTTTGTGAAGGTACGAGAGGCTGAGATATAAAGTGCCAGCATCAATGTGATTTTTATACCTTACAATGTGGATCCAGGAATCCAGGCTTATAGGGTTTGCACATGAAGAAAAATGGATTGTTCTTCCAGATATCCCCTTCAGCTTCTTCACAGCCTGGTTAGTGTGTTTGCCAAGCAGGCCAGGCTGTAGTGTAGATAATGAACTATATCAACTCCACTGTTTCCTATTCAATATTTTTATTAAAGAAGGAAGGCAACTAACAGTCAGCAGCTTTAAAATAAATGAACAGATAAATCAATGAGCTAGACATATACATAACTTACCACACAAATCTACAAGAGAAATCATGGAATTTACACTATAACCTAGGCCAGTGGTGACAAACCTATGACACACGTGCCAGAGCCCTCTCTATTGGCACACAAATCATCACCCCAGCACAGAGTTCACCCTACTCCTCTGCCCAGCATCCCAATGGGAGTGCTTCCTCCATCCCACAGGACAAAGTTTGCCCCGCCCCTCTGCCCAGCAGCTCAATGGGAGCACTTCCTCCCTGCCCCTAGCACAAAGTTCACCTCGCCCCTCTGTTTGGACACTCAGTTTCTAAAAGCTTCACCATCACTGACCTAGGCTGACTTTGCCTTTCTCCTAGCTATGTAAAGTCAAAGGATAATCTCAAAGACTAGAATTAATTCCATAGTCAGAGCAATGTCCAGAGAGGAAAATCAAACTGACCGGTCTGTACCCTGAGAGGACCTGCTCATCCATTTCCAAGGTGGTTTCTTTCCAGACCGAGCCATCCTGGAATATGGGAATATATATACATCTATGGGTAAAATCTTGTCTATGTAAGTTCAAGGTGTAGGACAATTGTTTGGAAATTGAATATTTCCTCCTCTCACCCCTAGGTCTACCTCGGTCTGGAGTAATCCCTTTCACTATTGGTAATTGTGGGAACCACTTTAAGGGAGGAGGAAGTCTTCACCAAAAATCACTGCTGCTAATAAAAAATTATTGATGGCAATTTTTTAGTAATTAAAGACTTCCTCCTATTCCATGGCTCCTAAAAGTTTCTCACAATGAAAGGGATTACTTGGGAACTGTATAGGCCTCAGTAGAAAGGAAGAAATGTTAAAAATTATTTTTTAAAATCTGGTGATGCCATTAGCTTTATGTCATGGAACTTACGCAATCACGATTTCAGCCTGTGTGTAAGTACTGCCATAATGTGCCTCAGCATGTGTAAGCTTTGCATAATGAGCCCTGGTGGTACAGTGGTCAGACTGCTGTACTGCAGTCAAACCGTTGTGAGTTCAATCCTGATGGAACAAGGTTGACTCAGCCATGCAGCCTTTTGAGGTCACTAAAATGAGTACCTAGCATGTTGGGGGCAAAATGCTAATTACCTTGTTAACTGCCCAGAAAGATGAATGGGGCGGTATGTAAGTGTAATTGTTTTTGCTATTAAAATAGAAGATAATTTGGTTCAAGTTGAGAATTCTGTTCTCACGGACAGAAGTTCTATTTCCACCCGTAGAAAGATTTTTATCCAACAGAGTTTTACTAGAGCAGCTATGAAGGAATTGATTCATCAATATTCTTAGAAGAGGCAGAGATGGTAATTTTATCACAGATACTAGCTGAAATCCTCTTGCTTAGAGTAGTAAGCTGTAACTAGAATAGGCCAATTAAATCAATTGGGATTTGATGAATCAGCTCCTCTGTAGTAAATTACAATTCTAGTTGTAATTACTATGCCAAGAAACAAGGTTTCAGCCATTAACCTAGGAGTAAAAGTATTTTTTCTAGTTCAATGCAGATGTGTAGTGCAGAAAGTAGAGAAAGAAGAAAAAAGATTGTGCACTTTCACCTTCAAAGCAGATTTTCAGATTTTAAAATATGGAATTATATCAAAAGTGACTTCGGTACAGTACTCAAACCAATTCATTCTTAGAGTTTGCTCACAAGTTTTTAAAGTAACAGCATCAAAATAATACAGTCAAACCTCGCATAAAGAGCGCCTCGCTTAAAGAGCAAACTTGCTAAAAGAGCAATCCTGAGGTACAACTGTATTGGTGTATGTCATCTTTTCTACATTGTTATGCTTTTACCTATACACATAAACATATTAAGGGTTGGATCAGCTCTCCTCATCCGCAAGGGAGTATTCTGTAAATGCAGCTCCATTTGGGATACTCCAGCCAAGTAGGAAGCAGTAGAGGCAATATGAGATAATGCTCTTCCTCACACCTAAAAATACAATTTCCCATGTTGTTCTTGAAGGATAATCAAACATTCTGAAGTAAATTTTCAAGTGATGGAAAGAGGGAAGAAAATCAGCTTCCTTTCTCCATACCATTGCTAGAAAAACCCTGTTGGACCAAAACCTTTCCATAGGTGGATGCAGTGGTGGGCATCAGCAGGTTCGCACCAGTTTGGCAGAACCAGTAGCAGAAATTCTGGCTGGCCGCACCCATCCAAGTTTTGAAATAAATTAGTCCTAATTCGGGTGCAATGCAGGGATTTCCCCTTGGACACACCCACCATACCACACCCACTATGTGGTAGTAATTTTTTTTTTTAGCCCACCACTGGGTGGATGACATATTTCTCTTTGGTAAAAGCAAAAATAACAATCCTTTAACCCAAAGACCATTACTAAAATGTATGTGCTCATCTAAACAGGTAGCCAAAGATGTATCTGTCAGGTTGCATCATGAGCTGGAAAATGTGGAAGACAAGCGTGTTAAAGCTGAGGATGAAAATGAAGTCCTTCGCCAACAAATAATCGAAGTGGAAATATCCAAGCAGGCACTGCAGAATGAGTTGGATAGGTTGAAAGAGGTAAGTGGGAAGCTAAAGTGAGATAAGAAAAGAAAGATTGGCTATTCAAAAACAATAACACTCTAAAGCTCTGTAATAATATCATTTCAGCCACTGGATTTAAACAAATGTGGCCTTGTTCATAGATGATGCCAAACCATAGACCAGAATTATGAAACAAATCTAATATTCTGCCCACCCCACTCACGGTTTTTAAATCTCATTTCCATCTTACCTGCATAAAGAATGAGTTTGGGAATGTTTGTTTTTTTAAAAACAATAATTACTGACTGCTGTGTGTCTGAATCAAGACAAGGTGTGCTTACTCTTAAGTATGTTTGGTAGAAGTAAGACAACACTAACCTGAAGATTGATATCTAGTACAGTAAAACCTCAGATAACACTAAAACCTGGTTCCACAAGTCTTGGTGTTATACGATTTTTAGTGTTATCCGATGTATGTTAAAATCCTATGGGATCCATAGAGATACATTGTAACCACACAGGCTTTAGTGGTTGTTATCTGATGCATCCCATAGGATCTTAATGTTATCCGATGCAATTCTTCCCCCCAGATTGCTTAATGTTATGCGATTTTAGTGTTATTCGATACTAATGTTATCTGAGGTATTACTGTATTGCAGTGGTGGAAGTTCATGGAAGCTTCTCTAGTACCTTCTTCAGATGCCACACCAAAGATTGCACAATGTCTGAATAGGGTGGATGTTGCATGGAGAAATAAGGAGGAAGGCCATATTCTGGAAAGTGGTGGAAACACCAGCTGAAGTGGAACTAGATTGTTGTTGTAATGATAATTAAGCAGAACCATAGTTTAGACTCTAGAGCAGTGGTTCCCAATGTGGGGCCCACAGCCCACAGGGAGATTTCAATTCCGAGAAGCCTAAGTCAGTACATTGGCTGATCAGTGCTTTGGGGAATTGACTTAGGCTTCTGGGAATTAAAGTCCAAAAACCAAAGGTTGGGAAACACTGCTGTATTTGAGTATGAATAATACGTTAAAAGTGAACATCATGGCACAGTGTTTAGGCTGCAGAACTTCAGCCAAAATTCTGCTCACGATCTAAATTTGAATTTGATGGGCACAAGATTGACTTAGCCTTCCATTCTATGGAGGTTGGTGAAAAGAGTACCCAGTGTGTTGGTGGCAAATTATAGTTTGCGTAATTAACTTGTAAATCTCCCATAGAGCTCTTTAGCATTATAGAGCAGCATAAAAAGCAGCTGCATTTTCGTTTAACATACCGTTTGTCCAAAATGTAAGTGGAATCTTTCATATCCTTCATCACAACTAAAAGCACGGGGTGGGGTGGGGTGGGGTGGGGGAGACTGAGCTTGTGTGTGTGGGTTTTTTTTAAAATATGCAGCTATTATTGCTGAATCTTCCCCTGACTTTCTTCTGAAGCATCCAAAATCTACAAAACCTCTTTTTAATCCATTGACCACCTTATGTGGCAAGGAGCAGTTTTCCTCTTATTACATGTAAGAAGTGGATAGCATTCAGTTAGTATGGGCTATCTTTTATTTATTTATTTATTATTTATTTATCTTTTCTTGGTCAAATGTACTTCTCTAGTGTATATTTTGTAACAGTAAAAGGTCCTATTTCCTGTTTAATTTCTCTTTAGTAAGACTAAATAAATCTGGAGGATTTCGAACAGAAATGTTAATTTAGCAGGATGGAGCTAAGCTTCTAATTCCTCATTGAGATCTGTGTGGATGCTGCCAAGCACAAAAGACTCTTGTTTGATGTATAACTAATATTTTGTATCTGAAGGAGAAATGTGTTCATATAATTTATTGGCCATGTGAACATTGCTGTTTTGTTTGATATAGAAATACTTATTTTATTGAAATTAAGATGGCATGGCCTAAGATGATGATAGTTGTGTGGCCTGATGAAATATGTTGAAAAGCAATTATAATTCCTTATCACTACATACTGTGGTACAATTTAACAACATCTCTTTCCTTGTATCAGCAAAGACTATAGTCTTGCATCATTTTAAATGTAGATTGATGAGAAGAATTTAAGTATAATGAAGTAGAACACTTGACCATCTGAGCTAAGTTCAGTTGGACAACTGATATAGTTACATGTTTATTTTAATTTTTCAGACAAAATTTGGGTGGTAACTTGTACATAATTTGCTCCTATTCTATAAGTTTGGCAATAACACAGTGAACTTGAAGTTTTATACTTACCTTAAAATAAATCCCAGGAATGCTTTGGAATTTCTGACTAGGTATAGACTTGCTGTTATAATTTCAGTTTGGTTTACAAGAAAATTAAGAATTTCCAGAGCTTTGATCTGAAAATGAAGCATTTTTATCCTCTAGTGGCAGATCTGGTTCCGTTGTGTGATCTTTTACTTTGTTTTGCTTGGAAGTCTTTGAGAAACTACCTTTGTTATGTACAAACCAACATCTATTAGCAATTTCCAGTTATGTCCAAACATGAACTGGGAACTTATACTTTCTAGAATTAATGTAACATTGTCATACTGGTAATAACATTAGATATATTTTGAATTACCTTAAGTTTCCAGACAATAGTGTAAGACATGGACTAAGAAAACTGGAGAATATTCATTTTTTTGTATGGATTAAGGCAATACGTGTGGTTCTCCTATCACAATTAGTTCTTGTTTTGGAGAGATTTCTGTAATGATTCACTTACAACAGACTTTCAAACCATTTAGAAAAAGTAAGTTATGAATTTGTACATATGTCATCAATTTATACAACAGTTACTCAAATAGCCAAAATTCTGTTGCTTAGCATAGTAAATTACACTACAGCAGGTCCATTGAATCAATGGAAATTTAGTGAATCAACATCTCTGTAGTTCCACTGATTCAAGTGGGCCTAATTTGTGATTTACTGCACTAAAGAAAATTGCAGTTCCTGCAGTCATTGGTTCCTAACCTTTGTTTTTGGCCATGTCCCATCTAAGCATCTTTAAAATTCTGATACCCTTCCCTGTGTGACATATACTTCTTATTATTCAAAAAGTGAAGTACGTACTATTCATGTGGAGGAAGCCTAAAAGTCATTAACTGTTAATAACTCATTCTCAAATTGCCCCCTTAAAAATCAAATTGCCCCCTCTGTGGCAAGGTTGGGAACCGTGGCTGTAGATCCACTGGAATCAATATAACTTGCAGTGATTCCCCAAATCTCCATTGATTCAGTGGTGCAACTGTAACACAATTTACTATACTAAGCAAAGGATTTTGGCCATTGTCAGATACTGGATGCAAATGTGCCTATGTGAATCTGTTCCTTGTACACAACACTGTACATGTCAAATGAACAGGCCCATCTCTTTCTTTCCTGGTCAGGGTTTGGTGTATGAAGCAGTGTGACAAAGATTGTGAAGATGATTAGATATTAAATATTGTATAAAACCCATATTGATACACTTTAAAGCAGGTTAATTTATTTGCAACTGTTTGCAAGAGTAGTTTGGATGACCCAGTGCCAAACTTAACCATGTTTGGAAGGAGAGGTAGCATGTGAGAATGATCCTGAGCCATCACTCAGCATTAGTCTTGCTGTTTCTTTCAAAAGAGTGGCTGGGCTCCTCGCTGTTGTTTTGCAGCCAGTTGCTGACTTTAGGGCAGAGATAATCTGTAAATCAGATAAACTGTTTCTGGAGGCAACACTGTAATTGAAAGATGCTGTTTCCCTTTAGGATTATTGCAGACATGCAAGGCTGTGAAATTATCATGCAAGGCATGCTGAGATGAAAGTTCATGGCTGAAATCTAGTAGTATATCATAACTTGAGTAGTCCCATTGAATCAGTGGAATTTATGGAAGAGATGACTCACCAAATCCCCCGCTGATTCAGTGGCCCTACTCTAGTTGCAAATTAATGCTGGGTTTAGGCCAACATTTTGTAACTTTAAAGGGATCAGAGGATTATTTTGAAGGACTACTCAATTTTTAAAAGAAAATGCATAGATTTACTCTATTTAGTATATGGAGAGATACTCTCAACAGAGGCTGTGAACTCAGCCAAGATATTTTGGCCTTTCCCTACCCCCACATCCAGTTAACAATTTAACAAGTTTACTGAAAGGTAAAATTGTTGATGAATAACACAAGTCTACCACTTGTACTGGTTACAGCAGAATATTTTTTCTTTATTCGTGTCAGTTGCACCACCAGCATATAATAATATGCAGAATATTGCTGACATGTACCTGATATATAACTGATCTCAGAACTCATGGCAAGGACCCAACTTGCATATCAATATGCTGAGTACACAATTATGTGCCCACAAATCCATACAGATTTTCCATGACCGTAACCTAATGAAGAGAGAGGATACCTACAATCTCATTTTTGGACCAGGTGTGGCTTGGCATATCTCTTAGAAGTTGCTGGTTGCTGCTGGTTTAGCACCTGTACTCTAATGTGGTGGTGGAGGGAGTGCAGATTGATGAAATAGATGTGGCTGTTCCAAATGAGAAAGAGTGTGCCCTCTTCCAGTGGACTTCACTGATAACTGTTGCCCTCTAGTCCAGTGGTTCCCAACAAGGGGTACTCAGCCCACTAGTGGACTTCAATTCCCAGAAGCCTAAGTCAGTACATTGGCTGATCAGTGCTTTGGGAAAATGACTTAGGCTTCTGGGAATTGAAGTCCAAAAACCAGCATTTGGGAAACACTGCAAAGTCCACCAGGCAAGGCTTCCTACTTCACTGCTTAGCTAGCCATCCTCTGATTGGCTGACTTTCCTGTTCCTCTTCACCTCAATACCCTTGGTGAAAAGCAGCTGGGATGAAGGACCAGAGAGGGTGGACAGCTTTCCCTTGCCCAGTATATTTTGGGCTACAAGTGAAGCCCCAGAGAAGATGTGGTTTGAGACCCTAGCTATTTACATTTTTATTATACAAAAAAAGGAGAGTTGAGTTTTTGTAAGTGTTAAGCAAGAAGTCTTTTCTTTTAAGGTTGTTATCATTTGTAATGGCAAAACTTAAGACTACTGTACGTATTTAAAATCTATAATAATACACACATCCCCGGCAGTATTATGTATTTAGTCACTGGTATGTGACTCCTCAGGGATTGCGGTGGCTCAAGTTGTTAAGAAACTGATTTCATGATTCTTAGGTACTGCATGAGCAGTGGTGGGCAGCAAAAAATTTCGCTACCACACCGTGGGCGGAGCCTACATCATGGGCGATCTAGTAATGCCTGCCATATGGCCATGTATACATCTGCAAACACAGGCAGCACTGGCTCCTTGGCTGTAAATGGAGATGTGCACTGCACCCTAGAGTCGGATATGACTGTCTTTTGAGCAAGGGAGACCTTGAACCACTTGCAGGGACTTTTCGAAAGCCAGTCGTTACCAACTCTAGGGTTCAGTGCTCTCTTCTGTATACTGTATAGCCAAAGAACCAGTGGACTTGACCCACAAAAGCTCACATTAAAATACAGTAGTTAGTCTTTAAGGTGCATCAACATTTTTGTCTTTTTGTTTTGTTTACTGTCTGATATGCTTGCACAGAATAAAACTTTTTAAATGGTAGCTGTGTTAGTCTGTGTTTCAAGCATATCAGATTAAACAAAACAAAAAGAACCTCCCTTAGCCTGCTCCAGAACCTCTCCCCCCAATTTTACTACCGCCCCACCCAAAAGGCCCCCAATTTTGCCACCACCACCCTGCTCTAAGGCCACCCAATGTTATCACCACCCCTCCTCTCTCTCTCTCTCTGTACTGGTTGCTGCCCACCACTGTGCATGACAGAGTGAGCTCCCATCTCTGTCCCAGCTCCTTTGAAAGCAAGACATTGCAAGTAGATAAATAGAGACCCCTTCGATGGGAAGGTAAACAGCGTTCCATGCATGCATGCCACATATCCATGGAAACGTCTGCAGATGCAGACAGCACTGGCTCTTTGGCTATAAACAGAGATGAGCACTGAACCTTAGAGTTGGATACTATTGGCTTTTGAGCATGGCAACCTGTGTGACTACTCAGTGTGGTGTAGTGGATAGAGAGATAGACTAGGATTCAGGAAATCTGGTTTTGAATCTTTGCTCAGCCATGGAAATTCACTGGAGGGGGGCTGGAACTGGTAAACCATTCCTTAAATATCTCACTTACCTTGAAAACCTAATAGGATTGCAGTAAAGTGGATTTGACTTGATAACACATAACACACACATGATTACAGCAGACCTATGACAGACCGTTTGTGTCTATAAGAAGGAAGAGTGTTTTTAGTTTTAAAAAAAGGCATTGGGCTGTTTTGAGCTTCAGCTTCCATCCATGGCATAACTAGCAACTATGTTAAATTACATGCTTCATTATCATTCTTTGCAGTATAGTTGGAGAATTTATGGATTGGCATTGCTGAATAATTTATTTAGGAAAAACTACAGTCTTTCCATTTGAAGATTAATACATAATTAGCAGCATTAAGGAGAATATTTTTACAAAAAATGTAATGAAAATAAAATTAAAAGTCCAATATTATTGGACACTAGCCATAGATGGTTTTTCAGTAAATGTAAATTATTCAAGGAATCATTCTTCTTATAATGCATATTTATATTTGTGTTTTCCTAAATATTTTTAAAGGAAATCAATTTTAATTTCTCAATTTCAAAATTACACTTTATTCAAAGTCATCTTCATTAGGCATACTTTTAAATCTCTATTATAGGATTAGCATTTTCTAATTGCTGTTAAGCAGTATGAGATAGCCAAAGGCATAACAGGAACACCTTCCTTCTTAAGACGTTTCATTTTAATAACTACTGTTCATTGCCTTTCTATATCAAAGGAAATAAAATGTGGAAGGGAAATTAATTTGGTTGGCTTGAATAAGAAAACTGGCATTGCATTTTGATTCAGATTTATTTTTTCCTTCTTCTGAAGCCCGAGAAGATTATAAGGAGGAAATCACAAAATGCCTGTGATGTTTCCGATTGCTTGGCAGGATTATGTTTGTAGGGATGGAAACCCCCACCTGCAGTGATGAAGTTTGTTAATTGTCACACAAATAGAAGATAAGGCTAATAAATTATGAATAAAAATATAGTCATCTTGTGCAGGACTTCTTGTTATCCAAGCAATGTACACATCTTGTCTTTGAATCACTGATATTCAGCTGGTGAATTGTGAGCTTTAGTGTAAGTTATACCTACAACACTACATCTGTTGAAATAGATGGTAGACAATTAGGCGGGTCCCTAAGTGAATATTTGAACAATAGATGGGACTTGCCAGTCTGGCCAGGTTATCCTGCTATGGTAATAGAGTGGATCATACTGCCAGTGACTCAATGCCAAGAGGCAGATGGCAGTTAACTAACCTGACAACCATGAGGACTAACGGCCTTGAGTGCCGAAGTCCAAGGAGGAAAGGTGATGGTCCTCAAGTGGATTACATCCCACTTGCATCCATCTTGATGGAGAGCAACAGCTTTGTCAGTACTGGTTTGGGGCTGATGAGGACTTTGTGTGCCAAAAGGGCTCAGGACCAGAGAGTGACTTGTAGAACTGGATCGGTGGTATGGGTGTCATGTTGCAATGTGGAAAGCAGGTGAAAAGTCACTGTATTATATTCTCAGGACAATCTTCATGGCTGATTGCTACAATGATCATCAATATTCAGATTCGACAGAAGAAGTAGTTGGGGCTTGTTCTAAATGCCCACTATGGCTGCCCATGAAGGTGCATTAAACATCCGAAACAAACCATTCCACTATAGCAACCTGATTGATTCTTCTTTTGTGGCATCTTTAGACAAACACTTGTAATTGCACAGTTCCCACTAGTCAAGGCACACTGCACATGCTCAAGAGAGGATGGGAGCCCCAATTGAAAGTTAAAATGCACCTAAGAGAGGATGCAGATCTGACTTCTGTAAAAAATTGTTTCTATGAGGAAGATATGATATTGTTACTGCTGATTTTTTATGGAGTTTTGCTCTCTTCCTTCATGTTCAATCATGCTTATCTGTGGAGCAGAAACAAACAAAAACCATGACTATTGCCACTCATTTCTAGTCAGTTCTCATTCAGATGAAAACTAAGCCATATAACATTGCCTGAATTTTAGCTAGTAGAAAAGCAGCAAACGTGTGACTATGTATTGTAAGGTTTCAAACAAAGATTTGACAGTGAACAAATTGGCCTTTGAAGAGGGGGTAGGGCTATAGGCATGGTTTTTTAGAGGATTCCTTATAAACTCAGCAAATATCAGTTGCATATGGGTATCTCCATTTCAGGAATTTATCTGTGTCCAGAATCTTGGATTTGGATTTAGCAGTTGCTAGTTAAATGAGAAAATGGAGGCAGAGTCTAGTTCAGTGATGGCGAACCTTGGCACTGCAGGTGTTTTTGGACTTCAATTATCAGAAGCCCAAGTCAGCACTCCTGCTGATCAAGCTTCTGGGAATTGAAGTTCAAGAACAGCTGGAATGCCAAGGTCCGCCACCACTGGACTGGTTGATAATAACCCAGTCTTTAAATTGTGCTTATAATCAGTGAAAAGGGAAAGTTGCCCATACCTATTCACCATTCCAGAAAAGGCACTGAAAATGTTTGGAACCTAGTTCTATTCCTATAAAGCTGCTTCATTTTACTTATTTTCTCTCCCCACCCACACTTGCTTTTTTCTTCTTTTCTTCCTCTTTCTTTTCCATTAGCTGCCTAGTGTGTTTGTGTTGGTGTATCCTTTGTTTGGCCTAAGAACTTTGTGGTAGCAAAGGGTGGGGTGGGGGAATGTCAAACTGTGCAATGGCAGAACTCAAGCTGCTTGTAAGGGGGAAGCCCTGTTGAAAGAGGCAAAGTGTGGGGAGGATTAGGAATGAAGGAGCAGCTGCAGAATGATTGGACATGTTATAAAACAATTTAGCAAGAAATGAATGAGATTGTGTAACCTGGAAAAATGGATTTATTTTCTGCCCAACAGCTGTATCGAGCAGCTGGTGATTTCTTTTTTCATTTGGGAGGCCATAGGAAAGTAGAAGGGTCATCAGGAGATCAACATAAATGTCGGCACTCTCCATGTAATGAGAAATTGGCTGGCATAACTGCTTTCATGTGTGCCTTATAATGTAGACCTACAAGCATAATCAGAAAAATGTAATCAAAATTTCTTGTTTTACTTCTCACATTCCTGCCTACCAACAAAATTCACAAGCATTAAAGAACTTAGTTGCATGTTCAGTTTTCTCCTAATTATGCCAGCCACATGAAGATAATGCAAGTTGCCTTAACAAAGTAAAGTACTGTACTGTACAGAATACCAAAATACAAAGACACTTCCTTAGTGAGTTTTTTTAAAAAGTTAGTGACAACATTGCATTACTGCAAACAGAAGAACTATACCAGTGATGATGCACTTTGGCATGCCAGGTGTTCTTGGACTTCAATTCCCAGAAGCCCAATTCACCATAACTGAACTATACCATGTAACAAATCCTTTTATTAATTGGTTAACTGAAGATAGCTATTCAGTCTGGCCAGGTTACCCTGCTATGGTAATAGAGTAGACCAGTGATGGCTAACCTTGACACTCCAGGTATTCTGGAACCTCAATTCTTAGAAGCCTTGATCAGCAGGAGTTCTGACTTGGGCTTCTGGTAATTGAAGTCCAAGAATACCTAGAGTGCCAAGGTTCACCATCACTGGAGTACACCATGCTGCCAGAAACTCAAGTCTGCATATACTAAAATCTTAGGGTTTTTATTTGAAACATAAAGCTGATATTTCAGGCATATTGTCTGGATATAGCTCTAAAGTGTTTTAGTGGAGCATTTCTATCAAACATCTATCAGACATTTTCAGAATGAGCAGATATTATAAAATGAGGAAGTGATTGCTTTCTCCACATACTTTTTTATTGATAAAATATTGACACATGTGGAAAAGATTTTTCATGCAGAAGACATTTTGCTTTGTGGACCAACAGTTGTGCAAGTTGTTATTTCTACAAAATTTTAAACATATTACTTTATGAACTAATCTTCTACTTCCCTAATCTTTTCAAATTGTAACAAAATGTTCCTCTCTTCACATTATTCCAGTCAAAAAGATTAACTTTAGCAAAGAGGTGTAATAGTTATTGTTCACTTCTGTTTCACTGTAAGAATAATTTATAGGTGAAAAGTTTGTGTTTTAATAATAAGTTTGTGTTTCTCGCCTCCTGAAAAACTTTGAGAAATTGTGTGGGAGGTGATGAAGACTGCAGGGAGAACCAGTGAACATCACTTCCCTCTATCTTCTAGCCAGCAAACTTGGTTCTCCCAGTGTTCTTGGACTTCAATTACCAGAAGTCAGAGTCAATACATCTGCTGATCAGGGCTTCTTGGAATTGAAATTCAAGAACATTTGGATAACTATGTTTGCTAACTTCTGTTCTAGCCTGATGCTCTGCTGAATCTGCTTTGCAAACAGGCAGTCTGTTTATAGAAAGGACACTTTAAGTGCAATCCAGTTTTTGAATATCCCTACTAAAAATGAGTTTTTGGCAACTAACTTTTTCTAAATAGTTGTCAGGAATTGTCTTGCTGGAACCCCATTTTGGGAAAGGGTTGTGTCAGGGATTTCCCTTAGCGATATGTGTGACAGCAGTGCAGAGTAGCGTTTTAAGCTGTTGCGCAGCAAAAGGTTCAGGTGCAAACACACACACACATATAACTTCAGTGAATAGTGCAGTTTACTTGTGAGTGAGGGGAAGACAACAAACACAGAACTATATACAAAGGTACCAGTCTCTCTCCAAGCCCCACAGTTGCAACAGGGCTTGGGATCCTCTGATGGCTCCAGTCCAAAGAGCATGTACAGAGTCCTGCTAGCAAAGCACTGACTGCAGGCTGGCAAAGTCAGTGTACTACATCTCAGTGGTATAAGGTACCTGTCAGTTCTCAGAGAAACAGAGCTTCACACAGCACATCTTTCCCCTCTCGAGTCAGTGGTCAGTCTGTCAGCAGTCTTCATCAGTTCTTCCTTCTCAGTAGAATACTCTTCTCAGCAGTACAACCTCCTTCAGCAGTTTAGCCCTCCTTAGCAGTTCAACGGTCCTCAGTATAACCTTCCCCAGTAGGCCATAGTTATACTGTGGTGTTGCTATGCTATTCCTCTAATCAGCCACAGCTGTGCTGTTGCTGAGGCACGTACACCAGGTAGACACAGCCATGCAATCAGTCTGTGCCTCAATCCTAAACACCTGTGTTTAAGGTTCTTGCAGGGCCTTAAAGCTGTACTAAATCACTGGGCAGAAATCTTTGTACAATACCACACAAAATGCCCTAACAGGTTGCTCCTTTAAAAATGCCATTGTTCATACATGGCCATTAGAAGATATGTTCAAAATAAGGACCCAGTTCATATACTGTATGTTTCTGCTTCTCCATACCCTGTCTCAAACCACCGTTCATTTTCCTCTACAGAGCTGACACTTCCCCCCCCCCTGCATGCATGTTTTGTTTCCAGTAAGCCTTTAAAACTCACTTCTAACAAAGATATGAAACAATGTAAAAGCTAACTGTTCAGCATTTTCAACTTTGTATGGGTAGAAGACCATGTGGTTAAATAGTAAAATGAATGGCTTGTAAAGTGAATCCCATATGATACACATTCAAATAATCCTGAAGATAAACCAGTCAGCAATTCCAATACAGTACACTGTTTAAAAGAGGTTATTCATTTGTATCATCTTACTAGAGTGGAGCATCTGTATGTTCTGCACGGTGTTATTTGAAAGTACGAAGAACTATGATAAGAGAAAGAACCACTAATTAATATTTGTCTTATTAGAAATCATGTTTCAATTAAGACTTTAAAACAGGAGTTCTCAACCTTTTTAAGCTGCTGGCTGGGTCATGCTCCCTCAGACAGCTTCGGGGGCTGGATGGCCATTTTGCCCTTTCTCCACCACATGGCAGTTCCTGGTGTGGTGGAGGCGGTGTCCCCCATGAAATGGTACCATGGGCCACATCTGGCCCACAGGCCACAGGTTGAGGATCCCTCCTTTAAAACCTGATACAGCTGTCTCATATTGTCTTAACATGTTTGATTTTTATTTTGTCATATAGCATTTTTGTTTCCACCTTCATTATTTAAATGCTGCAGAATTTAACATAACGTATAATATAAAAGAAAGAGATGATCCAACCACCAAACTGACAGCCATCTTCATAGAAATAGTATTTCTTTCAGTACAGGGAAGTATATTGGAAATATTAGAGTGGTGGTGAAAGGGCGGGTCTTGATTGTCTTCCAACAATTTATTTCTGTTTGAAGAAAAGTGAGAACAGAACTGCATTAGATTATTAAAAGTAACATGCCAACAGGTTTAGAAATGAAGTGGCAGAAACTCAGACTAACCAAAATCAGTAGCCACCAAACTGCTTGCTACCTCTTTCAGAAAAGAAAGAGCTGCATGAAATATAATTTCAGTGGCATCATATAGTTTTTCCTTGCAAGTACCTGTACAATGATTGAAAAATGTTGGTGATATTGTTGTCCAATGTAGCCAGCTAGAATGTCCACCTCACTTCTTTCCCTTCTCCATCACATCAACTTGCTGATTTCCATGTAGGGCAGCATTTTTCAACATTTTGGGGACACACAGTCTGGTTTTTGTTAGTATTCAGGTTGTGAAATTGAAGCAATTTAGATTTTTCTGGACCTAGTTTTGACCAATCCAATCAGCTTCACACTTGATCCTTGCTCTGAATCAGCACGGTTCAGCTTCAGATGCAGCCTAATTGACTGCACAGTTTCTATTATAGGAGTACAGGTTATCCTGCTATAGTAATAGAGTCGACCATATTGCCAGCAAGTCAACTTCAAGTGTCAGGTGGCAGTTAACTAACCTGACAACCCTGAGGACTAACAGCTTTGGGTGCCAAAGTCCACAGGGAGGGTAATAAGCCTCAAGTGGATTAAATCCTACTTGAATGAAATCTTGATGGAGGGCAGCAGCTTCATCAATACTGGCCTGGGGCTGATGAAGACTTTGCTTGCCAAAAGGGCTCAGGACCAGAAAGTGAGTTGCGGAACTGGATCAGTGGTACAGGTGTCATGCTGTGATGGAGAAGGCAGATGAAAGGACATTATATTTTTAGGACAGTCTTCATGACTGATCGCCATGATGGTTGCCTATATTCTGATACAGCAGAAGAAGAAGGCATTTATAAGACCAGCCTGGGAAAATGTTATATTCCTGGTGACTTCCCAAGTTCAGCTAAATATTCATCACCTGAGTGGTCCTACAAGAGGAATTTCCCAACCAGAGGAAGGGTCATTGTAAGGAAGATCTCTCCCTGCAATGTAGCCTTTTTTTGATGTGATCAGGTGTGCACCTTTTCCACTGTCTGATCACACCCTGAGTTATCTACACTAGGACTTGACATCTGTGACTCACCAAATATTTTGGGCCTACAGTTCCTATCAACCAATTGTAAAATCTTCCATGTGGAAGTTGCAGTCAAAATATCTACAGGAGCACACTTCTCCACACCTGCTGCACAGATTTACAGGTCTTAATGAATGAAACAGGAGTTACTTTCAAGTACAGAAGTGTAAATTTGCACTGTCAGCTATTCATCAAACTCTCTATTCAAAGTTGACTTTCCAGAGTCTGCTCTCTTCAAAGCAGGAGACAACTGATGTAGTCTCTCTCTATATTAAGATCTCATACCCTGTTTGTCCTGACACTTCATATACAGAGTACTGAAACACAAATAGCATATGTAATTGATTCTGACTGCATAACCTAAGAATGATTTATACATAGAGACCCACTGTAAGCAATAAACAAAACAATTCTTTCCAGAGTTGTTTTTTAATTCATTAGATATGGAGACAGTACATAACTAATTGTTGATAATTAAAACTGACAACACATTGACTTTGGGAGGAAAAATCTGAAAACTGAAATCTCTTGGAATCTACCCATAAGAGACACCAGAGAATGGTTTTTGCTTTAGGATTTCCCTTTGTTTGATGGAAGTAGGATTTGGCAGGGCTCCCAGAGTGTCAAAATGATAAATATTGAACATTTCATTTCAGTTTATAGTGGAAGAGCTAGGATTTGGGGCAAGTGCCAAGTTTGATTCAGAAAGGGAAATAAAGTGTTTGCACTATTTGACAAAGGGGACAACAAAGGAGGTTCATAATTAATTTTCATAATTTGCCTGTAATGTAATATACTGTAGTTCCCATAATATTTTCATGAGTATGGTAGATGTTGAGCATATATGTCAGCCTTTAACATTTTTTTGTATAAACTCTGAGAAATTTGAAAAGTATTTACGCATATCTGTATGTTGAACACAGCTTGTTGTTTTTATGTTAAAAATGCTAGCAGCTTCAGAGACCCACTTACAAGCAAAGGAGAGACTTCTGTCTGGTTGGCACACTATGGAATTTACTCTCTAACTCTGATCTGTTTCCACTTTGACTGATTCTAAGAAGGCTATAAAAACACGTTTTTATAGTGTGAGTACATGACATGATTTTTTATTTTGATTTTAGCTGATTGGTTTTATTCTGTCTGAGCCTCCTTGAGTGCTTTCAATGGGTGCAAATGAATAAATAACTATTAAGAATATGAATATTGTTAGTTTTGTTGCTCATACAGTATTTCATTCTTCCATTTTTGTTTTTCTAAATTTTAAACTGGGCAGAATCCTATTATGTAAACTTATGCCCATCCAAACTGGATCTTATGTCAAAAATAATTAATTTGAACCAAATGAAAGTTTCCTATCTCCCCCTCAAAGGGGGAGATAGGAAGCTTTCAATGAGTTTAAATTAATTATTTGCAGCATTGGATCTGCTTTACACTGACATAACTTTATGCAACAGGTTATGCCCATTGCTTTATTGTTCAAATATTAGAATATATTTTTTCTAATATATTTCACTTATTTATATTGTCCTCATTCATTTTATTTTATCTTTTCAATAGTTGGCTATAGTAAAGCAAAAGCAAAGCAATTACACTTATATACAGAGCTTAGTGCACTCTCTGGGTGGTTCACTAGTTAATTAGCATGTTGCCCCCGACATGCTGGGCACTCATTTTACGATCCTCAGAAGGATGGAAGGATGGGTCAACCTTGAGTCCTGGTCAGGATCGATCTCACGTCCTTTTGGTTGCTGTACTGCAGCTTCAGCATTGCTCCATCAGAGCTCTATAGTACTGGTTTTTTATAACCTACTTAGACATTTATCTACCCATAGAAAGTAATGGACATAGTGAATGTAAGAGGAAGATATACCCACATTATATATGCAGTTTTTAGAAATATTCATGTAGACATAGCTGAATTACCTAAATTAATTATACAAAACTATAGGCAAAATAGAGAAGCACGATGTAAGCAGTTCTTCTTTGGAAGTAGAGTGGCATAGTGAGAAGAAAGAGATGTGTGTTTACATGTATTACAGAGGAGGGTTTAGTAGGGTGGGGTGAGTGAAAGGGAGAGAGTGAGCAAGCAGGCGAGTGTTTAACACAGGGGTTGCCAACCTTTCTAAGTCTGGGGCCAGGTTACGCTCCCTCAGACAGTTGAGGGGGCTGGATTGGTGGCGTCCTTGCCATTTATGGCTGCTGGAAACGCATCCGTGGCTGATTCCAGCGGTAGCTGGAGTGATGGTGTGGGCTGGTTGATTTGGTGCCACAGGCCAGATCCAGACTGTGGGCTGTAGGTTGCCTACCCCTGGTTTATCAGTTAAATGTAGTGTAGTAGCACTAAAGAGTATACAGTAAAACCCCTACTTATGAAAAAAAAGTCCATTCTGTAGGCTTTTGCTTAAATTGGCTTTTTATGTAACTCAAAGCAAACCCACTGGGGAATTTTTTTTACATAACTTGAAGCAAATCCATAGGGAAATTTTTTTTTGTAAATCGAAGCAAACCCATAGAGAAATGAATTTTTACATAACTCGAAGCAAACCCATAGGAATTTTTTTTGAATGTAATTTGAAGCAAACCCATAGGGAAAATAAAATTTTTATGTAAATCAAAGCAAACCCGTAGGGAAATGAATTTTTATGTAACTCGAAGCACACCCATAGGAAATCGTGTAAATCGGGACATGGTTTTAGCACACAATTTATTTATTTATTTATTTATTTATTTATTTATTTATTAGTAAGTCGAATTTTATGTAACTCGAGGAATTTGTAAGTCAGGGTTTTACTGTAATAGCAAATGAGGGTTTAAAACTGGAAGCAATGATTAAGCAGAATATTCACAGGGAATGTGCTGATGATAAAAGTATTAGGGGAAATGCTATTGGATTTCTGTTTTGGCAATTACTGCTGGTAACAATTGAGTCTGAAGTCCAAATTCTCAGTCGTTGTGTCAGGTCAGAGCATGTCCTTATTCCAAAGTATTATGAAATTCTATCTGGTGCTATTTGGGCTTTGCCTACCAGGGAAAGGAAGCAGCCCCTCCTACATGAAACAGCTGCTAGCTTACTGTCAGCCCACAATCAAGTCTAATTCTGCAGGAGCAGTGAGAAGGAGCAGTATATGTGAGGGAAGTGGTTTACTTTTGTTGTCATGTTTATTATGACTAGGATCCAATAATAATAATAATAATAATAATAATAATAATAATAATAATAATAATAATAATAATAATAATATCAACAACAACCATCACCATCATCGAACTGCAGAATTGGAAGAAACTCTGTTAATAATCAAGAGCAGCCACTGTCAAAGAGACAATGAGAAATGAAACTCCCATATCTAAAGCACTGAGCTATCCAACAATTTCTGGTACTGTATCATACAAGAACTCTCGTTTCAGACAGGACTGAAATAAGAAGTTAACATAACTTCTATGTTTATGCTAAACATAAATATACAATATGTACCATGAATAATATTTTTCATGCATAATGCTGACTATAGGAAAACCTATTGGCCAAAACTATATTGTAGGTGTCTTGCTTACCCTGAAACTCTTAATTAACAACACTGTGGCTTCTTTTAGGGAGGCAATCTTGTATTTGGTCTTAATTAGCAACACTGCTAATTAAGACCAAATACAAGATTGCCTCCCTTAAAGAAGCCACAGGCTTGCTGAGCAGAGCTATTTAGGACAGTATATTTTGGAGATCACTCATTCATAGGGTTATCATAAATTTGGGGCTACTTAATGGCACATAGCACATAGCATCAAGAACAAAACACTAAACGCATATCACCACCGTGGCTGCTACTAATGTCCAAGTATACATTTTTTTCTGAAAATCATTTTCACAGTTGAAAGAAGAATGACAAACAGGAAAAATGTCATTGGCATTACTGGCCGGCTAGGCATCCCACTATGGTAATGAAGTAGACCATACAGTCAGTGACTCAATGCTGAGTTTTGGGTGGTGGTAAATAACCAGACATCTTAAAGGGTCCAACGGCTACAGGCAGATGAGCCCCTTTAGGTGGGGTGATGGTCCTTTCAGTGGAGGAAATGCTACTGGAAATCATCATATTGGGCCTAGTGGCAAAATAAGTGGAGGAGGAACCACTTCACTATTCTGATTTCCAACTATTATACAGGTGGTAGAGGCCATTCCAGATGGACTAGCTGTGAAGGCACACCTTGTCAATGTCTTCAAGGCTGCAGCCGCCCATTGCAGTCCTGGTGTCAAATATTGCAGTCTCATTTCATATATGCTGCAGGAGATAGCTCCATGATCATATTATGTTGGTCACTTCATGGCAAGCTGGGATCTACCTTAAACAAGTTCACAGATATATAGAGCAATGAAAATCACAATGTTCTAACAGTCCATTTGCAATAATAAGCTGCAGTTGGGTTACCTGGGAGCAGGTCTCTTTGAACTCAGTTTGACTTCTTTCTGGGAGAACATGCACATTATATGTGTCACTGCCATATATTGACCAGAGTGCCCCTGATTAGAATGCCCTATAGAATTGGTTCCTGTGAACTCTTTTTTTCTTTTCTTGTGTGATGATCATATAAGCTTAGTGAGCTTTGCCATTTCTGTCTGACACTTACCACTGTCTCCTGTAAGCACAAATACCTTGGGTATAGATTTCAGATTGCTTTATTTGTGCTCTGCATGCTTGAGCTCTTTGTAGGCAGATTGTAAAGAGACTACTGAAGGTCAAAGACTCTAATGATTGCCCTTTATGTAATAGTAAATGTTTTGTACTAAAGGACTGTGGTGGATGGAAAGTCAGCAGGTCAACAGTTCGAGATCCAAGTGTTGTATGATGGAGTGAGCTTCCATCCATGTCCTATATTCTGCCAACCTAGCAGTTCAACAGCAAGAAATTGTAAGTAGATAAATAAGTACCACTTCGGTGAGAATGTAAACATCGTCTGTGTGTAGTCATACTGCCACATGTCCGTGGAAATGTCTGCAGAAGCAGACAGTGCTGGCTCTTTCACTATAAACAGAGATGAGCACTGAACCCTAGAGTTGGATATGACTGGTTTCCAAGCAAGGGAGACCTTTACATGTTTTGTGGTAGACACCAGAGATGGAGGGAAGGTAAGGAATTAGGGAATAACAATGATATTTGCATTAACATAATAGTGTAACTTAACACCTGGTTGTGGAATCAGGCAGTTCTTTGAAAGTCATTAAATGTTCCATAATGTTTTGTGGGTTTTAATTTTCTCCTTTGGTGTGAGAAGTTGAATCAAACCCATTTAACAGTAAGAAGTGCTTGTAAAGCTGAAATTGAAAGAACAGGCACTTTAAACATCTGCTTCATCTAAGGGATGACACATATTCAGCATGACACATTTCCATTGCACATCAGTATGAGATCATGATTTTAATTGAGCTGGATGGACAAAGAGAAACATACCATTTCAATAAAATAATGTTCAGTGATTTAGATAGAGGGTTTTCTCCAGTAGTAGTACTAGCCCTTCCATCTAAGAAAAGAGGAAAAAAACCTGTAGTTCCAACCTGAAACTTCCACAGTCTATGTTTCAAAACCTTCAAATTGTTGTTTCATAGCCCGGATTAACTTTATTTGGAAGATCAAATAATTCCCCTTATCATCCTTGCTGTCATCACTATTTTCTTATAATCTTTCTAAATCTCATTTTGCTGTGATTACTTCTCAAATGAGAGGCATCTTGGAGTCACTATACTCTTTGTCCTTTAACTCTTTCTAAATTAGGTAGGATCCTATTGTTTTTTCTGTACATTATGTACTGTCAGCTGCTAAACCAAATTATTCGTAAATAGGCAGTATAACAGTGCACACGTTAGTCTCTTTTTACTTTTCTTTCTTTGTACCAGTGCTTTACACAGTTTAAAATTATAAATGCATATACAATAAAGAGGAAATTGAGAACAATGTTAAAATGATTAGACCAATTTTGACCTGGATTGGGCTGTTTTCTCTTGGTTTGTTTATTTATCTGAGTCTGAAGTGCTAGAATTTAAAACCAACATAATTTAAAAAACACTAATAATTTAAAATGCATGAATAAATAAAATACATATTCTGCTTTCCCCATATTCATTGGTTTGAATAGCCTTGTCATTTGCTTCCAACAAATCCTAAATATTGCATGGTTTGGGCAAGTTGCTGTGTTTATCTTCGTCATTTACTAGATCTTTATTGTGTGCACATGGTGGGGCATAAAATTGCACAGACATAAATGCTGCATTGATTTAATTTCTCCACATTCACAGAAAATTTGTCCTGTATCCAAGTGTCTCATTTTACTTGATTTATTCTTTGATCTTTCTACTTCAAAGTCTGTAACTTCCAGATGGTACGGCCACAGTCTTGTCCTGGTGGGAAACACTCTTCAGCATTCATCCATTCAGCAAGATTCAGGCTGACCTCTCCTGGTTTAATATTTAAACCATGAGAGGTGTGTAGAAAACTTTTTATTAGTTTTAGCCATCATCTAGGGCAGTGGTTCCCAACCAAGGCGATTCACTGTTAATAACTCATTCTTGAATCCCCCCCACTTAAAAATCAAATTGTCCCCCTATTGGGCATGTGCCCCACATTGAGAACCATGGATCTAGGCTAGGCAATGGTGCCCATGAAGTGGTTGTGTTTGGTACTGTATAATTTTATTTTGTTCATTATTTGCTAGCCTCTCTCAACAAATTTCCAGAGGGACATGTGCCACTTTTAGGCACATCAGCTCCATGGGATATCAGAAGTTGACTATAAATTGGAAATATAGCAACGTGTGAAAGATTTTGGCATACTGCACTTTTCTGCCTTCGTTTCCTGTGCACAGTATGTGCAGGAGGGTGGTCAGAATGGATCAATTGCTTGGTTTCCCTTGAGCAGGTGCTGAGACTCTGTGCATTAAACCTGTAGAGAATCAATGATTCTTCAAGTTCTAATGGTGATATTTGTACCTACATGGGCATAATGTAGCAGCAAGGAGATCAAAACCAAATCTTTACAAGCAACTGCATTAATGTTATATCAGCTTACAAAATTAAATGTTGTCCCAGATTTAGAAGATATTTGCCAGTGCTTATCAGAGATGTTTGCTGAGGTTAGTCTGCCTCAACAAAGGAATTGTTACAATGCTGTATGCTGTCCTTTGCAGTCTAAGTTCACACACAGAGGTAATGGCTAAAAGTATACTATTGGTTGTTTTGAGGAATGAGAGTGATCAGATAGTTTAAAAGAGGGGTTCCCAACCTTTTCAAGCCAGGGGCCAGGTCCTGTTCTTTCAATCAGCTTTGAGGGCCAGATGGCCATTTTGCCCTGCCTGCATGATAGGGTGTGTGTGTGTGTAGCCATCTTGTCCCAACAGCTTCAATTTGATTCTCAAATGCCCTTGGAGGGGTGGGGCCACATGAAATGGTGCCACGGGCCTGATCCAGCCCTGGGCCCTAGGATGGGAATCTCTGGTTTAAAATGTGTGAAATTGACTTTAAACATGGTAAATCAGATTTACTAAATGTTATGGAATTCCTGCTTACAAAAATATTCATATATTTACAATAGGAATGGTTAAAAGGACTTGACTTTGGAGAGGTGTAACAATGATAGCTATAGATACAGGTGTCTCTGTTGAGTCATGACACTCCAGTACAGTGATGGTGAACCTTAGCACTCCAGCTGTATTTGAACTTCAATCTCCAGAAGCCCTGATCAGCAGAAGTGATGACTTGGGCTTCTGGTAATTAAAGTTCATGAACACATGGAGTGCTAAGGTTCACTATCACGGTTCTAGTACTTTGTCTCAGGTTTGTTATTAAAATTAAGTTGGAAGCATGACAACCATGTAATATGTAAAACCCTGGCATACGACTGCCCTGGGTTACGTTTGCTGCGGCTTACAACCTCACATTTAATTTAAATAAATTCCTGGGTTATGACAGATTTCCGGGATACAATCGTCCCCCACCCCACCAAACCAAAGGAGCAATCTCCCTACATTTCCCATACCATTTGGGAACCTTATCCAACAACAACAATGGGACCTTCGGAGCAGTAAACACTGCATTCTGAGTTCAGGTGAGGTGGAAGGCAGTCATATTATGTCATAAAATGGTGGATATAATATGGCTGCCTTCCACCCCACCAGAACTCTTTGTTCTGCTCTGCAAAGATTTCTGGGAAATGTAATCCTGAACATCAAAATTGCCAACAACACCATTTTAGGACATAATATGGCTGCCTTCCACCCCACCCATACTCAGAATGCAGTGTTTACTGCTCCCAAGGTCCCGGCGTCATCAGATAAGTTCCCCAAATGGTGTGGGAAAAGGTAGGGAGTTTGCTCCATTAGTTTTGTGGGGGTGGGGGACGATCACATGTGGCATTTTTTTTTGTGCCTTTGTATTTTTAAAAATATTTTTGTTCTGGTCGGGTTTTTTTATTTTCATTTTCAATACATCCCTATCAGAAATCGTTATCCAGTTTACGACCATTTCAGATAATGAGAAAGGCTGTTGGAACAGACCTCCATCGTAACCCGAGGTTTTATTGTAATGAGGAGGCATGATACATAAAATCCACAGCAATGAGTTCTTCTTTGAATACATTCATCAAAGGCTTAAAAAGTAACAATAGTTTCTTATTATTATTTTATATCTTTTCTGCACAAAAAAGTAGGTACCTCTTTTATGTGCAACAGCTGAGAAATATGTGAATGATAAAAGTACAGTACAGAACATATATAAGTCCAAATTTGGTCTATTCTAGATTTTATATCACTTTAATAAAGAATTATGTTCCTAAATAGCACACAGTAGTCTAGAAATCTCTTATGTCAGCACATGTAACTTATGTCAGCGCATGTAAGCACTAACAGATCATGGTAAACCTAAAAGCTGTTTTGATCAGGCAGAAACAAAAATAAGTTATAAAATATCTTGATCATATGCTGCAGATTGTGAGTGAATGAACTGTAAACAGATGTGGTGTTCTGAACACAGGTAAGAATAGATTAATTATGTTTCATACTAACATAATCCTACTTCACTGTACACTGACTGATTTGAACTAATGCCAAAATCTTTTTTGCGTGTTTCAAGTGATGCTTTTATTTACAACTGATGTTAGTTCCTGCCAGTTTTAGAATCTTTTCAGCATTAGTCTTTCATTTCCTTTCTCAGCTGTTTGAGAGAACATCTATCCATGACTGGTTATCAGTGATGGTGAACCTTGGCACGCCAGGTGTTATTGGACTTCAATTATCAGATGCCCAAGCCTGCACTCCTGCTGATCAGGGCTTCTGTGAATTGAAGTTCAAGAACATCTGGAGTGCCAAGGTTCACCATCACTGATAACCAGTCCTAGTTACCAGAACATACTGTTCCAAGAACACCTAATCAACAATATATAAGAGCAAATAATGAAATTAAATGTCTTCAGGATTAATGCCAAAAAAACCTAATGCCTCTCAGTATAATTGCTAGATATTTTTTTGAGACCTGTGCTCAAGGCTTACTTTTTTGTTTCAGCTTTTTGTTAATAAAGCTATCAATTTTATATTTCTCAGAGTTCCCTGAAGAGAAGAGGCAGCAGGGATATTCACAAAGAAAAGAAGGCATTTGCTCAGGTAAGGCTTTCCAGTTCATAAAAACAAAAATCACAGGGCATGTAGTTTGCAATTGGATGTTTTAATTTTGAAGGCAAATTGGAAATTAAGAATTATTAGAATAATCGCATTATTTATTTCTATGGGGGGGGGGGAAAGCAGATTTAATGGAACAAACACCTTTCATTCACTCCTTGTTTATCCAACCTATTATGTGTATAGAAAAATAGACAAAAGCAGAAACCTTCCTTGTAAAGGAAAAAAACCACCTTGTCTCAGAGTACTTGGAACAGATAGAGCTTAAGGACATTAATTAAATTTATCCTTGGTGCCAAAGTTTTGGTGCTAATGAGCATCTTGGCAGCCAGTGCAGTATATACACTAAAACAACAAATAATGTGTTGTTCTCTTCGAGTCTGAAGTATTGTTTTTCAGTTTAACAGCATGTGATCACAGTAGAGCAGTTTCTTTCACTTTGTTTGAAGCATAAGAGTGAGACTATTTACTTGCCCTACTTGGATTAAGATTTTGTTGAATTCTCGAAGTATGTCTTTCTCCCCTGGAAAATGGCTTGAACTTTATTTCCTTTCCCCCTTCTGACTAGAATGTAATTGAAGGTGAGATCACTCGCTGCCAGTTTTTGTATAATTAGCTGCTAAATAGATATAGCATGTGGTTTGGATTTCTACTAAGTGTGCTATTCTTGGAAATATTTCATTGGAAAGACTATTTCTCAGAATCAACATTTTTGTCCATGTCCACAAACATGTTCTAGCAGCTGTGTCCATTTTATACACATTCCACAAGAATTCTGTATTTTTACTATCAGAGCCAACATTTTAACTGTATTATGATGGCATCACATTTGGGGTTGGATGCATAAAATTCTGATGTGACTTTATAATTATCATTTACTGTGTTAACCTTATGTCAGTAAGAATAATGTAAAACTAGTGATCAGGCTCTTGGAGATTGCCAACTGCATGAGATACATGAAGTAGAGTGAGAAAGTTAACTAATGGATAAACCGAAATGAACAAAGTGAGAAGAAAAGAAAAATTAAATGCATATGTGGATTGCAATCAACAGCTGAAATGTATAGCAGTGCTGTAAATGACAGAAATATAAGATAATGTTCACTACTGAAAATTCATATTCACTCTCTTAGTAATTACTGATACTCATCTGAAGAAAAAGATCTATATACATAATTCACAGTAATTGTATGCTTAAAAGGGTTTTTTGGGGGTAAATGACAAAATGACTTTTCTCAACTATATGGGGAAACAATTTGTAGCCTTCCAGATATTGTGGAATCCAGTTTCCATCATCTTTCAAAGTTGGCTTGGTCATGATCTTTATCTAGAGATCTTATCATGCCTTCCTGTCACACTTCACCCTCTGCCCTCTTACCATCAGTGTCTGCCACCACCATTATGGGGCAACTCCCCTTATGAGATCAATATTTTACCACCTGTATTGCCTCTGAAGATAATTGCTCAGCAACCCTTCTCAGGGTGACTAGGTCACTCCTTGGCAAGGAGGGGCTGAGTCTGGTTGGCAGGGGTCAGCTGATGATTTTGCTGATTATCTGATGGAGAAAATCACTCAGATTCACTCTAAGGTTAAGCCCAATGTGGATACTGGGAGTCTGGAGTTAACTGGACCACAGTCTTGCCATGTTATCTAGGATCGGTTCGATCCTGTTGTCCCTGAGGACAGGCTCCTTGGATCTATTCATGCCACTGTCTGCTTATTGGATCCCTGTCCTGCCTGGTTGGTTAAAGCAACCAAGGTGGTGTCAGGAGGTTGGGTCAAAGCAATAATTAATTCTTCGTTGTGGGAGGGAGTGTTTCCTGCATCTTTAAAACATGCATTGGTGTGCCCCCTCCTGAAAAAAACATCACTTGATCTGACTATAATAGCCAATTTTAGACCTGTATCGAACCTCCCCTTCTTAGGGAAGGTGTTGGAGAAGGCAGTGGCGTAGCAGCTAAAGGGGGTCCTGGATGAAGCAGATTATCTGGACCCTTTTCAGTCAGGACTCAGGCCTGGATATGGTACTGAGACTGCATTGGTCGTGCTTTTGGATGATCTCTGGCGGGAGTGGAACAGAGGTAACCCATCCATTCTGGCTCTTCTTGACCTCCCAGTGGCCTTTGATACCATTGACCATGGTATCCTTCTGGAACAGCCTTGTGGACTGAGGATCCAGGGCACTGTGTGGTCCTGGTTTTCCTCATTTCTGACAGGTCGGACCCAGTCGGTGTGGTTGGAGAACAAGAGGTCCAGCCATAGGCTTCTCCAATATGGGGTGCCTCAGGGCTCAGTCTTCTCGCCTCTCCTATTTAATATCTACATGAAGCCTCTGGGGGAGATCATCCGTTCCCACGGGGTGAGGTATCATCAGTATGCTAATGATACTCAACTGTACATCTCAGCCCGTGGTGATCCAAGTGATGCAGTTGAAGTCCTATCCAGGTATCTGGAGGCTGTTAGGATCTGGATGGGAACAACGGGCTACAACTGAGTGGGTATGGATCAGGGCTGCTGCGTTATCTAGGGAGCTATCATCTTTGGTCCTGGATGGGGCTACTTTGCCCCAGACAGACTCAGTGCATAACTTGGAGGGGTCCTCCTGGACTCATGACTACTGCTTGAAGAGCAGATGGCAGTCATGGCCAAGAGGGCTTTTGCACAACTTCATGTAATCCACCAGTTACGCCCGCTCCTGGAACGGGACTCCTTGCTCATGGTCACACACACTCTGGTCACCTCTAGCCTAGACTACTGTAATGCGCTCTACATGGGGCTGCCCTTGATGACCATTTGGGGCTGCAACTGGTCCAGAATGCAGCTGCCTGGGTGGTGATGGGGTGTGGGTGTTATGCTCATGCTTTGCCACTGCTCCAGGAGCTACACTGGATACCGGTGTGCCTCCGGGTGCAATTCAAGGTGCTGGTTATGACCTTTAAAGCCCTACATGGTAGTGGATCAGGATACTTAAGAGACCGCATCACCCCAAGAACATCTGTCCATCCCACCAGTGCGGACTGGAGAGGCTCTCTGAAGACACCATAAGCTAGAGAGGCTCAACTCTCTAGCACTAGAAGGAGGGCCTTTTCATTGTCAGCTCTGGTCTTATGGAACCTCGTACCAATTGAGCTGCACCTCCAGTTAGAGTTTTTTCCCTTCAGGAAAGGACTAAAAACCTGGTTGGCAAATCAGTTGTGGGGGCACCGGTGCCGTGAGGAGGGTGAGGGTAATTTTGTAAAGTCTCTTAAGGATTTTTAATGTTTTATTATTGTAGTGATTTTATCGTTGTTCTTATGCCGCCCAGAGTCGCTCGTTTGATTTGGGTGGCAATATATAAATTTAAATAGATAGATAGATAGATAGATAGATAGATAGATAGATAGATAGATAGATAGATAGATAGATAGATCCCCTTGGCTCCACCTGGCCCAGGCTAGTGAGTGTGCAGGGAATCAGTTATCCAGAATACTCAAGTTGGGTAGCATAAATGTGGCCACAAGCAGCATGGTCCAGTCAACTCTAGTCCCAATTCAATAGACACAAAGGTTTATTAAGTAAGTTAAAGAAATGAGTATAGCATGGAAAATCAAACTTGTAAAATAGTCATTCAAAGAATACATATAAAAATAAGAACACTTAACTGGTTATCTAGGCCCACTTAACTGGTTATCTAGGCCATCCTGTGTGCCTTCCCCACGACTTTCCATGGTGAAAGAGAGTGAGCAATTTCTTGCACTGTGGTTTTATTGTTCTGATATCAGTTTTCCCACGTGGAGACTTCCAGCCAATTTAAATTAATTTACATTCCACTGTCTCTCTATGGTATGTCATATACAGAACCTCCTACACTAGGAAATCTCCATCTTGGATGTACTAACTCACAAAGTAATTAAGTGGGTAAAAGCTAATGAAAAGGTGTAGCACAACTAAGGCTTTTCATTATAGGCTCTGCCAGCTAAAACAGATAGAAGTTGTAGACCAACAATATTTGGAGGGCCAAAAATTCCTCATCCCTCTTGTAAACCGATGCTGTTTTGCAAAATAGGCATGTGTAACCCAAACAAAAATAAATAAGTTGGATCTAAAATTGGACATGCTTGGAGCAGTGCATTGAAATTGATGAGACTTGATTTAGCATTTGATGAATATGGCTAAGTCTAACACTAATGTAATACTTAGAGTTGTAGTGCCTAGAGTTCCTTAAGAAGTCAACACATTCTGGAGTGCTAATTTAATATGGCATGGTGATCCATAGTGCTTGTCAAGAGACAAGTAGTAGGTTTTTATCCTCTGTACCACTTGAAGGCATCTGTGACTCTTCAGAAGTTGTTTGCCTTTCCATTATTCCTCCCCCCTGTCTGGTGCTGTTGGAATTCACTTCTGATCCTCGAAGGAGCATCCCAACACAATAATATTGTAGTAACTAAGTATTTGATATACCAAATAAGAAATATATTTGGTAGCAAAATCTCAGTTAGACCCAGGCTTTCCAAGAACAGTGATTTCTGTGAAACCCCAGGCCTCAGCAGCTGAGGAAAAAAGACTGTGTTCTGTCAGAAATCACTGCCACTAAAATGCCTACTAGCAATCATTCCTATAGCTGTTTGCATTCATTTTTGACCAGCTTCTCCTACCCTCCTTCTCTACTATTGACTATTTTCATTTGATATTGACTATTGATTTATTGATATGTTGTGACTGTAACTATACATGTGTGTAAACCGCCCTGAGTTGGCTCTGCCAAGTAGGGCGGTATAGAAATTTAAATATAATAATAATAATAAAAAAATTGTTAATCATTGTACAAGAACCCACAGGTACGTTGAACAAAGAGAGGGGTTTTTAGTCACTGTATCTTAGTGCCATTTCATAAAATAACTGGGTTGGAAGGGATCTTTTAGGCCATTAATTCCAACTCCCCTGCTCAGTGCAAGAATCCAAATCAAAGCAGATCTGAGATAGTTGTCCAACTCTCTCTTGAGTGCCTCTATTCATCCATTTTCTCAGTAAACACAATGGACTAGAAAGATGAATAAGAAATGACCCTAAATTAAGATAAATTATTTTGCTCAGGAATTATTCTGAGATTATAAAACTGATTCCTTCTTTCATCTTTCATGACGAACAAAGAGCCATCAAGTTAATGGTAGTTATTGAATCACTGGGATTTAGCAGCAGCTTGGAATTAATTATAAATTGATAGAATACAAACCTTTTATTCTGTTCTGGTTTCTTTCCCCCATTAAGTTTGTAGACAGAAGGATACGAACTGAATTCATGAGTTTTGTCTGTCCTATTTTCTCAGGCGATCAAACAATATTATTTTAATTTTCTTTGGTCTGTTGGTTGGAAGTAGCAATGAAACAGATCTTGCCCATGTATGAATTAGGACTCAAATATTTTAGCAATATTTTTCTTCCTGAAAAGTTACTAGGCACAAACATAATGTTTCTATAACTCAATGCAATTCATACTCTTGGAAAGCAATTACCAATTTTATCTTGAAAAGAAGTCCTATTTTGGGAATGTTGACTTTGTCAGGAATATATCAGTCTTTGTTCTCTGTCTATGAATAGTCTCTCTTTTGATTCTGTTATCTCTATTTTTCGATGGCAAAAGCTTGGTATGCCATCAAATGCTGCTGTAAATCATGTTTGAGGCAAGCATATGTGTCTACTTCTTATACTACTACACTTGTAAAACTTTTTAGTATTGTGTGATTGAAACATCAGATATGCAAACCAAATTGTACTGTCTCCTAACTGACACAAGACAAGACTATGCTAAACTGAACTGAACTGAACTGAACAAATTGCCAAATGTGATTTGAGGCGAGCACACATTAGAATAAACAAACTTTTTTATTTTTAGGAGCATGCTGCTTCAACATCTCCATATCACTGATTCACCAGAACTTTTGTTTAACGTTGATTACATCTGAAACATAATTTTTCACTAAGTGTAATTGCTGTTGCTATTGCTACTTCTCTTGCATTATTGTTAATAGCATTTTTATCTCTTTGCTTAAAAAATACACAACAAACCAGTTTCAGGCAAAAGTTCAAATGTTAGGAACAGACTATAAAGCTCAAAACAAGGGCTGCATGAAATAGTTGTGGCTTTTCTAGCTTATTGTCTTCCTTGTGCCATTGTTGTACACTTTCTAGTTAATTTTCACAGCCATTTGAATTAAATGTTGTTGATGATGATGAGTTGAGTTTTTTCCTCCAGGATTGTGCATTCTATGTATCATATTGTTATCTTCCCTTTATGTACACCAAGGAAGTTTCTGTTCCTTTCCTCTTGAAGAGACTAGCAATCAAAGAGCCAAGCATACACAGTGCTGTCTGGCCAGTTTATAGGTACATGGGGTTTGATCCAGACTTGTGTTCAATAGAATTAAATTGATGGCTGAAGAACAGGAAGTGATGGCAATTTCATTAATTTCTTGTTCTTGCAGACTTTGAGCCCTCTGAAAGCTGCTGTGGGGATTGGGAAACCTTTAGAGTAGCACACTGATGGTGAACCTTGGTACTCCATATGGTCTTGAACTTCAATTACCAGAAGCCTAAGCTAGCAACCCTGCTGATCAGGGCTTCTGGGAATTGAAGTTCAAGAACATCTGGAGTGCCAAGGTTCACTATCATTGGAGTAGCATCAGAGCGGGTAATGGAGACCTCAGAAGGTAGGAAGATTTGATGAAAACTATTTTCATTTCCCTGACCCTTAGTAGGATGCCTTCAATGGATCTTAATTTCCTATATGAGAGAACGCTCTGTTCTCTATACAGTATTGGCAAATCTGAATTGAGCATGTGGTGTTTCTGTTGTGAATATAAAAATTTATAGTTAAATCAAAGTCCTAACTGGAATAGATCCATGGGACTTACTTAAGCATTGTCTTACCAAAGTCTTATTTCCTAATTTGGTTTGCCTTGGTTGGGACTGGCTACTGGCTTTTATCCCATGTATTTCATCAAAGTTGCACCTCAGGTTGGATGGATCTAGGTTCATAAGTGTTTCTCCTCATGAAGTCTTGTTTTATGAGTGAAGAAATACTGGAAACATCAGCTGACAAAAAAAAAGTGGTTTCCAACAAGATGAAAACAAAGAGAGTAGTTGTGGTAGCCCCCCCACCGCCAGTCGGTTTTATTGAGAAAACAAGTTTCTATTCAGCAGAGCTGCAGAATGGAACTTCTTGGAAAATGCCCAACAACAGCCAGAACACAAAGAAAATTGTTTCTTCAATACAAGGTAGGAAGGTTGGCACATGATTGATTCACTGGGCTAAAGCTATGCTGCCATTTCATCTAGCTTTTAATCCAATAAATGCATAGCTACATTCTGCTTGGCTAAGAGCATTGAGGATTTTTCTGCTGCTTAGATAGTGGAAGATATGCTTCTTGCCCTATCCTTCTGCTGTTAAAGATATAGGCATAAATATGTATGTTTAGCAATATCATTAAGCTCTCAATCTCATTACAGCTTCTGCATTGCTATCCTAATTTGCTTTTTATTTATTTTCATCCTTTTTAATTTAATATAAATGGCAAACTTTTTAGCAGCCAATCCTTTAATACAAACAAACAAGCAAAACAACAACAACCATACAACTCTTCAAAATGCATTTTATCTTATGAACAAAGCCAAGTTGAGTGAAACTTGTATATGTGAAGGCTTTGTGCAAACATCCTGTTAAACATGTAGATGCTGGAAGATAGCTTAAGTCAGGAGTTCCCAACCTTTTCCTGCCAGGGGCCTGGCTACACCCTGTCAGTTAGTTGAGGGGCCAGTCATGTGGTTCTTCCTGCCAGCAGTTTCAGCAGTGGCGCATGGATGTGTGCCATGTTTCTGGGTGTTTTTCCCACCTCTGCTGCTTTTCTTGGAGGAGGGAGGGAGGGAGGAACATTTTTGAATTTTTTTGCTGTATTTTTTAAGCATTTTGGGATGAAAACGCGCCGGTTTCAGCATTTCCAGATATGTCAGAGTACTTCTGGCATCGGTGGCAATTTGGCAGGGGGCTGGATGAATTTGAGGGCCATAGGTTGGGAACCCCTAGTCTAATTGATCCTGTTATTCCTACTGTAATCCTATTTCCCATCTGCATATTGAATGAATGCAGGTACAGTAATACCTCGGATAACGTTTACTTTCAGATAACGCTAAAATCGCATAACGTTAAGCAATCTGGGGTGGAGAATTGGATCGAATAACGTTAAGGTCCTATGGGATGGATCGGATAACAACCGCTAAAGCCTGTGCGGTTACAATATATCTCTATGGAGCTTTAACATTATCCGATTCATCCCATAGGATTTTAACATGGATCGGATAACACTAAAAATCGGATAATACCAAGACTTGTGGAACCAAGTCTTAGCATTATCGAGGTATTACTGTATGTTGTCTGAACAGTCATGTAGCCTATAGTCTTACTCTATAGACAACAAGGCAAAATTGTAGAGAAGCTAAGGATTTGCAGCCATTGTGAGTTTTATGTCTGCTGACACAGAAAACAGTCAGTGTAGCTAGCTTATTTATTTTGGAATTTGTTTCACATTATGGATTTGTCTGGTAAGAAGCACTAATTAGTACAATGTTTCTATTATAGCCAATGCATGGGACTTTCATTTGCATATTTTGTAGTTTTGTTTGTCCTTTTTCTTCTGCTTAGCATTTAATAGTTTTACTACTATTCGCTGTGTTTAATTAACTTGCTGTTTGGTAATGAATATGTGTTTAATATTTGTTTTTATAAAGCCTCAAATCATTGAAGATACAAGGCATAGAAAGAAGGGATATTGCCAAATAGTGGATTTATTTTCTAACTAAACTAAGATACATGTTATTAAACATGTTAGAATTTATTAATGGAAACTTCCCTTGTTTTCTTCCTTCTTCCCACCCTTTTTGGAACTATGTATCTGGAATAACTGAGGTTTTTTTTTTTTTACCAATCTTTTCATTCAAGCTGTAAGCCTATATTCAACTAAGCATATTTCTGTGTAGGCATGTTAAAGTAGTACAGTGTTAAAATACAGTCTTTGTAGGAAATTTGAGTGACACCAAACCAGACACTTAAGTTCAGAGAGAGAAAATTGAATTTTCTCTGACAATGTAAATTTGAATCCATGTAGTGATTTTAGGCTTGTCTGTACATTATTTGAAGGACCATGGTGGGTAACCCATTACCATTTGCAATTTCTAGTCATATATTTCAGATTGCTTTTGTTCTTATATACTGAACTATGAAAACACACTCTAATAGAGAAAGAGTGTGAGTACTGGAATGGAGGGGTAATGGTATTTCAATGACAGGTAAAATTTGAACAGGTCCTTCCTCATTGGAAATTATGTTTGATCTCTATATATTTACAAACATGCATGCACGCACACACAAATTTTGTGTGTGTGTGTGTGTGTGTGTGTGTATTTGTTCCCATGCATAGATTTAATTATGTGGGAACATGTTTCCTCCTCCTTCTATCTTGGGGACAATGTAATCTACAGGCAGTAAATAAGCTTCAGAGAAAACTAGTTGTATAATGAAGTCTCCCAAACATTAGTCTTTGTAGAATTTTTTTTCTGGAATTTTTTAATGAATTTGTGCTAAGAAGATGCTTTTTCCATCTTGCAAAGATTGATGGCCTTTTAAAGTATTAGGAGAACATCAGTTAATTTGAAACTTAGCCTTGATTTATATTTATACTTAATATTCAGTAGCATTTATATGATAATAAGACAAGTCTAGCTGTAAGAAATACAATACAGTAAAACTTCGGATAACACTAAAACTTGGTTCCACAAGTCTTAGTGTTATCTGATTTTTAGTGTTATCCGATGCATGTTAAAATCCTATGGGATGCATCGGATAACGCTAAAACTGCATAGAGATACATTGTAACCGCACAGGCTTTAGCAAATGTTATCTGATGCATCCCATAGGGTCTTAACATTATTCGATGCAATCCCCCCCCCCCCGATTGCTTAACATCATGCAATTATAGCGTTATCTAATGTAAACGTTATCCGAGGTATTACTGCATTTGATTTTGTAGTAGATAGCTGGACTGGAGCATCTTCTTTTGATGAGACACTTCTCATGAAAAGAAGATGCTCCAATCCAGCTATCTACTACAAAATCAAGTGCAGTAATGTTATTTCATTTTTGTTACAAACCAACAAGCCTTTTATGTTAATTCTGCATTATATTCATAAGCTATCAAATGGTGTTGTGCAAATTCATTGTATATTTCCCTGCTTTAGAAATCACCCATGAGCTTTGTCCCATATTGTTTATAAACCTTTGTGCACTTATTGGGAATAAGACCCAGTGAACTAATTGGTATTTACTGTTAAGTAGACATATATAGAATTTTGTTCTTAAAGTTGCATAATAGATGGTAAAGTTCAACATAGTGACAACTCTACAATTTGTAGAA